>CM051239.1:385102871-386302871 GCA_027917425.1 Gastrophryne carolinensis
GAACACAGTGTCCATGAAGGTACTGAAAGTATGAATCAGCAATATCAATGGCAAAATACATTAGATTTAATGGGCATCTGTAGGCTACACAAGTGCAAATTTAAAACAAATGTACCAGTAAAAGTTTAACCCTCCAGGTCTACTTCTTCAAAAGGGTGAATAGCTACTCCCTTTCTATAGTCATGCTCTCTAAATTGCTCTGGAGTCAGACGACATTGTACTATAAGCTGTGGCTGAACCCGCCTATTTCCTGCATCTACGCAGCAATAAAAGAACATGGAGGGCAGGAGTCCTTGAATTGCTAAACAGAAACTAAAGTAAATCCACTATTTCTAAATGTGGACCTAAACCCTTCCTCGAAACTCAGTTCAAGGGGGGCAATATACCAACCTACCTACCTGCTCATGGCATCAGTGAGCACTGCAAAAGATACTCACCTTTTCCTAGTGGTGCGGCATTTTATGGCATGTTGAAAAGTTGAGTGTCTCCTAAATGCTGGGCTCATGGGCGGTGGGATTAGGTGGTTTAGGGTTCTTACAGACAATACAGTTAACTGGTATGAGTTAGGTGTACTTTGGGAGCAGTCGGAGATACTAGGTATCAAGAAGCGAATGACAGTCATCACACATCCATGCTCAGGAAGCCTGGCAACTGACCAAATACGGGCTCCAGGCAAAATACCACCTTACACTCCCAGGTGTGCTCAAGACAGACATAAGGGCTGATTCAGCACTGTGACCATTTTTTTTCTTATGTTTTTTGTGAGAAAAAAATGTATATATATTTTTTCTATAGTGCAATTAAGCGTAATTTTTAGCTTGGGAATTATATAAAGATTTGCACAGCTAAAAATGGTGAAGTAGTGTACTAAGGAAAAAAAAAATAATAAAATGTCTTCTCTTGCTAAAAACTGCAAGAAAACGTTCCCGGTGCTGAATTAGTCTTAAAGTTAAAGTTAAATCATACCTCCCAAGTGTCCCTGATTTGGAGGGACTGTCCCTCTTTGCAGTCCATGTCCCCCTGTTCCATCCCTCAGTGAGGGGGTGTGGCCTAATTTAACAAATGTCCCTCTTTCCCACCCTGAAAAGTTGGTAGGTATGTTTAAACTGAGAAATCCTAATTAAGGAGGAAGAGCAAACAAAGGGCTTGCTCTAAATCCCCCAATAAAAAATCCATCTATTTATGCCCATACCCCTCTTTTTGAACCCCTATCCAGAATATTGCCCATACACCAGGCCTTTTGGCAATCAAATATCACCTGAATAGTGGAACTCGGGATGCCAATGGCTTACTGAACATTAATATTAGGAGGTTAACATGCCAGCGTTCCCCCTTTATTTCACTCACTGTGTATCAGAGTTCCACTTCTGAAAGTGGCAGTTTGCCACAGAATGCATGTTGCGGCAGCCTGCTTTAATGTTTGCAGCTTGATAATTTACTTATTCCTCCAGTAAGTAAGAGCGGCTATATTTACTTTTACATTTCTTTAAACACAGGGCAGCATCCCCTCCACCCATGCACACTCCTCCTAACCATGTCTCGCTCCTGCCACCTGCTTCAGCCAGAGACCAGCACCTCTCAGACAGTACATGTGCTATCAGAATATATATGTTTCACCATTCTAAATGGGGCTCCGCTGTTTCTTAAAAAAGTAGGGATATAATGTGTTTAATATGGACTGATCCCTCTTATGAACAGATCATGTGGGTGTTTTTTTGTGCCCTTGGATTCTGAAATAGTTAATAAGCCCCGCCGCAACCTGAAGGATTTTTTGAAGTTGAATATAATGCTTGAGACTCCTGTGAATAGTTCGCCATTTGTGCTAAATTGATTTATTATGTGTGAATTTGAATGTTACCGCCCGATAGTTAACAGATATAAGACATTTCATTATGTAATGCATGTCATGATTAAGGGCCAGATGTCGGTCCGAAACGCGTAGACGCTTTTCAAGTGTTTTCTTCTCTGGAATACTGGCCTTTTGGCTTTTTTAACGCTGTTTTGATACAATAAAGTTTGGATTAAATTTTTTTCACTGGATTGCCTGGCTGGAGATTTTTTTATTTTTACCTGATGGATCGTTTGAGTGGAGCGCTCTCAGCCGTTGCTGAGGGTCCGTGAGTTTACCTGGGATGACTATGGATTTAAGGTAGCACTGACTTCTCACATGCTGTAAACTGGAGTGACACTCAAAGTTTAGTACATGATGGACATCAAGCGTAAAGATAAGTACTGAGCAGTGAGAATATTAACTTCTGTGCGGCTGGAGATGCCGGCCTGTGTGTCATTATTATTTTCATTATGTTCTCTGGTAGATTCCCTCTCAGTGCAAAAGAATACACATCCTTTCTCCAGTGGCCACTTCCTCAATAAAGCTGAGCTGTCACAGTCTACAATGCCCTCCATAGCTTTCAGTCGTAATAGGGAAAGTACTGGGAACCTCAAATCTGGTCTGCCATAGGAAGCACAATGCTCCCCTGCCTAACGTCACCTAGTCCAGTGGTGCCGATTGCTCTCAGGTCTCATCTGGCTGGAGGTGTACGGCTGTATACGAGCTTAGGCAAGGCGTCCATAGACCATAATGGGTTGCGTCAGTCTCGCCTCATACACAGAACAAGTCCACCTCCAGTCTGGGATGCAGGATACAGCTCCCAGTTCAGATACTGGGGCTGCAGAAAAGTGATCAGTGCAGTAAGCAGAGGAGCCAAAGGCATCGTAGAGTGACAGCTCGGATGTTATGCTCTTTCCCTTTAAAGAGGGACATCGGACCAAAAATAAAAAGGGACCAATCCCCCCCCATTGGCCCTGACTTGCCTTTTGGATGTTGTCCCTGCCTGCTGCCACGACATCCGGCTGTTACAGGGCCAGATCCTCACCTCTGCCACCTGTAAATGACAAGCACCGCCTTAACTGTGCTAGTCAGTGTCCTACGTCGATCTAGCAGCTCAGCCGCGCAGGATTTCATGCAGCCCCATTGCATCCTATTCATTTACACTGCAACTGTGGGAGATCGAGGGCCACTCGCAGTGCTTGATAAGGTGGAAGGTGGTGCCACCCATCGGAAGGTTGCACGGAAACCAAGGGACCCAAAAGGTGGATCCCTTTGGCGAGGTGAGTAAATAATGCCCAAAGGTAAAACCGGTGGGGAGGCAGCAGAACAATGAGGTTTGGGGGAGGTTTTAACCTTCACCGATGTTCCTCTTTAAGGGTGTTAAAGGGTAAGTACACTTTTGTTAGTGTCAGGCTTTGGCTTACCGACTCCTCAGCCCTGGTTTCCATATCAGGCAATAGGAGAAGCCCAAAGATTGTCTGAGTTTCTAATCCCTTTGAGAAAGGAAGTTATGTTCATCCACTCTGCTAACCTCCTTTCCTTTGTATGTAAATTGGTAGAGTAGCTGATGGGCTCCTAAAGTCAACTATAAGCTCCTTGATATAAGTCTTGATTGGATTTTGGTCCAAACTAGTTTCTTTCTATATGCAAACTCCTTACCATACTTGATGAGGCCTATAACTGTGATGTTCACTTTTACCCATTTGTCAGTAGGAAATTATTAGTACATATGGAAAACAGTTTGTGTAATATCATGCATCCTTGAGGGGTTCCGGTTCTGATGGTCTTTGGACTAGATGTTATAGGTTCATGTTTCACCTGCTGAGTTCTAGGTAGTAGATGCATAGGTGTGGGGAAATACTTACCTGCAACATCTTTTTACTAAAATATGTTACATGCAGATCTTAAAGTGGGTCAAAACCCTCACAGCCAGGTCCTGGAATCTGAAAGATTCCAGGCACTGCTGCCTGCCTGCCCCTGGGGCATCCCACACCGGATGCCCCGCTGTGTGAAACCTCTTGGGGCACCGGTGATTTTACCTGATGCCAGCGGGCCCGGTGATGCAATCTTTGCCAGCGCCACAACCCCAGCTTCTCTTTGACCTTGGGCGTGCTGGTGCCCAGTTTTTCTGAATGGAGTGTGGTGGCGATGCGGCCAGCAGTCTGCACCTTGTCACAGTGGCACTTTTGAGAGAGCCAATGTGCCACAGAGCATGGCTTTAGAGGTGGAAAAGCCTGGTTTTCTTTGAAAACCGGGTCACTGCCGAGCTAATAGCAGCGCCTGGCTGCTCAGACGCAGTCCCATAGATTGAAGGTGGACCCATTATTGGGTTTCAAATCGCTTTAAGTCTACAAACAGTATCCCAACATTCAGTATGTTCAAGGTTGATCCAGATGATGCACATACTCCAATTACCTATTTAGTCTGTAGGGAAACAGAAGTGGACCAAGTTGTAGATCTATCTGTTCTGGAAATTTCATGGCAACAGAGGTCAACATTATGACTAGCTTGCAGTCATTTGCACTGGTGTAGTACAAATAGAGACCAGACAGTTTGGTGATACCCAAGAATCTACCCAGAATCTTAGTTTAGGGATACAAAATGGCTGCCAGACCTATTTTGCCTAGTAATTAACTGATTGTTCATGAGAATTTGCTAGACACTGAAAACATATTTTCGTAAGTTTATACATAGAAACATCACTGGGCATTAAGCCATCTAAACCTTGTAAAATTCCACTGAATTCTAGAAAGTTCTAGGAACCTTTTTGCTGATAGAAGGATGGCTGCTTTCACTTAGTTTGCCCCAGGCACTTGACTGTCTTGTTGTAGTACTGAGTATTTCTTGTTGGGTTATTTCTCTACCTCCAACTTCTGGCGTCTAATGGTGTGATGATTTATGGGTAGGTGGTGATTAATGCCAGCTGTGTTAGAACTCATTGTGGAGTATTTAACTTTTGATTGTATTTAATTTTAAAGTATATGTCAAATCACCTACTGCTTGTTATTCAATTAAGACCTATTATATATTATTCAATTAAGTATTCATTATTCAATTCATAGATTATTATTCAATTAGTATTTAATATAGCTTTTACTAAGCTATATCTGAACCTACAAATATTTTGTTGAAACCAATACAAATGTTTTCAGTATATTTTTTGGGAACTATAAACCCTGTAAAGTTTTTAAAGCAAGCAGATACCTCACAAGACTCCCAAAGATCCTCTGTAGGGCCAACTTTTCTTGTGCCCCCCAAGCCAGCCTGTACTAGAATAACCACAAATTACTATAGCAATTCTTTTTATGTGGAGATGCTTTTACCCATTATGCCATAAACTTTGGGAAGATGTTACAGTGGTTTGTGCTACATAGTCACACAGGCGGTCTAAGAAGGTAGTGGTGAGCAGTTCTCTGACTATATAGTATGTTTAAATGGATTTGTAATATTAGACAATTTTGCCATAGACAGTGGCATAACTAAATGTGACGGGACCCTGATGCAAACATTAAATGGGGCCCTTTCAAAGCTCATACGGGAACATTTTTTTCTTTTAACTCAGTTGGGTACAACTAGACTACTAACGACTGAAACAGCAGAAATGAAGCAAATTGAGCACAAATATAATAAAGTGGAAGAGCAACAATGATGGCCCCCCCCCTTACCTCATGGGCCCCAGTGCGAACACACCCCCTCAAGTTACACCCCTAGTCAAATAGCTAGAAGGTGAAAGAGATCCAAAGGGGAGGTTAAAAATACATGAAGATTTTTCTATATCCCCGCTTAAGATGCTCTGCCAGGGGTTGATATATATATTCGTCAATGACTTTTTTTTTATTGCAGGCACTTAATTTACAACTTCCTTGGTTTAGAGGATCCTACAAGAGTTCTGATGAAATCAATTAGAACACTTTAAAGGAATCGAGACAAGAAAATGGAATTTCAATAAGCTTTCTACCTAAACATTAATTCTCTGGTGTAGCAAAGCTGTTAAAGAGTCTTTGACTAGTTTTTGACCCTTGCCTTGACAGATTGGCTCACAGCCCAAATTTTCATTATCATGCTAAGCGACTCTTCAAGGTCACATGTATATTTCCTAGATTTAGGAAGACGATCTGAATAACAATGTAAAAACATCCCTGGCTACTGATGGTGCTAGAATGTGTGTTATAGGTAGGTCATCTGTATCCTTGCATTAAAAAAAAGGAGTTAAGTAAAAGCAATTGAAATGTGGCTGGGGTGCCATTATGGACCAGGAATTTATAAGCATGCTATATGCTTGGCTTCACTGCTGCTTCTACTAATTTCATTCCTCTCTGACCAGGGTGCAGTCAACGTTCCTGTCTGGAACTCTTCTTTTGTCCCCCACTGAGCCACCGTCCTACTCAAAAGTTGTTCCTAATGCAAGGATTATTTCCTCCACTGTGAAAGCAGCCTCCATGTTGTACACCTGCCCCACCAGTCACAGTGACTGGCCACACCAGCTCTATTCACTGCAATGGAGTGAGTGTGCCGTGACCCTCTATTACAGTGAGCGGCCATGGCTAATCTCAGGTGGCTGTTGACCTGTGATTACTGGTCAGCGGCATTGCGGGCCTGCTCGCTTAATCTCAGGATCCATATGTTTTAATTGACCAGAATAGGATGGATCCACTGTGGGGACAAAAAGTAAGTTTTCATGTTTTTTTGTCTGAATGGTCTTTTTAAAGTGGACCAACACCCAGGATTTTGACTATCCTGGGCTTTGGTCAACATCGGTGTGAAACCCCCCAGAAAGCCCCGAAAACTCACCTCACCCCGCTCCCACGTGACCGCTGCAGCCAATCCCCGCCGCCGGACAAGCGAGAGGCAGCCCCGGACAAGCAGAGCGCATCCGCCACCGCCTCCCGCGCGTCCCTCTTACAGGGGGCACACCCGCGCCGGCCATTCACAAACGGCCGGCGCGGGAGTGCGCCCTGCTAGAGGGACGCGTGGGAGGCAGCGGCGGCGGACGCGCATGCGCCGCTGGAACGTGGAAAAGGTAGGATTGTGGGCTTCCTGGGGGGAAATCGGGATGTCCCGCGGGGAGGGATCTGATCGGCCTGTAAATCTTATAGATTCCCGGGCCGATCCCCCCTGGGTGTTGGTCCACTTTAAGGTGGACAACAGGCTCATATTCAGCTGCCAACAGAAGTATCTATCAATAGGACCGCTGCTTCTCAGTCCTGTGGTTGGCATGCCAGTTATGTGATTAGCATAACACAATGCATTTACCAAAAGTGAGCCCCTCCATTTGAAAACCCACAAATTATGAACAGAAACCATTCCATGGCCCAAAAGACTATCTACAACCAACAGGATTGTAAGAGCAGTCTTTTCGGCTGCCCAGACTATGCAGAGAGGTGACCCTACATCAGGGACACAGTAGGCCTGGCCCGCTGCAGGGAGTGAGCCAAATCCTAGCTTTTTGCCAAATATCCCCCATATCTCTCACCCCACAGGAATTACCTTTTGGATGGTTTCGCCATATTCTCTTCTTCATCAGCAATTTCCCTGAAATACCAAATTGTGGGGGTTTTTAGAAGCAGGACCAGTGATCGCCAGATTGATCAGTGCCGCAATCTGATGACATAAGAGCCCAGGAATGGAAGGCTAAAAAACCTTACAATATGTCAGGGTAAACGATTTACGTTTCTAGGAAAAGGACTAGGGGCGGGAAGATGGTGTAAATTTGCTTTGCATCTCTGTTGGGTTTTGGTCTGCTCTAAGAATCTGGGTCTCCACATATTGAACTAGACAAAATCATTTATTATGGAAAGTTAGCCTCCTGCATCAAAGGAGGTTTCCAAACACCTAGATATTATCCCCACCTAGGCCTACTACTGGTAAGGAAACACAAGGTGCAAGTGCTGTGGTGGCCTCAAAACCTGGGTTTGTTTGATTCTTCTAAAACTTACCCAAAACTCCATAAGATGTCACCAGAAAATCTGTTCTAGCAAGGGCATAGGTTTGTTATAACTCCAAAATACCCCTCTCCCACCACCCATAATGTGCAATACTTACTCACCTCCCTGGTCCTGTCCAATAGGGATACACCAATTTCTGGTAGTAAAGAGTTTTTTTTATTATACAGCCACTAGATTCAAAACCCAGTGTTATGTGAAAGATTTCACAGATGGCGGTAAACACAGGTCTGACAGCTTCTCCACCAGGGGGCTAAGCCTCAAAGGCCCCCCTAAGCAGAAATGGAGACAGCAGGTCTAGAACCAGACACAGCCCCTACTGTAAGCCTGTGACGACTAGGGAATTTCAAAGCATAAGCCCAGACATGCTGGGTCAGTATTTAAAAAGCCTCTGCTAGACTTACCAGTAATGGCTTTTTTAGGAATCCTTCAGCTTGACCACATGGAGATATTATGCTCCACCCCCTGGGAGGAAACACAACAGGAACAGAAGTTAAAAGCCCTACCCCTTCCTCACCACCTCAGTAATAGTACAGTAATATACTCCAACCCTTGGAATATGGGCAGGTAATAAGCGGTCAAGCTGAAGGATTCCTAAAAAAAGCCATTACCAGTAAGTCTAAAGAAGGATTTTCCAAGTCATCCTTCAGCTTGACCATGTGGAGAGGATTAGGCAAGTAATTATACCTTAGGGGTGGGATGCTGCAAGAAGTACCCTTCTAACGAAGGTCTGATGCTTTGCAGATAGCAAATCAAGTCTATAGTGTTTGAGGAAGGTGTGGGGGCGAAGACCACATGGCAGCTTTACATATCTCATCTATAGAAGCACCAGTTCTTTCTGCCCAAGGTGTGACCATTGCCCATGTGGAGTGAGTGGATACTTCAGGGGGAGGCACTCCCTTAATAGAATAAGTCTTTGCAATAGTATGTTTTATACATCTAGCAATAGTAGATTTAGAGGCTGCTGAACCTTTATTTTTCCCATTAAAAGTTACCAGTAACTGTTCTGCCACTCGCCAATCTTTGGCAAAAATAATAGATTGGGTCTAAGAATCACTTTGTATTGTACAATACGGTTCTTTGATTGACAGTGCTTGAAGTTCACTCACCCTTCTTGCAGATGTTATTGATAGTAAAAAAACAACATTTCATAGATAACCATTTCTCTGAAACCTCTACTAAGGGCTCAGAAGGAGGTTCCATTAGACAATAGACAAGTCCCAGTTAGGAAAGCCTTTGAACAGAGCTGGTCTCTTACGTAGGATTGATTTGAAAAAAGATTAATAAGTCCGGGTGTATCCGGCTCCCAGCAGGGTCTCCTGTGGTTAACGTTCGGTACAGCTAGCTGACTCCAAACTCTGGAGGGTGAAAAAAAAAAACTAAAATAGTCTAACATCAGGCACTCTCGGTCCCAAGGTTTCCCAGGGAGGAAACACAAAAAACTAAGGTGGGGAGGAAGGGGTGAGGTTTTTAACCTCTGTTCCTGTTTTGCATTTCCTCCCAGGGGGTGGAGCATATCATCTCTACGTGGTCAAGCTGAAGGATGACTTGGAAAAAATATACGCATGCATTCGTGGGCCATATGGCATGTTCAGGGACGGACATCCACAGAATGCATCAAACAACAGTGTCTGGTCTAAAAGCATGCGGCTGGGTCCGTTGATACCAGGCTCTGAGTTTTAACTAGCCACTGCTAAAGGGGGAGCCTGAGGTTTATCCCAGAATAGGGATGTGTATAAAGATCCAAGAGCTCAGGCCCTCTTTCTTTCATTTGGGGGTTACGTGCAACATGTGGAGAAGGGACCAAGATCCAGCATGCTCTACATTCTTTCCAGTTGCAATGTCCAGCTTGGAAAGGGTTAAAACTTAGCTTTTACTTCATAGCTTAAAATGAGGGTAATTCAAATTGTAATCACACAGCCATCAAACGTCTTGTAAGTCAGAAAGTGCTCCCCTCCACCATCGGGACCAGGTAACGCCTTTCAGGCTGTCACCAGCCCATAATCATACCATGCTCTACATTCTCCCTTTAGCTATTTGCATCACATCACTAAGGACCAGAAACTTTGGGTAACTGACATCCATCTCATATGCTCATTCTGATTGTAACTTATTCGTATTCGCGCTTCTGACCTGTATAGGCATCCATTCATTACATGTGTATAGTTAGTCTAGTATGCTCTTAAAGCAATTAAAATATAACTTCTTGGGCTGCTTTGTTTTCCTGATCCACAAACTCTTACTTGTTCGCATGTTTCGGTTACACTAACCTCTGGCCCGACATAATTCCACTAATGGAGCGGGGCTATATCAAATAGAGCTGGTGGCATTTCTATGGGGCGGACAGGCCTCTGCTCACTGGTGGCAGGGAAAGCGTCAACTGTGAACAGTCAGCTGTGAACTGTGTGATCAATTCAGGCCAAGGGATAAAGATTTTGTCACAACATGTTTGTTTCCACTTTTCTTTTTATGAGTAAAGTGCATTTTTGTGTACTCACCTATAAAATGCATTTCTCTTCATATCCATTATGGGACACAGCTATAGTTTTCAGATACACATAGGTTAATCCTGGAGAGGGCAATGAGTATCTGGATGCTATATCTGTGGTGCGGAGAAACATACATATTATGAGGATACATTTAGGCACAGCCAAGAACAGAGCAGGCATCCGCCATAATTATAATGATATAAATAAAACAGTACTTTTGACACTGTTGATAGGTTAAATAATAACACTCCACAAAAAAGGACTTTTCATGACAATTTTAATTCATACGTTCTGCGTGTAATTCATATATTAAAACCAATTCTCATAGAAAACAGCTTGGAAGTGGTCATCCTTGAACTTAGTGGAGGGTGAAACAATGGAGAATGGAGTAAATACAAACACACACAACTCTGCAAACATTACATTACACACAGTTTTACCAACAATTCACAGAACAAAAAGGAAAAAAAAAAACACAACCTGGAAAAAAATGTTTTTCGCATTGTAAAAAATGATTCAGTGAAAGCTTACAGTACACCGGTCTTAGCAGACGCAGGAGACTACAGAGCAGGGGGCCACGAAATAGACGAGGAAGGGGGCAATCACTCGAGTGATAAAGGCTTCAGGATATTAAGGCCCATCAGAGTCCTTCATAGGCACTATAAAAGGTTGCATGCCGTTTAGCTTGCGATTTGCAATAGATGGGTAGGTGTAGAATACTAAGACTCTTTTAGAAAAAAAAAAAAGAACCCTCCTGCTATTGTCCCTTTAAGGTAAGCGTCTTGCTGCCTTATAATTGGCTTTGCCTGAATGATGACTTTAAACATGGCTTGTTTTGATGGTGAATTACCACAAGGCATCCGACCCTGATCACCCCCCCCCCCCCCCCCATCTATGGGCTGTATAGAAATGATCACTAGACTACTGTGGATGGATAGAAATGCTTCAGGGCTGCACTAACAAAATGATAATCGGTTAGAGCATGCTTTAAGGGACAGCCCAGGCAATAGGAAAATGAAAAAAGCGAGGAGCTCAGCTCAAACCCATTCCACGTGCCGTCTCCTTCATTTCCTGCAGAAATCTGTACATGTGCCAGGTCTCCACATTTTCCTCCCTATTCAATTTCATTCCATTCCTCCATGATCGTGCACTAACGTGGTTGCAAGACTGTCCCCTAGAGTTCCCAGCGAGAGCAAGCCTGGCAATCCACTGAGAATTATTGGGCTTCATAATCCTAAAAGCTGAGGGATGGGGTGCCCATGCAAACACATTTGGAGTGTGGTCATAAAAAAGAAACCAACCTGGTCTATGGCACCCCCTCCCACAACTGGTGAGCCTTGTGATTCTGGCAGCGGGTCTTTGAGCGGTGGTGGTGATGTACAGCCGTCCACCGGTCCCCGGTCGGACAGAGATATACCAGGAAAGAGACATCTCTTAACTCTTAATTACGGGTCATAATCACATGGGCAATGGTCCTTCAGGGTGTCATTTGTCATGGAAGCATTAGGTCTGCTTTAAAGTGGACCGAAACCCAGGATTTTGACTATCCTGGGTTTTGGTCCACTTCGGTGGGGCACCCTGATCGGGGGTGCCCCGCTGTCTGAAACCCCCCGAAAGCCCAGAAACACTCACCTCACCACGCTCCCGCTCCAGCCAATCACAGTGCACAGCTCTGAGCGCTGGAGGCCGCGTCTCGCGCTTCACTCTAACAGGGAGCGCGCCTGCGCCGGCCATTCACAAGCGGCCGGCGTGGGTGCGCCGATGGAATGGGGCTGAGGTAAGGGTTTGTGGGCCTCCTGGGGGGTTCCTCCCCGCGGGACATCCCGATTTCAGATGCCCCGCGGGGAGGGATCTGATCGGTCCGGTAATCTTATAGATTCCCGGGCCGATCCCCCCTGGGTTTCAAGCCACTTTAAACTAGCCAACCAGTTCTCATCCATAAGATTCAAGACTGTGCTGCTTTATATTTCCATAATGGGGACACAGAAGGACATACAGTCGTCACATATTTTATCTTTTTTATATTTCAAATATCTCTTTGCTTCAGGTCACAGAAAGATTAATGTGAAGCAAAGATATTGATCGTGCAGATTTAACTCCTAACTGCACCACTGAATGTACTAAGGCAGCCTTCCTCATCCTAACCTTCATGGACCGATAAGATAACATGCATATAAGGAAGTAGAGTTTAAAAATCACATGTCCTATCAGGAAAATAGCCAGTGGCCACTCTCCCTCCATTTCATCTGTAACTACAACACAGGTCAACCTTGGGGGGCAAGAAAGCCATTGGCAATGTGCAACTATTATTAGGAAGTGAAGCCTCACAGCAGATTAACCTCAAAGTATGTCTGTTCTATTTGTTACATATAAAATAATAAAAAAATAGTGTGATCATGATAAATAAGTTATACAAAAGAAATTACCTTAAGGAGCTACAAAAATAAAACACTTTGCCCCCCACAAGCCAGAATATAGCTTATAAAGCATCATTCAGTTGGTCCCACACTTTGTCTCCCATTATTACACATTTGTATATTTGAATAACTTGAAGCAGTCCTTGTGGGCACTACATTCCTGGGAATGGCAAACCCCATTGGTCCAAATTTAAACAAATACAATGGGGGACGTTTGGAGACCCAAGCAGGTAACAAAGGTTGGTATAGCCACTAGTCCTTCAATAGAAATAGCTTCTTATCCTAAATGCCACACCAAACGTGATATAAAAACTATATCTAGTGTTTGCCTATTACTTTACCAAACTACCAAATTTCTGTTTTCCTTTTTGTTTAATTGAAGACTCTGCCGACCAATTAAGATAGCCCTGGGAAGTCCTAAAGCAGTGTAATCGAGGAGGCTGTAAATTGTGACTTAAAGAAGCACCATCGCAAAATTTTGTAATAATAAAAATCCATATAAACTAGTTGGCTAATGAGAGGAGGAATCACATACACCTGAACTGAATAAAACTCCAACAAAGCTTGTGGTTTATTCTCTCATGGTAGGATAAAATCCAGAGCCTGTCACCCCTGATTTCTTCTTCCTATCATTAAAATAAAAAAAAACAAGCCTGGATGGATATTTCTTGAAGGTGGGTGTATAAGAGACCCCTCTCCCTCCATCCAGCATATTTATATTGATTTTTATCTTTGGGACATTTTTTTGCAGTAGTCCTCCTTTTTTAAGCAATCATATAGTAGAGCAGCGGTACTCAACTGGCAGACCGGGGACCGAATGCGGACCTCGGCACCAAATTTCTGGACCCCTTTCCTGACAGCCCTGCCCCATTTACCACTGTCATGACTCTGCTCCCTGGCACCTAGCATTGCAATATGAAATACTGCCCAAGCAGGAAGTGGAATTGCAAGGTACACCCAAAATTTGTATCTCGGTTTCTTTGCCGCATCCAATCCTGTCACCCCAGCTCAGCCCCTCAGCTCAACTTGGGGGGGGGGAAACAGCCTTTTTTAATTTTGTCTGCGTAATCTTCACCAAACGGCAAATTACAAAAAATGGGATATAGAACAAGGTGGACACTTGCCATTATATCAATGGCTAGAATATACAGATGAAAGTTCAATTAGAAATCAAGATCCCTTAAGAACGACTGCACTACCATAAATACGGAAAAGTCCTAAAATAGGCTCCTAAAACAGAGATGATGGCCATCAGAAAGGCCACCATCTAGGAAGAGGCAATGGAGCAAACGGTGCTGAAATCTAAAGGCTGCAGCCCGCAGGAATCCAGGCTGGAAGGTAAATGTATTTTTTTTTTTTTAAGGCTGAAAAAAGACTTTACAGGTCTGATTGGTCAGCCATGTCTTTCCATGGGAGGAGAAAACAAAATTTACGTTAGTTTAAAAAAGTCTTGATTACTGCAAATCTAATAAAGTAATTGTAATTCTATGAGACATAACTAGGTCTTGCCTACCATACATTTAGAGGCATAACCCATTGAGCCCCCCCGATGTCCATCCAGGAGCAATGAAAGCACCAAGCCGCATGATCGCTAGTCGCAGTCTGCGCTGTAAACATTGGCATTCATGGATACCCGGTGCCGGCTTTTCAGGCTGTCGTTTCAAGGTCGTGCTGCTGAATCTGCTGCTTCTAACAATGCCAGGCAGTGTGGCGGGCTGACTCACGCAATATAAAAGGTGCTTAAAACGGGGAACTTTCAAATCTAATAAAACATTTCTGCCAGTTGCAATGTGACATTGTGCTTCTCATACAAATTGTTGAAATGAAAGAGAGAAAGAAAAAACTAAAACCCAGAGAGAGTATTTGCTTGTATACGCTTTTGTTGGTTTGTTTCTTTGGTTACGTCAAGCTAATGGTCCGTCACTAGGACAGTTCCAATTGTTTAAAAAAGCAACAATTTTAAATAATTAAAATGACAAACACCATCTGTCATGGAATTGTCTATATTAAAGATCCATATAAACATGTTAGGTGAAGTGAGACAAGTTGTATACCCCCTGCATAAGACAATTTTTTTTTCGGGTCACAATAGCTTGTGCTTTTATTTCTAGTGGAACAAAGCCTGGGATTTTGACTTTCCTGGGTTTTGTTCCTCGTCCTGAGGCATCCCAAACTGCGATGTCTTACTGTGCAAGACCCCCCAGATCACCCCACCTCTTCTCGGTCCTACAGAGTATGCGCGGGCCATTGCCATTTACCCTGTATATTTAATGCTCGGCAAACTGCTGTGTTTACATGCAGGGCTTCTGCAATCTGGAGCGCATCTGACGCATCCCTAGCAGCACGCGCACGCCTGTCCCCAGGTGAATGGCTGGAGGTGGGAGTGCGCTCACAGCCCGAAGATGCAGACGCCGGTTGTTTACATTGTTGAGGGAGTCTCAAGTGTTGCAGCGCGCCAGGGGGGTTTCACACACAGTCTGTGACGCCCAAGGGGAAGGCCAGCGGCCGGCCCTGGAATCTTTTAGATTCATATGGGTATACATCTTCAGATACATACAGTAGTAACTTTGCAGATTAGGTTGTGGTTAAAAGCAAGGACCATGAGAGCTGTAGATACAAATTGGGATGTAAATGGCAAGAGGCCGGCATTGGGTAACCAGAAACTGGACAACATTAAGCCCCCTGCAATTTACAATTAAATGATTGAACAGAACTAGTAGAAAGCATGTTTGCTGGGAAGCACTCATATGCAAGTTACTGGCCTTATTCTAATTCAAACTCCTTACTGCCAAAATAAAATAGGAAAAAATGGCGCTAGAAAGTGCCAGTGTAGTTATGTAACCCCATGATGCCCCATGACACTCTTGCCATCACAGTGTCTATAGATAATATTCAGCTCTTTCCACATGTACGAAAGCAGCCCATAATTTCCTACAACAATTATTAACAATTATATTAAATTGATGTGTTTATGCCATGTGACCCATTTAGCTAAAATCTAAACACAAATAAATACTTGTACTTTAATAGTAAAGATATGCCAAATTAATTCACCATTTTCAAATTCTCCTTTAAATACATTGTCAACAAGGAGCACACTGCTAGCCACCATTGCCAGTCATCACAAAGCAGAATAAAAATGGCAATCTAAGTGATTAGCTTACATTTTATGTTGATTTATTCGAGATTAGTTCTGCAAGGGAAACTCTACTGAGGAGTTTCCCATCAGTCCTCACACGAGTCTCCTGCTGTGTCTACCTGCAGTTCTGGTGGGTGAATGTAGTGTACAAGACCAGACACACTATTTAGGGAACCTGCTAGTGGGTGACCCAGTGAGAAGGCTCCATACACATAGATGCCATGAGAGTGGCAGCAGATAAGGCTTCCCTCATGCCAGTTGGTAGTGCTGATGTGGGGTATGACAGGACACTTCTCCGAAGTGGAGATTCTTTTTAAATTAATTATGTGAAGAATCCTGCTTTTAAAAAACAATGCAAAGACCAAACTCTACATGTTGTTGCAAAAATGAAGGAGTGGACTAAAAGAACCAATTAGATCCTATTATAATGGAAACATGGAAGAAAAAAAGGTTCAAGTTCGAGCGTGTGTGTGTGTGCAGGGCGGCACAGTTTTTGCTGTATGAAAATTCACCTAGCGAGTAACCACCTCCTCCCATCCAGAACATAGAGCTTTAACATACAGAACATGTGACAGAATTATTGGGTAGAACAAGAATTCATGGAGAAAATATTTAGAGAAGGGTCATTTTTGCCCATAGCTCTGTAAAAAAAATATAAAGAATTAATTTTGGACTATGGGCAACAAGTTCATTTTTTTCCTTCTGTTGCTAAAAAATACTTTAATGAGCTGCCCTCCAGAATCCTTGGGCAACCTGTAATAAAGCTGAATCAGAATCACAGAGACTTCTTTTCCTTTGCTAGAAAAAAAATATGTCCAAGCGAGCAGTTTGCTCTGAGCTCTTTTTCTTTCCTTTAGTTCTTTGTGACCCAATTGAAATACTAGGATTTGCAGGTTATATGTACAGGAAGCTCGAGGAGCACTGTGGATTACTGCTGAGCAAATCCAGCTGGATAATCAATCACTACAATGAACCAGGTTGCTGCCAACTTTCTCATCCTGGAGAATCTAAACAATATGAGAACACCTCGCAAATTGCGTCAAATGAAGTAGGCCTGTGAAGGTTTCTTATTATCCAGGTCATGGTATATCTGTAGTATTAACAGAACCTCCAGTCCAATAGAGGGATGCCCTACTCACCTACTTTTGCACTCTAATTTGCAGGGCAGGCTTGCGCAGTGTTGTGAGTTCCACCCACCTGGTTAACCCCATTTGTTGCCAGCAGTCATGTGATTTTGGATGTGGCAGATGAGGGTTTGCGAAAGTAATGGGGCTGGGGTTCACGCTTCTACTGACAGAGTGGGACATCCCTCATCAAAATGTACAACATTCTGTCTAGGTCATAGACCCTCTAGTCTTTGTACTGGAGGATCTCTTTAATTCAAGGAAATTGGGCTTGCTCTATCTTACTAGGAGACATTTTACTAGTCATCTGACTTTACCCAAGTCATCTGAATTCAGATTGAATTGAGAAAGCTTGGTTGGATGACTAGAAAAAGTCCTTCAGCTAATACTACCGATAAGCTGGATACTACCAGACCAGGAGGGAAGCGGAGCAAGGGACAAAAGGAGAGTGTTTTGTTTTCTTTTAGACAGACCCTTTAAAGTGAACCTAAAGTGAAAAATGGCAATCATTATAATTCAAATATTAGGAATAGGTCATAGCACACTGTATAATTTTCAGTTAGTAGCAAGTAAGAATATGCATAGAAGGGGTTCCGTATAATCAAGTACACCCACTCAATGTGTACCCAAACAGTCTATATATACAACGAACTCCTAAATCAATATTATGCAGAAAAAGAAGTGATTTAATATGTGTACAAAAAATATATACAGTGGATGACAACAAAGTCAAGTAATAAACATACAATAGTATCCCACATAAGAACACTGCTGTGGGGTGTATAAGGCCGCGAGGGATCACAGTCCTAGAATGGAGGTAGTTCAAAAAGATAAGTCAATTTAAAAAGACCTTAGTTCAGTTCTATGGTGCCTCCTGGAGCGTGTCCAATAATCACTATTCAAGTGCATAGCATAAAGGAACATAAGCAATCATGAAACAGCAAAAAAGAGCTTACAGGCTGACCACTGTGGTTGGGTGAGAATGAACCTCGACGTTTCGGTCAATAGACCTTTCTCAAAAGTACCACTCCTGAACTATGGTATTTTTAAATTGACTTATCTTTTTGAACTACCTCAATTCCTGGACTGTGATCCCTCGCCACCTTATAGACCCCATAGCAGTGTTCTTATGTGGGATACTATTGTAAGTTTATTACTTGACTTTGTTGTCATCCACTGTATATATTTTTTGTACACATATAAAATCACTTCTTTTTCTGCATAGTATTGATTTGGGAGTTTGTTTTTCACAATTGTATCTATAATCATTATAATTCCCCCTACCCTTACTTTTGGACAATGAAAGGTCTGCGTTAAATATTTATCTCATTATTTAGCTATATATTATGATTGCGAGGCTACATCCAATCACATTCACTCAGTCAGCCCCTCCTGCTGTTCATGTGTTTCTCTCTTGGCACTCTAAAGCAGATCACCATCATGGCGGCGCACACAAGATATGGTGGCAGGACTATAAACATTTTCCAGACAATAGAATTACTTAGGAACTTATAGAAGGTCTTAAAACTACAACTGGGATAAGGAGTTATTATTACACGCTATAAAATATTTACTGGAGGTATAAGAAATTTCAAAGAAAAGGTCATTCTTCAGTCCCCAGCACACACTTTTGGTTAGAATGGCCCTTTAACAAGCAAAAATAAAGAACACAAGTTTGGTCATATATGGATGTCACACTCAGATGTAACATAAAACAATAAATAGATAAACTGTAACTTTAAGGCAAAATTAATATTTACCAAGGTGCCAACACATGTCCCTGAAATTTTGATATAAAGGAATATTAAAAGATTATGCTGGTTGCTATCTCCACACATAGTATATATGTATTATGCTAGTCACCGTCTCTCTTTTTCCCAGTCTTTAAGTTCTATTTGCCTGAAACAATAAGGAATTTGCAGGGACAAATACTACATGGGCGACCTAAACAGGTCCCAGATGAGGTAAAAGCATAGGGAAGAGCTGGGGCCATGTGCAGGACTTAAATACTACTCAGACTGGTCAAGTAAAGAGGAAAAACTTTTGTGCAGAGATAAACACAGGATCATTGACCTGCTGCTAAGAGCATTTGTGTGAGGTGACCACAGGTTAAAATTACGGAGTTCCTAAAAATTGCTCCAGTCCAAAAAGACGTGTAAGGTTTGTATCAGCAGAAGCAACCCTGGTCAGAAATTCTGCTGCCTGCGTTTTTTGGCGTCCATGGCGTCCAGGATGGGTTGCCTCTTCGCTGTGTACCTCTGTCGAAGTTCCTCGATTTCCCGTTCCATCATTGGATCCAGTGCTTTTAGCCTCATCTGCAGCTCCTCAAAACTCAAATTTTTAAGCTGTGGTTGAAAAATAAAAATGGGTTAAAAAAATAGTTATACCATAGCTAACAGATTCAATAAAATACACATCGTGACCCCCCCCTCCAATTATTACAACTTAACTGTAGGCTCCTGGTAGTTAGCTTGGTATATGCCGATTGGTCCATGTCCTGGGGCATCCATATTCAGGATGCCCCCCTCTGTGTGAAACCTCGCAGATCGCCCAGTTTCACTAACCCTTCCGACGTCCCCACGGCGCATGTGCGGACGCTTGTCCAATCAGCGTTTTATGGGGCAGCCTATCTGAATGGCTGGGCACGGGAAGCGCACACAGCCACAAGGAATCCAGGGATGCTTCCTTGTACCTGGGTTTCACACAGTGGGGCATCCGATATAGGATGCCCCGAGGGAGGGGTAGAGACCGGTCCTGGAATCTTTTAGATTCCAGGCCGGCCACACAGGGCGATTGGTCCACTTTAAGGCCCCAGTATTAAACAAAGCCACACAGTATATATAACGGCAGCCATTCACAACCTAATAAAGAATAATAAAAAAGCAGCTATTGTTAATCTATTTTAAACAGAACTAGCAGTCAAATATATATAATATATATATATATATATATATATATATATATATTCCAAAAGCGGGAGAACAGACTCAACTATACTCAAGGCGGAGGCCTGGGCTGGAGGGTGACATCACTTACACACTTGCAGTGCAGGTACAGTGCCTCAAAGGAGTAGAAGAGGAACAGTGACAAGCTTTGAATTAGCCGATTGGGAGCCATATTTGGTCTGTCCCACTAGTCCAGCCAATAGCTGTGTGGTAGCAATGGACAATGGCGTAAGTCCATTTTGGAGTTTGGAGTGAGGTTTTGTTTAGTGTGTTTTTGTAATGCACATTATTTTATAGAGTTTTGAGATGCTTCCCCCCTCACAAAGGGTGGGGCAATAAATACTAAATACATTTTTTAATTTTTGTTGAGACAATCCTTGGCACCTGATGTGATGCAGGTCTAGAGGGTGAGGTGAAGATTGCTTTTAAGGAGGCAAATGAAAACGTGGAGGGAAACAGCAGCGCTCTATGGGGAAGCCAAACAAATCCAGAGAGGCATCGATTTTAAAGGAGCACTATTGCAAAAAATGGCCCAATTATAAAAATCCATATAAATATGGTGGGTGGCGAGAGGAGGGGTCACTTATACTCTTTATTATAATGAAAGGAAAAGGACATCAGGGGTGAAAGGCTCTGTCACCCATGATAGACTTAACCAGTCACTCCTCGATTTTACTCCTACCAAAAGAAGAAGCCCACAAGCTTGGCGAGAGGTTTATTCAGTTTGGGTGTATAAGTAACCCTCCTCTCATTAGCTGAGGTGTTTATATAGATGTTTAATATTACACAATTTCGTGATACTGCTCCTTTAATGTGTTGGATATAATACAAAAAAATCTATCTAAATAAAAATGATCTCTAACTTGACTGAAGACCTTCCCCATGAAAGCATAGGCCGAAGCCAGCCATCGCTTACACTACAGACACGTTGCCATTTATTCTCCCCTTCCATTAGAGGACCAGGAAACAAGCTTTTAATTAACTCGATGGAAGCCATTCGGTCCTGTTCCCTTTAGCTCAGCCTAGAGCTGTGAAGAGGTGAGGGGCAATGGTGTATTTTGAAAGCTCATTCAGGAGTTAGTGGAGTGGTGGAGAACTCCCTATTTCAGGTTCAAGTCTGAAGAAAAAAGGTTTCACTGAAAGCTTCAACTCAGTCTCTCATAAGATTTGGATTACCACAGCCACAGCCTATCTAGTCCAATTGCATATTAGTTTCTAACTAATGTACACTGAAAATACAAATAAATTATATTGAAAACAAAATGAAAATGGAGTTTAATCAATCAGAAACAACACTTTGCCTTTAAGGAGTGTTAGTTGTTTGACACGCGCTGAGGTTGCAGTGTGACATGAATCCCCGGATCAGCACTGGACAGCTCCTGGAAGCCGATGCTTATTCATAGCAGGAAGAAAGGGTAAACCTGGGAGCTGGGAGGCAGATCTTTAGTAATATCAAGACCCTGCTCTCAATTGTTATGCAGGTGCGAGAACGGCCAAATATTACAGTGTACAACACAAAAGGGGAGTTTGTACTATAGAGGGAGTGCAATGTTACATGGGGGAGGGGGATCTGTCATATGCACTTCACCAATGGTGGGATAGTATATACAGAATAATAAAAGTAGCCTTATATAACGAACACGGAGAACAGATTTGTCTGCTTACCTACAGTTTCCTTTCGGTAGCATACACGGTCACTCAACACATTAACGGGACACAACATTCCTAGTTTATACAAATAGGACTGGACTATGCTCTACCAACCTCAAAACAACACAGACCTCTGATGATGCCCCTAAGGCGAAACGTGTCAGGGTAAGTTGTACCAAACTTTAATTATCAGACACTCCTGGCCAAGAAACCCAGTAAGTGCCGCCCATAAGCAACAAATTCCTTCTTCATGTGTAAACTGTGCTTATTATCATTGCAGTACATGTGACCTGGTGTACCTTTTGCTTTGTTGTGATTATTGTAATAGTATGTAAATGTTACTTCTACTTAATAAATGGCATAACATTACAGTTCAATCTCTCTGAAACAAGGAGCTTTGGTCACTCTTCCTGTCTGTTACCATGTTTTTTTCTTCCAAAGTTGGGGGAAAATGTCTTGAATGGGCGGGCAGGCAGCCACGCGCACACAATGTGCAAAGCCGCTATATGTATGGTCAGTGCAGCCGTCCGTGCCAATGCCATTGGCCCTGGGTTGTTTTTTTTTTTTGTTGCAACTCCCCGGTCCTGTCTCAGCACAGTGATTTGGGGGGAGAATCTGCCACACTGCTTGTTATAGGGGGGTTGGGTGATTCTGCGCACTGCCTGTTATAGGGGGATTCTCCACACTGCTTGTTATAGGGAGATTCTGCACACTGCCTGTAATATGATTATGGGGGGTTCTGCACACTTCCTGCTATGGGGTGATTGGGGGCATTCTGCACACTGCCTGTTATAGGGGGATATCTGCCACACTGCTTGTTATAGGGGGGTTGGGTGATTCTGCACACTGCCTGTTATAGGTGGATTCCTCACACT
The DNA here is from genome assembly GCA_027917425.1 of Gastrophryne carolinensis. Lineage (NCBI taxonomy): Eukaryota > Metazoa > Chordata > Amphibia > Anura > Microhylidae > Gastrophryne > Gastrophryne carolinensis. The sequence continues at coordinate 385,125,284 of CM051239.1, forward strand.
GCTTGTTATAGGGGGATTCTGCACACTGTCTGTAATATGGTTATGGGGGGTTCTGCAGACTTTATATTATGGGGTGATTGGGGGCATTCTGCACACTGCCTGTTATGGGATGCTTGTGGGGATTCTGCCACTTTAGGTTCTTGGGGTCCTCTTACCACGAGAGCCACATTCAGTACCGAGAGATAGTCAAGAGCCCCGTTTGCCCTGAAAAGCTTGTAGAAGCCATATAACATGAAACGCCTGGAATCTCTTCCAAATAACATAGTAAAGACCCCCAAAACATTATTCTTGCCAACATAGTGTACATGTCATTCCCCCTGTGTCATCAAATACTTACCCCACATGTGTGGATTCCCCAGCCCCAAATAGATGAATGGCAGAATTAAAACCCAGACATGGCTGGGTGGCTGGTAAACTGAGTGCAGCACTTAGAGGCTGCTGATACAGGTAAACCAGCACATTTCTGTCTAACTACCTAATAGCTAACATGGTGCATGAACCACCAGCAGCCGTTTCCGGGGGGACTGAAATAGCTGCCAGGTGGCTACACTGTTCTAACAGAAGGCACAGTCCCATTGCTCTCTCTGGTACATGGAATACAAAGTAAAAGTGGTCCTAGCCTCTAAGAACTACTGTCCGGACTGCTTGGATTCCAGGGGTGTGGGGGGCGCATTCCTGTTTTGGATACACACACCCACAAGCATTCCAGTGCAGCTGGTCACTGGTTAGTCATGCAAACCTATTTGGTCCTATTGCTGACATGAGGAGTAGCTCTGAGGACAAACCAGTTCCACGTTTATATGCTTCCTCTAAGAACATTTTAAGGGGACCTGTACCATATTGCATGCACCTCTGCACCCAACACCTCTCCCACCACCCCAGTGAGGTGCACTTAATAGTGTAAAGGTTCCTTACAAAGTGATCCTGTGCTGTGGATGCTGTGGAATAGTTTTTTTCCGGTGAATGTGCAGTTGCTCTTGTCTGGGGGGGGGGGGGGGGGGGGGGGGGATAATCACCTATCCATGTTTAAGAAAAACTTAAAGCGGACCAAAAGTCAAAAAATTTAGTAAATGGCTCCCCTTTATCCCCCTCTAGCAATTATTATTATAACTATTTAGGAGCCAGCTGCTAGAGGGATAGTGTGTGTGTGTGTGTGTGTGTGTGTGTGTGTGTGTGTGTGTGTGTGTGTGTGTGTAAGCTACAACAATGTTTCTTTATCATTGTTCACTGCAGAATCTGGATTTACCACACATCATTCAGTCATTGTAGACATATTCATCTTCTAAAATGTTACAATTCCTTCAGCTGTGCAGAAGAGCAATAAGTCATCACAGCTGATGGCTTTCTACTAGAAATAAATGAGGATTGCACTGATATGTGAGGCAATTTTGATTGCGTTTTTATATAAGCTGGACTCATGTATGTGACAAGATGGCCGCTGCCATGCAGTTATGCAGCATGGACCGACTCCATGCAGATGTTGCGGAGCGGCAGGCATTGCGTCTGAATATAGTTGGAACGGTCCTAAAAGGTTTTCCATTTTTAAAATTGAAGAAAAAATGGCAGCAATGTTGAGGTTTACAGTTTTACCTCATGATGTCTCTTCTGAAAAAAAGTGGGCGTGGCCCTTGGATTTGTGATGCTGCATAATAATCAGCAATGTGATGAATCTGGAGGTGCAGGATGGATCAGCAATCCTGTTCTGATCTACTGAGCTGATTGGGGGATGGGATGAAAAAGAGAATGTCACTGGCTGAACCTGTAAACCCAGATATCACATATATTTCTGCCTCAATTTAAAAATGGAAAACAGTTTAGGATGGTGCGAAATGTAGCTCAGCGCAATGGTGTAACAATTACCTTTGCCTGTCATAGCACTTTAAAAGAGCCTCTCCAGTTTCTTCCTGCAAAATAAACATACCTCCGCTGCCCTCTCCAAATAGCAATTATGTTCATGTAATAATAAAATAAAAAAACAAAGACACTCACCTTTACCCTGAATCCAGCTCCCAAAGTGGGAGCCTCCATCTTCCTAAAGTCCTGGCCGGCCGATGGGAGCAGAGGCGAAGCAGAGAGCATGAATGGGTGGGCAGGAGTTCCAAGTGGCCAGCCGGGACCCCCGGGAAGATGGTGGTGGCCATTTGGTGCCACCAGCTGTTGCGCCGCCGATATTGGGGGCTGGATCGTGGTGAAGGGAAGTATCTTTTTTTTTATTACATGAGCATAATAGTTATTTGGCGGGCGGCAGGATGGGGGTTATTTTTATTTTGCAGAAAGGCGCTAGAGTGTCCCTTTAAGCCCTCTGAAATAGTTTGTCACTATTTGCAAGAGTGCGGCTTTAGGAGTGCAGTTTACTGAATTTTTGGTCCGCTTTAAGTTTGCTTCCATATGAAAAAGGTTCATAGTACTTTCTGATGAGAAGGCAAAAAATCCTAAATTGTAGACATTTTTTCAGCATAGGTTTGGCCCACTGTATTGGAGTCGGACAACCCTTCCCCAGCCTCATCTGTGTGCTAGACCTCTGCTAGTGCTGGTGAGCTACACTATAGCTATACACTATACGGGTCAGTGAGCCACATGCGGCCCCCAAGCTGCAGGCTGGGAACCCCTGATTTACAGAACCAATAAACTACATGCATAACATATTTTGGTATAAATTTTGTAAAAATTTTGGAGAGTTTAATATTTTGTGGTCAGTGGCGTAACTAAATGTGATGGGGCCCTGATGTGAACATTAAATGAGGCCCTGTCAAGGCTCATGCAGTAAACTTTTCTGTCTTTTAACTTAATTGGGTGCAGCTAGACAAATAAAGACTGAAAAAGGAGAGACACACAATGCTTCTTTTATCTAAATGATGCACAAATGAGAAAAATTAGGTGGAGAAGCAACAGGTGACTTTCTGTGCTCCAATGCGGGGATGCATCTCCTGCACCCCCTATAGTTGTGCCCCTGGTTGTGGTAGAGTGCGTCTTTCATAAACAATTCACAGTGCTTCCTGCGCATCATTTTTGAACATTTCCTCAATAGAAGGTTGGCGGCATTAAACAGATGGATCCGCCTTTCTGTGGGCACCATAAAAGAGGAAACATGGGCCTATTTCTTGTGGATAGCAGGAGAGATTCCCTGAAGCACAATCTATTATAAAAGCATCTTGATGGCAGAGCTAACATAGGGAATTAATCAGAGCTCCGTGCAGCTGCATCTGCAGTCTGGTCACAGATCAGAGCCTTTTACAGTCTCATTAGGAATTCCAGTAAGAAATATATCAATAGATCACTGGTAGCTACTGTAGTGGATCATCTCAGAGGTCAGGCTTGCAATGAGCATAACAGATGACACCAATGTCTCTTTATTACTAGCAGACACAGAAAGCTTCCATTGCCATCCCAATGCCAGCCTCTAAATCTGGCATAGAGCTTATATATCATACCAGAAATGCGCTATAAACTAGCTAACCAGGCAAAAATGAGTGAATCTGCAGGAATATACCCGATTCTGTCAAGTATCGCGATATTTCATTTGACGATACTAGAAACGTTTTATTCTTTCTAGAATCGATTCTAACTCTTCTACAGTAAAAGAAAAGTAAAAAAAATACAATTCTGTGATTACTCACCTGTAGAATTGGTATTATATGTATACAGCACGTCCTGCTCCAGAGTATTCCTTACACATGGGTAATACATCCACAAGATGGCGCTGGACTGCAGAAAACAGCTTGTGGTTCCTCCCGGCCCTATATAAGTCAGGGAACTCCCACAAAATCCCCAGTATTGACAAGCAGTTAACAAGAAGCTGGGAGAACAATAATAATAACAGAGAAGGCAAAAAACAATGTCCTGATTGAGATGAAAAGCAGACACAACCTTAGGCAGAAAATCTGGCTTAAAACGAAACACCACCTTGTCCTGGTGTCTCTCAAAGTAAGGGGCCATCTCAGAAACACGCCTAACAGAAGTGATGGCCACCAAAAAGACTACATTAAGCGTCAAAATGGACAAAGGGGTCTCACGCAAGGGCTCAAAGGGAGACCCTTGCAAGGCAGATAAGACCAAGTTCAAATCCCAGACTGGTAACATAGGCTTACGTGGGGGACGCACATGAGTAACCCCCTGGAAGAAGGTCTTAACCAGACGATGGTGAGCAAAGGACCTTTGGAAGAAAATGGCCAAGGCCGAAACATGACCTTTAAGGGTACTCAGTTGAAGACCCAAATCCAAACCATGTTGTAGAAATTCCAGAATACTAGGGACAGAAAACACCCGACAGGGAAACGACTTAGACTCACACCAGTCAATATAAGCATGCCATACCCTATAGTAAATGGATGACAAGGACTTCTTCCTAGCCCGAATCATTGTATTAACAACAGAGGCAGGCAACCCCTTTTACATCAAGATGGAGGTTTCAGAAGCCAGGCCGTTAAAGCCAGCGTTTGTAAATTGGGATGGCGTAGCTGCCCCTGAGTGAGCATGTCTGGATCCTTGGGCAGGGCGTACTGATCTACTGCCAACTGCACGATGTCTGCGAACCACACTCTTCTTGGCCAACAGGGGGCCACCAGAATGGTTGGCACCCCTTCCTGGGCAATCTTGCGCAGCACCCTGCCCAGCAGAGGAAACGGAGGGAACACATAGAAGAACTGAAAGCTCTTCCAAGACATTGCCAATGCATCCATGGCCAAGGTCAGAGGGTCCTGGGACAGAGAGACAAAAACTGGAAGCATGTGATTGTGGCGGGACACAAACAGATCCACATCTGGCGGACCCCAACGGTGGCACAGGGAGCGGAGCACCCTGTTGCTGAGGGCCCATTCTCCCAAGTCCCCCTGCTGAGGCACTCCCAGGTTTTATACTGCCGAGATGCAGGGAACATTCTCCTAAGCCCAGGACAGTATCGTTGACACTTCCTTGAGGGCCCTCTTGCTCCGGGTCCCTCCCTGATGATTGATGTAGGCTGTTTAGGCTGTAGGCTGGTTGTCCGAGTGAATCAAGAGGTGAAGTTGAAGAGGTCTCATGTGAAACTGAGCGTATGGAACAGCCTCGAGGCAAGACACCATCAGACCCACCAGCTGCATACCCTGCAGGATGGAAGGATGAGGGCAAGACAGAAGAAGCTTGGCTTGAGCTTGCAGACTGTGCACCTTCTGCTGAGGGAGAAGGATCTTGACCCGAGATGTATCCAGAGTCATGCCCAGAAAGGACTTGACCATTGACGGTGACAGGGAAGACTTGGGATGGTTGATCACCCAGCCGAAGGACTCCAGTGTGGACACCACCAGCTGGGTATCTAGCTCAGCCTGCTGGAAGGACCGAGACGTGATGAGAATGTCGTCCAAGTAAGGAAGGATGCGAATGCCCTGAGATCTCAGCAGAGCCATTATGCCGGCCAGCACCTTGGTGAATACCCTGGGAGCCGAGGTGAGACCGAAGGGCAAGGCCACAAATTGGTAGTGCTGATCCTCCAGAGCGAACCTGAGGAATCTCTGATGACCTGGAAAGATTGGTATATGAAGGTAAGCATCCTTGATGTCTACAGAGGTCATGAAGTCCCCCGGGCGTAGTGAATTTACAGCTGAGCGCAGAGTCTCCATGCGAAAGTGTTTGAATCTGACAAATTTGTTGAGGCGCTTTAAATCCAGGATGGGTCTGATGGACCCGTCTTTCTTGGGAACAGTGAAAAGATTGGAATATTAGCCTCTGCCCCTTTCCTTTAAAGGCACTTGGCAGATGACCCCTAACTCCAGAAGGTTTTGGACAGCAAGGCACAGACCCTGAGCTGACAGGGGGTTTTGAGCCATCCGGGATTTGATGAATCTTGGGGGCAGCCAGGCTGCAAACTCTATCTTGTAACCGGAGGACACTACCTCCTGAATCCACTGGTCTGAGACGTGAAGCCTCCAGACGTGAGCAAAAAGCTGACGCCGTCCCCCCACCCGGATGGGTGAGGGCGCCCCTTCATGCCAGAGGGGGCTTGGGTGAGGATTTTGGGCCTCCGCGCGCCTTAGTAAAAGACTCCATGGCTAGTTCTGGAACCACGGAAGGATGGGAGAAAGGCACCTGTCCCCCGAAAGGCCTGAGAAGGCCTCCTGCGTTGAGGTAACCTACCACCCTTAGCAAACAAATCCAAGCTCTCCCCTTGAAGGGGAAACCAGTGAGAGCCTTCTTAGCAGCATTATCAACTACCCACCAACGTAGCCAGACAGAGCGGCATATAGCCACCAACAGGGCAGAAGTCCTACCACACATTCTAATAGCATCATCCATGGCAGAGAGGATATATGCAATACATTTCTCACAAAGCAGGAGAGATCTATACTCCTCTGTACCTGCATCCTCAGATGCCCCATCCAAAAGACACTTGAGCACCCCTTTAATTGCAATAGCCGTAATAGCAGAGGCACAAACCGGGCGCAGTGCCGTCCCCACACAGGCAAAGGCATGACAGGCCAGTTGGTCCATGACCAACCCTTAACAACATCAGCAGGAAAGGGATACCTTTTTTCCCAACTCTTAGGCACCCCTGGCAGCTTGCTAGGCCGTTCCCATTCTTTGAGCACTAGATTAATTAAGTGAGACTGCTCAAGGAACTCCCAGCGTGGCTTAACCGTATGAAAAAGCTCACCCTGCTGCTGCGGAGCCACTGCCGGGGGAGAAATACAAAGCACAAAAATGTGACTCAACAATCTGTCAGTGTCATCAGGGGACCACGGGTCTTCCCCAAAGGGAGTCCCAGTACCACCATATAGCTTAGGTTGTTCCTCAGAGGAATCAGAAAATAATTCCCCCTCCTCAAGGGAGTAGGGACCTGAGAGTGAGTAAGGGCCCTCATCTTCCACAGGGAAGAGGGAAACCGCGGGTGATAAATGCAGCTTCTTAGCAGAAGCCTTACGCGGGGCAGACCCAGCAAGATGTTTTCCAATGCTGGCCACCCGTGCAGCTAAATCAGGTTGAGACTCCCCGCTAGTATGCCCCGCAGTGGGGTTCAGATGTAAGCGTTGGGGGGAAGGCGAAGCCAGAGGGGGCGCACCACCAGGAGTAAAAGACAGCCCAGACTGCAGCGCAAGTACCTGCTGGGCGCAGGGCACACACACCCTGATATCACTAATAGGGGATACCCCACACGCAACACATAGCCGGGCTTGTCCCGAAGGAACCCCAGGCCCATTATCCCCAGAAGCCTCCATATGGAGATTTGAATGGCACAATAGGCCAGTAAGGGTTAACGTTAAAGAGCTACCCGGGACGCCCCAAGAACCCGCTAGGGAAGTGGGAGTTAGTGAGGGAAGATGGCCGGGAGAAACCACAGTGCTGAAGTTTTCACCCGCATAATCAAACATTCCCATGAGAATAAGACAGAAAAAAACTTTAGAAAAAATCACCCCACCGGGGTTACTCACAGACCGCAGAGAGCCAGCAGCACACAGCAAGGAGACAAAATGGCGTCTGCAGACCTCGAGGGGCGGACTGTGGAGATTCTAAGGTAAAATGCATCCTCCACAGAGCTCCCCCCCCCCCCCCCCGAAGAGCGGGAAACGCGTCCACGTGATCCGGCCGGCCAATAGCGGCCCGGCAGCTCTGAGGTGAATGGGGCTGCCAGGCTCGGAGCGCAGTACAAAGCGTAGCGGTGGCGTATTATAAAAGTTACAATCACAAAAGCATGGCAACAGTAAAATACAGCATTATAATCACTAGACAACCCCCCCCCCCCCCCCCCGGAGATCTGAGGGAGGATAACAGCATATTCCCAGGGAAAATGGCGCCCAGAGGACTAATATGAGAAGTGAGGGTGGATGGGGAAATATATATGTGTATAGGGTTTAACTGCACAGGATAACCTGGCAAAACCCATTAGGCAGTGAGGGCATCCCAAAAATACCATTCTGTGAATACCTTGTAGAATGGATATTATAAGTATGCATCCCGCCCTGCTCCAATAATAATCATTACGTCTGGGATATAGTCCACAAGAGGGCGCTTTACTGCAGCGATGGCAAAAAAGTGGTCCCTCCCGGTCTATATATACCCAGGACCTCCCACTCATTCCCCAGTATAATTATGCAGTAAGGGAACCAGGAGAAGCCAATAACAAGATTAACAATATTTAACAAGGAAAACTTCACCATATAGAGGATCCAAGAACAAAAACTCAGGGTGGGATGGAGCAGAGCGTGATGCATACTTATAATATCCATTCTACAAGGTGAGTATTCACAGAATGGTATTATTCCAAGTATGCATCACACCCTGCTCCAATAATAATCATTACGTCTGGGACATCCAGTAGCAGTGTCCAACAACGGGTGGGGATCCCAAAAAGAGCAACAATGCGCAGTTCAAACCACTGCAGCCTGCAGAGCTTTGCGGCCAAAAACAGCATCCGCTGAGGCCCGCACATCAACCTTGTAAAACTTGGAAAAGGTATGAACAGAAGACCAGGTAGCAGCCTTACAAACTTGTTCAACAGAAGCCTGGCACTGAAAGGCCCAAGAGGCCCCAACAGCACGGGTAGAATGAGCAGTAATTCAGAAAGGGGGATCCCTCCCTTTAGCAGAATAGGCCCTAACAATGGCCTGACGAATCCATTTACTGATGGTAGACTTGACCGGCGCCAAACCCTTCTTTGGACCAGAGAGTACCACAAACAAGGCGTCCGTCTTCCTGAAAGGCGCTGTAGCCACCAGTTTGTATTTCAAGTTTCTGACAATGTCCAGAGAATGCAAGGCCCTCTCCTTGTCATTACCAGGATTAGGGCATAAGGAAGGAAGCACAATGTCCTGATTGAGGTGAAAGGCAGAGACAACCTTAGGCAAGAAGTCTGGTCTAAAACGGAAAACCACCTTGTCCTGGTGTCTCTCAAAGTAGGGGGCCTGAATGGAAAAAGCCGCCAACTCAGAAACACGCCGGACAGAGGCCACCAAAAAGGCAACTTTCCAAGTGAGAATAGACAGTGCCGCCTCATGCACAGGCTCAAATGGAGGACCCTGAAGGGCAGACAAAACCAAATTCAAATACCCAACCGGTAACAAAGGTTTGTGGGGAGGGCGCACATGAGTGAGCCCCTGGAAGAAAGTCTTGACCAAAGGATGAAGAGCAAAAGACCTCTGAAAGAAAACCGCCAAGGCGGAAACATGCCCCTTCAGAGTGCTGAGCTGAAAACCCATATCCAGACCATGTTGAAGAAACTCCAGTATCCGAGGTATGGAGAACACCCGACAAGGGAAGGCCCTAGCCCCACACCAGTCAATGTAGGTCTGCCAGGTCCTGTAGTAGATGGTAGCAGAGGATTTCTTCCTAGCTCTGACTAGAGTCTGAACAACCGCATCAGACAGACCCTTTTCCTTTAGGATGGAGGTTTCAGAAGCCATGCCGTCAAAGCCAGCGTTTGTAAATTGGGGTAACAAAGCCGTCCTTGAGACGATCCGGAACCAAGGGCAAAGGGTACTGATCGACTGCCAGCTGCACGACTTCTGCGAACCACACCTGTCTTGGCCACCTGGGGGCCACCAGAACAGCTGGCACTCCTTCTTGAATCAGCTTGCGTAGGACCCTGCCCAGAAGGGGAAAAGGAGGGAAAAGGTACAGGAGACAGAACCCATGCCAAGACAGAGACATGGCATCCACCGCCAGAGCCAGAGGATCCTGGGACAGTGAGACAAAAGCTGGAAGCTTGTGATTGTGACGAGAGGCAAACAGATCCACATCCGGCCTCCCCCACCTGAGACAGAGGGATAGAAAGACCTTGCTGTTGATGGACCATTCTCCCCGGCGAGAGGCCCCCCTGCTCAGGTAATCCGCTTCCAGGTTCTCCGCTCCCGGAATGTAAACCGCCGAGATGCATGGGACGTTGTTCTCGGCCCAAGAGAGAATCAACGACACCTCCTGGAGGGCACTCTTGCTCCGAGTCCCTCCCTGATGATTGATGTAAGCGACCGCAGTCCTGTTGTCGGAGCGAACCTGAACCGGTAGACCCGGAGGCGATGCGTCAGCTGCGCCAGCACCAACCGAATTGCCCTCAGCTCCAGAACATTGATGGGGGTGTGTGCCTCCTGAGGGCACCACAGCCCCTGGAATTGGTGGGCTCTCCAGTAGCCCCCCCCAACCTGACAGACTGGCATCCGTAGTGACCGTCTCCCAGCACGTTGTCAGGAACAATCTGCCCCCCCAGAAGATTCTTCGAGTCCAGCCACCAAAGGAGGGACCGCCGGACCAGAGGGGACAGAGCAAAAGCCTGATCCAGAGACAGGGGACACTTGTCCCAGGCTAAAAGAAGATGATTGAGAATTGAGCATAGGGAACTGCTTCGAAGCAGGCCACCAGCTCCGCTTGTTGGAGTGAAGGAGACGTAATGAGAAGGTCGTCCAGATAAGGAAGAATGTGAATACCCTGAGCTCTAAGAAGGGCCATCACGCCTGCCAGCACCTTGGTGAACACCCTGGGGGCAGAGGGGAGCCCGAAGGGGAGTGCCACAAATTGGTAGTGTTGTTCCCCTACCGCAAACCTGAGGAACCGCTGGTGCCCTGGAAAGACCGGCACATGAACGTAAGCATCCTTGATGTCTATTGAAGTCATAAAGTCTCCCAGGCGCAGGGAGCTGATAGCGGAGCGCAGCGTTTCCATGCGAAAAGGTCCAGAATGGGTCTGATGGAGCCATCCTTTTTGGGCACTGTAAGGAAGATTGGAATAGTAACACTGACCTATCTCTCCCGGGGGGACCCGACAAACGACCCCCATGGCCAGAAGGTTTTGAACCGCCAACAACAGGCCATGAGCTGCCCGAGGGTCCTTAGGAACCCGTGACCTGAGGAATCTGGGAGGAGGCCAGTCCGCGAACTCCAGCTTGTATCCGGAGTGGACGACCTCCAGAATCCATTTGTCTGAGACTTGTTGAACCCAGACCTGAGCAAAGAGCCGCAGCCGTCCCCCCACCCGTAAGGGTGAGGGCGCCCCCTCATTGCTGAGCGGGCTTGGTAGTGGATTTGGGTTTGGCACCCCAGGAGGATCCGGGTCGGGCATGGCCTCTGCCCTTGCCCCAGAAATCTCCCCTTTGTCCCGCAAAGGATACCTCCCTGCCTGACCTAGGCCCACGAAAGGAGGGAGTGAAGGAGCCCGAGCCCCGAAAGGGTCTCGTCTGCTTCTTGCGTTGGGGTAACTTACCTCCCTTAGCAAAAAGGTCCAAACGATCCCCAAACAGGCGCAGTCCTTTAAAGGAAAGCCCCGTGAGAGCCTTCTTGGCAGCATTGTCAGCTGGCCACTGGCGCAACCAGACCGATCGGCGGATAGAGACCACCAAGACCGAGTTCCTGCTACACATCCGAATGGTGTCATCTAAGGCAGAGAGAACATAGGAAATGAACAGCTCACATTGTGACAAGGCTCTAAATTCAGCACTAGAAGGATCCTCATGGGAGCCGTCCTAATAGCCACGGCCGTAATAGCGGAAGCACACACCGGGTACAAGGCCGAACCCACACAGGCAAAAGCATGGGAAGCCAGTTGATCAATACGCCGGTCCTCACTATCCTTCAAAGTAGTGGAATCCGGGGAATGCACAACAGACGTATTAGACAACCCCAAAACAGGGGCGTCCACCTCGGGAGGAGTTGACCAACATTTGACCACATCCGAGGGAAAGGGATACCTCCTATCCCACCCCTTAGGGATATCGGGAAGCCGGCTAGGCCGCTCCCATTCCTTGAGAACGAGATTATTAAAATGCGTCTGTTCTGGGAATTCCAAACGTGGTTTTGTGGTACCAAACAATTCCCCCTGCTGCTTAGGTGCCGCTGCAGGAGGGGAAATGGCAAGCACCTCAAAAATTTGAGTCAGAAGTCTATGGGTGTCGTCAGCATCCCAATGCTCTGAGCCGGCATCAGCGCCAAGGCAATGCTGATCGTTAGAGAGATCTGAATCTGAAAGTAATTCCCCTTCCTCGAGAGGGGTATAGTCAGACAAATCAAGGAAATCATCTTGTTCAAAGGTAAAGGCCGGCGCAGCGGGCGCCACGTGCCGTCTTTTAGCTGGAGCCTTACGGGCTGCAGAGCTAGAAATCAATCTCTCAATGTTGGCCAGTCTGGCGGAAACATCAGATTGCGACTCCTCGCTAGTGTTAATGTCACTAGGGGTCGTAACCAGGCGCGGGGGCGGCGATCCAGACACCTGGGACCCAGATTGCTGCGCAATCGCTTGCTGGGCGCAGGGTACACAACCCGCACATCATCGCCCACAAGGGATGCCCCGCACACCACACATAGCCGGGCTTGCCCCGAGGGGACCCCGAGCACAATATCCTGAGAAGCCTCCATATGGTGAATTTGAAGTCGCACAGACCAATGGGAATTACGCTGTGCAGCTACCCGGGATGCCCCTTAAATGTCTGCAAGTGGGAGGAATTAATATTCAATAATGAAGCCCCTTAATCTTAATATGAGGGATAGGGACACAGGACGGGGAGAAACCTCTAATTTTTGTCCCGCCTGAAAGACATAAATGAAAACCCCCAATCAGTATGGCATACAATTACCAAGCATCTATGCAGTAAATTAAATACATATAAATATATTTATCCAGCCCGCAAGGGCACTTACGCACGCCAGCAGGTTCTAGCACACCGGATCAAGATGGCGATGAGAGAGAGAGACAGACAGGAGGGGGCGGGCCCCCTGCGGAGCGCGCCGACCGCTAGGCCCCGTCCCCGTCCCCTCCCGGACACGGGGACAGGCTGCAGACCGCGCACTGCAGCCAATGGAGAACCAGCCGGCCACTGACGTCACCGGCCCGCCGCAGAGCTCGCGGGGGCCGTTTAAATGACAGACCGGAGAAAGCCTGAGGAGAGGAGGCAGAGGAGCGCTGAGCCAAGTACACTGTGGCAGTACAGTGAAATCACACAGCAAATCACAGTGGTAAAAGCATCACTCACACATTGCCTAGTAACACTGACCGCCCCCCCCACTAACCGGGCAAAGGGAAAAGGGGGAATAAGCCCATAGGTACATTTGGCCACATGTAATGAGGGCTATAAGCAGACAGGGCATCCCATGTCAGGCTCACCAACCTGTGCCGCCTACCCTTTGGTGGGGGATTTGCGGTGGAGCAATGCTCCATTAAAAAGCACCTCTAATAGGTGCTGCCTACCATCACCCGACCATGCAGCCAAAGCTGGGAGGCAAGTAAATAGTGGCACAGGTGGAAATAGGACACAGGGCCAGGGGCTGTGCAGCCCGGCTTACCTGTGAGGAGAGAAGCCATCATCTTGACCTTCGCAGCCCGACTGCAGAGACTAAACTGGGGAATGATTGGGAGGTCCCAGGTATATATGGAATGGGAGGAGCCTCTTTTTTGCCATCTCTGCAGTAAAGCGCCCTCTTGTGGACTATATCCCAGACGTAATGATTATTATTGGAGCAGGGCGTGATGCATACTTGGAATAAGGCTCACCATTAGCCTAAACCGCCTACCCTGTTAGAGCAGGGACTGCGGTAGGAGCCTAGCTCCTCGGCACCATTGATGCTTGCTAACCTACCTTCACCCGAACCTTAACAGCCGAAGCTGGGAGGCAGTAAATGAGACGGAATGGGTGGGAATAGTCCTGCAGGGCCGCAGGCATATAAGCCCCGCTCACCTGCGCCACGGAGAGAGCTATCCTCTATCTTCGCAGTCCAGACTGCAGAAAGAACTGGGGATTTTGTGAGAGGTCCCTGACTTATATGGAAAGGGATCTATATGACCCCTGTACCAGTTCATAAGGCTCTGGGTCTGGCGAGTCAGAGGGTGCAGAATAGCCCGTGGCCATAGGCTATGCCGGCTTGTTGCGCCCCGTTCGACAAGCCCCCATAGCAGGTACAGGCTGGTTATGCTGGGTAAGGGGGACCTCACATCATTTCTTGGGGGATTTTTAAGGGTTTTTAACTCCCGGGAATAAAATAAAATTTAAAAATATTACAATATATCGTCTTTGAGACAGAATCGTGATATATTGTATCGTCATACGTGTATCGCAATACGTATAGTATCTCCAGATTCTTGCCAATTCACACCCCTAGAAGACAGGATCATTTGAGATTAAATAGGAAGGAAAAAAACTTTTGAAAATCCTCTGCTAGTAAGCACTATGCATAGCTTTGGTCATTTTGGTTGTAGATCAGTTCTGAGTGCAGGTAGATCGCAGGCCACACAATTCTCATGATTTCATGTTCCTTAGCTAATCAGCAGAAGGTTTCCTCCACCATTGTACAGGTAAGCACAATGCATGGTGCTGCACATGCCTGCCAACTGAACCTCGTCAACCCTTTATATGGACTGTGGCGAGAACCTGGTTTCTAGAAAAATGGGTGTAGGACACCCTTCGGTTTATCTATTGTAAAAATCCAGACGCATATTTAAAACTGAAAAGTGGAAATCATCGCAAAAATACAAGGGTGCTGTGCAGCCTAGTGACATGGCATGAATGAACTCTGGCCATTAAAGAGGAACATTGCACGGTTCTCAAAAACTCCCCAAACTTTGCCCTTTATACCTCTGATTGAATGACTGGATTATTAAACATACCTGTCCTATGCCCTTCTTTTTGTGCAAGTCCATTCTTCCCCAGATGCCATTAATAGGGCAGCCCCATCTTACCTTCCTCAATCCTGGGATGCATTATAGCTGGGCCCAGGGTTATAGTGTGTCCGCCATACTCATCTCAGGCCAGGACGTCTAAGCCAGAAAGGGAAAGGCTGCGAGGTTTCCAGAGCGGCTAGCGGAGGGTGGGGGGTTTAGTTGGGGGTAGTGCCACAGAGGACATGCTGGCTCGCTTAAGCCCTCCCGTGTCAATCACAAGCAGCTAAGACAGAATTACTGGACCTAAGGACTATAAAAAGCAGCCTGATGCTAGTGATCTGGAGGTTACAGAGCCGGGGATGGGGTGTGCTTGGTTCATTAGAGGTCTGCTGTTCCCCTTTAAATAAAGTGATGCTTAATGTACCCAAACTAAGCTAAAATGTTAAAAATAACAAAACAAAAAAAGGATTTTAGTTACAATAAAATATATTATGTTGATTTTCAATTTAGGGGCACAGGACACTAAGGGTCCAATTTCAATGTATCCTCTTGCTTCCAAGATCATGCTGTGCTCCTCAACAGAATGCTTTGTTTTTATGCTAAGCTCTACTTTAGTACCTAACCCCAGCATTCATTTAACCCTTCACAACCCTCGTTCACAGAATACTGTATGTGGTGCATATACATTACTAGTATTTTTTTTGTGGTAGTGGGGGGGGGGGGGGGGGGGGGAGAGGGAAGAGTGCCACTGAGGCAAACCTTTCCTTGCTGTGTCTGCACAGCCGCCAGCCCCTCAACTACAAACATGGGATGAGCCTTGTTTAAGACCTACAATAATGTAGTAATAATATACGCTTGGTATACTTTTTGCATACCCAGTCTCTATCTATACAGACGCCTCTCAATACAAGGACAATGATCCAACGAGGAGCCAGCCATTCTAAAAACCCTGCACAACCATACATACCATTACATGGCTAGATTCTATTCATGTATGTAGAAGTAGTTATTTCAGGTAAAACCGATGAATCAGATGCTAAATTTATCCTACTGGGAACACCGGGTATGAAACACACTTTACAGGGCTAAAAGTAGTCTTCCTGGTAAAACTGGCAAGGAAGGGTCCTGGTTCACAGGGACAAACTAATCTCACCTACCCCCTCTTGCCATCAGTGAGCCCTGCATTAAAGAAACACTCACAATTGGAGCTCCAACTGATGGAGGAAAAACCTGCAATATGTTCAGAGTATACAAGCGTCTAAATCGAATAAACCAAAATGTAAATGTTTAGTGAAAACAAAGTGACTTAATAGAATAGCAATATTTAAAGTGGACTAAAACCCATGGCGATCGATTCCCTCCCCCAGGGCATCCAAAAATCGGGCTGTGTGAAACCCATACATTTACCTTTTTTCCTGGTCCAAGGGCGCATGTGCGAGCCGCATCCCCACTATCCCTCTAGCAGGGCGCGTGCCCGAGCCAGGCATTTATAAATGGCCGGCGCGGGCATGCTCCTTGTTAGAGGGTAGCGGGGGATGCGGCCGTCAGCACACTCAGAGCCGCTTGCCTTAGACGAAGGCTTATGTGACGTGATGTCAGAGGATCCAAGCGCGCTGATTGGACGGGCGGCCCGGCATTCGCCGTAGGAACTGGAAGAAGTGAGTTGGTTTCAGCGATCTAGGAGGATTTCACATCCCCTGGATAGTCAAAAACATCTAAGACAATACAATCAACAAACAGCGCATCTGACGCCAAATACCATAAAATATGAAGAAAAATATTAACACACAATAAAAAAGATAACTTATCCAAAGTGATTCCAATACAAATGGGCAGCGAAACCACAGACAATAGAAAAAACAGCATAGGCAGCATAGTGTCAAACAGGCGTCTGAGAGCTCCCCTCTAATAATGCTCATTTTACTATTCACCCAACCCAATTTATTGCTTAAGAAATGCAGTCAAGCCCAGTCTCTCCCATAGCAGTAAAAAAGTGCACTTGTGGTGTTGTTTAGATTAGACTACCCAGACTTCACAATGTTAAACCGGACCAACCCCCTTACAAGAAACAGAGCTCATATGTATCGCTTCACAAGGCAAGTCAGATTGCTGCACATAAAAATACAATTCTGTGATTACTCACCTGTAGAATTGATTTTACTGTGTACAGAACGGCCTCTTTCATTTCAATCATTACTTCTGGGTATTCCGCCACAAGGTGGCGCAGTTGACTGCAGAAGACTTGTGGCTCCTCCCGGCACTATAAAAAGCCAGGAATCACTCATAGACCCCTAGTGTTGAAAAGCAGTTATGCAAGAAGCAGGGAGATAAACCATGATAAAAGAATACACGGCCACAAAAAGGCTAACTCTAAAACAAATCACCATAAAGAGGCAACCAAGGGCAACGATAACAAGGGAGGGATGAAACAGGCCGTGCTGTACACAGTAAAATCAATTCTACAGGTGAGTAATCACAGAATTGTATTTTTCCAAGTGTACAGCACGGCCTGTTTCATTTCAGTCATTACTTCTGGGACATCCAAAAGCAGTGTCCTCAAAGTAGGGTGGGATCCCCAATGAGTAACGGCAGGCAGTGCAGACCACCACCGCCTGAAGCACCTTGCGGCCAAAAACAGCATCAGCTGAGGCCCTAACATCAACCTTGTAAAAGAAAAAGTATGAACAGAAGACCACGTAGCGGCCTTACAAACTTGTTCAACAGAAGCCTGGTGCTGAAACGCCCAAGAGGCACCAATAGCCCTAGTAGAGTGAGCAGTAACACGGAAGGGAGGTTCCTTTGGCAGAATAAGCTTGCACCACTGCCTGTCTAATCCACTTGCTGATAGTAGATTTGGCTGGAGGCAAGCCCTTCCTAGGTCCGGAAGGAAGAACAAAAAAGAGAATCAGACTTCCTAAAAGGCTCAGTGGAGACCAAATAATACTTGAGCGCCCTAACCACATCCAGAGAATGAAGGTTCCGTTCCTTGGAATTAGCAGGGGCAGGACAATAGGAAAGTAAAACAATGTCCTCATTGAGATGAAAGGCAGATACAACCTTGGGCAAAAATTCCGGGATAAGACGGAACACCACCTTATCCTGATGCCACTCAAAATAAGGAGGTTTAATGGAAAGCGCCGCCAGCTCAGAGACTCGACGCACCGAAGAAATAGCGACCAAAAAGGCCACCTTAAGAGTCATTATGGACAGTGCAGCATTGCACAAGGGCTCAAAAGGAGGACCCTGTAGAGCAGACAACACCAAGTTTAAGTCCCAAACCGGTAGCAGAGGCTTACGCGGCGGACGCACATGAGTAACTCCCTGGAAGAAGGTCTTAACAAGCCTGTGATTAGCAAAGGATCTTTGGAAAATTGCCAGAGCCGAAACCTGTCCTTTGAGTTGTAGACCCGATTCCAGACCATGCTGTAAAAACTCCAGAATCCTGGGAATGGAAAATTCCTGACAAAAAAGAGACTTGGACTCGCACAAAGCAATGTAAGCATGCCAGACCCTGTAGTAGATAAAAGACGAGGATTTCTTCAGAGCCTGAATCAAGGTATCGACGACAGAGGTCGACAAACCCTTGCCCATCAAGATGGAGGTTTCAGCAGCCAAGCCGCTAAAGCCAGCGTTTGTAAATTGGGATGGCGCAGCTGTCCTTGCATGAGAAGCTCTGGATCGTCGGGCAGGACGAACCGATCTACTGCCAACTGTCCGACGTCCGCGAACCATAATGGCCGGTACCCCCTCCTGGGCTATCTTGCGCAGCACTCGACCCAGCAGAGGAAAGGGAGGAAATACATAGAGGAGCCGAAACTCTGTCCAGGAAATATCTAGCGCGTCCGTGGCGAAGGCCAGAGGGTCCCTTGACAGGGAGACAAATCTCGGAAGCTTGTGATTGTGACGGGACGCAAACAGGTCCACGTCCGGCTGACCCGAGCGGTGACACAGGGCGTGAATGATCTTGTTGCTGAGGGACCATTCCCCCAGATGAGACGTCCCCCTGCTCAGGGAGTCCACCTCCTGGTTCTCCACCCCTGGGATGTAAACCGCCGAGAGGTAGGGAACAGTCTCCGCCGCCCAAGACAAGATCAGGGACACTTCCTTGAGGGCTCGCTTGCTCCAAGTCCCTCCCTGATGATTGATGTAGGCAAGATCGGAACATAAAGGTAGGCATCCTTGATGTCCACCGTGGTCATGAAGTCGCCCTGCCGAAGGGAACCTACGGCGGAACGTAATGTCTCCATGCGAAAGTGCTTGAACCTGACGAACTTGTTGAGGCTCTTTAAGTCCAGGATGGGCCTCAGGGAGCCGTCCTTCTTGGGCACCGTGAACAGGTTGGAGTAGTACCCCCGACCCTGTTCCTGAAGAGGTACCTGACAAATGACTCCGGACACCAGAAGACGTTGAACAGCCAGGCGCAGTCCCTGAGCCGACACAGGGTTTAGAGATATCCGGGATCGGAGGAATCTTGGGGGCGGCCAGGCTGCAAACTATCTTGTATCCGGAGGACACCACTCCCTGAATCCACCGGTCTGAGACGCGAAGCCTCCAGACGTGAGCAAAAAGCCGAAATGATTGAAATGAAACAGGCGGTGCTGTACACTTGGAAAAATTCATTTACCGTTTTTCCAACTGTGTAGGGCTGTTGGGTGTCAGCTAGTGCAGGAAGAGCTGTGGAGTTGGTAAGCCAAAGCCCCCTGCCCCAGTATGCCCAGTAAAAATCACCTCTCCTCAGTCCAATCGGAGCCCATTGTCTTGTTTACATCCCATTGATTGATTTCAATGGGGAGAGTGTGGCCGTATCTCCAGCAGCACACATGCTCCCACCCTAGCCTATGTGAATGGCTGGGGCGGGAACGCACCCACAAGCCCATAGATGCAGGGGATGTGGCTGCTCCCCAGTGAAAACAACCATAGCTCTGATTGGACAAGAACCCACGCATGTGGCATTTGAGCAGGGAAAGGTGAGTGTTTATCGTCTCCCCGGGGGTACACAAATCACACGTGAACACTCAGAATGGACAAAAAAGACAATTCTGTGAGTACTCACCTGTAGAATTGCTTTTACTATGCATGGCAAGGCCTGCTTCAAGAAGTCCTTACGTATGGGATATTCCGCCACAAGCTGGCGCAGTGTACTGCAGAAGAGTTGTGGCTCCTCCCGGTACCATATAAAAACAGGATCACCAATAGACCTATCCAGCATTGGCAAGCAGTTATTCAAGAAACCGGGAGATAATAAAGGTAAAAAAAAGGTAACAAACCCCAACGAACTTGGAACAATCACCATAAAGAGGCAACCAAGAATAACGATAAGGGTGGGGTGAAGCAGGACGTTCCATGCATAGTAAAAGCAATTCTACAGCTGAGTACTCACAGATTTGTCTTTTTCCTATTGCATGGCACGGCCTGCTTCAAGAAGTCCTTACGTATGGGACGTCCAACAGCAGTGTCCGTAAATTGGGTGGGATCCCCAAAGAGTAACAACAGGCAGTTCAAACCACTACCGCCTGAAGTACCTTGCAGCCAAAAGCAGCATCAGCTGAGGCCTTAACATCAACCTTGTAAAACTTGGAAAAAGTATGAACAGAAGACCAAGTTGCAGCCTTACAAACTTGTTCAACAGAAGCTTGGTGCTGAAAAGCCCAAGAAGCACCAATAGCACGAGTGGAATGGCAGTAACCCTAAAAGGAGGAACCTTCCCCCTGGTAGAGTAGGCCTGCTCCACCGCCTGACGGATCCACTTGCTGATAGTGGATTTAGCCGGAGGCAAACCCTTCCTAGGTCCAGCAGGAAGAACAAAAAGAGCGTCAGATTTCCTGAAAAACTCAGTAGCAACCAAATAAAACTACAGAGCCCTGACAACATCCAGAGAATGAAGGGTCCGCTCCTTGGAATTAGCAGGGTTAGGACACAAGGAAGGCAAAACAATGTCCTGATTGAGAAAAAAAGCAACCTTAGGCAAGAAATCAGGCTTAAGCCGAAACACCACCTTATCCTGATGCCGCTCAAAATAAGGAGGTTTGATCGAAAGCGACGCCAGCTCAGAAACTCTCCTGACCGAAGTAATAGCCACCAAAAAAGCCACCTTAAGAGTCAGAATGGGCAAAGCAGCCCCACAGATAGGCTCAAAGGGAGGACCCTGCAGAGCAGACAACACCAGATTCAAAATGCTTTTGAGCAAGAGCTTTAGGGGTGTCAAAAACTTCCCCTTCTCCTAGTTCAGCGTCAATACCCACAAATTGCTGAGCATCAGAAATATCAGTTCCCTCAAAAAATTCCCCTTCCTCCAATGGAGAAAGGTCCGACCAATCAAGGCGCTCGCAATTATCAAACTCACTAGCCGAAGCAGCAGGAGTTAAATGTTTCTTCTTAGCTGAGGCCTTCTTGGCCACCGAGCTAGACATTAATTTTTCAATGTGAGCTAATCTGGCACATACATCAGAAAGCGACTCTCCACCCATGACACTATCACTGGGGGTATGGACAAGACAAGGTGGTGTGGGGGAAGAGGCAGGAGCCACTGATCCTGAGGCTTGGGCCCCTGACTGCTGCATTATAACCAAATGAGCACAAGATACACAAAGAAATGCATTATCCCCAACAAGGGATGCCCCACAACGTAAACACTGCCGAGTGTGTCCCGAGGGCACTGAAAGCCCAGTATCCTGAGATGCCTCCATATGGTGTTTGTTAAAAAATACTTAATTATTTATAGTCGCCAAGTATGTGGGATTTACGCAAAAAGCTACCCGGGATGCCCCTAAATAATCCCAAGTGGGAGGATTTAATAAAGGACCAGGAGAAATCCCTAATGAAGAGTTTCCACCTAGAAGAAGATACAGTAATCAACCTTATGCACATAAAGAGCAAAGAGACCAACAAAAACATCCCTTTAGCAGGGCTAAAGGGTACTCACAGCACCAGTGACAGGACAGGCGACCGGACTAGGCGACAGGGACCAGCGCACAGCAGGCAAAACCGCGTGTACGCAGAAGAAAATGCCATCCATATGCGGCGCCGTCGAGAAGCCACGCCCACACGCAGAACTGCCGAGAACGGAGGGCGGGCCAGAAAGAAACGACTGCCAGGACGCAATAGAACGGGGCCAGACACCGCACGCCAAGCCCCGGCCACATCCAGGTCCGCACGCTGCAAAAAGAGAGGGAAATTTAAATCCCTCACCAGGAAAGAATCACAGGTAGGCCAGAGACAAAAGGAAAATCTACTTACTCTTTTCACTTATATTCTCAAAAGTGCATAGGGCAACAACACTCCCTTCCAATAAAGACCCCCCCTTATCACCCCTGCAGGGCCCAGGAGAGCAAAGGGGGAAGGCACAAGGAAGCACCCTAAGGCACAGGGAGTTTTATAGGGACAGGGCATCCCATGCCGGGGGACACCAACACGGATACCGCCTACCCCTTATTCGAGGTCTCACGGGGGAGAAGCTCCCATATACACCCAAGGGTGTATCTACCCTTGCCCGAGCCCTTCAGCCAAGGCTGGGAGGCATATCATAAGCATAACAGTAAAAAATGAGGTTCAGGCAGAAATGGAGAAAGGCCGGGAGTTTCCCCGGCTACCTGCAAGGAGGAGAGAGCCATCTTCTGACTTGCTTCGCCGATCTGCAGAGACGAAAAGACTGGGGATTAGTGGGAGGTCCCAGGTACTTAAGGACCAGGAGGGGCTCCTTTTTTCCATGTCATCTCTGCAAAATCGCCCTCTACAGGCCGGTTCCCAAGTGTCACGGATGTTGGAAGCGGGGTGTGTGACATACTAGGAATGATAAGGCTGTTTCCTGAGCAGATAAATCATGATAAAGACCCAGCAGCTGAACCATATATAGCCCGGGGCCGCTGCCCCCTAGCCGCACACAGTCTTACAAAACCATGCTCAGCAGCCCGCACGGGTAACAGCATGGCCCTGACCCGACCTTCCCCCTCCCCCGACAGCCGCCGCGGCCGCTTGATCGTAAATATGTCAAGTCTGAGCGGGCCCCCTACCTGAGAAGCCCGTAGTCGCACAACAAAAACATACTGACATCTTCCAAAGAGTGCAGCGTATGAGGGAGTGGGGGGGGGGGCGTGTGGGCGCTCCCAGGGAAGCCCCGGAGAGGAGCCCACAGCTTGAATTTGCCGTGCGTCTCCCTAAGTCAGGCAGCCCAACCGCAGAGCGCAACTTAATTGCGACCTCTTTTCAGCAGAGTGAAGGAGTACTGCAGGGAACACTGCCCTGCGTGAACCGTGATAACTCCGCCCCCTGCGTGACGTCAGCCACACCCCTTAAGGCATACACAATGAAATATATATATATATATATATATATATATATATATATATATATATTTTTTTTTTTTTTTTTTTTGGAAAAAAAATCCTACCTAATTCTACCTAGGATGGGTTGGGTAAAAAATAATAAACATTCCTCAGCAGGTACACCAGAGAAAAACCTGACTTGCCTTTCAAAAAGCCTGCAGCCCAGAGCATATATACTCTGTAAGCACCCCAAGACCACGGCGCTTCCACCTTACCTTCACGGACCCCAAAACAGCCAACGCTGTGGAGGCATAACTTGGGTCTTGAGGGATCCGTGGGAATAAGGCTACGCAGAGAGCCGACAGGGTTCAGTCCCCCGCTTGCTGCCAAAACCTTAAGAGCGAATCTTCCTGAACCTTTACAGTCACTTGCTACTGCAAGAAAGAAAAACTGATCTTGGTTAGGAGGCAGCTGCTACTTATGGGCCGGGAGGGGCCGCACCTGTTTTCTTTCTTGCAGTCATGTGATCAGCAAGGAGGTAATCCCAAGCGTAAGGAGTGCCTGGAATGGATTGGAAGAAAAAAGAGCATATCTTATGTGTTAACCAAAGCCTGTACATACAGATTACCTGCATCTACTGCATGTTATGAGCCTTTAAACATCCAAGTTGGCAGCTCATGGAGCATCAGGCAGACAAACAGGAAGGGTCTTCTGACTGTGTCACTCCTTTCCCTGACCCCAGCCCTGCTCTGTCTGCACAAAGCACAGCTATAACTTCGCCCCCGTACTTTTCACCCCTCTCCTCTACTCAGTATGTGATGCTTCTGAGGCAAGATGGTGGTGCGTATCCCAGAGTCCTGAACAGAGTTGCAGACCAGTGGGGGAAAGAATAGTAAGTGACTAAAAACATTAAATATATTCATTTTAGATGCTGGGGAATAGTTTCTTAAGGGTTTGGGATTTTCAATAAATCATGCTAAAGGTCCAGTTTAACAAAGCCAAGCATCTAAAAGATTCCAGGGCTGGATGTGGTCTCTTTCCTGCAGCAATCTGAATTGTCCAGTCAAAATTAGATGGCGGGGGGTTTGGTAACAAATGAGCTGACATTCCCCAACAAACTGCGGAAAGGACACAGCATCCTGCTGAACATTAGGCCCTGGTTATTATTTATCGTATGGTAAATATTTAATGTCATGCATGAATGACACCATGTATTATGCATCAGCTCTTACACACACACTTATTTCTCTCTGAATACTGCCTGGAGGGTTACATCATAATTAAAGGTTATGGATTTGTTACACCCAACTTTTTTACATTTCATTTGTGCCAGAAGAAAAACTGCAAGAAATATAGGAACTTCAACATTTTAAAGCGGACCTACACCCCCCCCTGCACCAGAGAGAGCCTACCCCCTCACACCATCGGGAGACCCTGCATTAGAGAGATACTGTAGTTTTCACACTCTAAGACACACCTGACTTATAGATGCCCCAAGGGTTTGTAGGAGGAAAATAAGGGAAAAATATTCTGAATATTCTCTATTTGAGAGAACTTAACTCCATGCCGATGTTATGGAATAGCAGGCAGATTCTATGCTGCATAACTGCATTTGCCACATGCATGAGACCAGCTTATGAAAAACACAGTCTCACAGTGAAAACTGCCTGACATATCAGTGAAATCCCCCTTTATTTCTAGTAGAAAGCCATCAGAGCAACAAACCGGCTAAATACAATATATATATATATATATATATATATATATCCATGATATACTGTATTTTTTTTACACAGAAGAGCTGGGTTTTATTGCCATATATACAGTAAACTATTGCCTATAGCCATCACATATTTATATGGTGCTAAATATTTTATTCTATGTAGAAAAGGAAAAACAAAAATGGTGTTAATAATTAATGGACACTTTATGAAAACCTATTACAGGTTTATGAGAATTACCACATACCTGTGCAGGTGGCCTTGCTGTAAAATCTGGGGCATTTATAGACTACAGTGAGGCTGATGTGCACAGGGGGGACTTGTTAAATTATACATTTCAATGTTGTGCTTCCATAGATTAGTTTTTTAAAGCAATCCAACGCTCATAAATGTGTGTGTGGGGGGGGGGGGGGGGGGATGGGTGCTGCGATTTGTCCTCACATGGTTCCCAGATCTTTTGGCGCCCAGAGACTCTAACCTGCTGCAGATGCAGTTGCAGATCAGGCTCAGATGCTGTTTCTGTTCACGCCAGTCCGGATACTGCACCTGAACTGCAACTGGAACAGAAATGGTAACTGCATCTGCATAGGTGTAAATGGGGGGCTAACAGCATATGAGAGGTGGACGATCAGCGTGTCACATGGTGCATCTTCTGCTCCCAATCAATGCGTAAAGCTGCTCCCTCATTTCTGGAAGCAGAGGAGCACATCAATTCTGGCTGGGGAACATCAGCCAGCTCTCCAACAGGACCTTGAGTGACAGGCCAGACACCCAATCCCCAGAGCAGCGCAACACAGCTGCTCCAGGGATGGGGAGACTGAACAGGCACTCACTGACCCAGTTTTTATGGAGAACCCCCCTCCTCACTGGGAATATAGGAGGCGGGCACACAGGGAGAGGGACAGGGTATGCAGCAGTCTTTAAAGATGACCAAAACTCAAGTAGCCTGGCTTCTAAAAGACTCCAGAGTTATAGTGTTCCCCTGGAGCATCCTAATGTTAACATCGATACTGGGTTACAGTGTTCCCCTGGCTTGCCTGCTATGCTTACTTTGACGGTATTATGGTGCATTAATGGTGCATGGTACTCACAGTAGTTTTCCTAGCCATGCATAAAAAGATGAAGGGAGTCTGTGCATGTGCTGAACAATCGAGGTAAACCGAGCAAGCGAGCCAGGGGGTTGCAGACATTATTATTATTCATAAAGCCCCATCATCTTCCATGGAGCAGTACAGCTTGCAGTCAATACTGAAATACACTAGGAGATAGGCCCTGGAGCCTACAGAAAAATCCAAACTCGGAATGCTCCTGGTAGGGCGTCCAAAACCAAGATACGGGAAAGTCTCAGGTTTAATACATAAAGCAAGTAATCACAATGTGCAACAGTCCTGATTTACTCAAACAGGCTTTATGCAGCGCAGATCCCTCAAATATCTCTCACACACACAGCGGGACTATAGTAAAAAAAAATGACCACTTCACAATGTGGCTGAAGCTCCAGATTCCCCCCAATGTCCTCAATCCTTCTAGTCATGGTTCGCCTGGACAGTGGGACTTGCTGGGAGAACGTGCCAGACCCGACGAGTCGAGCGGCCGATCGGATGCTGCTTAAGTGATCGCCTGTGTACAGTGCGGGAGGCGCTGACCCACTGCGAAGAGGGACGGGAGCCTCGCAGGCAGCACAAGCGGAGGGACGCCAAATCACGAGCGGAGGGACTCAAGCCAATCAAAGGGCCGTATACGGCCCGCGGGCCATACAATGCCCAGGTCTGTACAAGACTATAAGGGGGATTCAGCATCAGGTGAAATGCCCATTCACTATTAATTACCTTGTGGATGAATCAGCACCAGGAGAAAATAAAAAACGTATTTTTTATTCACGTAAATTGAACTTCATGCTGAATCAACCCCTTTGAGTTGTCTCTAAAACTTTCACAAACAGCAATATAGTGTAGAAGCCCGCTTGCCCCAATCTAACCAAGCCTCTGCTGCCATTTGGAAAGGTCATCTTCCTAGTGTCCCTCAAACGTATGCATATGTATCACAATAACTTGAGCGGGCATAATAACTTGCCTGATCGCCTCACAGACGTGAACGCCAATGACTCATCAGACTGCAAAGCATAAAAAATCTAATGCCAGAAATGAAATGAAAAATGGCAATAATTCTGCTAGGATAATCCACAATATTAACAAGAGGCTTGTTAACGAGTTTGATTTTTTTTCCTATTGTTATTTTTACACTCTGACTGCTCTAAGAACATGATGTACCAATTCCGTTCGGGTCTTGAGTATCTCTTCAATACTTCTATAAAGCTAGAGAGGACGGCAGAGGCAGAAAACTGAAATTAAAGTGACACAAATAATCACGCAGACAAAAAGCATCGCTATATGTGGAGTGCACGCTGTGCTGGAAAATTGCTGAGTGTTAAAAAGACAACAATGAAGTAAACAATACCTTGACAGATTTCAAACTCCAGCAAGCACCTTGCTAACCAAATGTAGACAATGGAGCCAACATGGCCTCATTACCCAGGTCACTACAAGACAATGAGCAGTGGTCCCAACACGTAGCTGCCACCTGGAGCTCCCGTATCTTTCCTGGTGACCTAGGTGATGTGCTTGTACTATTATTGCTAAATTAGTGATCTGCATCATATATTGCACGTAGTTGATCCCACTTATAGGCCTTGAGTTGAAAAAAAAAATGAAAAAAATTCTCATGGTAGTAGAAAACTCAATTCATGAGAAACAATCCTGAGAATGTCACTGTTAGTGAATCACCAGATAGGAGGACAACGAAAGTCAATGGCACTTTTTTACTCCTGGAAAAAGTATTCAACTTTTTACCTGTAGTAAAAAGTGCCATTGACTTTCATTGTCTTCCTATCTGGTGATTCACTAACAGTGACATTCTCAGGATTGTTTCTCATGAATTGAATTTTTACTACCATGAGAGTTTTTTTCAACTCTTTGTGAATTGAGGCCATAGGGGCAGAGTGTGAAGACATCTCATTTGCACTTCAATGAATGGAGCGGGTGTTCAGAGGGGTGGACAGTCGACTTGGATGATGCAGTCTCTGGCAGCATCCCAAGAACCCCCCTCCGATACATGCATCCTGGACAGGCATATCTGAAGGACTGTAGGTGCCCGACAACCCATTCATTGAGAATAGATTGCCAGGCATTAAAGTGAGCCAAAAACTGGGATTATCAATATTCAATATTTTGGTTCATGCCCCCAAATTTTCTTCAAATTTGGATGTTCCCCTGTGTGAAACCCATGGTTTGCTTTGTTTACTTACCTTGCCAGTGATCCCATGACACATGCATGGGCTCTTCTCTAATCAGAAGCAGTCAGAGTGGTGCCGATGGCAGTCAGCACATGCAACATGGTATCACGGTGAGGACCGTAAAGGCAGCAAACTAGGAGGTTTCATACATCGAGGCATCCCAAATCAGGATAGCAGGGAATCAGCTATGGACCCTTTTGGTCTACACTCTAGGAATGATTTTGGTCCATTTTAATACACATGGTGATATATTCTTGATTGGAGGATAGCCTACATATACAGCATGGGAGCGTATGGCGAGGAAAGATTCACATTGTGGGACAGGACACTTGCAATGTAGTTTGGAATCCAGAGGCCGCAAAGCAATACCTGAAATCTCCCCCCATTTGGGTGCCTCTCGAACCAGAATATTCCAAAATATTCAACCAAACTGCATCAAAAACAAACAGGAATGTGCTCCAGCAACACTCCCCTCGGTAACAGATTCGGCCAAAAGAAAATCTCAAAAAGAGTTAGAAGGTCAATGAACAATAGGCGCACGGTCAGAGTCTGGACTGGTAATCTCTAATATTGCGTAGGAAGGGATCAGGCATTGTGGGTCACCTGAGAGGGATGGCCTGTGTACCTGGCATACACACATTTTAGCCCTGCCAAGATATGTAGCCCATGTTAAGTCAACCACTATGAGCACTTTTAACGCAACTGCTGCAGATGTGTTGACACTTTAATTGTTTCAGCTGCAGTGTAAACCATTTTCCCCTAACAATACAGAAGTACATATATACAGAGTCTGCTGCAAAATGTGATTTATAGGAAGGAATGATATTACTTTCTTGTCGATGCACATCAGTAAGATAATTTACTCCTACACAGAGGCAGCAATGGATACTTATGGTGTCTGGAAATCCTCAAAGCAATCACAGATGGATCCATTAAAATTCATGATGAATGACTGCATGTCACTGCACTCGAAGGGCTCCAGAAGTTGCGGTATTGATTTACACCACAGTAATAACACTTATAAGTCTTACTTTACCAGAAGCTCTTATAAAATTTTAACTGCTACAGATAAATAAGTTTGGTTCACATAAAATAGAAAGTGTTTTGCACTTAAAGTGGACCTACTAACTGTCCCTGGCAAGTTCCCCCCGAATTAAAGGGCAGAAGGGGCCGGCAAGTCACCTGCCAGCAAGCGGGTGGACTTGGCAAAAACCAGAGCCCCATTACCTGTATGCCCGAATCTATAGCCTATGTGGGCTATGCAGGCTGGTAGCCTTCAGGGCCATGGGCCGGCCACTCTGTCTCCCTGGTCTACCAAGCCCAATAGCTGGTTTTGCTATTTAAACAAAAATATTTTGTTTTAAAGCTTACATTTTTGTGGCTATATTTAGTTAAAAAAATGTAAGGGTTTCACCCTTGATAGTTAACTGCAAGGTGTTTTTTTATTTGAAAATCTCTATTCTCTCTAGCCATATTGTATCAGGCTTTTCCCTTCTGCAAGTTGGCTCGTATCACTATAAAAAAATGACAAGCACCATATTTAGTCAGTCTCTCCATGTTCTATTTAACATTGTTAAAATCTCCCCAATACAGCTTGAATAGATCTACTATAGACTCTGCAATTTTATATAATGCACCCCACCATAATGGCAGGCAAAATCAGTCTAAATACCCATCTCAGGGATCTGGATAAAGGTTATATCTACATATAATATGAGCCACAATGCCCAAATCACTTTGAGGTGCCGAAATAGTTTAACAGTGAATTAAGTATCTGTTACATATTTAGTAAGTAGAGAGGTGTCTGCAGGTTCCAGCTGGTCCAAACATGATACCTAAAAAAGGTTCAAGTGAACCCACAGTATACAACCCTACCAAACAATGTAAAGCTGGGGAAGAAAGAGAGAAACAAAAAAAAAATAAAAAAAACATTTTTAAAGGACGCCTGGAGTGTCCAGGAGACCTACCCAGATTGGGCTGGTGTGGTACCGGGCTCAAGCCTAATACAACAACAAAAGAAAAGGCAGGGGTTAATGGGTAACCCCCAAGAGAGAAACAGCGGCAGAGCTCCGGTTATCTACACCACGCCACTAGGAAAGACTTAAATACATTCTAATACCATATTGCAATATATTTATTTATCCACA
The DNA here is from genome assembly GCA_027917425.1 of Gastrophryne carolinensis. Taxonomy (NCBI): domain Eukaryota; kingdom Metazoa; phylum Chordata; class Amphibia; order Anura; family Microhylidae; genus Gastrophryne; species Gastrophryne carolinensis. The sequence continues at coordinate 385,155,246 of CM051239.1, forward strand.
CTGAGTAGAAAGTTCAGATATCCAATTCAACAAAGTTAATAGATAAACACAACAACAAAACTATTCATAATAATCCTAGTACACACAACATGTAGCTACAATATAAATATACAAATAACATACACATATTGATAAAACAGCCAGTAGATCATCATACAGTGTATTTGGTTTTGTGACCATAGAGGTTCTGGGTGGACTAGTTTCGCCTGAATCCCAGGCTTCTTCAGCGCCCCTTTGTTCACACTGTTCCAATATTGAAAAAAGATAAATAACAAAACAATTTTTTAAAAATAAAAAATACATTATAACATCTGAAAACACACACAAACAAATAAAATAATGAGAACATCAAAAAAATATATCAGATACAATATCACAGAAAAAAACATCCATACATATGGATGCATACATAGATATCATATACACAGAGCAACGTGTTCTTAGTAATAATTCCTGTTAGGCTTATAACATAATTTAGCTGTATCTGGTAAATCCAGTACAGAAACTAAAAAGTTATTTCAATAAGTCTTTTTGTTGAAAGGACAGCAGATGGTCAATATGCCTTCAATATCGCTAATGAGTGGAACCGCACAACTCTTCACCAAGTGCCCGCCACCTGAATCAAATACCCTTACCAGACAATTACATCTATTGGGCGTTTCGGTTTAGGTCCACAGCTTTTCTTCGTTCTGGGTCTCACAAAACTTCTTCCACAAAAGCGGCCAATTTAATCCTCCAGGGTATTAAAGCTCAATATATGAGCATAAAAATATCTCCTAAGGGGAACTCTCCTCAGGTGGAGGCTGCTGTGTGTGTGCTGAGTGACGGTGTCCCGGCGGGTGTGACAGAGCTCACATGGATTTGAACAGGGCTCCGGGAGCGCAGTGTGTCAGAGTCGCGGCGTTCACAGAGGAAAGTTTTGTGAGACCCAGAACGAAGAAAAGCTGTGGACCTAAACCGAAACGCCCAATAGATGTAATTGTCTGGTAAGGGTATTTGATTCAGGTGGCGGGCACTTGGTGAAGAGTTGTGCGGTTCCACTCATTAGCGATATTGAAGGCATATTGACCATCTGCTGTCCTTTCAACAAAAAGACTTATTGAAATAACTTTTTAGTTTCTGTACTGGATTTACCAGATACAGCTAAATTATGTTATAAGCCTAACAGGAATTATTACTAAGAACACGTTGCTCTGTGTATATGATATCTATGTATGCTGCTTTGAACTTGATGGAATAGTTAAGTTTTTACACGTTGAGCATCCAATAATTAATTCATTTGTATATAAGGAAGAGCTACTCAAAAACTTTATAAGTAAATTAATAGCGCGGGTGTATATACATATTGTTACATACATATGGATGATAATTATTTGAAACACAATACCTGTTCCAAGGAAAAAACACACACAGATCCTGGCTTGGGAAACAGACTTTTGGATCCTAATTGTATCAATAGTTGCTCAAAGGCAAAAGGTATTCAACAAAGGCACAACACCTGCAGCCGATCTAAGCAGGGTTAGATAAAAAGTAAAATTTAGGATAGCCAGAAAGGTCAGGTAGGGTTAGAAATAATCAAATGCAATATTGGAACATGCTGTGGCACTGAGCAAGGAAGGAGGGGGCCCTGAATACCCACTAATAAAAGGCTAGCAAATATTGAGTACCAGATTATGTTTATTTAAAAGCATTTGCCGCCGCTATAAAGATAGCGGTTTCCGGCGTGGCTGGGGAAGCGCATCACCAGCATTGACGTATGAGGGACGGGCCGCGCGCGGGGGGCCGTCCGCCGACGTCACAGACACTCCCTCCACCACACATAACGGTGGTGGAGGAGGCCGGAACGTCATGCGCCGGCCCCGCACGCCACGGCCACGCCCCCCACTCAATCAATAGCAGCACCTCTTGTTGTTATTGCCACAGACCCTAGGAATCTGCTCGTCACCCTGCTCGTCGCTGCCCTTATCCCACCCCCTTTAACCCTCTCTAATACAAAAACCATGTAGCCTACCACTACATGTTCCATGTTATTAATCCTATACTTCAACTGGATGTTTTTTAATTTATTAAATATTTTTTGTTATATTATCCATTTTTATTTTTTTTCCGTTTTTTTTTTATTTTTATTTTTTTTTTTTTTGTTTGTTAAGATTATTTAGTTTACTTAATAGGTGAGTTGACATTAAATTAATATCAACATAATTAACTTAATTTAATTGAACTCGATACAGTGAAATCAATGTTATTTATATTTATTTCTATTCGTTAAATGGTGAATAATATAACAAAAAATATTTAATAAATTAAAAAACATCCAGTTGAAGTATAGGATTAATAACATGGAACATGTAGTGGTAGGCTACATGGTTTTTCTATTAGAGAGGGTTAAAGGGGGTGGGATAAGGGCAGCAACGAGCAGGTGACGAGCAGATTCCTAGGGTCTGTGGCAATAACAACAAGAGGTGCTGCTATTGATTGAGTGGGGGGCGTGGCCGTGGCGTGCGGGGCGGCGCATGACGTTCCGGCCTCCTCCACCACCGTTATGTGTGGTGGAGGGAGTGTCTGTGACGTTGGCGGACGGCCCCGCGCGCTCGGCCCGTCCCTCATACGTCAATGCTGGTGATGCGCTTCCCCAGCCACGCCGGAAACCGCTATCTTTATAGCGGCAGGAACAGCTGGGTGTGTCTGTTCTGGAGGCGCACGCCATCACCCGGCTGCACGTGTCTGTGGCGTCCTCTGGCACATTGACGGCTGGGTAGCAGCACCTCGTTGAGGAGACCTTCATGCTGGGAGGTCCCCTATGTGAAGTTGGGAGGCACACGAACGTAAGGATTTAAAGGTACTATTTCTACGTATTTGTTCCAATACCAAATTGAGTGTATACATACTAGAATAGCCTGCTTATGAAGCCACCTATATACATAATAGAAAAGACAAATGCTTTTAAATAAACATAATCTGGTACTCAATATTTGCTAGCCTTTTATTAGTGGGTATTCAGGGCCCCCTCCTTCCTTGCTCAGTGCCACAGCATGTTCCAATATTGCATTTGATTATTTCTGACCCTACCTGACCTTTCTGGCTATCCTAAATTTTACTTTTTATCTAACCCTGCTTAGATCGGCTGCAGGTGTTGTGCCTTTGTTGAATACCTTTTGCCTTTGAGCAACTATTGATGCAATTAGGATCCAAAAGTCGGTTTCCCAAGCCAGGATCTGTGTGTGTTTTTTCCTTGGAACAGGTATTGTGTTTCAAATAATTATCATCCATATGTATGGATGTTTTTTTCTGTGATATTGTATCTGATATATTTTTTTGATGTTCTCATTATTTTATTTGTTTGTGTGTGTTTTCAGATGTTATAATGTATTTTTTATTTTTAAAAAATTGTTTTGTTATTTATCTTTTTTCAATATTGGAACAGTGTGAACAAAGGGGCGCTGAAGAAGCCTGGGATTCAGGCGAAACTAGTCCGCCCAGAACCTCTATGGTCACAAAACCAAATACACTGTATGATGATCTACTGGCTGTTTTATCAATATGTGTATGTTATTTGTATATTTATATTGTAGGTACATGTTGTGTGTACTAGGATTATTATGAATAGTTTTGTTGTTGTGTTTATCTATTAACTTTGTTGAATTGGATATCTGAACTTTCTACTCAGTGTGGATAAATAAATTTATTGCAATATGGTATTAGAATGTATTTAAGTCTTTCCTAGTGGCGTGGTGTAGATAACCGGAGCTCTGCCGCTATTTCTCTCTTGGGGGTTACCCATTAATCCCTGCCTTTTCTTTTGTTGGTCCAAACATGGGTGGGTGGTCATGGCGGCAGCAGGGTACATCCACGGTGTGGATGGTGGACCCTTGTATTTATTGTATTTACTGTAAACACCATATTTATTGTATTCTTATGGTACATTGAAAGAATATATTTGTTTTTCTTGGCTGTAATTTTTTTTTATATAAAAAATATACAACACTGTGATAAATGTACAAAATAACAATGATAGATAATGCATTTCCATTTGTCACAAAATATAAGCAACACATTGTTTGAAAGGAATTTGTTATAATTTACTGTCTCTGGAAGGGAATGACCAACATGCATGGGATGTGCTTAGCTGAAGTTTAAGGGTTAACATACAAATACACATTGTCAATAAGGGTGGGACTAGTAATGGGCTCCTGGTCAGTTTAAAAACAAGTTATTCCACTCTATATAGAGAGAATGAAAATGCAGGTGGCGGGTAGAGAGATGATGCAAACTGGGAGGTGACATGGTCCCCATTTCCCCGGGGAGAGACATACATGCACTCCCATAAGGAGTAAAAATGCCAGGGTGTGCAGATTTGGATCTCCCCGCTGAACGGTGGGTGCACCATCCACACCGTGAATGCACCCTGCTGCCTCCAACATCACCCACCCTTGTTTGGACCAATGCAGTTTCGTTGATTGCAACGGGCATTCCAGTGACCAATCATCATCTGATTGGGTTTGCTTTCTCTGTCCTCAGAAATAGGCCATTCATTATTTTTATTGTTCATCATTTCATCCTTATGCCTGCGTTGCCCTTTCAATAACAATGTTTTGATTTTATTTCAGCCACTGGACATTCACTTTTAAGAGTAAGTTAACCAGTTAGTTAAACTGTTAACCCAGTTTAACTAACTGGCTGAATTTGGGGTTTAAATTGGGAAAGATAAAACGCAATATATTTCGTTTTTTTCTGTAGGGCACAAAAAAGGTTAATAGAAAGCTTGGTGATATAAGCCAATGCTATGTAACACAAATCAGTGTTTATGCTACAATACCCTACACTATTTTAGAACAGTAAGCACATAACAGTTTAGGCCTGTGTACACATTTTGCAAAATTGACAAAACTCTTTAAATGAATGGCCTTGTGTTTCCTCCAATTGCTCTGATCTGCCATAACATTATTTCTGGAGATTACAGTGTGGTTATTTCCGGCCATTCCAACAAGGCGGGAGGATTATAGCTTCAGACAGGAGCTCATAGCATAAGATGCCCTTAGAGAACATTGTTTCAGTCATCAAGCCTAAGCTTGGCAATTTATGTCGTGCAGATTTTCTGCACCACTGACTACTCAGAAAGAGGATGCTTTAGAAAGAGGGCATGTGTGAGGAACCCCTGACCCTGTTGCTAACACAAAAACATATACAGTATATGGCCAGACAAAGCCCAAGAGACTGATATCTAAAGTAACATAAGCTTGCAATTACTTGACGTTGGCTAACGGATTCTCATATAGGTTTAACACATGCTCAGAAAGCATTAGCTCTTTTCATATATTCTGGAATACTAAGCAGCTGTGCCAATGTATGTATGTAAGGGGGGGGGGCAAGGATTGTATACGCTGCCTGTAATGGGGGGCAGGGAGATTCCGCACGGTGCCAGTAATGGGGGGGGGGGGGATTCTTCACACTGCCTGTAATGGGGAGGAGGGATTCTGCACACTGCCTGTAATGGGGGGATTCTGCCCACTGCATGTAATGTGGGGGAGATTCTGCACACTACATATAAATGGGGGGCATTCCACACACTGCCTGTAATGGGGGGCATTCTGCACACTGCCTGTAATGGGGGGGCATTCTGCACACTGCCTGTAATGGGGGGGCATTCTGCACACTGCCTGTAATGGGGGGGCATTCTGCACACTGCCTGTAATGGGGGGGCATTCTGCACACTGCCTGTAATGGGGGGGGGGGCATTCTGCACACTGCCTGTAATGGGGGGGGGGGGGCATTCTGCACACTGCCTGTAATGGGGGGGCATTCTGCACACTGCCTGTAATGGGGGGGGGGCATTCTGCACACTGCCTGTCATGGGGGGGCATTTTGCACACTGCCTGTAATGGGGAGGGCATTCTGCACACTGCCTGTAATGGGGGGGGGGGCATTCTGCACACTGCCTGTAATTGGGGGGGGGGCATTCTGCACACTGCCTATAATGGGGGGGGGGGGGCATTCTGCACACTGCCTGTAATGGGGGGGCATTCTGCACACTGCCTGTAATGGGAGGGGGGGGGGCATTCTGCACACTGCCTGTAACAGGGGGGGGGGGCATTCTGCACACTGCCTGTAACGGGGGGGCATTCTGCACACTGCCTGTAACGGGGGGGGGGGGGCATTCTGCACACTGCCTGTAATGGGGGGGGGGGTATTCTGCACACTTCCTGGAACGGGGGGGCATTCTGCACACTGCCTGTAACGGGGGCATTCTGCACACTGCCTGTAACGGGGGGCCATTCTGCACACTGCCTGTAATGGGGGGGGGCATTCTGCACACTGCCTGTAACGGGGGGCCATTCTGCACACTGCCTGTAATGGGGGGGCATTCTGCACACTGCCTGTAATGGGGGGGGGCATTCTGCACACTGCCTGTAATGGGGGGGGGGCATTCTGCACACTGCCTGTAATGGGGGGGCATTCTGCACACTGCCTGCAATGGGGGGGCATTCTGCACACTGCCTATAATAGGGGGGGGCATTCTGCACACTGCCTGTAATGGGGGGGGGGGCATTCTGCACACTGCCTGTAATGGGGGGGCATTCTGCACACTGCCTGTAATGGGGGGGGCATTCTGCACACTGCCTATAATGGGGGGGCATTCTGCACACTGCCTGTAACGGGGGGGGGGGCATTCTGCACACTGCCTGTAACGGGGGGGGGGGGCATTCTGCACACTGCCGGTAACGGGGGGGGGGGGCATTCTGCACACTGCCTGTTAACGGGGGGCATTCTGCACACTTCCTGTAACGGGGGGGCATTCTGCACACTACCTGTAACGGGGGGGGGGGGGGGCATTCTGCACACTGCCTGTAATGGGGGGCATTCTGCACACTGCATGTAACGGAGGGATGGGGGATTCTGTACACCGTCTATGATGGGGGGGATTCTGCACACTGCTTGTTATGGGGTGATTGTGATGGGGGGGTATTTTAGCACAACATTTGGTTCAGATTTTTTATTAGATTCCATTTCTAAACCCTAGGCGCATCTTATAGTGTGAAAATATGGTTGCTTCCCTTTTTTCCCTTCTTCCAATCAGAATTGTATTGGACAAGATAACATGAAAATGTAGGGTCCCATTGTAGGAAAAGTCACCCCCCCCCACCTGTCAAAGTTGCATTTATGTACTCTTTTAAAAATACCATTATGTGAGTACTCACCTTTAAAATGGGTATTATGAGTGTGTCATACACCCCGCTTCCACCATTCATGACATCTGGGTAATCTCCAGTAGAGGGCGAACTTCTGCAGAGATGAATGCAAAAAAGAAGCTCCTCCCGGTCCATAAATACCTGGGACCTCCCACTAATCCCCCAGTGTATGATAGCAGTAAGAGGACCAGGAAGAACCAATATAACAACAAAAATAAAAAAGGTTCACCATATAAAGGATCCGGAATACAAGGGTGGGGTGAAGCGGGGTGTATGACACACTCATAATACCCATTTTAAAGGTGAGTACTCACAAAATGGTATTATTCTAAGTGTGTCATACACCCCACTTCCACCATTCATGACATCTGGGACATCCAATAGCAGTGTCCGTCATGGGTGGGAACCGACAAAAAAACAGGAAAAAAAATGCACCAACTTAAACCACCGCAGCTTGCAGAACCTTACGGCCAAAAACAGCATCCGCTGAGGCCCGCACATCAACCTTGTAAAACTTGGAAAAAGTATGAACGGAAGACCAAGTAGCAGCCTTACAAACTTGTTCAACAGGAGCCTGGTGCTGAAAAGCCCAGGACGCTCCAACCGCACGAGTAGAATGCGCAGTGATCTTAAAAGGGGGGAGTCCTCCCCTTAGCAGAATAGGCCCCAACAATGGCCTGGCATATCCATTTACAAATGGTAGACTTGGCGGGCGCCAAACCTTTTCTGGGCCCGGAAGGCACCACGAACAAGGCGCCCGTCTTACGAAAAGGAGAAGTAGCAACCAAATAGTACTTCACACAACGAACCACATCCAAAGAGTGCAAAACCCTCTCCTTGTCATTGCTAGGCTTAGGACACAAGGAAGGGAGAACTACAACCTGATTGAGATGGAAAGCAGAAACCACCTTAGGAAGGAAATCTGGTTTAAAGCGAAAAACCACCTTATCCTGGTGTCTCTCAAAGTAAGGGGCCTGAATAGACAGAGCCGCCAACTCAGAGACACCCCGAACAGAGGTAATAGCCACCAAAAAAGGCAACCTTTTGAGTGAGCACAGAAAGAGCCACATCCTGCATTGGTTTAAAAGGAGGCCCCTGGAGGGCCGAGAGAACCAAATTTAGGTCCCAAACGGCAACCAAAGACTTTTTAGAGGGCCAAACATGAGTGACCCCTTGGAAAAATGTCTTGACCAGATGATGCAAAGCAAAAAACCTTTGAAAAAAGACAGCGAGGGCAGAAACCTGACCCTTCAAAGTACTGAGCTGGAAACCCCGATCCAGACCGTGTTGTAGAAACTCCAAAATCCTAGGAATCGAAAACACCCTGCAAGGTAAGGCCCTAGCCTCACACCAGTCAATATAGGAACGCCAAGTCCTATAGTAAATACCAGAGGAAGACCTCTTCCTAGCTCTAATCAAAGTCTGAACGACTGAAAGCCTCAGACAAACCTTCCTCCTTCAGAATGAAGGTTTCAGCAGCCAAGCCGTCAAAGCCAGCGTTTGTAAATTGGGGTAAAGTAGTTGACCCTGAGATATCCGGTCCGGAACCAGGGGCAGCCTGAGCTGCTCTACCGCCAGTCTTACGACGTCTGCGTACCAAACCTGTCTTGACCACATTGGGGCCACCAGAATTGCTGGCGCCCCCTCCAGAACCAGCTTGCGAACTACCTTCCCCACCATGGAGAAGGGGGGAAACAGATACAGGAAGCCAGAGCCAGAGGATCCTGGGATAGAGATACAAAGGATGGAAGCTTGTGATTGTGCCATGAGGCAAAAAGATCCACCTCCGGAGTCCCCCACTTGTGACACAGGGACCGAAAATTCCCAAGATTGAGAGACCACTCCCCTCGGTGGGAGAAGCCCCTTCCCAGGGCATCCGCCTCCGTGTTCTCCACTCCTGGAATGTAAACTGCCAAAATGCAAGGGACATTGCTCTCAGCCCAAGTCAAGATCAGAGAGACTTCCCTGAGGGCACTCCTGCTGCAAGTTCCTCCTTGGTGATTGATGTAGGCCACCGCCGTTCGATTGTCTGACCGAACCTGAACCGGCAAGCCCTGTAAGTGAGGTGTCAGCCTTGACAGAACAAGCCGGATGGCTCTGAGCTCTAGGACATTGATGGGGGTGTGAGCCTCCTGAGGACCCCATAGCCCCCTGAACTGATGACTCTTCCAGAAACCTCCCCAGCCTGAAAGGCTGGCATCCATGGTCACCGTTTCCCAACAAGGGGCCAGAAAAGACCTGCCCCTCAACAGATTGCTTGGCTCCAGCCACCACTGAAGTGACTGCCGAACCCTGGGAGACATCAGGAAGGACCGATCCAAGCACTGCGGACATCTGTCCCGATGCAACAACAGGTGAAGCTGGAGCGACCTCATGTGGAACTGGGCAAAGAGGACTGCCTCGAAGGACGCCACAATCAAACCTACCAGTTTCATCCCCATCCGGATAGAGGGGCAACGAATGGCCAGAAGAAGGCGAATCAGATCCTGAACCCCCTGCACCTTGGGTCGAGGTAGAAACACTCTGGTCTGAGTGGTATCCAGATTCATGCCCAGGAATGAAATCTCCCTGGAAGGAGAAAGACGATTTGGGGTGGTTGATCACCCATCCGAACCTCTCCAGAGTCGACACCAGTCTTGGTGTCCAGTTCCGCCTGACGGAAGGAAGAAACTGAAATCAGCAGGTCATCCAGATACAGCACAATGCGAATGCCCTGGGCCCTGAACAGGGCCATTATGCCCGCCAGAACCTTGGTGAAAACCCTTGGTGCTTAGGTCAGCCCGAACGGGAGAGCCACAAACTGAAAATGAAGATCCTCCACCGCAAACCTGAGAAATCTCTGGTGCGCTGGGAAGATTGGAACATGCAGGTAAGCATCCTTGATGTCTATGGACGTCATAAAATCCCCTTGACGAAGGGAACCGATGGCAGAGCGCAGAGTCTCCATGCGTAACTTCTTGGTTCTGATGAACCTGTTGAGAATTTTTAGATCCAGAATGGGTCTTATGGATCCATCCTTTTTGGGGACCCTGAAAAGATTGGAGTAGTAGCCCCTGCCTCTCTCCAAGGGAGGCACAGGACACATGACTCCAATGTCCTGAAGATTTTGGACTGCCAACAGGAGCCCCTGTGCAGCCTGAGAGTCCGTGGGCACCCGAGACCTTAAGAATCTTGGAGGGGGCCAGTACTTGAACTCCAGCTTGTACCCGGACGAGACCATTTCCAGAATCCATCTGTCTGTGACCTCCTGGGCCCAGACCTGGAAGAAGAGCTGCAGCCGCCCCCCCACCCGTACGGGTGAGGGCGCCCCCTCATTGCTGAGTTGGTTTGGCAGGGGCCTTATGTTTGGAGCCCCAGGCAGATGCTGGACGGGCCCGTCCTCTGCCTCTGCCCCAGGAGGAACCTCTGACGCCTGAGTAGGTGAAACCTCTGACGGCTCTGGCACCTCGAAAGGAAGGGTTGAAGGAGCTCGCCCCCCGAAAGGAGTGACACAGCTTCTTACGCTGGGGTAGCTTACCACCCTTAGCCACCGCATCCAACTTATCTCCAAACAGCCGCGTACCCAGGAAAGCGGTGAGCGATTTCTTGGCTGCAAAGTCCGCCGCCCACTGGCGAAGCCAGACCGATCGGCGCATGGCCACCAATAAGGCCGAAGTTCTACTACACATAACAATAGTGTCTTCCATAGCAGCCAAGACAAAATCCATAAACAATTCACATCTTTTAAGGGCAGCGAACTCAGCGCTGGCCGGATCAAAATGGGCAACATTTAAAAACTCCCTGACAAGGGATCTATTAGCCACAGCCGCTAGCGCAGATGCACACACAGGCCGTAAGGCTGAACCCACACTGGCAAAGGCATGGCAAGCCAACTGATCAATGCGCTTATCCTCACCATCTTTGAGGGTAGTGGCATCAGGGGTGTGGACCACAGAGGTGCTGGACAACCCCAAAACAGGCGCGTCGACCTCAGGAGGGGAAGACCAGCGCTTTACCGCATCAACTGGGAAGGGATACTTCCTATCCCATCCATGAGGAATGCCGGGAAGCCGACTCCGTTTCTCCCATTCGCTAAGGATCAATGCATCAAAATGACTTTGCGTAGGAAACTCCAAGCGGGGCTTAGAGGCCCCGAAAAATTCCCCATTTTTAAGAGGGGCCACCTCCGGTGGGGCAATGTCCAAAACCTCCAGGAACTTTAGAAGTGTCAATGGCATCCCCCAGCGCCTGCCCAACACCATTATCACACAACTGCACATCGTCAAATTCTGATTCCTCAAACAACTCCCCCTCCTCTAACGGGGAATAATCCGACCACTCATCCTCATCAAAATCCAAAGCCGGCCATACCGGCGATAAATGTCTCTTCTTGGCATGGGCCTTTTTGCCCACTGCGCCAGAAAGAAATCTCTCAATGCTGGCCAGGCGAGCACAAACATCAGAGTGCGACTCCCCACTAGTGACGATGTCACTTGGGGTACGGATAAGACAGGAAGGGATAGGCGATGAAGCGGGCGGTGCTGACCCAGAAGCCGGGGAAGCAGACTGCGGCGATATGGCCTTTTGTGCACATGGAATACAAATTAGCACATTCTCCCCCATAAGGGATACAACACAACCCACACACGGCCGGGATTGTCCCGAAGGAAGCTTAAGCCCAGTATCCTGCGGAGCCTCCATATGGTGATATTTTGGGGTAGTCACAATGACCCTAGGGATTTAAGCTGGTAAGCAACCCTGGGATGCCCCTTTAAAATCCCAGTGGGAGGATTTGGAAAAGGTATAATTTAAAGCTAGGGACCCTAGGACCGGGAGAACCCCCTAACATGCAGAACACAGGGAGTCCTCCTGAAAGACACAAATGAAAGGGGACCCATCAGCCAACACTCATACATTACCTAATACTATAATATATATATCTATATAGATACATCTATATACACAATATGTATAAAAAGGAAAGCGCAGCGGAGAGGGGTGCTGCCATAAAAGGAAGAGAGTGTGCGCGCACACACACACACACACACTGTAAGCACCCACACAATAAAGAAATGTGAGGGACAAGCCTGCCCCCCCCCCCCAGCTGGAGGGTTAAGGAAGGGACCCGGAAGGTGGGGGATCCGGAACCAGAGTCTGGTGGACGGATACGGCAGAAGGGACAGGGCATCCCAAACCAGGGTCACCAACAAAGGTGTTGCCTACCCTCACCAGGACCTACAGCCAAGGCTGGGAGGCTCATAAGGGACAATGGAATAAGGTCCAGGCAGAAATAGGGGCAAGAATGGCCGGGCGTGAGCAAGGAATAGAAGTCTTCATCTTCTGACTTGCTCGTCGCTCTTGCAGAGAAGGAACTGGGGATTAGTGGGAGGTCCCAGGTATTTATGGACCGAGCTTCTTTTTTGCATTCATCTCTGCAGAAGTTCACCCTCTACTGGAGACTACCCAGATGTCATGAATGGTGGAAGCGGGGTCTATGACACACTTAGAATATATTAATTTCTTATATATTTTGTGATGTACATATATTTTACAAGTTTAGTTATTAAATTAATTACAAATCTGGCTTAGCTAGGCATAAATTATTATTGTATTAATCATTTATATTTTTATTGATGTTTTTCATAATAATAATTGTTTACAAAGTTGGCCATATTGTTTCCAGGCGATATAATGGTTTACAATTATACTGTCAACATATAAACCATTCATTTACAACATAAAAGGTCTTGATGTATCGATATTCATCAGTATGCTTTGCCGCCTATAAAACGACAACACCACACAAACATCCTGAAGGTACAAGTAGACAGCCCGCATTTCGGATTATGAACTTGTCAGGAGTGTATATCCTCTTTGGGAAGAGATAAAGGACGCGTAATGTAATGCCACTACTTTGCCCCTGGTCATTACAACACACAGGAGGCTACAATTGGATTCAAAATATATTGTATTTACCGCTCACCCCAATCCCTCAAGTAACAAAAAAAATCTGTTCGTATTTGTAAGCTGCATATCTTCTTTCGCCGCCTGCTGCAAAGGCATTTAGAAATATGGAACACCGCATCCCTCAAAAGCCTGTAAAAAGCCCCACTCCTATCTGAGCTAAAGCAAAGTAGGGAGCAGGGGTCAACTTGGCCTCCCTGCTGTCTGAGGCAAAAATACAATTCTGTGATTACTCACCTGTAGAATTGTATTATTCTAAGTATACAGCACGTCCTGTTCCAGAATATTCCTTACTCTTGGGACATCCAATAGCAGTGTCCATAAGGTAGGGTGGGATCCCCAAAAAGTAACAGCGGGCAGTTTAAACCACTGCCGCCTGCAGAACTTTGCGGCCAAAAGCAGCATCCGCTGAGGCCCTAACATCAACCTTATAAAACTTGGAAAAAGTATGAACAGAAGACCAAGTAGCGGCCTTGTTCAACAGAAGCATGGTGCTGAAAAGCCCAAGAGGCACCAATAGCACGAGTAGAATGAGCAATAAGGCGGAAGGGAGGCTCCTTCCCCTTAGCAGAATAGGCCTGTACCACAGCCTGACGGATCCACTTGCTGATAGTGGACTTAGCTGGAGCCAGACCCTTCTTAGGTCCAGACAGGAGCACAAAAAGAGCATCAGTCTTCCTGAAGGATTCCAAATAGAACTTCAGAGTCCTGACCACATCCAAAAAGTGTAAAATCCTCTCCTTAGAGTTACTAGGATTAGGACACAGAGAAGGCAAAACAATGTCCTGATTGAGATGAAAAGCAGAAACAACCTTAGGCAGAAAGTCAGGCTTAAAACGAAACACCACCTTGTCCTGGTGCCTAACAGAAGTAATAGCCACCAAAAAGACTACCTTAAGCATAAGAATGGACAAAGGGCCCCCCCTTCAAGGGCTCCAAGGGAGACCCCTGCAGGGCAGATAAGACCAAGTTCAAGTCCCAGACTGGTAACATAGGCTTACGTGGGGGACGCACGTGAGTAACTCCCTGGAAGAAGGTCTTGACCAGGGGATGCTGAGCAAAAGATCTTTGTAAGAAAATGGCCAAGGCAGAAACATGACCTTTCAGAGTACTGAGCTGAAGACCCAGATCCAAACCATGTTGCAGAAACTCCAGAATCCTAGGAATAGAAAACACACGACAGGGAAGCGACTTAGACTCGCACCAGCCAATGTAAGTATGCCAAACCCTATAGTAGATGGAAGAGTAGGAAGCCCCTTTTCCATCAAGATGGAGGTTTCAGCAGCCAGGCCGTCAAAGCCAGCGTTTGTAAAGTGGGGTGGCGTAGGTGCCCCTGAGTGAGCAGATCTGGAACCCGGGGCAGGGTGTACTGATCTACTGCCAGCTGCACGATGTCTGCGAACCACACTCTTCTTGGCCAACAAGGGGCCACCAGTATGGCTGGCACCCTTTCCTGAGCTATCTTGCACAGCACCCTGCCCAGCAGGGGAAACGGGGGAAACACATACAGGAGCTGAAAACTCGTCCAAGACATTGCCAAGGCATCCATGGCTAAGGCCAGAGGATCCTGGGACAAAGAAACAAAGACTGGAAGCTTGTGATTGTGAGGGGCGCAAACAGATCCACATCCGGCTGACCCCAGTGATGGCACAGGGAGAGAAACACCCTGCTGCTGAGGGAACATTCTCCCAGACGAGAGGTCCCCCTGCTGAGGGAGTCTCCACCCCCGGAATGTACACAGCTGAGATGCAGGGAACATTCTCCTCCTCCCAGGATAGAATCATAGACACTTCCCTGAGGGCCCCCCTGCTCCGGGTCCCTCCCTGATGATTGATGTAGGCAACCGCCGTCTCGCCGTCCTGATCGCCCTCAACTCCAGAATGTTGATAGGGGTCTGGGCCTCCTGAGGGTCCCACTGACCCTGGAATTTCAGGGATTTCCAGAAGCCCCCCCAACCTGTCAGACTGGCATCCGTGGTGACAGTCTCCCAGCAAGGGGCCAGAAAGGATCTGCCCCCCAGCAGATTCCTTGAGTCCAGCCACCACGATAGGGACCGCCTGGCCAGAGGGGACAGAACAAACACCTGATCCAAGGACACGGGGTGCCGATCCCATACTGACAAGAGGTGAAGCTGAAGAGGTTTCATGTGAAACTGAGCATATGGAACCGCCTCGAAGTAAGACACCATCAGGCCCACCAGCTGCATTCCCTGCCTGATGGACGGATGAGGACAAGACAGAAGGAGCTGTGCTTGCTCTTGAAGACTCTCCACCTTCTGCTGAGTAAAAAAGATCTTGACCTGAGATGAATCCAGAATCATGCCCAGAAAGGACTTCACCATGGAAGGAGACAGAGAAGATTTGGGGTGGTTGATCACCCAGCCGAATGACTCCAGTGTGGACACCACCCGCTGGGTATCCAGCTCTGCCTGTTGGAAGGACTGAGAAGCGATAAGCATGTTGTCCAAGTAGGGAAGAATGCGAATGCCCTGAGATCTCAGCAGAGCCATCACTCCTGCCAGCACCTTGGTGAATACCCTGGGAGCCGAGGTGAGACCGAAGGGCAAGGCCACAAATTGGTAGTGCTGATCCTCCAGAGCGAACCTGAGGAATCTCTGATGACCTGGAAAGATAGGTATGTGAAGGTAAGCATCCTTGATGTCTACAGAGGTCATGAAGTCCCCTGGGCGTAGAGAATTCACAGCGGAGCGCAGAGTCTCCATGCGACAGCAAGAGACAGACCCTGAGCTGAGTGGGGGGTTTTGAGCTAACCGGGATCTGATGAATCTTGGGGGCGGCCAGGCTACAAACTCTATCTTGTAACCGGAGGACACTACCTCCTGAATCCACCGGTCTGAGACATGACGCCTCCAGACGTGAGCAAAGAGCCAAAGCCGTCCCCCCACCCGGATGGGTAGGGGCGCCCCTTCATGCCTAAGGGGGCTTGGGGGAGGACTTAGGCTTGGGACCAGGGCGGCCACGTCCTCTGCCCCTGCCCCAAAAATCTCCATGGGCTCCAGCAAAGGAAGCTCCCCTTCCAATTCTGGAACCACGGAAGGAAGGAAGAAAGGCATCTGAACCCCGAAAGGACCGGGGCTGCCTTCTAGCTTCTAACTTGCCTCCCTTAGCAAACAAGTCCAGACGTTCACCAAAGAGGCACAGCCCCTTGAAGGAAAAACCAGTGAGAGCTTTCTTAGCAGCGTTGTCAGCTGTCCACTGGCGCAGCCAGACTGAGCGGCGTATCACCACCAACAAGGCAGATGCCCTGCCACACCTTCTAATGGTATCATTCAAGGCAGAGAGAACATATACAACAAATTCCTCACAATGCAGAAGAGCTCTATACTCTTCACTACCTGCACCATCTAAAAGACTCCTGAGCAGGCTTTTAATAGCAACAGCCGTAATGGCAGAGGCACAGACCGGACGCAGCGCGGTCCCCACACAGGCAAAGGCATGGCAAGCCAGCTGATCTATGCGCCTGTCCTCCCCATCTCTCCGGGTAGTAGAATCAGGGGAATGCATGACGGATCTGTTGGACAACCCCAGAACTGGAGCATCCACCTCGGGAGGACATGACCAACGTTTAACCATCTCAGTGGGAAAGGGATACCTCTTATCCCAACTCTTTGGTACCCCGGGAAGCCGGCTAGGCCGTTCCCACTCTTTGAGCACCAGATTATTCAAGTGAGTTTGTTCAGGAAACTCCAAGCGTGGTTTAACAGTATGAAACAACTCCCCCTGCTGCCGCGGAGCCACGGCAGGAGGAGAGATACAGGAGTACTTCAAAAATGTGAGCTAAAAGCCTGTCAGTATTATCTGAAGCCCATGGGTCAGACCCAGAATCGGCACCATAAACCTTAGGCTGTTCCTCAGATGATTCTGAATCAGAAAATAATTCCCCCTCTTCCAGGGGGGTATACCCAGTAATGTCAAAAAATTCATCAGCCTCCATAGGAAAGAGAGTAACACCAGGTGATAAATGCCGCTTCTTAGCAGAAGCCTTACGCGGACCAGACCCAGCAATATGTCTCTCAATGCTGGCCACCCGTGCAGCCAAATCAGGTTGAGACTCCCAACTGGTATGCACTAGGAGTCAGATGTAAGCGTGGGGGGTAGGCGAAGCCAGAGGGGGCGCAGGTCCAGCCACCGGTAACCCAGACTGCAGCGCAAGCGTCTACTGGGCGCAGGGTACACACACCCTGACATCGTCACTTATAGGGGATACCCCACACGCCACACACAGCCGGGCTTGTCCCGAAGGAACCCCAAGCATATTATCTGGGAAGCCTCCATATGGTGATTATTGTGGCTCAACAGGCCAATTGGGATTGACGCTAATAAAGCTACCCGGGATGCCCCAATAGCCCGCTAGGGAAGTGGGAGACAATGGATCACAAAAGTCCTCCAATAAGGAGTTAACGCTAAATAGAGGGGATAGGACCGGGAGAAACCACAAAAAAGTTTGACCCGCCTGCAAGACATAAAGCAAAGATCCCATAAGCATAATACAATGAAATACAAAGAAAAGCCAGCCCGCAGGGGCACTTACGGACCGCGATAGGGAGACGCCAGACACGCAGCACAGGAGCTCCAAAATGGCGCCCACATATACCTCGAACGGCGGGCCGCGGAGAAGTGATGCAGAAAACATCATCCGCAAGGCCAACCCCCCCGAAGAGGGCGATGCTGCCGCCGGCCGCAGAGCGAAGTACAAGCGCGCTGCGGCGGCGATAATAAAAACCCAGTACAACCAAAGCAAAGCGGGATCACAACATGGATAAATACAAAGTTAACACATACACCCCCCCCCCAGATCTACCCAGGGGTGAAGGGCCAACGGCCGTGGGAGGGACATCCCATAAGGCTCACCACAGGCCTGTACCGCCTACCCTTTGGTGAGGGACTGCAGTAGGAGCAGCGCTCCTTAGCAACTAGCAGTGGTGCTGCCTACCATCACCCGACCAGCGCAGCCCAAGCTGGGAGGCAGTGAAAAGGTATGAGTGGGAATAGTCCTACAGGGCCGCAGGCTAATAAGCACCGCTCACCTGCGAGTAGAAAGACCCATCTTCTAGTCATCGCAGCCCAGACTGCAGAGAAGAACTGGGGAATTTGTGGGAGGTCCCTGGTGTATATGGGGCCAGGAGGAGCCACTTTTCTGTCTCTGCAGTCCAGCGCCATCTTGTAGATGTATTACCCAAGAGTAAGGAATATTCTGGAACAGGACGTGCTCAATACTTAGAATATATAGAAAGGCGTCGACCCCCCTCAACTTCACCAAAATTACCAAAAAAAGTATGTTAAACCCAGGATTTTCACCATTGTACCTTTCCCCAGTCCTACGGGGCACATGTGGGCTCTCGTCCAGTCTGTGCCATATGCTGTGCATAATAATGATCAACAATGCTCGGCAATCTGAGCAAGAGCAGGCACATTCCCAGTTTCTCTTTAGACAAGTGCGAACTCCCGCCCCCATCCCCAGAGAGTCTGGTGAGTCTTGCTGTAAGCAGGGGGCTGGGGGGAAGGCAGGGTTCACACAGCAAATGGTCTAAGATGACTGTGCTAAAAATGATAGAGTATACTAGAGCAGGGATTCCACTGGTAATACTCAGAGGTTGCAGACTGACAATGCTCCCCAACCCGCCCCCCCCCATCTGCCGCTATCTACACTGTACTCAAGCCTCATTTGCTGAACAAACAGTGTCTTATAGATTCCCGGGCGATCCTGTAGGTTATGAACGCCAATGCACAGCATAGCAGCCCGGCCCAGGCTGCCCTGCTGCTACAAAATAGGGAGTCTGGAGTTAGTTTCAATTCTAATTAAGAATAGCGGTTTTCTTTACAGAATAGGAAGGATTCCCGTGGATTGCCAGTGTACTTGGCTTACCTTATTTCCCTCAAGGTTTCTATTCCTTCCACCTTATTTTATGAATATCTCATAAGATATTTCCGAAGAAAACTCTCAGACGAAACAGGATTGTTGTATTAACAACATAGGACAACCTTTCTGAGCTCTGCTACTTGTAACACAGCTGAAAACTGCTCTCCTATTAGTTATTTTCGCCTTCACTTGACATGGAGAAGCTGAAGAATCGTAAAACGCGGCCACAGCCAGGCATAAATCTTTATTAAAAGAGCAGAATATATTGGCTGTGCTCTCAGAGCTACAACATAGGACATATTGAATATGAAGCACCTGGTGGGGCTGTGTGGGATCTTAATAGACCATAAAGTTCAGATACAAATCGGTCAAACCTCTTCTTCAAAAGCACAAATCCTGCAATATATTTTTCAGAGTCTCAAGGAGCAGATATGGTCATTTATTCCACAGTTTTCAGGAAGCATCTGTGTTTTCTCAATATGTAGCTACAGCATGTTTGTTCTGGCTTTGTACTTTTCAAATTCATATATTCCAGCACCATGTGGACAGGCTTGGTGGTTCCAAAAGACAAATCTTTCACCAATAAATTAAATTACAACTACTAAAACATAGAACATTCATTAACAACCCATGTAATACCACAAACCAAGCTGAATTAAAGGGGTGGCAGTCCACAGTGCTATACAGCAAGCAAACTGTAGCCAAACAGCACCGACTTACTGCCAGTGTACTCACCCTCTGTCATTAGTGGTTATGAGGACTGGTGATCTGATGACAGTGCAGCACAGTTCCCAAGAAGCAGCAGCTGTCAATCAGTCTGAAGCTCAATTAAGTTGGATATATTCTTCATGGTTCATTGCCCTTAAACCAAACCTTCAGCATGATTTAATGAAAAGCCCAAATCCTTGAAAAACTATTTCCCAGCATCTAAAATTAATATATTTCAAAATTTTAGTCACTTACTTATTATTCTTTCCCCCACCAGGCTGCAACACTGTTCAGGACTCTAGGATACGGGCGCCACCATCTTGCCTCAGAAGCATCACATACTGAGGAGAGGAGAGCGGGATAAAGTACAGAGGTGCAGGTTTTATTTGTGCTTTGCACAGACAGAGCAGAGCTGGGTTCAGGTAAAGGACAGCAATCCCAGAATGCAGAGCGACACAGTCAGAGGACACTTCCTGTTTTCAGGCTGCCTGATGCTCCATGAGCCACCATCTTGGATGTTTAAAGGCTCATAACATACAGTAGATGCACGTAGGATGTTTTTTAATGTAAGCAATCTGTATGTACAGGGTGTGGAAAACATATAAGATATGCTCTTATTTAGGGTGAAGGTCCACTTTAAATATATTTGACTAGGTCAAGTCCCAGATTAGAGTGACAACCATTTTGAGTATACATGAGGGAGGGACATGGCAAAGGGCTGTCAGTACACCCAACACAATAAGCAACAAATGAAAGCTATGATGGAAAACAAAAAACAACAGTATACAGTAGGGGTGTCAGGAAAAAAAAAATATTTCATTCGACGATACTAGAATCATTTTTTTTCTTTCTAAAATAGCTTCTCTCTCCCCCCCTGCCCCACAGTAAAAGAAAAGTAGAAAAAACACTGACCTGACCCCTCATTCGATCTGGCCAGCCACCGATCCCCTCCCCCGGGGCTCTTCAGTCAGCTGGGATGATCGCTGGCCAGGAGGACGGGGCAGGAGATCCTCTGATTGCCTGCGTCACCCCCTCCTCTGGCCGGCGATTACCACATCTGTCATCGAATCGACGAGGGACACAGGAGCTGACAGTCGGAGGTGAGTAAAGACATTTTCTCTATTTGTGCTGCTTTTTTTTTACTGTTAACCCTATGTGACCCCTATACCAGTTCACAAGGCTCTGGGTCTGGCAAGTTACCTACGGCTAGCGGGTGACTTGCTATTAACCCCAAGCCCCCCCCCCCCCCATTACCTGCCTCTCCAAAGCCTGGGGGGGGGGGGGGCAGAAGAGCCTGTGGTCATAGGCTATACCGGCTAGCCTGCAGGGCCAGGGGCCACCAAAACTGGCCCCTGCGACCTGTTCTACAAACCCCCATAGCTGGTACAGGCTGGTTATGCTGGGTAAGGGGGACCTCATGCCATTTTTGGGGGGATTCTTAAGGGTTTTGACAGAGGGTCCCATAGGGGGACCCCATGTCATTTTTTTAAAATTCAAATTACATTTAAAACTGTGGCATGACTTCACAAATGCTCTCTCTGCTATTGAGAAAACAGGAATGACCAAAAAATGTTGTCCTCTCTATGTACAAAGCTGATAGAGACAACAGACAAGGGTTTGGATGGATGGATGAATTTAGCTTTATCCCTTGGAATGTGATCAAAACAGACTTTTCTGTAGAAACTGGTCCTTGTTCTAGCTCACATCAATCAACCTTACCTTAGATTAAGCTTCACACCTACAGTACAAACACATTGCACCCGTTTAAGTCTATGAGAGAGCTTTGGAGTTTGTTGTGCACTGGGCTGGGTGCATATAAAAAAAGTGGATGGTGTGTCAGAGCTCTCTATCTGATATCTGTTGGACACCTACTGCCTATGATTATTTTCTCCTTTCCTTATATGTTTGCTTAAAGTGGGTGGAAGTCCAGTCACTGGGTAAACCCAAGGTGATGTATTAATCAGGGGTAATTTTTAAAAGGTATTTAAAGAGTATCAACCACTAACCTAGAGTTTATAAGACAGTGGTCTCACCGGGTGAACAGTGCAAGTTTTCTTTATTGTAACCTCCCCGACCCTGCATCAATGCCAAGGGAAAAGGGAAAATCCAACACTGTTCATCCGGTGAAACTACTGTTGCTCCTCTTTAAATACTCTTAAATATTTGCCCCTTAATATATGGGTAGGCAAACAATATTTATTTCAGTCATCATGTCTTAAGCATTTAGATGCCACACTCTACTGTGTTATGAGACCCTTGCCTCGTTATCTTTCAGATGTGTTAAAGGGGAACAACACACCCAATTTTCATTTTTCGGGGTGTTCTTCCTCTCAGTGGAACAGCAATCACCTAAACGTGCAGCAGTTTCAGTCCACAGCCCTGGTTCGTTCTGTCATTCTTGTTGATAAGTCAGGTAACATTTATGTCATTTTATTACAAGTTTTGCAACTTGACAATATTCTAAGGGGGGATTTACAGGGATTTATCCTGAATAGAATGTGCTTGCAGAAATCCCTGCAAAGGTGATGTCACTGGGCAACTCTTTCCCTAGTTAAGGGGTGGGGGAGCAATATGAGGAAAATTAGCTGGAAGTTTATTTTTCCACACAGATCTGAAGAACCACAAAAACAGCATCTACATCAAAGTTGTATTAAACAATACTAGAGAGGGAACATAACAAACACAACAAAAAAGGAGTTAAACTTTGAAGTCACCAATGTGTATTTAATGTGTTTAAGGGACAGCTTTATAAAATGACATCATATACTAAACAGACAGCCTTTATTAATAAAAAGAGACGAAGTGGCCACAAATCAAAGTTTATGGAGTGTTGATGCTGCTGTAAGATGCTTTATTCGGCACCAACAATGGGGCCAAAGGACAAAAACCCTTCCATGCTACTTTGTGGCAAGGAGAGTCCTGGCTGAAAGTGACAACAAACAAATGACAGTGACTACCATGACTAGCTAAACATGGTCATAATGTCTCCCCCCCCCCGCACTGTGGCCCCGCCAAGCCCTCCCCACACTCAAGCTTACCCCATGGATATGCCGTCCTCAACATCTCACTCCAATACCCTGTGCAAGTGACTTTACGGACTTTTCCCTTGTGAGACCCAAGTTAGGCAGTATAAAGGGATTAAAGATATCAAAAAGCCCTTTTTCTTAAAACAGAAAGTATTTACATGCTGCATATCACAAAGGATAATAAAATTTCTCCCAAGATCCTTTGCATCTTCTTTCACTAGGCTATGCGAGATTTGAAAGTATAGGTCCCTCTTCAAATGACCAAAGTGCATCTACATCTACCCAACTGGATCACAAATTAAATTGGTTCCTACCCTCTCTCATGCTACTGAAAGATGACAAAGACGTTTTGGAAGGAGGCGGGTTTATTTTGGTCTTTAAACCTAAAATTGGTGGCTCGTATTGGGTAAACGCTTTAGATATGTGTACTCCAAAACACCTTTAAAATGGCCAAGAATTCACAAATAGTTATTTACGATTCTATGCATCAACTAAATCTATTCCATTCATATTCAGACAAGGAGGTCCTCGTATTACATTGTTGGGCTTACACTGCGTTTATGACCAGTGTATGATCCCTGTAAAAATATGTAATGGGCTAGAGTCATGTTGCAGGTAATCAGGGAAGCCGATCTTTGTAACAAAAACTGATCGCATATTATGAGCGGAACAATATTTAGCTGATCATAAAATACATTGGTTACATTTTTTTAGAACTATAAGCCCATTAAAGGTGTTTTCAGTAGGTGCCCATAGACTTACAATGTAATACAAGCCTGAAATTACCTTTACGTTTATCTTGAATTTTACTTTTCATATAAAATAAGAAAGAAAAAAAAACATATCGTCTTGGTTTCTTCCACCATGGAAACGCATTTCCATTTTTTATGAAAACCAGTTCTTATTGTGGTTTACATGGAAAAATGTAAATCCTTACTGGGTATAACAAAATGTTCAGACTTGATTATAATAAAAACAAAACAATTAATCAAACCAAATCACTAAAATCTTTTGATTGCCAAGAGACGGCACAGGATTCTATTATCTTGCAATAAGGTAGCTCTTTCCACCAAGATGTTTCCCATGAAAATAGACAGAGGATTCTTTAAATATTCCACAACCCAGGCAAGCCTTCAAACCACAATACAGGCACACATGGACAAAAGAAATGCCCCATTTAGTGATCATTCTCTAGTTCCGCTTTATCCCCTTTCCTACCCTAATACAAAAAAGAAAATTCTTGAATGCACTTCAGTTTAATTGAAAAGCAGTAGAACCAGCCGCCCGGGAGGCATACCTATCCTGTTGGAAACAAAAGGCAGGAGACAAAATACAAGACTCCTCTCTCCGTTTAAAGTGGACCAACACCCAGGATTTTGACTATCCTGGGTATTGGTCCACTTCCCCGAGGCACCCCGATTTGGGGTGCCCCGCTGCCTGAAACCCCCCCAAAAACCCCGAAAACTCACCTCTCCACGCTCCCACGTGAGTGCGCTGTCCAATGCCCGCCGACGGACAAGTGACGTCCGTCGACGGACAAGGGATCGCGCCCGCCGCCGCCTCCCGCGCGTCACTCTTGACGTGTGCGCGCCCGCGCCGGCCATTCAGAGACGGCCGGCGCGGGCACGTCTAGAGGAGCGCGAGAGAGGCGGCGGAAGCAGCGGCTGGAGAGGTAAGGTTTTTTCGGGGTTTTGGGGGGGTTACACCCCACGGGACATCCCGATCTCGGATGTCCCGCGGTGTGTGAGGTGATCGGCCCGGGAATCTTATAGATTCCCGGGCCGATCACCCCTGGGTGTTGGCCCACTTTATTTATTTATTTATTTTTTTTAAATGCTGATCATTATTTACAGCAACTATTTACATATTTACCACTCCACTAAAACTAGGCATCCACGACATGGACATAGTAACCTAGCAGACAGGGAGGGCCTGAAGTAATAATGGAAGAGAAATTAATTCTACAGGTGAGTACTCACAGAATTCTGAAAACCAAGTAGTGGCTTTGCATACTTGTTCTATTGAAGCTTGATGCTAAAAAGCCCAAGAAGCTCCAATAGCTCTTGTCAAATGAGCAGTAGTCCTAAAAGAAGAATCCTTCCCCGTAGGGAATATAGGCTCTTACCACTGCCTGTCTAATCCATCGCTGATGGTAGACTTAGATGGTGGAAGACCTTTCTGTGGACCCTCAGGTATGACAAAATAAGGAGTCCGACCTACGGAAAGATTGTGTAGCAGTGAGATAGTATCTTAGTGCTTTTCACTACATCCAGCAATGAAGAATCCTTTCTTTATCGGACACTGGAGTAGGACATAAGGAAGGCAATTCACCTCTTCATTAAGATGGAAACCACCTTAGGAAGAACATCCTGTGTAAAGCAGAATGTCCTTATGTAACACTAAATAAGGAGACTTAACTGATAAGCTGCTAATTCAGAAACCTTCCTTACAGAGGTTATTGCCACTAAAAAAAGATAAGTTTATTGACTCTTAAGGTTAATGATGCATCTGCCAATAGTTCAAAAGGGGGACGCTGATAAAGAGCTGATAAAACTAAGTTCAGGTCCCAAACCGGCAGAAGTAGCTTAGGAGGCCGCACATGAGCGACTCCCTATACACAAAGTTTTGATACATTTATTCACAGCAATGGGTTTCTGAATAAAAAGATAGATAAAGCAGATATCTGTCCCTTTAAAGTACTCCATTGAAAACCTTCATCAAGACCTTTCTGCCAAAAAATCAAATATTCTGGAAACAGAAAAAAATTCTACCAGCGAACCTTCTGGATTCGCACCAAGCGATAATGCTTGCCAGACTCTATAGTAGATCATTGATGAAGGCTTCTTCCTGGCCTGAATCATAGTCTGCATGACTATGTCAGAAGAACCCCCCCAAGATAAAGGATTCAATAGCCAGGCCGTCCAAGCCAGAACATGTGAATTGGGATGCCTTAGAGGCCCCTGTGTGAGAAGATCTGGATCTAACCTTCACGAGTTGCGCTCTGACATCCTTACTATGTCTCAGAACCAGCTTCTTCTTGGCCACCGAGGAGCCACCAGAATGGTTGGGACTCCATTGCAAGCTAACCTTTCTTCGTACTTGACCCAGGAGTGGAATCAGAAGAGTGCATAAAGAAGCTTGAATGCTGACCCCTGAAGAGTCCGGACATCTGTTGCTATAGTTAGAGCATCCCTGGAGCCAGACACCAACTTTGTAACCTTCCGATTGTGTCGTGTCCAGAATCCCCCAGTGCATGCATAGGGATTGAAAAAACCCTCTGACTAAGAGACCATTCCCTCTGATGCAGGACCGTTCTGCTGAGATGAGCGGCCTGCAAGTTGTCCACTCCAGGTATGTGTACAGCCGAAATGCATGAAACCCGTTTCTCGGCCCAAAGTAAAAACCAGCTCACTTCCATGAGGGCTTCACTGCTTCAGGTGCCCCCATGGTCGTTGATATATACCACTGCCGTCCGATTGTCTGTTTTAATCTGGTCGGGATGCCCCTTCAGATGGTATGTCCAATGACTGAGATACAATAGAATCGCTCTTAGTTCCAGGATATTTATGGAGAGTCTGCTCTCCTTCAGACTCCACTGTCCCTGGAGCGTTGGTGACTCCATGACACTCCCCCAACCCGATAGACTGGCATTCATGGTGATGATCTTCCACTGTACTGGAAGGAAGAATTTGCCAGTCTGAAGAGGCTGAGGACCAGGCTAGAGACGGTGTCATGCAAAAAGAGTGATCCAGAGTGCGTGTGTCTTGATCCCAGATTGTGAGCAATTCCATCTGCAGGGGTCTTGTGTGAACAGTGCAAAAGGTACTGACTCAAAGCAAGATACCATCAGGCCCAACAGACATATTCCTTGATGAATTGTCGGGTGAGGGCAAGACAAGAGACCCTGTACCCTGGCCTGAAGTAAGAGTCACTTCTGTGTTGGAAAAAACATTTTTGCCTGAGACGTGTCTAATGACAGTCCCAGAAAGAATAACTCTTGAAGCTATGATATGATACTTGACTTAACAATTTGACTGGACAGTCAATTATCCAATGTCGATCAGACAGTCTGTATATCCTTCTGGGCCCCCTGACATGATGGGGCCCATATCAACGGATAGTCTAAGTAAGGGATTATATGTATACCCTGACTTCTTAGAGAAAACAGGAGACCTGCCAACACCTTGGTAAACACCCTTGATGCTGAAGATAGACCGAAGGGTAACGCCACAAACTGAAGATGTAGGCCACCTACAGCAATGTAGGTATGTATCCTTATATATACACTGCCCCGCTAAAAGGCGAGATACGGCAGATCTCAATGCTTCTGCTTTCTGCGAAATTCGGGATACCCCTGACCAAGAGACTCTCCAAGGGGGTCTGGCTCCTAATTTGATCTTGTAACCTGAGGATACAACTTCCTGTATCCAAATATCTGTTAAAAAATGCAGAAGCGGTCTCCCCACAGTTTAGGACCACTTGAGGGCTGCCGTTTAAAGACTCAGAAGGAGGCTATGGCAGCCACAATATCCTCTTCAAAACTCAGAGGAAAATGTATTTTTTTCAAAACCTTCTTAGTAGCCGATATGACTTGCTAAAGGTTTTAGTTCCGCTTGAAGGCTGCCAGGGGGGTTTTTAAGCTCAGAGGGCACCGGCAACAAGGGTCAGAGCACTTGCAGGGAGGAGATAATTGTCTTCCATATCCACTACTACCGTAGCATAACCCTGCACACCGTGCTATCCTCATCCAGTGTCTGTTTGCATACTGGACATGGGGTGAATCTATCTGCTAAAGGACCAGATCCGATTACCCAGATGCCTCGGTCATGGTGACTAATACTAGATTACCTCCCAGGGGGTCTAAAACCTAGTATTTGAACAGTTCCCAATAGTCGCAAGACTAATCAGAGAGCTCAGTAGGTAAACCACATCAATATATTACCAGTCTTATCCCACAATCATAATATATATATATATATATATATATATATATATATATATATATATCTTTTAAAAACAAGAATTAAAAAACATTAATATTTACATATGAATAAAATACACATAATCATTAAAAAATTGACCTACCTAAAGATTTAGGCCGCTTGAGGGTGGCCATGCAGCGGCTCGGAAGCAGCACTTTTTGCTGGCCAACAACCGCAGTATCAAGCGCTGCTGGAGAAGAATTGTGAAGTTGGTGGTACTTTTGTGCTTCCCCCAGCCGAAAATCTTCCCGTGAAGACGGCTGGAGAAGAACCGCGATCTCAGCGGTACTTGCCACTTCATCTGGCCGAAAATCTTCCAGTGAGAGCGGCCGGAGGAGAACCGCGATGTTATCCGAAAATGTTGCAGTGCAAGCAGGCGGAGGAGAACCGCAATGTTAGCGGTACTTGCCGCTTAGCCCCGGCCGAAAATGTTGCAGTATAAGCGGCCGGAGGAGAACCGCGATGTTAGTGGGACTTGCTGCTTAGCCTCGGCCGAAAATGTTGCAGTGCGAGCGGCCGGAGGAGAACCGCGATGTTAGCGGTTCTTGCCGCTTCGCCCGGCCAAAAATCTTCCAGTGAGAGTGGGGTAAGAAAAGAGCCGCACACTGGTGCTCGCTGCTATGCTAAGCCGAAAATGTTTCCATAGCAGCGGCGCAAATTTAGAATTTTTCAACCAGTAAAAACAAATGGGAAGAGCAATAAAGAGGAAATTTATTCCCCTGGTTCCCCTCAATCAGGCTCACCAGAAAAAAGCCTTATGGCTGCTTTTTTCTGTGGCGGAATTCTCAGCCAGGAGTGTCTCTCTTTTTTTAAAAAACAAAAAGGTGACACCCCACAGCGCCCCAAGATCCTGAAGCTTACCTTACCATCCTGATCCGAATGCAGCTTGGCTGCGGAGGCAAGGTGGGTCCATTCAGATCCAAGGAGTATAAGGGCCAAGGAACAGTCAGGTTTCCATTACCCCGCTTCCAAGGCATAATTCCTTTAAAACAAAAAGTAAATGGGAGAGGAGTTCAGATAAGTCCTTGCAGTTCCACTGCAAGAAAGAAAACTGAAGTGTATCAAGTCAGCCAGGTGGTTATAGGCCCGGGAGGTGGAGACACACCTTTGTTCTTGCAGAGCACACCCTTCGGGAAAGGTTAACCCATTTGTTTCTGAATTCTTCTGATGGCCTGAAGTAAAATGGAAGAGAAAATAGATACCTGTTCAAATTGCCTTAGTTTGTTTGGCACAATAGGGGGGTTTCCCGCTCTCCTGATTCAGTAGACCATTTTTTTGTTTCTTTTTCTCAAGAAAATTTTTGCAGCAAAAAGTAATTCTTAGCTTTTTTTTTTCTCTCATGCGTGAAACTCTTGCAAATGTGGGCATTTCTTGCATTCTTGCAACGTGAAACTTTTGTGATTCAGAGAAAGTTTTTTCTTCTTCCTTTCAAAAGAGAATTTTCTGCTGACTTTTTACCCAATTCAACCTAATTTAGCAAATGCAGGAGTAAAAAGTCAGCTTCTCCAACTGACACGGTTTCTTAATTGAAAAAAAGCCATACCGCAAATGCCGGCATGTTCTTCAAGTAAGAGGACAAGCAGGATAACGTGGTTATTTTATTTATTTTTTTAAATCTTGCTGAATCAACCCTAATGTATTTAGTTCTGAAGAAGAAGCTCAAAGTGTCAAACCTAGCCTAATGCTTCAGTTTCACATACAGATTCAATGGATGTTGCAATGTCTGTCCCTTTAAAGGAAGAACAAACCATTTTATGTCAGTGAAATAAAGTTAAAGTCATTTTAAGAAGACATTCCTGTACAGTTTACTTTAAACCTAACTGTATATCTTCATTTGACAAATAGAAGTAGCCAAGCCCCTGATAATAGACTTGTATATCACTGGCCTGACTGTTACTAATATTTAACAGACCTTGGTTTCTGCATGTAAGCAGGAAAAAAATCTCAGTGGGGTGGTACTGATTATTATCACAAATTCAAAATGCAAATTGCATTGTGGAACAGAAAGTGTTTAAGAAGACCAGGGCCAAAGACTCAAGGATAACATCTAGCAGAAGATTGGATATACTTGCGGGGTGTTGTAACTAAATATAAGTCATGTTTGACTTTAATTTACTCCGGCTTGTCCACAAAATAAATACGGAGACTCCACAGAGAGCAATGCAAAATAGGCAATGCAAATGATCAAGAGATCTAATGCTTTACATAGGTAAATACTCATTTGAATATATAGGTTGGTTAGGGACTTGGGTAAACCAAGGAAAAGTACAAAACAAAGACAAGCAAATTAGAAAAAAATAGAGGCTATTTTTATAGATATACTGTATGACATTATATATTACATATAAAGAAGAACTTATTCTTTTTTTTTCTGGGGGGGGTTATACATTGCCATTGCACACTTGCACAGACATAGGATTATTTCCTCCGGATCTATCCCACCCATGCACTGCAAGCAGTAAGTGCACATGCCCAGAGCAGTAGGATGCCCTAACTATGGCGTCCAGGAAGCTGTTGGGTGCTGTGTGGGAGCCAAGGTTTATTTTTAAAGCAGAACAAAACTCAGGTTTGTTTACTTTTCCGCTTCCCTGGGACATCCCAAATCGGGGATACCCTGCTGTGCAAAAGCCTCCAGATCGACCAATCTGTTTACCTCCGTCCCGTTCCAACGACGCATGCACGGCCTCCCATCCAATCAGAGCTGCTTGCTGTGATGATGTAATTCAACAAGCGTCTTTGATTAGGAAGAATGGGGACCACGCGCCCCCGCATTGATGGCCGTGCGTGCTCTGCCACTCCATCTGATTGGCTGGGGGAAGAGCGGGCAGAAAGCCAGGGATGTGGGAGCTCGCGATACTCATTGTAAACAATCAGAGCCCTTTGCCAAATCACGTGATTTGAGCAAGTGGCTCTGATTAGATGGGAGCCCGCGCATGCCCCCCCCCCCCGACAAAGCCAGCGGCAGTTCAGCGAGGGTTTGGTTACGCTTTAGAGTAACCATTTAATGCTTTGTTATTATTCACTTCGACATGATAACGTTGATTCAAATGTTCAAGCAGATTACAGGCAGTGTTCCATCTTGCTTCCATCCAGCTTTTCCCAAGAAACCAGAATGCTGATGATTTAGCCTCAGCAAGATCTTGACTTCAGCGCTCTGAAGTTTATGCAGGTTGATATTGCTCTCAAAACCCCAACATCGGCCTACTCCTCTTTCTCACTACTGCTCCACTTATTAAACTGGAGGTCCCCAAGTGGCAACTAAAATATATAGTTGATTGCCTGGGTGGGAGACCCCTTAGTAAAAGGCGTTTGACCCCCCTAGTTAATCTTGGAAGTGAGCTGCTACAACGTAGTGTGCATTCACCTCTCACATCAATGGCTTGTGCTGCTTCACAGCTTCCATGTAGATTATTCGCCATAGTGCCATTTATCCACCCAACAAGCTCTAATCACAGCAGCACATGATCAGTTACCACTTCCGAAATAACTGCCACCTTCACACACTTGGCTTTATTTTACTTGCCTGGACTGTCCTTTTAAATGTTACCCATGCTATAAAGTACACTATAGATCCTTGGAGTATGTAAGCACAATAGACCTTTGGGTACAAGGCAAAGGCACCTTGTATTTTTGTTACTTCGGCTCTTCGAAAGCTGAAACAAGGGCTGCAGCACAAAATATATGTCCACATATAATTTTATTGCCAATCTGTCAGTCGTGAAACAAGATATATAAACCTTTATTTCACTTTTTAAAAGAGCATGTCGCATTAATATTTATCAGTACTCCCTGCTGGCTATAAAGACTAGCAACATACAAACATCCAGAGGGTACAAGACAGCAACATCTCCACAGGTGTGTCAAGTAATATATTGCACTACTATAAAATTGCAGACTACCACCATATTCTTAAACTTTACATTTGTGAAAGTGTATATTTGTGTGTCCCCAAATGATATCCTCTGAGATTTAGCATTTTCTTGTTAGCAAATGTGTGATTTATGAATTACGTCATCAAGGTGAGCAGGGAATGCGGCTGGCAGCGCACTCAGCTGCTTAACCGTCCAGGTGGCGCAGCTGTCATCGGAGCTGAGTAAAAGTGAGTGCGCTGATTGGCTGAGTGCACACGCTCATTCTCGCCTATGTCTGCACTATAGGAGTAATAGAAAGGCAAGTGTATGGGGCAGCCGAGGGGGATACACACAGTGGGGCATTCCAATTCGGGATGCCACCACATAGAGGAACATCACCCCACAAGGTCGAAGTTGGCTGTGTTTAAATAATTAGCCAGCAAGCAGTTCACCTGATGCCTGTCCTATGCTCCTCCCCCCATTTCCTGCAGTGAAGGGTAGAAGCCATAGCAGGGCTCCACATTTTGCCCTTTGTACAATTTTATTCCTGCAGAACCCCACAGCAGCCATGTTCCTTGGTGCTCTCAGCATGAGCAAGCCACAGTGGTCCCACAACACTCATAAATCTCTTTTTTTTTTTTTTTGAGTGTGGGGGGGTCAGTGCGTCTTATCAGGTGAAAGTAAACAAAAAAAAAAAAACAGTAAACTTAGATAACTGTCGCTCCTCAGCTAGAAGATAGAGGAATAGAGGAATGGTGGGCAGGGTAACAGGTGCCTGTCCGCTGTCCCCACTCGGGGTGCCTCTCGGCCCAGTGTGCTTACCAACAAGGGCACCGCGCATCTGAGCATCAGTAGCTCCTTCTTCGGCTGGCTACGGCATGGGAGCGGGAGTTAATGTAAGTTATATTATATTTTAATTTTTTTACTACAGTGTCAGGGCATTACACACTACCTATGAAGAATGGGAGGGGGAAATGCCACACTGCCAATGGGGATCGGGAGGGGGAATGCCACATTGCTCATGGGGTTAGAAGGGGAGAATGCCGCACTGTCTATAACGGGAAATGGGAGAAGAGAATGCCACACTGCTTATGATGTTTTTTTTTTTTGGGGGGGGGGCACTGTCTATAATGGGGATTCAGAATGGAGAATGCCACACTGTCTATGGAAATTGGGAGGCCTATATATGGGGAATGGGAAGAGAAAATGCCACACTTCCAATGGGGATCAAGAGGGGGGAATGCCACACTGCTCATGGGGTTGGAAGGGGAATGGGAGAAGAGAATGCCACGCTGTTAATGGGGTTCGAGAGGGGGGAACGCAACACTGTCTATAATGGGGATTGAGAAGGGAGAATGGCGCACTATCTATGGGGATTGGGAGGGGGGAATGCCACACTGTCTATGGTGTTCGCGTCAGATGAGACCAAAGTTAAGCTTTCAGGCCTAAATGCCAAAAGGGAAGTGTCTAGGAAATCTAACATTGCACATCACCCTGAACACACCATCTCAATCGTGAAATGTGTTGGTGTAGCATCTTACAGTCTGTACCGTCTCTTTTCTTCAATAGGGACTGGAAAGCTGGTCAGAGTTTATGGGAAGATGAATAGAGCTTAATACTGTACATACCAATCCAAAAGGAAAACCTGTTAGAGGCTATAAAAGACTTGAGACTGGGGCCTGGGTTCACCTTCCAGCAGGACAACAAACCCTAAACATACAGCAAATGCTACAATGGAATGGTTCAAATCAAGGCATATTCATGTGTTGCAATGACCCAGTCCAGATCTAAATCCGATTGAGAATCTGTGGCAGGACATGAAAATTGCTGTGCACAAATGTTCTCCATTTATTATGAGTGAGCTAGAGCTATTTTGAAACGAAGAATGGGGAAAAACTTGTCAGCCTCTAGATGTGCAAAGCTTGTAGAGACATACCCCAACAGACTTTCAGCTGTAACTGTGGCTAAAGGTCCTACAAAGTATTGATTCAGGGGGCTGAATACATATGCACACCACACTTTTCAGTTTGGTGGAAAAGTTCATTTCATTGTAGGCGAAATTGAGGTTTTCCTCCTGCCTCGAGTTTCTTCATAAAGCATTGCTTACTAATAATAATCTATTGAAGGAGAGTAGCATGAATAATTGAAACAGTGTTCAACATACACATCTAATTAAGGGCATTGTATTTGAAGAGGAAAGCGATGTATATCCAGGCTCTTCGTGCTCTTGCCTCCAGATAGATTATGACTTCTGCAGTGTTGGACATAATATACAGCTCTGGCAATGTGCTTCAAAGCACAAATATGCAAACAGACATGATGCTTTTGTCAGTTTTTATACACGCACCACTTAAACAATCCACTGGATGCTTTGTTGGGGTTTTTAGTTGTACTTTATACATTACACGTGATTGCCCAGGCTAGTAAAAAAATAAAAAATGCCATACTGTCCGGTTGACCCCCGTATGTATCTTACATGATCCGGTCCTGCGCCACCCAATCTCCAGTCACAGGCACCTCTGCGACAACCATATACTAAAGTTAAAGAGTGCTATAACTAACACAACTAACACCCAACACAATATATGCAACAAAGTGGCTGATTTAATATTAGCGATACCAGAGAATAATAATTAATACTACTAAAGCAACTGGTACATGTAAAGATCAAGAAATTATAAAGCATATGGTCAATTGTGCTCTGAGCAGGCACATATAGCTATACCCTGTTTCGCTTTTTTTTCCCCACTTTATTTGCTCATATTGATGCTCTATTATGGTGTGCAAACATAACCTGATTTACTAATATTTACCTCTGTGACAACCAGTCATCTCCCACCACCAATCACAGCTTCCACAACCCCCATTAAAGCAGAAAAAAACAGCAGAGGACGGCCTGAAATCTAAAAGATTCTGATCCTGATTCGGGATGTCCCGCTGTGTGTACCCCCAGTTTGCCGGTAAAAACTCACCTTTCTATGCTCCAACTGCACGAGCGGGCTCTCGTCCAGCAAGAGCCGCCTGCTGTGACTACGTCATTCAGCAGGTAGCTCTCATTGTTTGCTTCCACATCTCCGCCGTTATGCGCACACCTGCCTCAGCTATTCAGCGGGGGATGTAGCAGCACGCACTCTCCATTCATGAGAGGCATCTGCCAAATGAAAAATGCCAGCTCTCACCGGCACATCACTGTGTGCCCATTGGCCCAGAAAACCTGAATTGACTGAAGTCAGGTGAACAGCAGTCATGGAGGAAACGTTGAAACCGTAAGCATTGGCTGTCCAGGCTTGAGATTCCTTGCAGGTGATATGCAGTGAGGCATTTAAATCCAGAAGCCCCTGTGTTGTGAAGTTAAGGGACCTGCCTCACATCACTGACAGAAGCCTATCATTGTCCCAGAAAACCTGATTGGCTGAAGTCAGGTGAACAGCAGTCATGGAGGAAACGTTGAAACCGTAAGCATGGGCTGTCCAGGCTTGAGATTCCTGGCAAGGGTTATGCAGTGAGGCATTTAAATCAAGAAGCCCCTGTGTTGTGAAGTTAAGGGACCTGCCTCACATCACTGACCGAAGCCTATCATTGGCCCATTAGCTCAGAAAACCTGATTAGCTGCAGTCAGGTGAACAGCAGTCGTGGAGGAAACGTTGAAACAGTAAGCATGGGTTGTCCAGGCTTGAGACTGCTGGCAGGGGATATGCAGTGAGGCATTTAAAATCAAGAAGCCCCTGTGTTGTGAAGTTAAGGGACCTGTCCAGGCACACAATAACTACCTCCCAAGTTATTCCCAATGGAATCCGAAGCTGCTTCCTTCCCCTCAATTTCTGGGTCATGGCTGAGCTGGCATGGGTGTCTCATGACGCAGCTTTAGAACATGCTCTGCTGTGGTCACAGATCATTGCAGGACCGCTCTGGCTTGCCATGGTCGCTTTTTGTCGTGTTCCTGGAGGAAAAAGAATTGAAAGGAGAGCAAACTTTGGAGCCCTGCTAACGATTCTACCCATCACTGCAGGACACGGGAGAGAGGCACATGGGACAGAAACCAGGTGAGCTGCTTGCCGCCTTAATATTACCATTGGCTTTACAGTCCCTTTAAGCCGAACCCTAGTCAGTTGTCATTGGAGTTCAACTTGGACAGCTTTATTGAAATGTTTAAGGCAGGGTTCCCCAACCAGTTGTTAAAGAAGTTCAAGTGGCCCTCAGGCCACAGCTATGCATAGGGTATGATAGGCAAAGAAATGTGCTAGCATATCTGTCTGGGCAACAGTACTCCTTTTCCTAGGAGCCCCAGGTCTCAGGTGATTTTGAGTCCTGTGGAGTAGAAGCAGACATGCCGGCCTTGCCACCTGCACACAGCACATGTATTAATTTTGTAGCGGCAGGTGGTTGCCGATTATCATTCTAGTAGGAAGTGTGCTCTTATGTTATGTGTGGTTGCCCCCCCTCCCCCAAGAGCTTCTGGTCTAGATAACGCATTTGCATGTAGAAAATGGGGTGCCATTTTCACATGTGCCAACCCATTTCCTAATGGGTGCTGATCTGGTTCCCATTCAGGGGGCGTCCAATTCAGCCTATACAAAGCATATGACCGCCAGTGTGAGGGAAAAAGCTTTAAAAAATACTTTTTTTTCCAGGGGGTTAATGCTTGGGGGAGGGGGCAGCAATCAGGATGCCCCGTGCAGAACTGGGACTGGACTAGCACCCATTAGGTGAACTTACTTTTAAACTTATTTTAATCAATGGACTAAAAATAAAGTGAAAGCCATTGACACATCTGTGTCAGCCAGTGACCATGTATGGTGCCATTCATGATGCCTAGCAAACTATTTGGCTGATGGTAGAGATGTGGGTGCAGTAGACTTAAGACTGAATTTTATGTCTGGAAAACAGTAAGCAGAAATTCTCACTCTCAATGTCCAAAGGCTGGGGGATAAATAGGGGGCCTATTTTGACACACAGTACACAGCAAATGCTTGAAATCAGCCAATTCTACTCACTCCATTACAAACCTGGGTCTCCTGTCTCAGACAGCTGTGTGTGGTTCCATGCACTGGGCTGGGGGACAAATAGACCTTGTGGTCTAATTAGGCTTTAGGTATAATTAATAGTCTGACAGCCAGGGCATCCCAATTTGGTGAGCCAATTAACTACACAGTAACAGCAAATGCTTGAAATCGGCCTATCCTACTCAATTTACAAACTTGTGTCTGCTAAGGACCAGTGTGGTGCCACAACACAGGGCCGGCTCCAAGTTTATGCAGGTCCTCGGGCAATAAGAGTCTCAATGGGCCTCTTGCAGTTTGGTATTATACTCTATACATGGTAATAAAGTTGCATGTATGGCGAATACTGCCAAAGAATATAAAGAAAAAAGTAATATAATATACAGAATAGAAGAAATGACAGAAGAGAAAAAGAACGAAACAATAAAAGGAATGACAAAAAAAAAAAAGCAGGAAAGTAAAAAAAAATATGACAAAAAGAAAGAAAAGATAGATGGAAGGAAATAAATAAAGAAAAAGAATACAGAAATAAAGAGAGGTAAAGACAGAAAGAAAAGAAGGACTGATAGAAAAAAATACAGAAATAAAAGAAATGACAGAAAGAAAAGAAGGACTGACAGAAAAAATATAGAAATAAAGAAATAGAAGGACTGACAGAAAAAAATATAGAAATAAATAAAGAGAAGGACTGACAGAAAAAAAATATAGAAATAAAGAAAGAGAAGGACTGACAGAAAAGAAATATAGAAATAAAGAAAGAGAAGGAGTGACAGAAAAATACAGAAGTAAAGAAAGAAGAAATTACTGAAAAAAAATAACAGAAGGAAAGAAGAAAGAAAGAAAGAAAAAAAAACAGAATAGAAGGCCAGAACTGCCAGAAAGAACAAAAGGCTCTCACAATTGCTAATCTGTTCCTGTCTGACTGCCCTTGTTCCGGATTACTGCATCCTGCACAGGGGCTGCCCAGGGTAGAGGGAATAAGGTGGGCCAGTGCAGGCGCCCCCGGATATGTCCAGTGTGGATGCCTACCTTGCAAGCATAGTGCAATGTACACTTGCCCAGCATATTTCTCATATTGGCTGCAAGTGGTAATAAAAATAGTGTGTTTATATCACCATTGTATGCCTGTGCATTTATTTGAATTTGTGCTCTGCATGTAGTCCATCCATGCAGTGAGACACACATGCCTAGAGCTGTGGGATGCCCATGGAGTGTCCCCCCACGTGGAGTAGTTGCAGGTTAAGCACCCAGCTCAAGAGCGCTTCAGTCATACCCCTACTTGAATTGAACCTCCAGTCACAAATTCGATCCCTTACCCACAAGGCCATGGCTGTCCCTGTGGATCAAGCAAGCCAAGAATGCAAAAGAGTGAATATTACGCCCAGGAAAAAATAGAAGAACAGGAGAAAGGAATGACAGAACCAAAAAGACTAGAAGGAAAGAAAGAATAGAAGGATTGACAGAAAAAATAGAAGGAGAGAAGACAAAGAAAGAAAAGGAATAGCAAAAAGAACATATGAAAGAACTAAGGGAACAAAGGATAGAAAGAAAGAAAAAAATACAATTCTGTGAATTACTCACCTGTAGAATTGGTATTATAAGAATACAGTACGTCCTGCTCCAGATAGATTACTTACACTTGGGGTTATCCTCCGCCAGATGGCGCTGCACTGCAGAGACATGTAAAACAGGCTCCTCCCGGCCCCTCAAATACCCGGGGACCTCCCACAAATCCCCAGCATTGAAAAGCAGTGAACAAGAAGCCGGGAGAATTTAACCATCCAAAAACTGGTAACTATAACAATGATAACAAACACCATACAGGGGATCCAGAATAATGCAACAATCAGGGTGGGGTGGAGCAGGACGTACTGTATACTTATAATACCAATTCTACAGGTGAGTAATTCACAGAATTGTATTATTCTTAGTATACAGTACGTCCTGCTCCAGATAGATTACTTACACTTGGGACATCCAATAGCAGTGTCCATGAAGTAGGGTGGGATCCCCCAACAAAAGGTAACAGCAGACAGTTTAAACCACTGCCGCCTGCAAAACCTTGCGGCCAAAAACAGCATTAGCTGAGGCCCTAACATCAACCTTGTAAAACTTTGAAAAGGTATGAACAGAAGACCAAGTAGCGGCCTTGCAAACTTGTTCAACAGAAGCCTGGTGCTGGAAGGCCCAAGAGGCACCAATAGCACACGTAGAATGAGCAGTAAGGTGGAAGGGAGGACTCTTCCCCTTAGCAGAATAGGCCTGAATCACAGCCTGACGAATCCATTTGCTAATAGTAGAATTGGCAGGAGCCAAACCCTTCCTAGGACCAGAAGGGACCACAAAAAAAGCATCAGTCTTCCTGAAAGCCGCAGTGACTACCAGGTAATACTTCAAACACCTGACCACATCCAATGAATGCAGAACCCTTTCCTTAGCGTTGCTAGGATTAAAACACAATGAAGGGAGAACAATATCCTGGTTCAAATGAAAAGCAGACACAACCTTAGGCAGAAAATCCGGCTTAAAGCGGAACACCACCTTATCCTGGTGTCTCTCAAAGTATGGGGGCTGGATAGACAGAGCCGCCAGCTCAGACACACGCCTGACCAAAGTAATAGCCACCAGAAAGACAACCTTGAGGGTAAGTACAGCCAGAGCAGCATCCTGAATAGGCTCAAAGGGAGCACCCTGCAAGGCAGACAAAACCAAGTTCAAGTCCCAAACAGGGATCATAGGTTTACTTGGGGGACACACGAGTGACCCCCTGAAAGAAGGTCTTAACCAAGGGATGCTGAGCAAGAGACTTCTGAAAGAAGACAGACAGGGCAGAAACCTGACCCTTCAGAGTACTGAGTTTTAGACCCAACTCCAAACCATGCTGTAAAAACTCCAGAACCCTAGGGACTACGAACTCCCTACAGGGTAGAGACCTAGACTCACACCAATGTAGGTACGCCATACCCTATTATAGATGGCAGAAGAAGACTTCTTCCTAGCCTGCACCATGGTATCCACCACCGAGGCAGACAAGCCTTTCTCCATCAAGATGGAGGTTTCAGCAGCCAGGCCGTCAAAGCCAGAGTTTGTAAATTGGGATGGCGTAAGGAGCCCTGAGTGAGCAGATCTGGCGCCCCCGGCAGGACATACTGGTCTACTGACATTTGCACCATGTCTGCGAACCACACTCTTCTTGGCCACCTGGGGGCCACCAGAATCACTGGCACCCCTTCCAGAGCAATCTTGCGCAGGACCCTGTCCAACAGGGGGAACGGAGGAAAGACATACAGGAGCCGAAATTCTTTCCATGACATTGACAGAGCATCCGTGGCCAAGGCCAGAGGATCCTGAGACAGGGAGACAAAGGCCGGGAGCTTGTGATTGTGACGGGATGCGAATAGATCCACATCCGGTAGACCCCAACGGTGACACAGGGACTGGAATACCCTGTTGCAGAGGGACCACTCCCCCTGACGGGAAGTCCCCCTGCTGAGAGAGTCTGCCAGTAGATTCTCTGCCCCCGGGATATACACAGCCGAAATGCATTGAACATTGGCCTCCGCCCATGTCAGAATCCGCGACACCTCCTGGAGGGCACCTCTGCTCCGGGTCCCTCCCTGATGGTTGATGTAGGCAACCGCCGTCTGTTGTCTGAGAGTACCTGCACAGACATTCCCTGCAGGTGATCGGTCAACTGCTCCAGTACCAACCTGATTGCCCGTAGTTCCAGAATGTTGATGGGTAAGTGGGCCTCCTGAGGGCCCCACCTCCCCTGGAACCCCCCCCAACCTCACAGACTGGCATCCGTGGTGACCTTTTCCCAGGAGGGGGCCAGAAAGGACCTCCCCTTTAGTAAGTTCTTGTGGTCCAGCCACCACGAGAGGGACCCTCTGACCAAGGGGGGAAGCACACAAACCCCGTCCAAGGACATGGGGTCCTTGTCGCATACTGACAGAAGGTGAAGCTGCAGAGGCCTCAAATGGAACTGAGCAAAAGGCACCGCCTCGAAGCTCGCCACCATTAGGCCCACCAGCTGCATTCCCTGCCGGAGGGAGGGCTGGGGGCATGAGAGCAGGAACCTCGCCTGCGCAGTCAGAGCTTCCACCTTCTGTTGAGGAAGGAATTTCCGTGACTGAACCATATCCAGAATCATCCCCAGGAATGGGGTCCCCGACGAAGGGGACAGAGAGGACTTGGGGTGATTGATCACCCAGCCGAAGGACTCCAAGGTGGACACCACCAGCTGAGTGTCCAGCTCTGCCGGCTGTAGGGACCGCGATGTGATGAGAATGTCATCCAGGTAGGGCAGCACGCGTATGCCCCCCTGACCTTATCAGAGACATCACCCCCGCCAGCACCTTGGTGAACACTCTGGGGGCTGAAGTGAGGCCAAATGGTAAGGCCACAAATTGGTAATGCCGATCTTTCAACGCGAATCTGAGAAACCTTTGATGTCCCGGGAAAACAGAATGTGAAGGTAAGCATCTTTGATGTCCACAGACGTCATAAAATCCCCTGAGCGCAGAGAGCCGATGGCCGAGCGCAGAGTTTCCATGCGAAAGCGCCTGTTCTTGACAAACTTGTCGAGGATCTTTAAATCCAGAATGGGCCTGACTGAACCATCTTTTTTGGGCACCGTGAAAAGGTTGGAATAGAACCCCTTGCCCAATTCTCTTAAAGGGACCCTGCAAATGACCCCCGGATCTAGCAGTCCTTGCACGGCCTGCATCAAGACCTGAGCTGATACAGGGTCCTGGGGGACCCGGGACCTGATGAATCTTGTGGGGGGCCGCACAGCAAACTATCTTGTAACCAGAGGACACTACCTCCTGAATCCACCGGTCTGAGACTAGGCGCCTCCAGACGTGCGCGAAGTGCTGTAGCCGTCCCCCCACCCTGACGGGCGACGGCGCCCCATCATGCCTGAGGGGTCTTGGGAGGGGCTTTGGGTTTGGACCCCCAGGAGGAGCCAGGACGTCGTCCTCTGCTCCTATGCCAGGAATCTGCGCGAGCCCCCGCAAAGGACACCCTTTTCCCCTGCTTAACGCCTCGGTAGGGGACTGAAAGGGGGCCCTGCCTCCGAAAGGGCCAGGACTGCCGCCTGCGCTGGGGTAACTTACCTCCTTTAGCAAAGAGGTCTAGGCGGTCCCCAAACAGGCGTAGCCCCTTAAATGGAAGCCCAGTAAGGGCTTTCTTAGCAGCATTGTCAGCAGCCCACTGGCGCAGCCATACCGCGCGGCATATAGCTACCGCCAAGGCGGAAGATCTGGCACACATCCTAATAGCATCATCCGATGCAGACAGGATAAAGTTCACAAACACATCACAGTTAGACAGTGCATTAATCGTATCAGGTGGCAATTCGTCTGGACCATCAAGTGCATTCCTGACCATGGCACTGAGCGCCACCGAAGTAATGGCCAAGGCGCAGACCGGGTGCAACGCCGCCCCCCCCAAATGCAAAGGCATGGCATGCCAATTGGTCAATGCACCGGTCCTCAGAGTCCCGCAGCGTAGTAGTGTCGGGAGAGTGCATAATAGAGGTGTTAGACAGCCCCAGAATAGGAGCATCGACCTCGGGGGCGATGACCAGCACTTGACCATATCAGCAGGAAAAGGATACTTCCTGTCCAAACTCTTAGGAATCCTGGGAAGTCTACTGGGATGTTCCCACTCCTTAAACACAAGGTTATTGAAATGGGTTTGCTCAGGAAATTCCAATCGAGCCTTAGCAGTATGAAATAGCTCACCCCTTTGCCTGGGAGCCGCAGCAGGGGGAGAGATGGACAAAACCTCAAAAATCTGAACCAGCAGTTTGTCAGTATCATCCGGGTTCCAGTGATTAGAGCCAGAATCGTCATGACCCCTTGACTTCTCGCCAGATGACCCAGAGTCAGAGAACAGCTCCCCTTCGTCCGAGGGGGTATAGCCATATAGAGGCAACAACTCATCAGCCTCTTCAGGGGTTAAGTGGCGCTTTTTTGCGGTGGCCTTACGCGCTAAGGTATTAGCAAGCAATTTTTCAACACTGGCCAGTCTAGCAGCCACATCAGGATGAGGCTCATGCTTGGGGGAGTAGGTGAGGTGAGGCGAGGTGCAGGCCCAGCCACCGGGGGGGGGGGGGGGGGAGGGGGGGGGGAGGGGGGGGGGGGCGGGAAGTAACATTAGCGCCTGCTGTGCACAAGGAACACAGACCCGTGCATTGTCACCGCTGATAGGTGAGACCCCACAAGCTACACACAGCCGGGCTTGTCCCGAAGGAACCCCGGTCACAATATCCTGGGATGCCTCCATATGGTGATTAATAGGCACAATAAGCCAGTAGGGATTGACGCTGAAGCTACCCTGGATGCCCCAATGAACCACAGGGAAGTGGGAGTAATTGTACTAGGCCCAACTGGGAATTACACCGGGCCGGGAGAAGCCACTGGATTCAACCGTCTGAAAGACATAATGAGAATGAGGGGTGTCAGAACCATGCACAGTAAGCAAGGAGCATAAAAATCGCCCGCGAGGGCACTTACAGATCAACGAAAGGAGAGGGACCGTTACCACGCACGCGTGCAACTACACCTCAAACTGGCGCCAAGCGAACCTCGAAGGGCCGGCCAGATGCGGAGCGCGCCAAGCCAGGTCCCCACCCCCCCCGAAGAGTGCGAAGCTCTAGGACAGCCAACAATGTTGTCATGAGGAGCGACGTGTATGACACACTTAGAATAGATGACTTTCCAAGGATGACACCGCAGTGTCTGAGGCAACGCCACCGCCCGGCGCAGCACATCCATGAAGGAAAAATGGCGCGCGCGGCGGCAGTTACACGAGTAAAAAAGGCAAATCAGCGTCTGACACCACATATACAAGTCCAGGACATTACTAAGGCCGTAAGCGTGTAATCACAATACACTGGGACCAAATACACACACCCCCCCCCTTTCTTTCCCCCCGAGCTACGGGGGGGGGGGGGGGGAACGAGGGAGGATGGCGACCCTTTGTACAGGGCCCACCGCTACACGGGGCATGGGCAATAATGCGGGAGGGGCATCCCCTAGAGGCTCACCATCAGCCTAAACCACCTACCCTTTGGTGGGGGACTGCGGTGGAGCATGGCTCCATAAGCACGGATGGTGCTGCCTACCTTCACCCGACCAGCGCAGCCCAGGCTGGGAGGCACAATACGAGGAGAACGGGTGGGAGTAGTCCAACAGGGCCGCAGGCTTTGATAGCCCCGCTCACCTGCGAGAGAGTGATACTTCATGTCTTCGCAGTCG
Organism: Gastrophryne carolinensis; assembly: GCA_027917425.1. NCBI lineage: Eukaryota > Metazoa > Chordata > Amphibia > Anura > Microhylidae > Gastrophryne > Gastrophryne carolinensis. The sequence goes on from CM051239.1 coordinate 385,199,091, forward strand.
GCACTGCAGAGAAATCTGGGGATTTGTGGGAGGTCCCCGGGCATTTGAGGGGCCGGGAAGAGCCTGTTTTACATGTCTCTGCAGTGCAGCGCCATCTGGCGGAGGATAACCCCAAGTGTAAGTAATCTATCTGGAGCAGGACGTACTGTATACTAAGAATAAAAACAGGATAGAAGGATAAGAGAGCGAATATTACGCCCAGGAAACTGCAAGTAGAAATCCAGAGTCCAGGGGAAGGGGGGGGGGCATAAGTCTTGTGGTCAATTTTAGCTTTAGGTATAATCAATAGTCTGATAAACCGTGTAAAGTTTAACTCCACAGCAGCACAAAGCTGAAGCCGGTGCTTGGTTGGGGGGCATGCAGTCAACCAACCAACAAGTGTATAACAAATCATTTATTCCAACAGGCAGAGCAGTGGTTGGGTGTCACCCTATGGAAATCAAATAGTAAAAGCCACTTTTAATTGCTCCATGTTCAACCTTTACTGGAAGTTTACATTTGCCTGACACAAGAAAATACAGGAGCATCCAAGAAAGAAAGTCTACCTCTTTGATGGTAAAACCCTCCTGAGACACAGCGGGAAAACACAGAAAACTGCATCCATCTTTAAGTCAAGCCTGTTTTTCCCCAAATTAACTTACACGGTAAAGCAAAGCAGATGCCATGCTCCAGTGGAAAAAAGAGAAAGGAATGTTTTCTTCGGCTGCAGCATTAGAGAGACACATTCCCATAAATAATACAGAAATGTCAGAGTGCGGTTTTGTCTTTATGTGGTAAACATTATACTAATATTTAGATTAAATGAAAGGGAAGATTTTCTCATTACTTGTAAAGACAGAGCGAGCAGATGCTCTCTACAGAATACATTTCCCTATTCTGTCCTTACATCTACAGAAAATTATCCACTTGAAAAGGAAGATAAAACCCACTGGTGAATTGGGGATTATAAATCTTTGTTAACTCCCCCGCAAAAGAGACCCAGAACAATAGATACACACATCAAATACTATGAATCTATATATAAAGTGCTATGAAATGAATAGCCTGGGTTATCTAGTATTTCCTGTGGATGCTCACATCCAATCACAAGTATAGGTCATGTAATGTAGTTTCGTAACCAGTGGTACGTGAACCCCAGGGGATTTGTGGTGCACCAACAGCAGGGGGCTGATGGGTCTGGCATATTATAACAGTAAAACACTATTCCTTCTTGTTTTAAAAGTTCCACGAGGCCTGTGGCCTACTTATTTTGGTCAAAGTTATAATCGATCCCCTCCTAGGAGGTACGATGTTGGAAAAAGTTTGGGAACCACTGCTAAAGTAAATCAGGGGTCACCTATCCTATAGCCCAAGAGCCACATGTGGCTCGCTGACCCTTGTGGAGGTCTAGCACACTGTTGATGTTGGTGAGGTATATGGCTCCCTGGGTTAGGTGTTGCAGAACCATGCAGGGGTTAATGCACATTCATCAAGTGGAGAAATATGCCAAAGTTACCTATTTTTCCAGCATCCAGTGTCATAGTCCTTTTCCCACCTTCCTGGTAAGTGAAGAAGGAAATTAAAGTACAGTAAGCCAGCCTGCCTTTTCTACCCATATCTGCCATTTATGCCTGGGGGTTCCGCTTCTGTGGTTTAGGTACCGCATTTTTTTTAGCACGATAAGAAGCACTCATTTTTCCCCAAAAGTGTCATGATAAAAAGGTAGTCATGATTAAATAAAATCCAAGATCTTGGCTAGAGGAAGGGGACTGAATCTCAACATCATGCATGGCCAATATGCAAACAAGGATTTGTTTTTACACTTAGCCTGGCCAAACCCTTCTTAACTAACCTAATTTGCCCTCTAACAGCATCATTAAAGCTGAAGTGCAGTCAAATGTACTTCAAGGATCATGGTACATGGAATCTATATATATTTTATTATAATATGTCCGGTAACTTTCCTATTTCCATAAAAAGCAATTCCACACTGTTCAGGTTTGGTTCGGTGTGGTGGCAATCAATGGATTTTAAGCTTGCGCCCGGTTGTAATTCATTCAGGCCGATATTACTTTACCTTAACAATGATCATCGGACACCAAATATAGCAAGAAAACACATTTGAACAAGACAAAAGAAAACCAAAAACCAACTCTGGATCTGCTCAACATCCCCCAGAAGAAACCAGCGGAACAGACAAATATTTAGCCACTGGAACAATGACATATCCCCACAGCCTCAAACGGCAACCAAAGTATTCCAGCTTGCTAGACAATTAACAAAGAGCTATTTAAAAAACATTAGTCACAATACACAAGAGACCATATGATGTGGTAAAAAAAAAGATCCAAAAATACAAGGCATAGCTCATATTAAAGCAAAAAATACCGTTTTGTGAGTACTCACCTTTAAACCGGGTATTATGAGTGTGCCATACACTCCACTTTGATCTTCATGACATGTGGGTAATCTCCAGTAGAAGGCGCACTTCTGCAGAGATGAATATGCAAAAAAAGAATGCCCCTCCCAGCCCATATATACCTGGGACCTCCCACCAATTTCCCAGTGTAAAAAAGCAGTAAGGGGACCAGGAAGAACCAATTATAACCTTAACAATCAAAACCAAATAAAAACTCCAGAATACCTGAAAAAAAGTGGAGTGTATGGCACACTCATAATACCCGTTTTAAAGGTGAGTACTCACAAAATGGTATTATTCTAAGTGTGCCATACACTCCACTTCGATCTTCATCCAATAGCAGTGTCCGTCATGGGTGGGAACCAGAAACAGAAAAGAATGTACCAACTCAAACCACTGCAGCTTGCAGAACCTTGCAGCCAAAAACAGCATCCGCTGAAGCCCGCACATCAACCTTGTAAAACTTGGAAAAAGTATGAACGGAAGACCAAGTAGCAGCCTTACAAACTTTTTCAACCGAAGCCTGGTGCTGAAAAGCCCAGGATGCATCAACAGCACGAGTAGAGTGCGCCGTGACCCTAAAAGTGGGGGGGGGGGGGGGGGGGGGGGGGGGAGTCCTCCCCTTAGCAGAATAGGCCCCAACAACGGCCTGACGAATCCATTTACTAATGGTAGACTTGGCGGACGCCAATCCATTCCTGGGCCCGCACGGCACCACGAAAAAAGCATCCGTCTTGCGGAAAAAAGAAGTACTCACCAAATAGAACTTCACACAGCGAACGACATCCAAATTGTGCAGAACCCACTCCTTGTCATTGTTAGGCTTAGGACACAAGGAAGGGAGGACAATATCCTGATTGAGGTGGAAGGCAGATACCACCTTAAGAAGGAAATCTGGCTTAAAGCGAAAAACCACCTTATCCTGGTGTCTCTCAAAGTAAAGGGGCCTGAATCGACAGATCCGCCAACTCAGAGACACGCCGAACAGAGGTAATAGCCACCAAGAAGGCAACCATCTGAGTGAGAACCGAAAGAGCAATATCCTGTAGCGGCTCAACAGGAGGACCCTGGAGAGCCGAAAGAACCAAATTCCAATCCCAAACCGGAACCACAGCCTTCCTAAGGGGGCCGCACATGCGCGACCCCTTGGAAAAAAGGTCTTAACCAGCAGGTGTAAGGCAAAAGACCTCTGGAAGAAAACCGACAGAGCAGAAACCTGTCCTTTACAAGTACTAAGCTGGAACTCAAGATCCAGATGATGCTGAAGAAACTCCAAAATCCTAGGAATCGAAAACACCCTACAAGGCAAGGCCCTAGCCTCACACCAATCAATATAGGACCTCCAAGTCCTATAGTAAATGCCAGAAGAGGACCGCTCCCTAGCTCTAATCAAGGTCTGAACAACGGCCGCAGACAAACCTTCCTCCTTCAGAATGAAGGTTTCAGCAGCTAAGCCGTCAAAGCCAGTGTTTGTAAATTGGGGTAAAGTAGTAGACCCTGAGATAACAGATCCGGCAACATGGGAAGCCGGTACTGATCTACGGTAAGCCATACGACATCTGCACACCAAACCCTTCTTGGCCACCTTGGAGCCACCAGAATTGCTGGTGCCCCTTCTAGAACCAGTTTGCGAACTACCTTGCCCAGCATGGAGACGGGCGGAAACAGGTAAAGAAAACCCAGATCCTTCCAAGCAAGGGACAAGGCATCCACTGCCAGAGATAGAGGATCCTGAGAAAGAGACACAAAGGGCGGAAGTTTGTGATTGTGCCTCGAGGCAAAGAGATCCACCTCCGGAGTCCACCACTTTCGGCAAAGATCCAAGAAAAACCTCGGGGTTGAGAGACCACTCTCCTTGGCAAGAGGATCCTATGCTCAGGGAATCCGCCTCCGTGTTCTCCACTCCCGGAAAGTAGACTGCCGAAACGCAAGGAACATTGCTCTCCGCCCAGTGCAGGATCAGAGAGACTTCCCTGAGGGCACTCCTTCTGCGAGTCCCTCCTTGGTGATTGATGTAAGCTACAGCCGTTCGGTTGTCTGAACAAACCTGAACCGGTAGACCCTGTAAATGTGAGGTCAGCCGTGCCAGAACCAGTCGGATGGCTCTGAGCTCCAAGACATTGATGGGACCCCACACCCCGCTGAACTGATGACTTTTCCAATAATCTCCCCAGCCCAACAGGCTGGCATCCGTGGTAACCGTCTCCCAACAAGGGACCAGAAAGGATCTGCCCTTCAACAGGTTGCTCGCGTCCAGCTACCACCGAAGAGACTGACGAACCCTGGGAGACATCCTGAAAGGTTGATCCAATGACTGCGGACACCTGTGCAAATCAATCAATAGGTCAATAGGTGAAGTTGAAGAGATCTCATGCGTAACTGTGCAAACGGTACCGCCTCGAAGGAGGACACCATCAAGCCCACCAGTTTCATCCCCTGTCGGATAGAGGGACAAGGACTGGCCCAAAGAAGGATGATCAGATCCTGAATCCCCTGCACCTTGGTCTGGGGCAGAAACACACTGGCATGAATGGTATCCAGATTCATGCCCAGAAATGAAATCACTCGTGATGGAGAGAGAGAAGACTTGGGGCGGTTGATCACCCACCCGAACCTCTCCAGAGTCGACACCACCTGGTGGGTGTCCAGCTCCGCCTGACGGAGGGATGAAGCTGAGATCAACAGGTCGTCCAGATAAGGCACAATGCGAATGCCCTGAGCTCTGAGCAGAGCCATTCTTCCCGCCAAGACCTTGGTGAAGACCCTCGGCGCCGAGGTCAGTCCGAAGGGAAGGGCTACAAACTGAAAAAGTTGATCCTCCACTGCAAACCGGAGGAATCTCTGATGTGCTGGCAAAATCGGAACATGCAGATACACATCCTTGATGTCTATGGATGTCATAAAATCCCCCTGGCGAAGGGTATTGATAGCCGAGCGCAGAGTCTCCAAGGGGAACTTTTTGGCTCTCATAAACCTGTTGAGAACCTTGAGATCTAGAATGGGTCTCACCGAACCCTCCTTTTTGGGAACCGTGAAAAGGTTGGAGTAGTAGCCCCTGCCTCTCTCCAACTGAAGCACCGGGCAAATAACTCCCATGTCCAGAAGGTTTTTTTTTTATTTTTTTATTTTTTTACTGCTAACAGGAGCCCCTGTGCAGCCTGAGGGTCCGAGGGCACCCGAGAGCTTAAGAATCTTGGGGGCGGTCAGTACTCAAACTCCAGTTTGTACCCGGAGGAGACCACTTCCAAAATCCAAATGTCTGTGACCTCCCGGCCCAGACCTGGAAGAAGAGCCGCAGCCGTCCCCCCACCCGTGCAGGTGATGGAGCCCCTTCATTGCTGAGCCGGTTTAACGACGGGCTTGGGATTGGAACCCCAGGCAGCCGCGGGACGTGCCCGACCTCTGCCCCTGTTCCAGGCCGAGCTCCTGACACCCGAGAAGGCCAAACCTCTAGCCGCTTTGGCCCCTCGAAAGGAAGGAGTGAACGAGCCAGCCCCCCAAAAGGGACGGTGCTGTTTCTTCCGCTGAGGTAACTTACCTCCCTTAGCAACAGCATCCAATTTATCTCCAAACAGCCGTGCACCTAGGAAGGGAAGAGCTGTAAACGACTTCTTGGCCCCAAAATCCGCCGTCCACTGTCGGAGCCAGACCAATCTGCGCATAGCCACCAATAGGGCTGAAGTCCTGCTACACATGACAATAGAATCTTCCATAGCAGCAGGGTGGATAAAAATCAATGTTTTTTTTTTTAAAAAATCAAAAAGATCTGATTTTTTTGATTTAAATCGGATTTTTTTTATTTAAATCGGATTTTTTTGATTTAAATCGGATTTTTTTGATTTAAATCGGATTTTTTTGATTTAAATCGGATTTCTTTTCAATAAACTGCTTTTTGAGGAAAATATTTTACCATCCAAAGGTTCTTCCATCATGAGATAAAGCTGAGTTGTTTAACTCAGTAGAATAAAGGCTGTATATGTGTAACATTCACAATGCCATGCTCTTCCAGAGGTTTCTGTAGGATTAGTGGGCAGTTTCTCTTCTATATTATCACAGACGCTCGCTTTACTTACGCAGTTCTCAAAACTGAATTTGACTCCGCAGAGGTCCCAGCCTCTTCTTCACAGCAAAAATGTTACAACATGAACAGAGTTGAGAAAAAGACCTTAATCCTATTGTTCTACAAACCTATGACTAGTGAGCTACAGAGGACAGCAGGGACAGTAGTATTTACGTTTTTCATGTGTCGGCTGGGCTGACAGTCTAAGTTTCTTAAAATATATATATATTTTGTTTAGCCAAATTAGTTAACAAAACATGGATGTTTGTTTAAGCAAATAACTTATGCTGTAATGTTGTTATTGTTTCAGTTGAATAAATCTATTTAAATTGTTATTAAGGTCAGGATTAGTTTTCTCCTTCCTAAGTACAACAGAACAGTGGTGTCCAAATATGAATGATTAACCCATTAAACTGGGGAGAAAAAAGTAATATAAAAAGTGATTCTAAAAATCTTCATCTACTTGCATGTTAAAATAGCAAGAACTAGTTTAGGTAGAAACTTTGATTTAAATCACTGATTTAAATCAAGCCTTACTGACTAGTGATTTAAATCGTGATTTAAATCGTGATTTAAATCAGTTAGATGTAAATCAAATCCACCCTGCATAGCAGCCAAGACAAAAGCCATGAACAATTCCCATCTCTTAAGGGTAGTGAACTCCGCGCTAGCCGGATCAAACTGAGCGTCATTAAGCCAGTCCCTGATAAGAGACCTGGTAGCAAGCGACACTAGGGCAGATGCACAAACAGGCCGCAGGGCCGAGCCCACGCTGGCAAATGCGCGACACGCCATCTGATCAAGGCGCTTGTCCTTAAGGGAAGTGGCGTCAGGGGTGTTCAGCACAGAAGAGTTGGTCAAAACCAAAACTGGCGCATCGAACTCGGAAGGAGAAGACCATCGCTTAACCGCCTCCACCGGGAAAGGATACTTCTTATCCTATCCCTGAGGAGCACCAGGAAGCCGACTGGGCCTTTCCCATTCTTTCAGGATCAGCGCATCAAAGTGATCCTGGGTAGGGAATTCCAGACGGGGCTTGCGGGCACCAAAAAATTCCCCCTTCTTGAGAGGAGTCGCCTCAGGCGGGTCAATATCCAACACCTCCAATAGATGTGACAAAACAGTGGCCGTATCTACGGCATCCCCCAGCGCCTGCCCGACATCAGCATCACCAGACTGTACATAGTCAGTCTCCGTTTCCTCATACCATTCCCCCTCCACTAACGGGGAATAATCCGACAAATCAATGGAATCGTCGTCAACATCCCACAAGGGCAGGGCCAACGACAAATGTCTCTTTTTAGCCTGGGCCTTCTTGTCCACCATGCTACCAATAAATTTCTCGATGCTGGCCAACCTAGCACAAACATCAGAGTGCGACGACCCACTGGCACCAATGACACTTGGGGTACGGATAAGGCAGGGAGCGGAAAGCGATGAAGCGGGAGGAGCCGACCCAGAAGGCTGGGTACCAGACTGCCGCGTTATGGCCTTTTGTGCACATGGTATACAGATCAGCACATCCTCCCCCGTAAGGGATACCCCACACATGGCCCGGATTGTCCCAGAGGGAGCCCGAGCCCAGTATCCTGCGTAGCCTCCATAAGGTGATTTTTGTGGTCAGTCGCAAGACCGCGGGGAATTTGCGCCTAAGCAACCCGGGATGCCCCTTAAAAGTCCCGGTGGGAGGATTTCAGGTGATCAAATTTAAACTAGGGACCCCAGGACCAGATGAAACCCCTCAATAATAAAGCAATCTGCAACACACAATAAGGCATATCAATTACTATACAGTAAATGTTTTTTTTAAATAAATAGTTAAATGGCAAAACCTGCAAAAAAACAGCACCACAGGGCCCCCCCCCCCCCCACCAGAGAGGGACCCCCAAGTGACAAAGAGGTGAACAACAGGCCCCTACCTGTCCCCAAGAACAGAAGCAGCAACCGCAGCAAGGCAGCAAAAATGGCCCCCCGATCTGAGGAGAAGCAGGAAGAGAAGGGGGGCGGGCCCGCGCCAAAGGCATATTCATCAAGTGGAGTGTATGGCACACTTAGAATATAAAGCCTAATAGGCACTGCTGCTGCTGCTAAACTCAAATTGTTACACCGCTTTATTAAAGAGGAACAACACACCTTTGACATTGTGGGGTGGTGTTCCTCTATATGGCGGCATCCCGAGTTGTGTGTACCCGCCAGGTCCCCCATACACTCACCTTTCTATAACTCCCACGGCACAGACTCTGCTGATTGGGCTGAATGGCGCACTCGCTTTCGGCTCCGCTGGTGGTGTCTGAATGGCTAAGCAGCCGAGCAGGGCCAAAGGGAAACCATGTCCCCGCCAGCTCAACTTATAGTTGCGGCATACCCACGCTGCCCATTCAGAAAGGCCGAGAACGGATGTGTGCACGGCTAAAGGTAAGCGGGAATGCAGTAGCGATGAGGGGTATGTGAGAAGGTGAAAATTTCTGGGCTACCGGGGTGGGGGGTTTACACAGCAGGGTTCCAGTGCACCAAGGAGTGGCACTCAAACAGCCCTGGAGTCTTTTAGCGTTGTCCTTCCTCTCCTGTCCATCTCTGTAGTTATGAAATCACTTTCTCATTCAGCTTTCAATCACTAGCCCACTGACCCGGTCCTTCAATCAACCTTCAGTGGACAGAGAATGGAAACACCCCCCACTCCCCCCTCAGATTGTCCTGATTGGCTGCCTCTCTCTGCAGCTCTGAAACCCTGCCCTCCTCTCTCTGCTCTCAGCCTTCAGACATCTGGCTCCAGTCATTGATCAGGCTGCCAGCAATCAAAAGCCTGCCCACCCTGAATTCCAGCATATTCCTCTATTTGCCAGCCTTGCCACAGGTCAGACACCCAGCAAATCCCTTCTTTCATCCATGTACACTAGTTGCTAACAGAGTGCAGCCAATCAAGCGCTACGGAAGTTGATGGCGCTATATAAATAAACAATAATAATAATAATCTCTCTGCCTGCAGCATGTCTCTCACTCACCATTATTTTATCATTATGATCTGAATATGCTAAGCACACGGTGTGCTTACATCACATTGCTGTTGCCACACCCACAATTTCTCTTAAATGTTTCTACAAATTTCCTATACTCCAATACTTTTAAAGATAACTTAGGAACTACAGTTTTTTTTTTTTTAAACAGACTGAAGTTTAGGACAGTGCAACATGTAGCCCAAGACAATGGGACTACAATCAGGCTTGCATTTAGTATAACTTTAATTATGATGTTTTTACACAGCACCTAGCTATTCTTAAACTTAAAGAAGACCTCTTAAAATTTAGGTAACTGGGCTATGACAGTTACACCCCTAGTGGTCAGCTTACACCCCCACACTACTGGTGGGCATCCTATTTTGGGATCCCCCTCTGGTTGCAAACAAATAGGATAGAACTCCCTTCCCAACTGGAGAGTCAATTATGGGATCAGGAGGGGGGGCTTTAACAGGACAGCCTAATCAATGACATTAATAAGACAGCAAGCAGCTCACCTAACTCCTGCCCCATGTGCCTCTCCTCCATTCCCTGCTTTAATCGGACTCTATTCCATTATGACCATGCACACATGTGTCCACTACTGTCCTTGGTACCCTCAGTGCGAGCAAGCCTGGAAACCCATGGTGGGCCAGCTATTAGCCCTAACAGCAGTAGTCCACAGCAGCACCACTCACACTGCCTGTCAGGAACCAAGCCCAGGAAAGCAAGTCAGTGGCTTCACTTACCAACATAAGATATTTCATTAGATCGGATATTGAAAAATGGCTGTTTTTTTAACTGGTCCCACAGGGACATTAAACAGAGTGTACAAAAAAGGATAAATCTAAATTATTGTTTGTGAACTTGCACTATGTATAAATGCAATATATGAACTAAAAGGCATCCGAGGATAAACAAAAAAAATATTATTGGCCTCTTCGGTTCATATGCTGCTTCATGGTGGAACATTTTTGGAGATAATAGTGTCTCGATTTTTAAAAAGTGGCAATATTAGATGCAGTGATCTACTGTTTTACCCGTTCTTCCTTCTCACACATGTATAGGTGCCCTCAACACCAGAAGATACTGTACTTTACATATGGTATCCTTAAAACAGAAATTGAACACACCAACACGCCTAATTGAGGTACCATGGAAAAATACGCACTGCTTTGTTCTCGTGTATCTACATAAAACAGCAGTTCAACTATTAAAGCCAGTGGTCCCTACTGACTTGGATTAAATCCTCGCTGAGGATTTAAATTATAACTTTAAGAGGATGCCAGCAAATTCTAATAAGCGTACGGGCAGAGCCGGTCACCTAAATGCACAGTGCCGTCAGTCTCCGCCAAGCCAGACAATGGAACTTTCTGCTAAGCAACATGCTTCCTGACCATTTAATACGGAGGGGGTTTGATCTTTTGCTGGTTTCCAGCAGCTGTTGCATAATCACCACATTTCCTTACAATGACATAATTACTGTAACATACATTTGGTACAAGGAGAGTCATAATGTTTAATTGAAGGCAGTTTTGAGAAATCAAAACAAAATGTTTTGAGAGATTTTGTTTCTGTCCTTGCAGCGTTATATGCCTCCACCTATACATGCTTCACAAATATTAACAATAGAACCAAGTGGCATAATATCTCATATTACCAATATTCAAGATGAGATACCAGAAGAAAGTTCTAACTGCAGCAATCATTTGAGGATTTGCTTTTTAAATTAAAAGAATAATCAATCAATTCATGTGGTTCTTAGCTTTAATGCTGCTCTGTTAGGAACTAAGAGGAAGCCTGTCACTACTTCCCATCGGCATCTATACTCCATCTGCCACCATTCCCCTGTGAGCGACAGTAATGCTTTAAAGTTGGGGAACCTTTCAGAAATGTATCTGCTTGAAACCTACATCCGATTTTCATCAAATCCTATAATTGGATAGGGAGAACCAAATCAAACACTTAGACTTAGTAATTCATTTGAGGAAAAATAACTAATCACATATCTGTAAGTGGAAAAAGTATGTGATTCTTTAGAATTTGCAGATTATTTGAAATTGAAATTGGGATGCGCAGGTAACCTGTTTTATTCTGATCTCCTTAACAGGTTTGTGGAAGTTTATCACAGTATGAACTGTGGTAAAGTGTATGGAAAAGTGGTGAATGGGGTCTATTTTTCCCATGAGTTTTTCAGACAGGCACGATCCATGCCGGGGATGAGGAGCCTGTGCTTTGCTGCTCCCAATACTTACAGTGCTGAATTGCAGCCGAAGCACTATATGTGTTATCTGTTCTTGGAACCTGTGGATTAACAGACTGTACTTGTATGCCCTGAAAGAGGACCTGTGATATCAAGGACTTACAATACGCTGTAAATATCCTATACTGGACATTGCTAAAGTTGGTGAGGTAACCGCTTGCTGTACTGCATTGTTCCTGCATTATACTCTGAAGTTAAGAGATTTTTGCCTGTTGGACTTTATTTTCAATAAATTGCTTGTTATTTGACTAAGAACTGTCTTCAGAGTCTTTGCCGTTGGCCCCAGATCCTGACAGAATATATAAGATGTTTGAAGAGTTCTTGATGCTCATTAGGTTGGAAAAAAAATGACAAAACAATCTCTAAATGTGAAGCGGCCCTAATTTAGGTGGGCTTTAATAGAAAATATATATTGTTACAGGACAGAAATTAGTGTATATATAATACAATTCTGTGATTGCTCACCTGTAGAATTGTTTTTACGGTGTACAGCATGGCTTGCTTCATTTCAATTCTTCACATTTGGGTAATCCGCCACAAGGTGGTGCAGTCGACTGCAGAAAGACTTGTGGCTCCTCCCGGCCCATAAAAAGGGCAGGAATTACCCAGAGACTCCAGTGTTTGAAAGCAGTAATGAAAGAAGCCGGGAGGCAAGACCATGTTAACAAAAACACAGCAAAACAACAAAGCCCCACTAAAAAATAACTCTCACAAAAATCACCATAACAAGGCAAAAGAGGATAACAATAACAAGGGAGGGATGAAGCAAGCCGTGCTGTACACCGTAAAAACAATTCTACAGGTGAGCAATCACAGAATTGTATTTTTCCTGGTGCACAGCATGGCTTGCTTCAATTCAATTCTTCACATTTGGGACATCCAACAGCTGTGTCCATGAAGAAGGGTGGGATCCCCAGTGAGCAACAGCGGGCAGTTCAAGACACTACCGCCTGAAGCACCTTGCGACCAAAAACAGCGTCAGCTGAGGCCCTAACATCAACCTTGTAAAACTTAGAAAAAGTATGAACAGACGATCAAGTAGCGGCCTTACAAACTTGTTCAACAGAAGCCTGGTGCTGAAAAGCGCAAGAGGCACCAATAGCCCTAGTGGAACGAGCCATAACACGAAAAGGGGGTTCCTTCCCCTTGGCAGAGTACGCTTGCACCACCACCTGTCTGATCCACTTGCTGATAGAGGATTTTGCTGGAGGCAAACCCTTCCTAGGCCCAGCAGGACGGAAGAGAATTCCGAAAAGAAGCAGTGGCGGTCAAATAGAATTTGAGCGCACTGACCACATCCAGAGAATAAAGGCTTCGTTCCTTAGAATTAGAAGGTGCAGGACACAAGGAAGGCAAGACAATGTCCTCATTCAGATGAAAGGCAGAAACAACCTTGGGCAAAAATTCAGGTTTAAGATGGAATGCCACCTTATCCTGATGCCGTTCAAAATAAGGAGGCTTAATAGAAAGTGCTGCCAGCTCAGAGACACAACACACAAAAGTGATAGCCACAAAAAAGGCCACCTTAAGAGTCATAATGTACAGCGCAGCATTGCACAAAGGGTCAAAGGGAGGACCCTGGAGAGCAGAAAGCACCAAGTTTAAATCCCACACCGGTAGCAGGGGCTTACATGGTGGACGTACATGAGTAACTCCTTGGAAAAAAGTCTTGACAAGCCTATGATTGGCGAAAGATTGTTGGAAAAAGATTGTCAGGGCCGAAACCTGGCCTTTGAGGGTACTCAGTTGTAGACCCGACTCCAGACCATGTTGTAAAAACTCCAAAATCCTCGAAATGGAGAAAGTGCGACAAGGAAAAGACTTAGACTCGCACCAGGCAATGTAAGCATGCCAGACCCTATAATAAATCAAAGAGGAAGATTTCTTCCGAGCCTGAATCATAGTACTGACTACCAAAGCCGGCAATCCCTTATCCATCAGGATGGAGGTTTCAGCAGCCAAGCCGTCAAAGCCAGCACTCGCAAATTGGGATGGCACAGCTGTCCCTGAGTGAGAAGCCATGGATTGTCGGGCATGACGAAGTGATCCACCGCCATCTGGACGACGCCCGCGAACCATACTCTCCTCGGCCAGCGGGGGGCCACCAGAATGGTCGGTACCCCCTCCTGGGCTATCTTGTGCAGCACCCGCCCCAGGAGAGGAAATGGAGGAGCTGGAAATCCGTCCAGGGAATGGCTAGAGCGTCCGTGGCGAAGGCCAGCGGATCTCTTGACAGAGAGACGAATCTTGGAAGCTTGTGACGGGACACAAACAGATCCACGTCCGGCTGACCCCAGCGGCGACACAGGGCATGAAAGATCTTGTTGTCGAGGGACCATTCCCCCAGACGAGACGTCCCCCTGCTCAGGGAGTCCGCCTCCTGGTTCTCCACCCCTGGGATGTAAACCACTGAACATTCTCCTCTGCCCAAGACAATATCAGGGACACCTCCTTGAGAGCTCGTTTGCTCCGAGTCCCGCCCTGATGATTGATGTAAGCGACAGCCGTCCGATTGTCCGAACGGACCTGGACTGCACGACCCTGAAGGTGGGGAGTCAACTGGAAGAGAACCAACCTGATCGCCGTCAGCTCCAGGAGATTGATTGGCGTGTGGGCCTCCTGGGGGCCCCACTGGCCCTGGAACTTCAGTGAGTGCCAAAACCCTCCCCAACTGGTCAGACTGGCATCCGTGGTGACAATCTCCCAGCACGGAGGTAGAAAAGACCTGCCCGCTAGAAGATTCCTCGAGTCCAACCACCACGGGAGGGACTGTCTGCCAGAGGGGAGAGAGCGAATTCCCGCTCCAGGGATTCCTGTTTCCGATCCCAAACGATCAAGAGATTCAACTGAAGAGATCTCATGTGGAACTGGACGAAGGGCACAGCTTCGAAGCAAGACACCATGAGTCCCACCAACTGCATCCCCAGATGGAAGGAGGGATGAGGACACGACAGCAGGGCTCATGCCTGCATCTGAAGGCCCTACACCTTCTGCTGAAGAAGAAACACCTTGACCTGAGAAGTATCCAGCGTCATGCCCAGAAAGGACCTCACCAATGACGTAGTGAGCGAAAACTAATTGATCATCCAGCCGAAGGACTCTAGAGTGGACACAACCACCTAAGTATCCCTCTCGGCCTGATGAAAGGATGGAGCAGCAATCGACAGGTCGTCCAGGTAAGGAAGAATGCAAATGCCCTGGCTCCTCAGGAGGGCCATGACACCCGCCAACACCTTGGTGAACACCCGAGGGGCCGAAGTGATACCGAACAGCAAGGCCACAAACTGGTAGTGCTGATCCCCCAGAGCGAACCTCAGGAACTTCTGGTGCCCTAGGAAGATAGGAACGTGCAGGTAGGCATCCTTGATGTCCACAGTGGTCATAAAGCCGCCTGGCCGAAGAGAGCTCACCGCCGAACGTAAGGTCTCCATGCGGAAGTGTTTGAACCTGACAAATCTGTTGAGACCCCTTAGATCCAGGATGAGTCTCAGGGAGCCGTCCTTCTTGGGCACCGTGAACAGGTTGGAATAAAACCCCCGACCCTGTTCCTGAAGAGGCACCGGGCTAACCACTCCGGATGACAGAAGATGTTGGACGGCCAACCTCAGGCCCTGCGGCGTCACGGGATTTTGGGAGATCCGGGACCGGAGGAATCTTGGGGGTGGCCAAACTGCTAGCTCTATCTTGTAACCGGAGGACACCACCTCCTGAATCCACCGATCCGAGACGCGTTGTCTCCAGACGTGAGCAAAGAGTCGAAGCCGTCCCCCCACCCGGATGGGTGAGGGCGCCCCCTCATGCCTGAGGGGCCTTGGTAGGGGGCTTGGGCTTGGAACCCCAGGAGAGACCAGGGAGACCAAGGGATCTACCCCGTCCCCAAGAGTCTCTGCGGCTACCTGTGAAGTAAGATCCGCGTCCCCCACGGGAAGGGCGAAATGAGGAGGACCCCCGAAAGGGCTGAGAATGCTTTCTACGCTGAGGGAGAGGACCATCCTTGGTCAAAACATCAAGACGTTCCCCAAAAAGACGGAGTCCCGTGAATGCCCACTGAGGCAGCCAGACGGACCTACGCATGGCAACCAACAGGGCAGAGGCCCTACCACCAAGCCAGACGGCATCATCCATGGCAGACAGCACAAAAGAAATAAAGTCAGAGCAAAGCGAAAGGTCCTTGTAGTCACCCTCTCGCTTGCCAGATCTGGCAGCCTCGGCAAGGCGCCTGTCTTCTTAAGTGCAATGGTAACAATAGCCGTGGCACAGACCGGCCGTAAACCCGTTCCCACAAAGGTGAAGGCATGACAGGCTAGTTGATCCATACGCCGGCATTATCACGCAAAGGAGTGGTGTCAGGAGACAGCATAATAGAAGTATTGGACAGCCCCAGGACGGGGGCGTCCACCTCGGGGGGGCCAAGACCAGCAGCGAACCAAGTCGAGAAGCCGAGAAGGGATACCTTCTATCCAGTCCCTTGGGCACCGAGGGCAACCTGTTGGGCCGTTCCCATTCTTTGAGGACCATATTGGAAAAATGTCCCTGCTCCGGGAACTCTAAGCGTTGCTTGTCAGGACGGAAGAGCTCACCCTGCTTTCTCTTTGCCGCCTTAGGGGGAACGTCCGACAAAAGTCTATCGGTCTATCGGTCTATCGGTATCATCCGGGAGCCCAAAACCCTCGTCTGAGGAGGACCCTGGTTCGCTATCAGACTCGCCATGACGATCCCCAGAGGAATCGGAATCACGGAACAATTCCCACTCCTCCATGGATTCACGGCCGCCATAGGTATCAAAAACCTCATCATCATCGGCAAAGAGGGACAAGCCCGTACCCAGGTGCCTCCTTTTACTAGAGGCCTTGCTGGCGGCCGGACAGGCCAGTTGCCGCTCAATGCTGGCAACGCGCAGCGCCAGGTCCAAATGAGACCCCCCGCTGTCTTCTCCCTCGCTGGGAGCTAAATGCAGGCGCGGGGGAGTAGGCGAAGCTGCAGGTAGAGCGGGACTAGGTAGAGAAGCGCTCGGCCCAACCTAATCCGCAATGATACTCTGGGCGCACGGAATACAAACCGCGCCGCGAGCACTCAAAGGGGACATGGGACACAGCCGAGCTTGCCCCGAAGGGCCCCCAAGCTCGCTATCCCCAGAAGCCTCCATATGGTGATTATCAATAGGGCACAATCGGCCAGCACGGGAGAAGGGCTAATAGTCCCCACCTGGGATGCCCCACAGGAAAAAAAGGTGGGGGGGTATGGACCAGGAGAAACCACAACACAGAGGTTCAGCCTGAAAGACATAATTATGATAAGCAATGAGCATCCCACAGCGCATGCAACAAGTAAAAAGGCCGCAAAGTGTAAAAAGATAGTGGACTCACAGACCAGCTGCTGAAGAAGGGTAGCGGCGGGGCTACAACAGGAGCGAGGAAGGTCCAGGCGGCGTCCGCAGCAGCCAGCAGCACAGAGCGTCCCCCCGGCAGTGGGCCCCCAGGGCGGAGACAACAGGCAGATCACGCTGCAGGCGCGGGGCACAAAACAACGGAGAGACCCTCGAGGGGCGGGCTGTGCGGCGATGACACGGGTGAGGTCATTGCACGGCCCCGCCCCCCGAGAACGTGCGAAAGAGCTCCGGGCGGCCAGTGTCAGAAATGGCACCCAGAGCAGAGTGGAGGGAAGAGGGCACTCCTCCTCAGTGTCCCCCCTCGCGGAGCGCAATGTGCCCGCAGCGGCGGGGACAGACAAACAAGCGCGGCCCGTCACAGCGCCGCAAGCCCCCCCCCGGCAGCGGCCTGGGGGGAGGGGGGGTGGCAGGTAAAAAAGGGGGGGTGGGGGGATGAACCCTACCACACGGCAACAAGGGCAGCAAGTAACAAAGACACCCCAAGTATGAAACACAAGTAAAGCATAATATCACCCATGTGGCCGTCCTGAAGGCTTCCAAATACAAATAAGGCAAACAGGAAAAAAGGGAAGGGTGGATTCTCCTTAGCCCCATCTAGGCTCACCATAAGCCTATGGCCGGCTACCCTTTGGGTACAGGGTCTGCGGCCCGGAGCATAGCTCATCGAACACCCAACCCCAGGTGTTCCCCTACCTTCACCTGATCCGACAGCCGAGGCTGGGAGGCAGAAGGGTCCGGAAACAGGTGGGAATAGGCTTGCAGGGCCGACGGGCTTGGGTTGCCCCGCTCATCTGCGAATAACCAGAGAGAGAATTCTTCTGTCTTCGCAGTCAGGACTGCAGAGAAACTCTGGAGTCTCTGGGTAATTCCTGCCCTTTTTATGGGCCGGGAGGAGCCACAAGTCTTTCTGCAGTCGACTGGACTGGCGGATTACCCAAATGTGAAGAATTGAAATGAAGCAAGCCGTGCTGTACACCAGGAAAAAAAAATAGTGTATAATATATATATATATATATATATATATATATATATACTGTATATATATATGTATATAATAGTTATGGCATGGCATGGCACTGGCACTGTCTAAGTCTCTTTTAAAGTGGACCAAAAACCACAGCGATCAGCCCGGGAATCTATTAGATTCCTGGGCCAATTTATTCCCTTCCCCGGGGCATCCAAAAACAGGATGCCCCACTGTGTGAAACCCCCCAGGTCACCCCACACACTTATTTTTCCCGGTCAAACGGTGCATGTGCGAGCCTCTGCCGCATTTCCGCTATCCCTCTAGTAGGGTGCGTGCCTGCGCCAGGCATTTGTGAATGGCCGGTGCAGGCACGCTCCCTGTTAGAGGGTATCAGAGATGTGGCTGTCAGCACGCTCGGAGCAGACAGACGCTCTGAATGGACGAGCGGCCGCGCTTGCGCGGTAGGACCGGGAAGAGGTGAGTAGGTTTCGGCGACCTGGGACCTGGGTTTTGGTCCACTTTAAAGAGGAACAACAGACGTGATTTTCACTTTTCGGGGTGTTGTTCCTCTCAGTGGGATGCCCCGCTGTGTGCATGTCCCTAGGTCACCTTCCTGTCACTCCCACAACGCATACGTGGGCGAGAACGAGCTTCCTGATTGGCTGAGTGTCCCATTTAACCAATCGGCGTGCTCGCTTTCAATCTGCTCCACTGACGTCTAGGGCATCTGAACGGCTAAAGCCGATTTAAAAAGGCCTGGTGCGGGTGAGCACGCAGCTAGAGGTGAGCAGGGAATGCAGCTGTGGAGCATGGGCGCAGCGAGGGCTCCGGGACAAGGCAGGTGAAACAGGGCTTTTGAGGGTTTTACACAGCGGAAAACCCAGAAAAATTTGGGATGCCCCAAGGAGTGGAAGTTAGATGGTCCTGGAGTCTTCTAAACTCCAAGGCATCCAATGTTCCACTTTAAATATTGTGAACCTAAAAAATATAGAATTGTGCGTTATCCAGGATTATTGGCGAGACATAATATTAATTAATACTAGATATTATAAATTTAAATAAAGAGACTAAGATCACACCAGGAGCAAGATGCATAATAGTCGATGGGTCCCAAAAGGACCTTTTTTCAGTTTTTGCTCAGCATACAGCCAGCAAGAGTTACATTTATTCCACAGGATTCCTAGTCTTTGCTGCTTTGCTCAAATAAACTTTGAAATGAAAAAACTAAAAACTCAAAAGCAGAGGAATAAGCAAGATAAGCAAACACAAGGGATGCTGGAGTTTTAACCACCTCACTGGGGTTCAAAAAGGTGTTCAAGCAAAATAATAATGGGGGGGGGGGGGTGGGGTTGGAAAAAATACCATTTTGTGAGTACTCACCTGTAAAATGGGTATTAAGAGTATTTCACACACCCCGCTCCCAACATTCATGACACTTGGGTAACTAGCCTGTAGAGGGCGATCTTGCAGAGATGACATGAGAAAAAGGAGCCCCTCCTGGTCCATAAATACCCAGGACCTCCCACTATTTCTCAGTCTTTTAAAAAAGCAGTGAAGAACCAGGAAGAGCAAATTATAAAAAATTATAAGAAAAATAATTATAAGAAAAATAATAAGAAACAGGAGCCAAACCCTTCCTAGGACCAGAAGGGACCACAAAAAGAGCATCAGTCTTCCTGAAAGCCGCAGTGACTACCAGGTAATACTTCAGACACCTGACCACATCCAAGGAATGCAGAACCCTTTCCTTAGCGTTGCTAGGATTAGGACCCAAATAGGAAGAATATCTTGATTCAAATGAAAGGCAGACACAACCTTAGGCAGAAAGTCTGGCTTAAAGCGGAACACCACCTTGTCCTGGTGTCTCTCATAATATGGGGGCTGAATAGACAGCCGCCAGCTCAGACACACGCCTGACCAAAGTAATAGCCACCAGAAAGACAACCTTGAGAGTAAGCACAGCCAGAGCAGCATCCTGAATAGGCTCAAAGGAACACCCTGCAAGGCAGACAAAACCAAGTTCAAATCCCAAACAGGAACCATAGGCTTACGTGGGGGACGCACATGAGTGACCCCCTGAAAGAAGGTCTTAACCAAGGGATGCTGAGCAAAAGACTTCTGAAAGAAGACAGACAGGGCAGAAACCTGACCCTTCAGAGTACTGAGTTTTAACTCCAATCCATGCTGTAAAAACTCCAGAACCCTGGGGACTAAGAACTCCCTACAGGGAAGAGACCTAGACTCACACCAATCAATGTAGGTACGCCATACCCTATAATAGATGGCAGAAGAAGTTTTCTTCCTAGCCTGCACCATGGTATCCACCACCGAGGCAGACAAGCCTTTCTCCATCAAGATGGAGGTTTCAGCAGCCAGGCCGTCAAAGCCAGAGTTTGTAAATTGGGATGGCGTAAGGAGCCCTGAGTGAGCAGATCTGGCGCCCCTGGCAGGACGTACTGGTCTACTGCCATTTGTACCACGTCTGCGAACCACACTCGTCTTGGCCACCTTGGGGCCACCAGAATCACTGGCACCCTTTCCAGAGCAATCTTGCGCAGTACCCTGCCCAGCAGGGGAAACTGAGGAAAGACATACAGGAGCCGAAATTCCTTCCATGACATTGACAGAGCATCCGTGGCCAAGGCCAGAGGATCCTGAGACAGAGAGACAAAGACCGGGAGCTTGTGATTGTGACGGGATGCGAACAGATCCACATCCGGTAGACCCCAACGGTGACACAGGGACTGGAATACCCTGTTGCAGAGGGACCACTCCCCCTGATGGGAAGTCCCCCTGCTCAGAGAGTCTGCCAGTAGATTCTCTACCCCCGGGATATACATGGCCGAAATACATTGAACATTGGCCTCCGCCCATGTCATAATCCGCGACACCTCCTGGAGGGCACCTCTGCTCCAGGTCCCTCCCTGATGGTTGATGTAGGCAACCGCCGTCCTGTTGTCTGAGCGCACCTGCACAGCCAGACCCTTCAGGTGATTGGTCAACTGCTCCAGTACCAACCTGATCGCCCATAGTTCCAGAATGTTGATGGGCAGGTGGGCCTCCTGAGGACCTCCCCTGGAACCGCAGGGACTTCCAGAATCCCCCCCAACCTGACAGACTGGCATCCATGGTGACCGTCTCCCAGGAGGGGGCCAGGAAGGACCTGCCCTGTAGCAGGTTCCTGTGGTCCAGCCACCACGAGAGGGACCCTCGGACCAAGGGGGGAAGCACACAAACCCCGTCCAAAGACGTGGGGTCCTTGTCCCAAACTGATAGAAGGTGAAGCTGCAGAGGCCTCAAATGGAACTGAGCAAAGGGCACTGCCTCGAAGCTCGCCACCATCAGGCCCACCAGCTGCATTCTCTGCCTGAGGAAGGGCTGGGGGCACGAGAGCAGGAACCTCACCTGCGCAGTCAGAGCTTCCACCTTTTGTTGAGGAAGGAATTTCCGTGACTGAACCGTATCCAGAATCATCCCCAGGAATGGGGTCACCGACGAAGGGGATAGAGAGGACTTGGGATGATTGATCACCCAGCCGAAGGGGTCCAAGGTGGACACCACCAGCTGAGTGTCCAGTTCCGCCTGCTGTAGAGACCGTGAAGAGATGAGAATGTCGTCCAGGTAGGGCAGCACGCGTATGCCCCCTGACCTTATCAGAGACATCACCCCCGCCAGCACCTTGGTGAACACTGTGGGGGCTGAAGTGAGGCCAAATGGTAGGGCCACAAACTGGTAATGTTGATTTTTCAACGCGAATCTGAGAAACCTTTGATGTCCCGGGAACACAGGGATGTGAAGGTAAGCATCTTTGATGTCCACAGACGTCATAAAATCCCCCGGGCGCAGGGAGCCAATGGCCGAGCACAGAGTTTCCATGCGAAAGCGTCTGTTCTTGACAAATCTGTTGAGGATCTTTAAATCCAGAATGGGCCTGACTAACCCATCTTTTTTGGGCATTGTGAAAAGGTTGGAATAGAACCCCTTGCCCAATTCTCTTAAGGGGACCCTGCAAATGATCCCCAGATCCAGAAGACATTGCACGGCCTGCAGCAAGACCTGAGCTGATACAGGGTCCTGGGGGATCCGGGACCTGATGAATCTTGTGGGGGGCCGCACAGCAAACTCTATCTTGTAACCAGAGGACACTACCTCCTGAATCCACCGGTCTGAGACTTGGCGCCTCCAGACGCGCGCAAAGTGCTGTAGCCGTCCCCCCACTCTGGTGGGCGAGGGCGCCCCATCATGCCTGAGGGGTCTTGGGAGGGGCTTTGGGTTTGGACCCCCAGGAGGAGCCCGGACGTTGTCCTCTGCTCCTATGCCAGGAATCTACGTGAGCCCCTACGAAGGACACCCCCTTCCCCTGCTTAGCGCCTCGGTAGGGGACTGAAGGGGGGCCCTGGCTGTCGCCTGCGCTGGGGTAACTTACCTCCTTTAGCAAAGAGGTCTAGGCGGTCCCCAAACAGGCATAGCCCCTTAAATGGAAGTCCAGTAAGGGCTTTCTTAGCAGCATTGTCAGCAGCCCACTGGCGCAGCCATACCGCGCGGCGTATAGCTACCGCTAAGGCAGAAGATCTTGCACACATCCTAATTGCATAATCCGATGCAGACAGGATAAAGTTAATAAACACATCATAGGTAGACAGGGCATTAATAGTATCAGGTGGCAAATCGTCTGGGCCATCAAGTGCATTCCTGACCATGGTCCTGAGTGCCACCGCAGTAATGGCCAAAGCGCAAACCGGGCGCCCCCCCCAAATGCAAAGGCATGGCATGCCAATTGGTCAATGTGCCGGTCCTCAGAATCCCGCAGCGTAGTAGTGTCAGGGGAGTGCATAATGGAGGTATTAGACAGCCCTAGAATAGGGGCATCGACCTCGGGGAGGGCGATGACCAGCACTTGACCATGTCAGCAGGAAAAGGATACTTCCTGTCCAAACTCTTAGGAATCCCGGGAAGTCTACTGGGAAGTTCCCACTCCTTAAGCACGAGGTTATTGAAATGGGTTTGCTCACCCCTTTGCCTGGGAGCCGCAACAGGTGGAGAGATGGACAAAACCTCAAAAATCTGAACCAGCAGTTTGTCAGTATCATCCGGGGTCCAGTGATCAGAGCCAGAATCATCATGAGCCCTTGACTTCTCGTCAGATGACCCTGAATCGGAGAAGAGCTCCCCTTCGGTCCGAGGGGGTATGGCCATATAGATGCAAGAACTCATCAGACTCCGTGGGGAAAAGAGCGGTATCAGGGGCTAAGTGCCGCTTTTTTGCGGTGGCCTTACGCGCTAAGGCATTAGCAAGCAATTTTTCAACACTGGCCAGTCTAGCAGCCACATCAGGATGAGAATCCCCGCTTGTATTGGGGGATAGACTCAGGCTTGGGGGAGTAGGTGAAGTGAGGCGAGGTCCAGGCCCAGCCACCGGAGGGGCGGGAAGTACCATTAGCGCCTGCTGTGCACAAGGAATGCAGACCCGTGCATTGTCACCGCTGATAGGTGAGACCCCACAAGTTACACACAGCCGGACTTGTCCCGAAGAAACCCCGGTCACAATATCCTGGGATGCCTCCATATGGTGATTAATAGGCCCAATAGGCCAGTAGGGATTGATGCTGAAGCTACCCTGGGTGCCCCAATGACCCGCAGGGAAGTGGGAGTAATTATACTAGGCCCAGCTGGCAATTTCGCCAGGCCGGGAGAAGCCACTGGATTCAACCGTCTGAAAGACATAAGGGGAATAAAGGGTGTCAGAACCATGCACAGTAAGCAAGGAGCATGAAAATCGCCTGTGAGGGCACTTACAGACCGCGGAAGGAGGGGGACCGATACCACGCGCGCGCGACTACCATCAAAATGGTGCCAAGCGAACATCGAAGGGCGGGCCAGAGCGGCCCTTGACACGGAGCGCGCCAAGTCAGAACCCCGCCCCCCCGAAGAGCGCGAAGCTCTAAGACAGTAGACAAGGTTGTCATGAGGAGCGCAGTGTATGACACACTTAGAATAGATGATTTGCCAATGATGGCGCCTCCGCCGCCTGGCGCAGCACATCCAGTGAAGCAAAGAGGCGCGTGCGGAGGCGGCAGATACACACATTACTAAAGGCCACAAGCGTGTAATCCAATACACTGAGACCACATACACCCCCCCCCTTTCTTTCACCCCCGGGCCCACCGCTACACGGGGCATGGGTAATAATGCGGGAGGTGCATCCCTTAGAGGCTCACCATCAGCCTAAATCACCTACCCTTTGGTGGGGGACTGCGGTGGAGCATGGCTCCATAAGCACGCATGGTGCCTACCTTCACCCGACCAGCGCAGCCCAGGCTGGGAGGCACATCACAAAGAGGACGGGTGGGAATAGTCCGACAGGGCCGCAGGCTTTAATAGTCCCGCTCACCTGCGAGAGAGTGATACTTCAGGTCTTCGCATTCAGCACTGCAGAGAAATCTGGGGATTTGTGGGAGGTCCCAGAGTATTTGAGGGGCCGTGAGGAGCCTGTTTTTGCATGTCTCTGCAGTGCAGCGCCATCTGGCGGAGGATAACCCAAGTGTAAGTACTATATCTGGAGCAGGACGTACTGTATACTAAGAATAGTGTGAACCGAAAACCAAGTAGCAGCCTTGCAAACTTGTTCAACAGAAGCCTGGTGCTGAAAAGCCCAGGACGCACCAACAGCACGAGTAGAATGAGCAGTAACACGAAAAGGGGGAACCTTCCCCTTAGCAGAATAGGCCCCAACAATGGCCTGACGAATCCATTTACTAATGGAAGATTTGGCGGGTTCCAAACCCTTTCTAGGCCCAGAAGGCACAACACAACGAACAACATCCAAAGAATGTAAACCCCTTTCCTTGTTATTACTAGGATTAGGGCACAATGAAGGAAGAACTATATCCTGATTTAAGCGGAAGGCAGACACCACTTTAGGAAGAAAATCTGGTTTAAAACGGAAAACCACCTTATCCTGATGCCTCTCATAGTAAGGATCCTGTATTGACAGGGCCGCCAATTCAGAAACCCGACGGACAGAGGTAATAGCAACCAAAAAGGCATCTTTCTGAGTGAGAATATGAAGAGGAACCTCCTGTAAAGGTTCAAAAGGAGCCGCCTGCATAGCAGAGAGCACCAGATTAAGATCCCAAACTGGAAGTAGGAGCTTTCTAGGAGGCCGCACATGCGTGACCCCCTGTAAAAAAAAAAATCTTAAGGGTGAAGAGCAAATGACCTTTGAAAGAAAATAGCCAAAGCAGAAACCTGCCCTTTCAAAGTACTAATCTGGAAACCCAAATCCAGACCCTGTTGCAGAAACTCCAAAATCCTAGGGATAGAAAATACCCTGCAAGGCAGGGACCTAGACTCACACCAGTCAATATAGGACCTCCAAGTCCTGTAATAAACCACAGAGAAAGACTTCTTTCTAGCTCTAACAAGAGTCAGAATAACAGCATCAGAAAGGCGTTAACATAGAAACATAGAAACATAGAAGGTTGACGGCAGAAGGAGACCATACGGTCCATCTAGTCTGCCCTTATGTGTATACTGTATGTACTCTTTATCTTAGGATAGATGTGTGCTTATCCCAGGCATGTTTAAATTCAGTGACTGTTGATGTTTCAACTACCTCTGCTGGAAGTTTGTTCCAAGCACCTACTACTCTTTCTGTAAAATAATATTTTCTAACATTGCTCCTGATCTTCCCCCCGACTAGCTTCAGGTTGTGCCCCCTTGTTCTACCGTTAAGTTTCTTCTTAAAAACACTTCCCTCCTGAACCTTATTCAATCCTTTCACATATTTAAAGGTCTCAATCATGTCCCCCCTCTCCCTTCTTTCCTCCAGACTGTACAAATTAAGTTCTTTAAGTCTCTCCTGATAAGTTTTAAGTTTAAGTCCTTCCACCATTTTCGTTGCCCGCCTTTGGACACGTTCTATTTGAATAATGTCTTTTTGCAGGTAAGGTCTCCAGAACTGTACACAGTATTCTAGCTGTGGCCTTACCAGGGCTCTATACAGCGGCATCACAACCTCCCTCTTCCTACTGGTGATGCCTCGAGCTATGCAGCCGAGCATCCTGCTTGCTTTTCCCACTGCCTGGCTACACTGTCCACTCATCTTGCAGCTATCAGTAATCAGTACCCCTAAATCTCTCTCCTCCGAGGTCCTGGCTAACACAGTACTGCCCATACGGTACTCAGAGCAGGGATTCCTTCTACCCAAGTGCATGATTTTACATTTAGAGACATTAAACTCTAGTTTCCACAGTTTTGACCATCTATCCAGTAAAGCTAAATCATTTTCCATGTTGCAGACACCTCCAGGAATATCCACCCTATTACTAACCTTTGTATCATCAGCAAACAGACAAACTTTTCCTACCAAGCCTTCTCCTATGTCACTTACAAATATATTAAAAAGAATGGGGCCCAGGACAGAGCCCTGCGGCACACCACTTGTAACTCGCCTTTGTTCAGATTGCACGCCATTTACAACAACGCTCTGATACCGATCCCTCAGCCAACTGGAAATCCACTGAACTATCCAGGGATTGAGTCCTACCTTCAATAACTTATCTATGAGCTCCTTATGTGGTACAGTGTCAAAGGCTTTGCTAAAATCCAGATAGGCGATATCCACAGCACCACCTTCATCTAACACTTTAGTGACATTGTCAAAGAAATCAATAAGATTGGTCTGACATGATCTGCCCTCAGTAAAGCCGTGCTGTTTTGGGTCCAATAGGTCATTCATTTTTAGATGGGAAATTATCTGTTTTTTTAAGAGTGTTTCCATTAATTTGACCACTATAGATGTTAAACTAACTGGCCTGTAATTACTGGCTTCTTCTCTACTCCCCTTTTTATGGATTGGTACTATATTGGCCATTCTCCAATCATCTGGAACCTCACCAGTTGAAAGGGAATGGTTAAGTAAATCAGTTAGAGGGGCTGCAATCACAAACCTAAGTTCCCTTAGAACTCTGGGGTGGATTCCATCTGGACCCATTGCCTTACTTACCTTTAGATGTGCCAGCTCAGCTAAGACATCAGCCTCCAGAAACTCCGGAGCTGTACTCTCCCAGCTGGATGTTGTGCTATGACCATGCCTGCTACTATCTGAAAATACCAAACAAAAGTAGCTATTCAGATGGTCAGCCACAGCCTTATCTCCGTCAATATATTTATTTTCCCTATTTCCTCCTTTAAGATGGAGATTTCAGCAGCCACGCCGTCAAAGCCAGCGTTGGTGAATTGGGGTAACAAAGTTGACCCCGAGTTTAAGAGATCTGGAAGAAGAGGCAGAGGCAACAGATCCTCTGCCAGCCTTGTGTCCTCTGCGAACCACAGGCGTCTTGGCCACTTTGGAGACACCAGAATTGCTGGTGCCCCTTCCAGAACCAACTTGCGCACCACCTTGCTTATCATGAAGAATGGGGGAAAAGGATACAGGAACCCCAAATCTTTTCCAGGCAAGAGACATGGCATCCACTGCCACTGCCAGAGGATCCTGGGATAGAGACACAAAGGCTGGAAGCTTGTGGTTGTGGCGAGACGCAAACAGGTCCAACCCGGTGTCCCACACTTGTGACAAAGGAACTGAAAGACCTCGGGGTTGAGAGACCATTCTCCCTGGCGAGCGCATGCTCTGCTCAGGGAGTCTGCCTCCACCTTCTCTGTCCCTGGAATGTAAACTGCCGCTATGCAAGGAACATTGATCTCTGCCCACTGAAGGATCAGAGACGCTTCCTGGAGGGCACCCCAACTGCGAGTACCTCCCTGTTGATTGATGTATGCAACTGCTGTTCGGTTGTCTGACCGAATCTGAACCGGCAAACCCCGCAAGAGATGAGTCAGTCGGAGCAGCACAAGACGAATGGCCCGAAGTTCCAATAAATTGATTGGGGAATGAGCCTCCAGAGGCCCTCACAACCCCAGAAACCGGTGTCTCCTCCAGATGCCCCCTCCAGCCCGTAAGGCTGGCATCTGTGGTGACCAACTCCCAACAAGGGGTCAGAAATGATTTGCCGTCCCTGAGATTGCTCGAAATCAGCCACCACTGGAGGGACTGCAGGACGAGGGGAGACAACAGACAAGTCCGATTCAAAGACAACGGGCGCTTGTCCCACTTCGCCAGGAGAAAGAGTTGAAGCGTCCTCATGTGGAACTGAGCAAAAGGAACCACTTCGAGCGTGGCCACCATCAACCCCACTAATCTCATCCCCAAGCGGATAGGCTGATGAGGATTGGACAGGAACAGATGAATTAAATCCTGAATCAGAACAATCTTGGAGTGAGGAAGAAATACCCTGGCCTAAAGGGTATCCAGAATCAAGCCCAGAAAGGGAATCTCCCTTACGGGACAAAGAGAGGATTTGGCATGGTTTATCACCCAACCAAACCTCTCTAGTGTAGTCACCACTGTTCTGGTGTCCAGTTCCGTCTGATTGAAAGATGACGCTGTGATGAGAAAGTCATCCAGCAATGGCACGATGCGAATGCCCTGGACCCTGAGAATAGCCATTACTCCTGCCAGGACCCTTTTAAACACTCTTGGGGATGGAGCGAGACCGAATGGAAGAGCCGCAAACTGAAAATGGTGGTCTTCTACTGTGTATCTGAGAAACCTTTGGTGAGCGGCAAAATTAGGAATGTGCAGATAAGCATCCTTGATGTCTATGGACGTCATAAATTGCCCCTGGTGGACAGCGTCGATCGTCGAGTCGTCACAAATCTAGAATAGGCCGAACAGAGCCTTTTTTGGGAACCGTAAATAGGTTGGAGTAAAACCCCAGACCTCTTTCCGCTGGAGGAACCTGGTGGATAACATCCATGTTTAAAAAGTTCGCCACAGCTGCCCGAAGCCCCTGTGCGATCACCGGATCTGCGGGCATCCGAGACCTGAAAAATCTGGGAGGAGCCGAACCTCGAATTCCAGCTTGTAACCGGAGGACACAACTTCCAGAATCCATCTGTCTGATACCTCTTGACCCAAGCCTGGAAAAAAGAATCGCAGCCGTCCCCCCACCCGTACAGGTGAGGGCACCTCCTCATTGCTGAGCAGGCTTGGAAGTGGACTTGGGCTTAGATCCCCAACTCTGACCTGGACGGCCACATCCTCTTCCTCTGTTCCATGCAGTCCCCCTTGGGGCTGAAAAGGGCCGATCCTCTGCCCGTTCTGGAACCACGAAAGGAAGGGTCAAAAGGAAGCCGATCCCCGCAAGGAACGACGTTGCTTCTTACGCTGAGGCAATTTACCTCCTTTAATGACAGAATCCAACTTCTCACCAAAGAGGCGTAATCCCCCAAAGGGAAGCGCTGTAAGCGACTTCTTTGCCACCGTGTCAGCCGCCCACTGGCATAGCCAAATAGACCGCCGAATCGCAACAAGCAAGGCAGAAGTTCTGCTACACAAGACCATGGAGTCATCTAAAGCTGAAAGTACAAAAGACACAAATAAATCACATCGCCTGAGAGCGGAAAACTCATCAGAGGCTGGATCAAGCCCTGAGGTATTCAATAGGTCTCTAATAACAGACCTACTAGCGACTGCCATAAGTGCCGAGGCACCCACAGGCCGCAAGGCCGAGCCAACGCTAGCAAACGCATGGCAAGCCATTTGTTCAATACGTTTGTCCTCCCCATCCTTTAAGGGAAGTAGATTCCGGAGAATGCAAAACAGAGGAATTGGACAAACTGGGGGGATGACCAACGCTTACAGTGTCTGCAGGAAAGGGATATTTTTTTTTTATTTATTTATTTTTTTATATCCCAGCCCAAAGGAAGGTTTCTGATTAGGAAATTCAAAACGAGGCTTGGAGGCTCCAAGGAACTCCCCTTTCTGAGGAGGGACTGCTTCTGGAAAATTGATCGAGCAAGAGCTTTAGGGGTGTCAAAATTCTCCCCTTCACCTTGTTCAGCGTCAATACCCACAATTGCTGAACATCTGAAACATCAGATTCTTCAAAGAATTCTCCTTCTTCAAACGGAGAACAATCAAAAATGCTCGCTACAATCAAGCTCATTTGCCTCAACGGCCAGAGCTAAATGTTTTCTTTTAGCTGAGGCCCTCTTGGCCACAGAGCTAGACATTTATTTTTTTTTCAATGTGAGCCAATCAGGCACATACATCAGAAAGCGACTCTCTACCCATGACAATATCACTGGGGGTATGAACAAGACAAGGCGGTGTGGGGGAAGAGGCAGGAGCCACCTACCCTGAGGCTTGGGCCCCTTACTGCTGCATTATAACCAATTGAACACAAGATACACAAAAAAAAATGCGTTATCCCCAACAAGGAATGCCCCACATCGCAAACACTGCCGAGTCTGTCCCGCAGGTACTGAAAAGCCAGTATCCTGAGATGCCTCCATATGGTGTTTATTAAAAATACAATTCTGTGAAATACTCACCTGTAGAATTGGTATTATATGCATACAGCACGTCCTGCTCCAGATGTAGTAATTACATGTGGGTAATCCACCGCCTGAGGCGCTGTTCACTGCAGACATGTAGAAAACAGGCTCCTCCCGGCCCTACATATACCGAGGGACCTCCTACAAATCCCCAGCATTGAAAAGCAGTGAAAGGAGAAGCCAGGAGAAACCAACCACCCAAAAACTGGCAATAATAACAATGATAACAATCACCAAACAGGGGATCCAGAACAACGTGAAACCAGGGTGGGTTGGAGCAGGACGTGCTGTATGCATATAATACCAATTCTACAGGTGAGTATTTCACAGAATTGTATTATTCTAAGCATACAGCACGTCCTGCTCCAGATGTAGTAATTACATGTGGGACATCCAATAGCAGTGTCCGTAAAGTAGGGTGGGATCCCCAACAGAAAAGGCAACAGCAAGCAGTTTAAACTACTGCCGCCTGCAAAACCTTGCGGCCAAACACAGCATCAGCTGAGGCCCTAACATCAACCTTGTAAAACTTAGTAAAGGTATGAACGGAAGACCAACTAGCGGCCTTGCAAACTTGTTCCACAGAGGCCTGGTGCTGAAAAGCCCAAGAAGCCCCAACAGCTTGAGTAGAATGAGCAGTAAGACGGAAGGGGGGAGACCTCCCCTTAGTAGAATAGGCTTGAACCACAGCCTGACGAATCCATTTACTGATGGTAGACTTGTCGGGAGCCAAACCCTTCCTAGGCCCGTGAGGCACAACGAAGAGAGCATCAGTCTTCCTGAAAGCCTTAGTGATAACTAGGTAATACTTGACGCACCTAACCATATCCAAGGAATGCAAAACCCTTTCCTTAGGGTTACTAGGATTAGGGCACAGAGAAGGAAGCACAATATCTTGATTCAAATGAAAAGCAGACACCACTTTAGGTAGAAAGTCTGGCTTGAAGCAGAACACCACCTTATCCTGGTGTCTCTCATAGTAGGGAGGCTGAATAGATAAGGCAGCCAACTCAGACACACGCCTAACAGAGGTGATAGCTACTAAGAAGACAACCTTGAGCGTGAGAACAGCGAGAGCAGCCTCCTGAATAGGCTCAAAAGGAGCACCCTGCAGGGCCGATAAAACCAAGTTTAAATCCCAAACAGGTACCATAGGCTTGCGAGGGGGACGCACATGAGTGACCCCCTGAAAGAAGGTCTTGATAAGAGGATGCTGGGCAAAGGTCTTCTGAAAGAAGATAGACAGGGCCAAAACCTGGCCCTTCAGAGTACTAAGCTTAAGACCTAAGTCTAGACCATGTTGTATAAACTCCAGCACCCTGGATACTAAGAATTCCCGGCAGGGAAGAGACCTGGATTCACACCAGTCAATGTAAGCCCTCCAAACTCTATAGTAGATGGCAGCAGAAGTCTTCTTCCTGGCTTGGACCATGGTAGCCACAACAGACGCAGACAAACCTTTTTCCCTCAAGATGGCGGTTTCAATAGCCAGGCTGTCAAAGCCAGCGTTAGTAAATTGGGATGGTGTAGAGACCCTTGGGTCAGAAGGTCTGGTAACCTTGGCAGATCGCACTGATCTACTGCCATTTGAACCACATCCGCGAACCACACTCTTCTTGGCCACCTTGGGGCCACCAGAATCGCGGGCACCCCTTCCAGAGCGATCTTGCGCAGCACTCTGCCCAGAAGGGGAATTGGTGGAAACACATACAGGAGCCGAAACTCCTTCCAAGACATTGACAGGGCATCCGTGGCCAGAGCCAGAGGATCCTGAGACAGGGATACAAAGCTCGGGAGCTTGTGATTGTGACGTGACGCAAAGAGATCCACGTCCGGCACACCCCAACGGTGACAAAGTGACTGAAATACCCTGTCGCAGAGGGACCATTCCCCTTGACGGGACGACCCCCTGCTCAGAGCATCTGCTAGCAGATTCTCCGTCCCCGGAATGTAGACAGCCGATATGCATTGTACATTGGTCTCTGCCCAAGTTAGAATCAGAGACACCTCCTGGAGAGCACCCTTGCTCCGGGTTCCTCCCTGATGATTGATGTAGGCTACGGCCGTCCTGTTGTCTGAGCGTACCTGAACCGCCAGACCCTTCAGGTGCTGGGTCAACCGTTCCAGCACCAACCTGACCGCCCTGAGTTCCAGGACATTGATAGGAAGATGGGCATCCTGAGGGCCCCACCCCTTGTCAAATTCCTGTGGTCCAACCACCACGCAAGGGATTGTCTGACTGAGGGGGGAATCACCCAACTGTCGTCCAGAGAAGCTGGGTCCTTGTTCCATACTGACAGAAGGTGAAGCTGCAGAATTCTCAGATGAAACTGGGCAAAGGGCACCGCCTCGAAGCTTGCCACCATCGAGCCCACCAACTGCATTCCCTGCCGGATGGAGGGATGAGGGTTCGCGAGCAGGGATCTCGCCTGGGTTGTCAGAGCTTCCACCTTCTGCGGAGGAAGGAATATCCTTGACTGAACAGAGTCCAGAATCATCCCCAGAAACGGGGTCACTGAGGAGGGGGACAGAGAGGACTTTGGGTAATTGATCACCCAGCCGAAGGACTCCAGGGTGGACACCACCAATCGGGTGTCCAGCTCTGCCTGCCGCAGAGACCGAGATGTAATGAGAATATCATCCAGGTAGGGCAACACGCGTATGCCCTTTAGTCTTAAGAGGGACATCACCCCTGCCAGCACCTTGGTGAAGACCCTGGGGGCCGACGTGAGGCCGAATGGGAGGGCCACGAACTGATAGTGCTGATCCATCAGCGCAAATCTGAGGAACCTTTGGTGCCCTGAGAACACCGGCACGTGCAGGTAAGCGTCCTTGATGTCCACAGATGTCATGAAGTCCCCTGGACGCAGCGAGGCAATGGCCGAGTGCAGAGTTTCCATACGAAAATGCCTGCTTCTGACAAACTTGTTTAGGATTTTCAAATCCAGAATGGGTCTGACTGACCCGTCCTTTTTGGGCACCGTGAACAGGTTGGAATAAAACCCCATGCCCCTGTCTCTTAAGGGGACCTCGCAGATGACCCCGAGCTCCAGAAGGTCCTGCACAGCCAGCATCAAGACCCGAGCTGAGGCAGGATCCTGTGGGATCCGAGACCCGACGAACCTGGTAGGGGGCATCACCGCAAATTCTATCTTGTAACCGGAGGAGACTACCTCCTGAATCCACCGGTCTGGGACGAGGCGTCTCCAGACATGCTCGAAGTGCTGTAGACATCCCCCCACCCTGACGGGCGAGGGCGCCCCTTCATGCTTGGGGGGGCTTTGGGCTTTGGCCCCCAGGAGGAGCCGGGACGGCGTCCTCTGTTCTTGTTCCAGGGTTCTGAGCGCGACCCAGAGAAGGACACCCCTCTACCTTGCTTGGTCCCCCGGTAGGGGGTAGAATGGGAGCTCGGACCACGAAAGGGCCGAATCTGACGCTTGCGCTGGGGCAGCTTGCCCCCCTTGGCAAAGATATCTAATCTTTCTCCAAACAGGCGCAGTCCTTTGAACGGAAGCCCCGTAAGGGCCTTCTTGGCAACATTGTCAGCAGCCCACTGGCGTAACCAGACCGCACGGCGTATGGCTACCACCAGAGCAGAGGATTTAGCACTCAGCTTAATAGCATCGTCCGATGCAGATAGGATATAATTCACAAAGGTCTCATAGGTGGCCAGAGCATTGGCGGTATCAGAGGGCAAGTCATCCGCCCCTTCCAGAGCAGTCTTAACCACAGTCCTGAACGCCACCGCCGTGATGGCTAAGGCGCAAACCGAGCGGAGCGACGCTCCCCCGAATGCAAAGGCGTGACATGCCAATTGATCAACTCGCCGATCCTCTAGATCCCGCAGCGTAGTAGTGTCAGGGGAGTGCATAATAGAGGTATTGGACAGACTCAGAATCGGGGCATCGACCTCGGGCGGCGATGTCCAGCACGTAACCAGATCGGCAGGGAATGGATACTTCTTATCCACAGCCTTGGGAATCCCCTGGAGTTTACTGGGATGTTCCCATTCTTTCAGCACTAGGTTATTAAAGTGAGTTTGTTCGGGAAACTCCAACCGCACCCTAGCGGTATGAAACAGATCACCCCTTTGCCGAGGTGCCGCGGGAGGGGGAGAGAGGGATAAGACATCAAAGATCTGAGACAACAGTCTGTCAATGTCGTCCTGGGACCAAAGATCAGAGCCAGACTCCTCCTGACTCCTGGACTCGTCCTCGTAGGATCCTGAGTCAGAGAGCAGTTCCCCTTCCTCTGATGGGGACTGAGCATAGGAAAGCAGCAAATCATCAGATTCTAGCTTCAGGGTTCAAATGACGCTTCTTGGCAGTAGCCCTGCGCGCCAGGGAGCCAGCAATAAAGCTTTCCAAACTGGCCAATCTAGAGGCCAAATCAGCATGAGAATCCCCACTAGTATTGGGGGTTATGCTCAAGCTTGGAGGAGTAGGGGAAATAAGGCGAGGTGCGGGCCCAGCCTCGGAAGAGGTGTGGAGACCGGCTAGCGCCTGTTGAGCACAAGGTACGCAGACCTGTGAATTGTCACTGCTGCTAGGTGAAACCCCACAAGCTGCACACAGACGGGCTTGTCCCAGGGGCAAGCATAAGGGATCTGGTCTCAGGAGAAGTTTGTCAGGAAACTTCCTTAGGTAAGTTGCTTTTAAGTCACTAACCCGTCTGGCCCAAAGTAATTGCTAGGATAACAGGAACCTTTAAAGATAGCTTTTTAAAAGTTGCTCTTTTTTGGGGTTCCAAAGGATGTAAAGTTAGACCCTCAAAAATGTCAGATCCCAACTGGGAAACATTTTGGTTCTAACCGACTGCTTCCTGGAAATGGAAAGGAAAACCTTTCCACCAGGCACTCCGGAATAGGTCAATTATATTATCTGACCAAACACCGACTGGTGTAGTATCCATTCTGCTCGGTCTATTTTTACCCTGCTCAGGAAATACTCCTCTATGTTGAGTTCCCCTTTTAAGGGGAAGTCTGGAAAGTTCCTGTGATCTTGTTCCCCCTTGATGGTTTAGGAAGGAAAACATTTTGATGTCTGAGAATCAAAATGTCCCTGGACAACAAGATCAGTTCTAATTCATTCAGTGCCCTCCTCACAACTAACAGCTCTCTGTAATTGGAGAACTTTTAGGGACATAGACTGGGCTGGGGTCTCTATTTTCAGGGTAATATAGATGGCCTGAATTATGTCCCGTGTGTCTTCAAACAAACCTGGAACTGCCAGCAGCTTTTAATTTTGCTGATTGTTCTGAGTGGCTAGAGTTTACTGATTCATCTGAAGAAGCTAACTCCTCTTCTTCACCTGATGATCTGCTCCTGGGGGGAAACCCTGGGATCTCCCTGGAAGAACCACTAGGTTCTTGACCCCTGGCCTGAGCAGCCCCACAGTCCTATGACATTGATAAGGTAACCTGGCTGGGAGCCAAAGAGGTGGGCAAACATTGTTCAAGCCTTGACTTGTTGGATGCAAATGTGTTATCCATTCCCCCTTTCAGGCACTCAAGAAAACCTGAAAAAAAGGGACTGAAATTAAGAGTGGCAACGTCCTGGAGACAACAAGTGCATAGCTGGCTGTTCCAGTTGTCAGGAAAAGGCATCTGGCAGTTTGGGCAAACTCTGGGCAATGGCCCATTACTAACCTCCTTAGGGGGTTTAGGCTCCCTAACCTCCTTAGTTCCCTTAGGCTCTTTGGGTTTGGCATATTTTCCTTCTCCTTCCTCCTTGGCCTCTGTTGTTGCTGCCGCCATCACACAGACTTGTGTTTCTCTGCAGTCAGGCAGAGAAACAGCACAGTAACCTAGGCCCGACCAGGATGGGATGCCATGTGCTCCCGACACAACCGGCGCTCGCCTAAACCAAAAGTAAGTGAATGATCCTGGCCCTCCTACTAGCTGGAAGCGTCCCTGGGTCCAAACACAGAGCCACTGGACGGGGACCTTATACTTACGGGGACTATACTTATCTTGACGCCACCCAGAACCAGGTACCCAGCTCGCGTTCACCGGCAGCGCCCCTCAGCCCACAATCCCCCGCCCTGCATTCTAGCAGGGAACAACACACCCGGGAGCCTTGTGTAGGGAAGCCCAGCGTTTGGCATGGTCCTACACCTGTGTAGGGTGAGGTTCAGGAAAAAATGCAGCATCCCCTGTTTCCACCAATCCAAACTCCAATTAAAAACTAAATTATTTTTGGAGGTGCAATCATCTTCCTGGTACCCGACAAAAAGCCAAAGGGTGCAAGAGCAATACTAAAAAGAGGGATCTGGAACCGCCTTCCACCCGCAATCCTAAACAACTACACAAAAACACTGAGGGCCAAAGGGAAGGGTCGGGGCTTCAATACAATTCAATACTAATCAGTTTTGTGTTTCCTGTTGAGGGAGAGGAAGTGGTGGCTAGGAGAAAATAACATTAACAGTTACAATTAGCCGGCCCTTGATTGAACTTGATGGACATATGTAACTTGCTGGACCATTAGGTTACAGTAAATGCATTATAAGTAATTTGAGACATATGCATTATGTCAACAAGCACCCCCCCCCCCCAAAAGAAAAATACAACAGAGGGGAAAAAGTGATGGTGAGCAATAAAAGTCAGTTAAACAAACTACAAGGAAAGATGGTTATTGTGCCTAGGCCAAGCTAAATCTATGCTTCATTAATCACATACAGTGGGAACCTTTTAGCATGCTTTGTAACCAGTAGCCACCATGTTTTTCCTAACATGGAAGACTGCATCCCTGTGTGGCAACCTTAACTTAGGGTCACAACTTGCTTTACAGTCGGCCATGTTTTCAATTTACTTCCTCTGCTCATTAAACCACTGAAATGTTCTGTCTCGCGTTGGCAGATGGCTCTTTCAAGTTCTGTTACCAGTCCAAAAACCTTTAAAGGACTTTACATTTGTATACTTCCAACAGGAAACGTACTGGGGGGAAAAAACATCTAAAAAGATGTGCAGAATGGTATCTAATGCCAAACAATCTGAAAACCAGGGCTGCCTGGAAATATTTCCATCAAAGTGACAGAAATCATTACACTGGTGTTGCAGCAATAAACAGATTTTCATTCCACATGGTACTTTGCTTGTGCTGAAGACACTGATGAAACGCAGAGGCTAACTTTTCTGCTGGAGCTAAAACTAGTAAATTCAATCATTTTAGGATGGGAAATTCACTGGGCACCTTAGAACCTTTACATTTCAATAGCATCAGGTAGCGAAGCTGATGCCTTAAAAATATGGAATATTTATCAGAAATTTACAGCATAAAGACTGGGTCCATACAAATAAGTCTGCAGCAGCTCAACCTAAAGGACACACAGTTTAAAGGTATTTCCTGCAAAAGGTGAAACACTTTGTAATAGAGCAAGTAAAGGCTCTGGAAGAGATCAAACAAAATAATTCCTAGTTTTGGAGGTGCTGAGTGTGCCCTATCAAGGAACGGTTACATATTTGGCCTTCGTAAATGCAGATGGGATGCTAGGTGCACCCAAAAAAATGTATTTTAGAATCCTGGGGTAAAAGTTTAAGACTTTGTTTTGCATATAAAGTTACATTTATATTTGAGAATTCTGGAGAATTCTGGTTGACACTATACATTTCCACAAAAATAAGATGCGTTAGGTTTTACTTTTCCAGAAACAATCCACATTTGTTCTTCATTTTCATTGCAAAATTGATAGAGCTACAGTGATATATGTCAGTCTAACTCCCATCCCCTGAATCTATCCATATTTCTCCAAGCTCTGCCCATCTACTCCCCCCAATCTCTACCCAACCATTCCAGTCCTTTTTATTCTGCCCATCCATTTCTCTTCCTCTCAGCTATAGCTCCTTCCACCCATTCATCCCCGCCCTTCCATTTTTGTCCACCCCTCTTCCTCATAACTCTGCCGAATTCATGTGGGGCCAAACTAACAATACAATTCTGCGATTTTAACCTGTATAATTGATTTCCTTTCTATTACCACTCCAGTTCATCAGAATTCAGCAACAAATGGCTGGAGTGGAATAGGAGAGAAAATACAATTCTGTGATTCTCACCTGCAGAATTGATTTCTATTACCACTCCAGTTCATCAGCCATTCGTTACTGAATTCTGACGAACTGGAATGGTGTAGGAGAGAGAAACAGCTCCAATAAGGGGTTGGAGGGCAAGCAGCCCTTCTTAGTTTTGCCCATAGAATTTATAGCCCCCCCACCCTGGTCAGACCTTCACCTCACAACTAATGCCAGTATGTGGACCTCAACAAGAAGTATTTGAGTACCCCTGGCTTATATACTTGACATATTTTAGACTAAGCAAACCCCCCAAAACTGTGCAATGTATTAGGGTAAACCAGAAAACATGTTATCAGCTATCAGCTGTTTATGCACATTCAACAGGTGGAGGAATATGCCAATATTACCTATTTTTCCAGCATACAGTGCTATACTCCTTTCCCCACCTTCTTGGTAAGCAAGAGGACGGAAGCCGAAAATCACAGTGCAACATGACATGACTTTTCTGCCCATATCTGCCATTTTATTACCTTGTGGCTGGGGGATCCCCTTATGTGGACTAGTTATTTAATAGGCAGAGAAGGTCTGTTATTTTTTGCGTACATGTTCAAAAAACCATTGTGTTTTATGTCTTCAAGTCCTTCACAATATCTTGAATTGTTTTCAATAGTTTCTTGTTCTATTAGAGCGTTATATGAGGTAAATGATCTATTAAAACCAAAAGTGGCTCCCAATCATCTCTCATTTCTAAAAGTGGCTCTCATAATATAAAAGGTTGGAGATCCCTGGTATATAGCACTTTAAGCAATCATCCGGCAAGCTCTCAGAAACCCTGAATCCACCTACAATGGTCTGTATTCCAGCTGAGACTTTGGAGACATTAAAATGGAACATGGTAACTACTTACAAAGTCAAAATCACCATCCGGAGGAACCTTCCAGTTGTCGGGAAATACGTTCTTGGATATATGATATTGGTCATGTACATTCTGATTGTGGTTTTCATGGGGCTTATTTTTGGAGTCTTGTTTATCAAAGTAATCCATAAATGACGGTCGCGGAGTTTGTGGTGACGTTGCATTTCCTTGATGGAAAAAACAGTCTGTTAGTGCTCCAAAGTACATGGTGTTAAAACACAACTGAAAGAAGATTAAATTAAGGATTTGCCATTTTGTTGCATTTAGGAGGGGTAACCGTGAAATAACCACAAGTGTTACACATGAGTGACTACAATCAAACAAGGCTGGAGGCACAAAGGACTGTGGACAGTGTGAAGAAATGGCAGGCCCAACAAACAGGAACTCTACCCCCTTTTAAAGTGTTTTAATTATATTTGGATAAAATGTTGTGGGACCTATTTATTCTACCATTAGTGGACCAATAGCGAACTAATACAGAGGGGAAGAGGGGGAACAAAATAGTTACTTAGTATATCATTTCATCCAAAATCAAACGGTTTTCTTTAAAGAGAAAGTTTGTGTGCCAAAATGTCCGAGGTGCAGAACTTCTCTAGTATTCATTTATTTTTGTCTTATGATGGCAAACTTTTTTGAAAGCAGTTTTCACTACCTGTAACTAGTGTCGACTGTACATCAAGTCTGTACACCAAGAAGAGAGGAGTGAGCCTTGTACACACAGAGAGCTGCTGCTGGGAATATGTAAGGTTGTGCAAGTTCCATCACCCCAGCAGGGGTAATAGCAGCAGTGTATTGTGTGTACAGGGCTTGCTTCTACTCTCTGGGTGTACAGTTGCCAGTTGCAACATAATGCAGGTGGTAAAAACTGCTTCAATAAAAATACATATTTGTCATATTTGTAGATAACACTAGTGGACACTAAAGTGGATTTTACCATTTAAAAAAATAGTATGACCTCCTATGTTCTACTTTGCCTGCTTCCAAAAAACAAAGAAAAAATTAAAAAAATTGGTAGATACTGCCGGCACAAAAAAATATACACTTTGAAAAATGCCATCTAAAAGTGAACTTTCCTTTCGAAGAAGCAACACACTTGGCTGTAAAAGTTTGTGTGTTTTGGTTAACTTTGGTTAAAGAAAATGTAAACGTAAATCAAGGTCTTTAAAGGCTATTCCCCCCCGGGTTCCGCAGGCTCCAGGTGAAGACCCCGTTCCGGGTCCTCATCTCCTCTAATGGCGGCGATGGCCGCCCCCCCCTAGCCCCGCCTGTTGAGGGAGGAGCGGGATGCCGGTGGTGATCGGAGGTGGGCGGGTGTGAGGCGAGGAGGCTCTGATCAGAGCCTCCTCGCCTCTTACCCGCCCTGCGCCGATCACTATCGGCATCTGTCATCAGATGACAGCAGTGAGGGACCCAGGATCGGAGGCGAGTAGAGTAAAAAAAAAAAAATAAAGATCATTTTTTTCTTATGTGTCCGTGTCTTTATTTTTTTACATTTACCCGCTTGTGAACTGGTAAGGGGTCCATGAGACCCCTATACCAGTTCACAAGGCTGGGAAATGGCAAGTCACCTGTGGCTAGGGGGTGACTTGCCATTAACCCCCGGCACCCCCATTACCTGCCTCCCCAAAGCCCGGGGGGGGGGGCAGAAGAGCCCGTGGCCACGGGCTATGCGGGCTTGTAGCCTGCAGGGCCAGGGGCCACAAAAGCTGGCCCCTGTGCCCTGTTCCTACAAGCCCCGCATAGCTGGTCCCGGGCTGGTTACTTCGGGTAAGGGGGGACCCTATGTCATTTTTTTTTTTAAATTAACCCCTTATGTTCTGTCACCCAGCAGCTATAAAAGGCTTCCAGCAGGTGAGCAGAAGCGATTGACGAGGGACACAGTGCTCCAGGATGGATGGGAGGTAAGAATTAAAAAAAATAAAAAAAAATACAATTCTGTGATTACTCACCTTGTAGAATTGGTATTATAAGTATGTAGCACGTCCTGCTCCAGATAGTATTCATAACAGCTGGGATATACCTCCACAAGAGGGCGCTTTACTGCAGAGATGGCAAAAAAGAGGCCCCTCCCGGTCCATATATACCCGGGACCTCCCACTAATTCCCCAGTATAGAAAAGCAGTAAGGGAACCAGGAGAAGCCAATAACAAATTCAACAATGTTAACAAGGAAAACAATCACCATATAGAGGACCCAAGAATAAGGCAATCAGGGTGGGATGGAGCAGGACGTGCTGCATACTTATAATACCAATACTACAAGTTGAGTAATCACAGAATTGTATTATTCTAAGTATGCAGCACGTCCTGCTCCAGATAGTATTCATAACAGCTGGGACATCCAATAGCAGCGTCCATAAACGGGTGGGGATCCCAAAAAGGCAACAACGCACAGTTCAAACCACTGCCGCCTGCAGAACCTTACGGCCAAAAACAGCATCCGCTGAGGCCCGAACATCAACCTTGTAAAACTTGGAAAAGTAGCGGCCTTACAAACTTGTTCAACAGAAGCCCGGTGCTGGAAGGCCCAGGAAGCCCCAACAGCACGGGTAGAATGAGCAGTAACACGGAAAGGAGGATCCTTCCCCCTAGTAGAATAGGTCCTAACAATAGCCTGACGAATCCATTTGCTAATAGTAGACTTAGCAGGAGCTAACCCCTTCTTGGGACCCGAGGGAACCACAAACAAGGCATCAGTCTTTCTGAAAGGCGCAGTAGCCACCAGGTAGTATTTCAA
Source organism: Gastrophryne carolinensis (assembly GCA_027917425.1). Classification (NCBI taxonomy): domain Eukaryota; kingdom Metazoa; phylum Chordata; class Amphibia; order Anura; family Microhylidae; genus Gastrophryne; species Gastrophryne carolinensis. Next base: position 385,241,222 of record CM051239.1, read on the forward strand.
ATTCCTGACAACATCCAGTGAATGCAAGGCCCTCCCCTTGGGATTACCAGGATTAGGGCACAAAGAAGGAAGCACAATGTCCTGATTGAGATGGAAGGCAGAGACAACCTTAGGCAAGAAGTCAGGTTTAAAACGGAAAACCACCTTGTCCCGGTGTCTCTCAAAGTAGGGGGCCTGAATAGACAGAGCCGCCAACTCAGAAATACGCCTAACAGAAGTGAAAGCTACCAGAAAGGCAACCTTCAGGGTAAGGATAGACAAGGCAGCCTCATGCACAGGTTCAAATGGAGGACCCTGAAGGACAGACAACACCAAATTCAAATCCCAGGCCGGTAACATGGGTTTGCGAAGAGGGCGCACATGAGCGACCCCCTGGAAGAAAGTCTTGACCAGAGGATGTAGAGCGAAGGACCTCTGGAAGAAAACAGCCAAGGCGGACACGTGACCCTTCAAGGTGCTGAGCTGAAAACCCAAATCCAAACCATGTTGAAGGAACTCCAGGATCCTAGGAATGGAGAACACACGACAGGGAAGGGCCCTAGACTCACACCAGTCAGCGTAGGTCCGCCAGGTCCTATAGTAGATAGTAGAGGAAGATTTCTTCCGAGCCCTGACAAGAGTACGAACAACCGAATCAGACAGTCCTTCCTCCTTTAGGATGGAGGCTTCAGCAGCCAGGCCGTCAAAGCCAGCGTTTGTAAATTGGGATAACAGAGCCTTCCTTGAGTGAGAGGGTCCGGAACCAAGGGTAGATTGTACTGATCCACTGCCAGCAGCATGACGTCTGCGAACCACACCTGTCTTGGCCACCTGGGAGCCACCAGAATAGCTGGCACCCTCTCCTTCACCAACTTGCGCAGAACCCTGTTCAGAAGAGGAAACGGAGGAAAAAGGTACAGGAGACTGAGTCCCTGCCAGGGTAGCGACAGAGCATCCACCGCCAAAGCCAGAGGATCCTGGGACAGGGAGACAAATGCTGGCAGCTTGTGATTGTGGCGAGAAGCAAACAGATCCACGTCCAGCATCCCCCAACGGTGACAAAGGCATAGGAAGACCTCGCTGTTGAGGGACCATTCCTCCCAGTGAGAGGTCCCCCTGCTCAGGGAATCCGCCTCCAGATTCTCCGCTCCTGGAATATAAACTGCTGAGATGCATTGTCCTCGGCCCAGGACAGAATCAACAACACCTCCTTGAGGGCACTCTTGCTTCAAGTCCTTCCCTGATGATTGATATAGGCGACCGCTGTCTGGTTATCGGAGCGAACCTGTACCGGCCGGCCCTGAAGGTGAGGAGTCAACTGCGCCAGCACCAACCGAACCGCCCTCAGATCCAGGACGTTGATAGGAGCATGAGCCTCCTGAGGGCCCCACAGCCCCTGGAATTGGAGGGCTCTCCAGTAGCCCCCCCCCCCCAACCTGACAGACTGGCATCCGTAGTGACCGTCACCCAACATGGTGTCAGAAATTATGAGAAGGTCGTCCAGATAAGGGAGAGTGCGAATGCCCCCGGCTCTGAGAAGGGCCATCACCCCCGCCAGCACCTTGGTGAACACTCTGGGGGCTGAGGTGAGACCGAAGGGAAGTGCCACAAATTGGTAGTGCTGGTCCTCCACGGCGCACCTGAGGAACCGCTGATGCCCTGGGAAAATTGGCACATGAAGGTAAGCATCCTCGATATCTATGGAAGTCATGAAGTCCCCCGGGCGCAAAGAGCTGATCGCGGAGCGCAGGGTATTCATGCGAAAGCGTCTGGTTCTGATGAACTTGTTGAGAAGCTTTAAGTCCAGGATGGGCCTGATGAAACCATTCCTTTTGGGTACTGTGAAAGGATTGGAATAATAACCTTGACCTCTCTCCCCCGGAGGGACCGAACAGATGACTCCCATATCCAATAGGTTCTGTACAGCCAGAAAGACCCTGAGCTGCCAGGGGGTCTAGAGGAATCCGAGACCTGAGGAATCTTGGAGGGGGCCATGCAGCGAACTCTAGCTTGTAGCCGGAGGACACAACCTCCAGAATCCACCTATCTGAGACCTGTTGCCCCCAGACATGAGCGAAGAGCCGCAGCCGTCCCCCCACCCATAAGGGTGAGGGCGCCCCTTCATGGCTGAGCGGGCTTGATGACAGATTTGGGCTTGGATCCCCAGGAGGATCCGGATTGGGCACGGCCTCTGCCCTTGCCCCAGAAGTCTCCCCTGTGCCCCGTAAAGGAAACCCCTCTTCCTGACCTGGATCCACGAAAGGAGGGAGTAAAGGACCCTGAACCCCGAAAGGGCCGCGGTTGTCTTTTGCGTTGGGGCAACTTACCTCCCTTTGCAAAAAGGTCCAAACAGTCACCAAAAAGGCGCAGCCCCTTAAAGGGTAGCCCTGTGAGAGCCTTCTTAGCAGCATTGTCAGCCGCCCACTGGCGCAGCCAGACCGAGCGGCGAATAGAAGCAACCAGAGCCGAGGTCCTGCTACACATCCTAATGGTGTCAACTAAGGAAGAAAGAATATATAAGCGATAAACATCTCACATTGTGATAAGGCTAATGTGCTAAATTCGGCACTAGAAGGATCATCAGGGGAACCTTCCAAAAGGCCCTTGATCAACGTCCTAATAGCCACGGCAGTAATAGCGGAAGCACAGACCGGGCGCAAGGCAGAATCCACACAGGCAAAGGTGTGGGAAGCCAGCTGGTCAATACGCCAGTCCTCACCATCCTTCAAGGTAGTGGAATCAGGAGAATGCACCACAGAAGTGTTGGACAACCCCAGCACAGGGGCATCCACTTCTGGGGGAGTTGACCAACATTTGACCACATCCGATAGGAAAGGATACTTCTTATCCCATCTCTTACCGGGGAGCCGGCTAGGCCGCTCCCATTCCTTGAGAACCAGACTATTGAAATTGCTTGTTCTGGGAATTCCAGAAGGGTATAGTCAGACAAATAAAGAAAATCTTCTGGCTCCATAGAAAAGGCCGGCCCAGCAGGCACCATGTGCCGTCTTTTAGCTGGGGCCTTACGGGCCGCAGAGCTAGCAATAAGTCTCTCATTGTTGGCCAGCCTGGTGGAAACATCAGGTTGAGACTCCCCACTAGTGTTGATCTCACTGGGAGTCATAATCAAGCGAGGGGGTGTGGGGGAAGAAATGGTGGGCGCAGACCCAGACAAATGCAGTCCAGAGTGCCGCGCAAGCGCCTGCTGAGTGCAGGGTACACAGACCCGCACATCATCGCTTACAGGGGATGCCCCGCACACCACACACAGCCGGGCTTGCCCAGATGGGACCCCGGGCACAGTATCCTGAGAAGCCTCCATATGGTGATTTTTGGTGTCACAATGACCAATGGGAATTACGCTGTGCAGCTACCCGGGACGCCCCTTAAATGTCCGCTAGGATCGTGGGAGGATTTTACTGTTTTAGGCCTCTAATATAGTCACTAGACTAATAGAAGGCACAGGACCGGGAGAAACCTCTAATCAGTTTTCCTGCCTGAAAGACATAAGAGGATAATACCCGCATTAATTAAACAGGAGTGAAAAATAATTAAATTATAAGAAGGGGGGGCCCGCAAGGGTACTCACAGACCGCCAAAGAGCTTGCAATCGATCCGGCAGGAGACACAAGATGGCGCTGGAGGACTCTGAAGGGGCTGGCCGCATGAGGAAACAACGCGGAGCGCACCAAGTGTTAAGCCACGCCCCCTCCAGGAAACGCGGGGTTACAGGCTGAGGACAGCCACCCCGCAGCCAACCAGCAGCCATCAGGTCGCTGAGTGACGTCGCCGCTGACCGCGGACGCCACAGTACGTGTGAGTCAGCGGCGGGAAGTTCAAACTGCAGGGGAGAGGAGCAGCGCCGAGGAGAGTGCCAGCGAGACAGAATAAAGGCATTATAACACATAACAGTAATGTCAAAAATGCAAACACATTTACACTGACAGGCACTCACAACGCCCCCCGCCCCCCCCCCAACGAGCAGTATAATGGGAGAAGGGGGAAGTAGAAAGCCCATTAAAACATTAATAAATGTAAGGCAGGGCAATAGCGGACGGGGCATCCCACTTCAGGATCACCAGTAACCTGAAAAGCGCCTACCCTTTGGTGGGGGATTTGCGGTGGAGCAAGCTCCAATGAAGCACCTCTAATAGGTGCTGCCTACCATCACCCGACCACGCAACCAAGGCTGGGAGGCAAATAAAGGTGGAATGGGTGGGAATAGAACAAAAGGGCCAGGGGCTGTGAAACCCGGCTTACCTGCGAGAAGAGAAGCCATCATCTTGGCCTTCGCAGCCCACTGCAGAGAAGGAACTGGGGAATTAGTGGGAGGTCCCGGGTATATATGGACCGGGAGGGGCCTTTTTTTTGCCATCTCTGCAGTAAAGCGCCCTCTTGTGGAGGTATATCCCAGCTGTTATGAATACTATCTGGAGCAGAACATGCTGCATACTTAGAATATAATAAAATATTTTTTTCTCTTTGTGTGTGGTGTGTAATTTTTACATTTAACCCCTTGTGAACTGGTAAGGGGTCCATGAGACCCCTATACCAGTTCACAAGGCTGGGGGATGGCAAGTCACCTGCGGCTAGTGGGTGACTTGCCATTAACCCCCGGCACCCCCATTACCTGCCTCCCCAAAGCCCGGGGGGGTGGGGGGCAGAAAAGCCTGTGGCCATGGGCTATGCAGGCTTGTAGCCTGCAGGGCCAGGGGCCACAAAAGCTGGCCCCTGCGCCCTGTTCTTACAAGCCCTGCATAGCTGGTCCCGAGCTGGTTACTTCGGGTAAGGGGGACCCCATTTCATTTTTTTTTATTTTTAAGGGTTTTTGACCCTTAAAAACTCCCCCCAAAAATGGGGTCCCCCCAGGGAGGGGGGACTCTATGGCATTTTTTTTCTTGATTTAACCCTTTGTAGTGCGTATGGTAGTTGTATTTATTTGTAAATGTTATAAAGTACTTGTTTCAATTAGGGGGGTCTCCTGGGCAGGAACGGGGGCTACAGATAAATATGTGGTACCGTTCTAATCGGTAGAAATGGGGCTTTCACATGCAATAGTTTTTTTCTTTAATAAAATACATTTTTCATTTAAAATAAAGGAGACAATGTTCTAAAAGGTATTTATTTTTTTTACTTAATATTGTAAAAAACAAAATAAAATTTACAAACAAGACATTTCATGTTAAAGCCTAAACTCTGCTGCAAAAAAAATATATATAATTTTCCTGAAAATTCCAGCAAAAATGGCGCAAAACATGGCGCAAAATGGGGAAAAATGACCCGTCAACAGAGGGTGACAAAATCTCAAGTAGGCTGGCAATTAAAAGGGTTAAAAGTAGCTATGCATGTTGGGTATTGTTCTGTTCGGGGGACCTTGCGCTTAGCTTGTTTTTTCTTGTTTGCATATTTATATTTTAGGAAAATGTGTTTTTATTCAGCTTTTTATACATTTTTTAGGGAGACCCTGCGCAACCAAAGAATTCTTTGAGGGATTATTTCCAGAAAGAGGAGCCCACTACAACAAGCTGGGTACGCTTAGAAATCTTAACATGTGTACTTTCAGGGAATATATGGTTTATGGGGGATATTCTAAATGTAAAGGGTTGTTTGGGTTGAAAAATCGCAAGGTGCACACTTTGTCTGCAGAGCTGAAATTTTCAAGTAAAATTACCGTTACGCACATGCTTTACTTTGGGGTGTTTGGCAACTCTTCCCTTGACAGTAGCTATGCATGTTGGGTATCGTTCTGTTCGGGGGATGTTGTTTTTTCAGATTAAACTTGTTTTTTCTTGTTTGTATATAGTTTTTTTCTGAAAATGTGGCTTTGAATATGCTTTTTTATCCTTTTTTAGGAAAACTCTTTGCAACCAAAGAATACATTGAGGGATTACTTCCAGAAAACTATGGCCACATCAACAAGCCTGGTACACCTAGAAAGCTTGAGGTGTGTACTTCCAGAGAATATATAGTTTGTCAGGGGTATTTCAAATGTAAAGGGTTGTTTTTCTGGAAAAACTGCAAGGTGCGCATAGCATAGTTGTATTTTATCTGAAAATCCTCTAAAGCGCTGTTTCAGTTTGAGGGAGTCTCCTCGGCAGGAAAGGGTGTCTACCTATACATATGTGGTACCGCTGTGACGGGGAGAAATTGGAATTTCACACGCAATAAGATTTTATTGACAAACTTAAATTTTTTATTACAAAAAAACACTACAAATTGTAAAAAATTGATTTTTTTTTTATTTTTTTGCACATATTTCACCCAAAAATATTGAGAATACACCTAAAAAATGACAAACAAGACATTTCATGTTAAAGCCCAGATGCTGAAAAAAACAATATATCCTTTTCCTGGTAAATCCCTGGAAATCTCTTCAAAAATCACATTTGAACATGGGGAGCGCATAATAGTGCAAGATAGTCTGGCAACAAAAACTCCAGGTAGGCTGGCACTTAAAGGGTTAAATCCCACCTAAGCCCAAAATGTCTGTTTTCAGTGATTGAATAGCAACATACAGGATACGAGTATTACTGAGACCATTTTGGGTTGCTCCACTCATCCTGCCAGATAGTACCAGGGGTGATTCTGTCGGCTCGGTGGTGGCCCGGTTTAAAAAAAAAAAAGCCTGGGCCAGGGCACATGGTATTCTCTCCACTTTATTGGAAACTCTTACAAATAAACAGAACAGTTCAGTTTATGAACTGTGTCCCCATAACTCTGCCCTGCAAGGTTGGTTAACCACACAGACCGGTTAAATAGCTCAAGTTAGTTGACCCCTCAGTCAGTTTGCAGAATTACATAAAACATAACCTTTAAAAATTTTCCACAATTTTAAGAGTTCATGGTCATGTTGTCCAGCAACTAAAATCAAGCAATCACATAATTAAAACTGAACATGATGCTATTTGAATTTGAAATCTCATAATCCTATTCTCTATGAGCATCACAGAGACCAGTAGGCCATAACTGTCAACAATTCAATTGTTGGACACTATAAACAGATTCAACAGGAAGCCTTACTCCATTGCAAATCAGAAATGGGAATCAATACTCCGTTGGTCAGCAGATGTCTGGGGAATCTGTACAGTGTGATAAACTGAACAGTTCTTCCTTACAGACACACTCAGTAGTTTCTTGTAATATCTGACTGCCCAAAAAAGATCTATTACTACAGTCATTGTTCATATAGTCAGACAACCAACACCCAGTGTTGCCTGATATCTGATCACCTGGCTGGAACACTACAGGCCTAACACCAATGGCTGACTCCGATCTGGCTGGATAATCCGCCACTGCTCTGAGAGCAGTCCACAGGGACCACTGAAAGTTGCTGTTCACCATCCACATGCCCACATTGCATATGGAAATAAGTCAGCAGATTAAAGGACAGACTTGTCAGACAAGAAACAGCCACTGATGATATGATGTGCCACATTCAATAAAGAACAGTCAAATCTAGGCAAGGCCCCATTAGACCACCCTTTAGATAGCACGTGTGGGGCTTTGCTATAGTTTGTTCCTTTGTTCCTTTATTTTTTTCCAAACTTCACAAATTCCTAGAATACACCATAGTGGAAGTAACAAAACATAAATAATGCGCCTTGTTAAAATGAAATAAAATAGAAAAAAAATGATATATCATGTTTTACCTGATGAGGCAGGGTCACACACTTGAACAATTTTCAAAGAAATCTAAAGGTTTCTCTACCATTCTGTACTCTGGTTAACCCTTTCGCTGCCAGCCTACCTGGAGTTTTTGTCACCCTTGGTGCCAGACCATTTTGCACTATTTTGCGCTCCCCATGTTCAAATGTGATTTTTAAAGGGATTTCCCAGGAAAATGATATATTGTTTTTTTCAGCAGAGTCTGGGCTTCAACATGCGATGTCTTGTTTGGCCTTTTTTTGTGTATTCTCAATACTTTTGGGTGAAATATGTGCAAAAAAATAAAAAAAAAATCTATTTTTTGCAATTTGTAGTGTTTTTTTGTAATAAAAAATGTAAGTTTGTCAATAAAATCTTATTGCGTGTGAAACCCCAATTTCTCTCGGTTACAGCGGTACCACATATGTATTGGTAGACACCCTTTCCTGCCCAGGAGACTCCCCCAAACTGAAACAGCGCTTTAGGGGATTTTCAGAAAAAAATACAACTGTGATATGCGCACCGTTTTTCCAGAAAAACAACCCTTTACATTTGAAATACCCCCAACAAACTATATATTCTCTGGAAGTACACACCTCAAGCTTTCTAGGTGTACCAGGCTTGTTGATGTGGCCACAGTTTTCTGGAAGTAATCCCTCAATGTATTCTTTGGTTGCAAAGAGTTTCCCTAAAAAAAGGATAAAAAAGCAGAATCAAAGCAACATTTTCCTAAAAAAACTATATACAAACAAGAAAAAAACAAGTATAATCTGAAAAAGCAACCGCCCCCGAACAGAACCATACCCAACATGCATAGCTACTGTCAAGGGAAGAGTTGCCAAACACCCCAAAGTAAAGCATGCGCATAACGGTAATTTTTCTTGAAAATTTCAGCTCTGCAGACAAAGTGCGCACCTTGCGATTTTTCAACCAAAACAGCCCTTTACATTTGGAATATCCCCGATAAACCATATATTCCCTAAAAGTACACATGTTAAGCTTTCTAAGCGTACCCAGCTTGTTGTAGTGGGCTCATCTTTCTGGAATTGATCCCTCAAAGGATTCTTTGGTTGCGCAGGGTTTCCCTAAAAAATTTATAAAAAAGCTGAATAAAAAACACCTTTTCCTAAAATATAAATATGCAAACCAGAAAAAACAAGCTAAGTCTGAAAGCGCAAGGTCCCCCGAACAGAACAATACCCAACATGCATAGCTACTTTTAATCCTTTGGGAATGGGGGGGATGCCACACAGCCTATGGGAATGGGGGATGCCACACAGCCTATGGGAATTGGGGGGAGGGGGATGCCACACAGCCTATGGGAATGGGGGGAGGGGGATGCCACACAGGCTATGGGGATGCCACACAGCCTATGGGGATGGGGATGCCACACAGCCTATGGGCATGGGGATGCCACACAGCCTTTGGGAATGGGGGGAGGGGTATGCCACACAGCCTATGGGGATGCCACACAGCCTTTGGGAATGGGGGGAGGGGTATGCCACACAGCCTTTGGGAATGGGGGGAGGGGTATGCCACACAGCCTATGGGAATGGGGATGCCACACAGGCTATGGGAATGGGGAGAGGGGGATGCCACACAGCCTATGGGAATGGGGGGATGGGGATGCCACACAGCCTATGCGAATGGGGAGAGGGGGATGCCACACAGCCTATGGGAATGGGGGATGCCACACAGCCTATGGGAATGGGGGGAGGGGGCTGCCACACAGCCTTTGGGAATGGGGGGAGGGGTATGCCACACAGCCTTTGGGAATGGGGGGAGGGGTATGCCACACAGCCTATGGGAATGGGGGGATGCCACAAAACCTTTGGGAATGGGGGGAGGGGTATGCCACACAGCCTATGGGAATGGGGGGAGGGGGATGTCACACAGCCTATGGGAATGGGGGATGCCACACAGCCTATGGGAATGGGGGGAGGGGGGTGCCACACAGCCTATGGGAATGGGGGGATGGGGATGCCACACAGCCTTTGGGAATGGGGGGAGGGGTATGCCACACAGCCTAAGGGAATGGGGGGAGGGGGATGCCACACAGCCTATGGGAATGGGGGATGGGGATGCCACACAGCCTTTGGGAATGGGGGGAGGGGTATGCCACACAGCCTGGGGGGAGGGGGATGTCACACAGCCTATGGGAATGGGGGATGCCACACAGCCAATGGGAATGGGGAGAGGGGGATGCCACACAACCTATGGGAATGGGGAGAGAGGTGGATGCCACACAGCCTATACTAATGGGGGGAGAGGGGGATGCCACACAGCCACTGGGAATGGGGGGAGAGGTGGATGCCACACAGCCTATGGGAATGTGGGGAGAGGGATGCCACACAGCCTATACTAATGGGAGGAGAGGGGGATGCCACACAGCCAATGGGTATATGAGGAATGGGAGGGGGGGATGCCACACTGGATATACGGGGAATGGGATGGGGGCATGCTACACTGTCTATGGAATGGGGGCATCCCACACTGCCTATGGGAATTTGATAGGGGAATGCCACACTGTCTGTAATGGTGCGTTTTTGGTTTAAAATTTTTTTTTCTTATTTTCTTCCCCCAAATCCTAGGTGCGTCTTATGGGCAGGTGCGTCTTATAGGGCGAAAAATACGTTACTTTTTTTCTGAAAATGTGGCTTTGAATATGCTTTTTTATCCTTTTTTAGGGAAACTCGTTGCAACCAAAGAATACATTGAGGGATTACTTCCAGAAAACTATGGCCACATCAACAAGCCTGGTACACCTAGAAAGCTTGAGGTGTGTACTTCCAGAGAATATATAGTTTGTCAGGGGTATTTCAAATGTAAAGGGTCTTTTTCTGGAAAAACTGCAAGGTGCGCATAGCATAGTTGTATTTTATCTGAAAATCCTCTAAAGCGCTGTTTCAGTTTGGGGGAGTCTCCTCGGCAGGAAAGGGTGTCTAACTATACATATGTGGTACCGCTGTGACGGGGAGAAATTGGAATTTCACACGCAATAAGATTTTATTGACAAACTTTTTTTATTACAAAAAAACACTAGGAATTGTAAAAAATTGATTTTTTTTTTATTTTTTTGCACATATTTCACCCAAAAATATTGAGAATACACCTAAAAAATGACAAACAAGACATTTCATGTTAAAGCCCAGACTATGCTGAAAAAAACAATATATCCTTTTCCTGGTAAATCCCTGGAAATCTCTTCAAAAATCACATTTGAACATGGGGAGCGCATAATAGTGCAAGATAGTCTGGCAACAAAAACTCCAGGTAGGCTGGCACTTAAAGGGTTAAATCCCACCTAAGCCCAAAATGTCTGTTTTCAGTGATTGAATAGCAACATACAGGATACGAGTATTACTGAGACCATTTTGGGTTGCTCCACCCATCCCAGGGTGGATAAAAATCAATGTTTTTTAAAAAAAAAAATCAAAAAAAAATCGGATTTTTTTTATTTAAATCGGATTTTTTTTCAATAAACTGCTTTTTGAGGAAAATATTTTACCATCCAAAGGTTCTTCCATCATGAGATAAAGCTGAGTTGTTTAACTCAGTAGAATAAAGGCTGTATATGAGTAACATTCACAATGCCATGCTCTTCCAGAGGTTTCTGTAGGATTAGTGGGCAGTTTCTCTCCTATATTATCACAGACGCTCGCTTTACTTACGCAGTTCTCAAAACTGAATTTGACTCCGCAGAGGTCCCAGCCTCTTCTTCACAGCAAAAATGTTACAACATGAACAGAGTTGAGAAAAAGACCTTAATCCTATTGTTCTACAAACCTATGACTAGTGAGCTACAGAGGACAGCAGGGACAGTAGTATTTAAGTTTTTCAAGTGTCGGCTGGGCTGACAGTCTAAGTTTCTTAAAATATATATATATTTTGTTTAGCCAAATTAGTTAACAAAACATGGATGTTTGTTTAAGCAAATAACTTATGCTGTAATGTTGTTATTGTTTCAGTTGAATAAATCTATTTAAATTGTTATTAAGGTCAGGATTATTTTTCTCCTTCCTAAGTACAACAGAACAGTGGTGTCCAAATATGAATGATTAACCCATTAAACTAGGGAGAAAAAAGTAATATAAAAAGTGATTCTAAAAATCTTCATCTACTTGCATGTTAAAATAGCAAGAACTAGTTTAGGTAGAAACTTTGATTTAAATCACTGATTTAAATCAAGCCTTACTGACTAGTGATTTAAATTGTGATTTAAATCGTGATTTAAATCAGTTAGATTTAAATCAAATCCACCCTGACCCATCCTGCCAGATAGTCCCCCCGAGCAACCAGGGGTGATTCTGTCGGCTCGGTGGTGGCCCGGTTTAAAAAAAAAAAAAAGCCTGGGCCAGGGCACATGGTTTTCTCTCCACTTTATTGGAAACTCTTACAAATAAACAGAACAGTTCAGTTTATGAACTGTGTCCCCATAACTCTGCCCTGCAAGGTTGGTTAACCACACAGACCGGTTAAATAGCTCAAGTTAGTTGACCCCTCAGTCAGTTTGCAGAATTACATAAAACATAACCTTTAAAAATTTTCCACAATTTTAAGAGTTCATGGTCATGTTGTCCAGCAACTAAAATCAAGCAATCACATAATTAAAACTGAACATGATGCTATTTGAATTTGAAATCTCATAATCCTATTCTCTATGAGCATCACAGAGACCAGTAGGCCATAACTGTCAACAATTCAATTGTTGGACACTATAAACAGATTCAACAGGAAGCCTTACTCCATTGCAAATCAGAAATGGGAATCAATACTCCGTTGGTCAGCAGATGTCTGGGGAATCTGTACAGTGTGATAAACTGAACAGTTCTTCCTTACAGACACACTCAGTAGTTTCTTGTAATATCTGACTGCCCAAAAAAGATCTATTACTACAGCCATTGTTCATATAGTCAGACAACCAACACCCAGTGTTGCCTGATATCTGATCACCTGGCTGGAACACTACAGGCCTAACACCAATGGCTGACTCCGATCTGACTGGATAATCCGCCACTGCTCTGAGAGCAGTCCACAGGGACCACTGAAAGTTGCTGTTCACCATCCACATGCCCACATTGCATATGGAAATAAGTCAGCAGATTAAAGGACAGACTTGTCAGACAAGAAACAGCCACTGATGATATGATGTGCCACATTCAATAAAGAACAGTCAAATCTAGGCAAGGCCCCATTAGACCACCCTTTAGATAGCACGTGTGGGGCTTTGCTATAGTTTGATATATCATGTTTTACCTGATGAGGCAGGGTCACACACTTGAACAATTTTCAAAGAAATCTAAAGGTTTCTCTACCATTCTGTACTCTGGTTAACCCTTTCGCTGCCAGCCTACCTGGAGTTTTTGTCACCCTTGGTGCCAGACCATTTTGCACTATTTTGCGCTCCCCATGTTCAAATGTGATTTTTGAAGGGATTTCCAGGGATTTCCCAGGAAAATGATATATTGTTTTTTTCAGCAGAGTCTGGGCTTCAACATGCGATGTCTTGTTTGGCCTTTTTTTGTGTATTCTCAATACTTTTGGGTGAAATATGTGCAAAAAAATAAAAAAAAATCTATTTTTTGCAATTTGTAGTGTTTTTTTGTAATAAAAAATGTAAGTTTGTCAATAAAATCTTATTGCGTGTGAAACCCCAATTTCTCTCGGTTACAGCGGTACCACATATGTATAGGTAGACACCCTTTCCTGCCCAGGAGACTCCCCCAAACTGAAACAGCGCTTTAGGGGATTTTCAGAAAAAAATACAACTGTGATATGCGCACCGTTTTTCCAGAAAAACAACCCTTTACATTTGAAATACCCCCAACAAACTATATATTCTCTGGAAGTACACACCTCAAGCTTTCTAGGTGTACCAGGCTTGTTGATGTGGCCACAGTTTTCTGGAAGTAATCCCTCAATGTATTCTTTGGTTGCAAAGAGTTTCCCTAAAAAAAGGATAAAAAAGCAGAATCAAAGCAACATTTTCCTAAAAAAACTATATACAAACAAGAAAAAACAAGTATAATCTGAAAAAGCAACCGCCCCCGAACAGAACCATACCCAACATGCATAGCTACTGTCAAGGGAAGAGTTGCCAAACACCCCAAAGTAAAGCATGCGCATAACGGTAATTTTTCTTGAAAATTTCAGCTCTGCAGACAAAGTGTGCACCTTGCGATTTTTCAACCAAAACAGCCCTTTACATTTGGAATATCCCCGATAAACCATATATTCCCTAAAAGTACACATGTTAAGCTTTCTAAGCGTACCCAGCTTGTTGTAGTGGGCTCATCTTTCTGGAATTGATCCCTCAAAGGATTCTTTGGTTGCGCAGGGTTTCCCTAAAAAATTTATAAAAAAGCTGAATAAAAAACACCTTTTCCTAAAATATAAATATGCAAACCAGAAAAAACAAGCTAAGTCTGAAAGCGCAAGGTCCCCCGAACAGAACAATAACCAACATGCATAGCTACTTTTAATCCTTTTAATTGCCAGCCTACTTGAGATTTTGTCACCCTCTGTTGACAGGTCATTTTTCCCCATTTTGCGCCATGTTTTGCGACATTTTTGCTGGAATTTTCTGGAAAATTATATATATATATTTTTTGCAGCAGAGTTTAGACTTTAACATGAAATGTGTTGTTTGTAAATTTTATTCTGTTTTTTTACAATATTATTAAGTAAAAAAAAAATTGCCTCCTTTATTTTAAATAAAAAATGTATTTTATTAAAGAAAACCGTATTGCATGTGAAAGCCCCATTTCTACAGATTAGAACGGTACCACATATTTATCGGTAGCCCCCCGTTCCTGCCCAGGAGACCCCCCTAACTGAAACAAGTACTTTATAACATTTACAAATAAAATACAACTACCATCCACACTACAAAGGGTTAAATCGAGGAAAAAAATGACATACTGTCCCCCCCGGGGGGGGGGACCCCATTTTTTGGGGGGGATTTTTAAGGGTTAAAAACCCTTAAAAATCCAAAAATAAAACGACATGGGGGCCCCCTTACCCAAAGTAACCAGCCCGGGAACAGCTATGCAGGGCTTGTAGGAACAGGGCACAGGGGCCAGCTTTTGTGCCCCCTGGCCCTGCAGGCTACAAAGCCTGCATAGCCCGTGGGCCCGGGCTCTTCTGCCCCCCCCTGGCCTTTGGGGAGGCAGGTAATGGGGGTGCCAAGGGTTAATGGCAAGTCACCCGCTAGTGCAGGTGACTTGCCATCCCCCAGCCTTGTGAACTGATATAGGGGTCTTGTGGACCCCTTACCAGTTCACAAGGGGTTAAATGTAAAAAAAAAAACACCACACAGACGCAGAAAAAAATATATTATTATTATTTTTTTTTTTTAATACTTACCTCCCATCCATCTTCCCCTCCCAATCACTGGCTTCTGCTCATCTGCTGGAAGCCTTTTATAGCTGCTGGATGACAGAACATAAGGGGTTAATTAAAAAAAAAACGACATAGGGTCCCCCCTCCCAGGGGGGGGGGGGGGGGGGCGGACCCCATTTTTTTTATTTTTAAGGGTTAAAAACCCTTAAAAATAAAAAAAAAAATGACGTGGGGTCCCCCTTACCCAGCATTACCAGCCCGGGACCAGCTATGGGGGCTTGTAGGCACAGAGTGGGGGGGCCAGCATTTGTGGCCCCCCCACCCTGCAGCCTACGAGCCCACATACCCTATGTGGGCCCGGGCTCTTCTGCCCCCCCCTGGCCTTTGGGGAGGCAGGTAATGGGGGTGCCAAGGGTTAATGGCAAGCCACCCGCTAGCGCAGGTCGCTTGCCATCCCCCCAGCCTTGTGAACTGGTATAGGGGTCATGGACCCCTTACCAGTTCACAAGGGGTTAAAGTAAAAAAAAAAAAACACCACACAGATTAAAAAATAACTTTATTAAAAAATAAAAACTTTTTTTTACTTTACTCACCTCTGATCCTCAGCTTCTGTGTCCCTCGCAGCTCTGATGACAGTTATTGTCATCGCTGGCCAGTGGAGGAGGGAGGCAGGTGATCAGATCATCACCTGCCTTTCTCCTCCTGTGGCCAGCGATGACAAGTGTGAGAATCGCAGCCCGGAGCCAGGACAGCCCAAAGGGGCGGGGCTTATCGGCAAAATGGCGGCGCCCGTCGAGCAGGACAGGGAGAGGGCCTTTCAGGCCTTCTCCTGAAGCTGGAGAGCCGGGGGGGGGGGCGATCGGAGGCCCCCCCGGTGAAGAGGAGACCCGGCGGGAACAATCGATCACTAAGGTAAGTAAATGTCAATTTTATATATATTTTTTTTTTTTAACATGTATTTCGGCGGCTGCTGAAGGGGGGGGGTGGCTATTCCGGGCTCTCCCCTGCACCCGGGGGGCCTGGGTGGGGGATCGAAGCCCCCCCGGATGAAGAGGAGACCCGGCCGGATAGAACAAGGGGTCAGGTGAGTTTTTTTTTTTTTACTTTTACTGTAGCAGGGGGGAAAGTCAAGCACGTAGATTCTACGTGCTTGGCACTTAAGTGGAGTGGATGTAAGCACGTACTGAAAGGGTTAATTTATTTTCAATATAAATAATTGCAAAATAATCACTCCCCCAAATTAGGGCGTTAAAGAGCAGAGCAGAAGCACGGATCAAGTGTGGCTACCACCGGCAGAGACATATTTTGCCTGAAATCTTTTAACCCAAAAGGTGCCCAACAGTCTTCGAGGGCCACCAATAGGTCATGTTTCGTGGATTTCCATAAAGCGGACTCTATAACACCTGAATCTGTGAGGCAAGACCTGGCCTGTTGGTGGTCTATGAGGAGAGGGGTGATCATACTGGGGCGTCTTGGGGGGCATGGGGGCTGTAAGCAGATCTTCAGTCTACTCATGATTATCCATTTTTAAACTAGAGGAACTAAAAAATACAATTCTGTGAAATACTCACCTGTAGAATTGGTATTATAAGTATACAGTACGTCCTGCTCCAGATAGATTACTTACACTTGGGTTATCCTCCGCCAGATGGCGCTGCACTGCAGAGACATGTAAAACAGACTCCTCCCGGCCCCTCAAATCCCCGGGACCTCCCACAAATCCCAAGCAGAATAATGCAAAACCAAGGGTGGGGTGGAGCAGGACGTACTGTATACTTATAATACCAATTCTACAGGTGAGCATTTCACAGAATTGTATTATTCTTAGTATACAGTATGTCCTGCTCCAGATAGATTACTTACACTTGAGACATCCAATAGCAGTGTCCATAAAGTAGGGTGGGATCCCCAACAAAAAAGGTAACAGCAGACAGTTTAAACCATTGCCGCCTGCAAAACCTTGCGGACAAAAACAGCATCAGCCGAGGCCCTAACATCAACCTTGTAAAACTTTGAAAAGGGATGAACCGAAGACCAAGTAGCGGCCTTGCAAACTTGTTCAACAGAAGACTGGTGCTGGAAAGCCCAAGAGGCACCAATAGCACGAGTAGAATGAGCAGTAAGGCGAAGGGAGGACTCTTCCCCTTAGCAGAATAGGCCTGAATCACGGCCTGACGGATCCATTTGCTAATAGTAGACCTGGCATGAGCCAAACCCTTCCTGGGCCCAGAAGGGACCACAAAAAGAAGGACGCAGTGACCACCAGGTAATACTTCAAACACCTGACCACATCCAAGGAATGCAAAACCCTCTCCTTAGCGTTGCTAGGATTAGGGCACAAAGAAGGAAGAATAATGTCTTGATTCAATGAAAGGCAGACACTACCTTAGGCAGAAAAATACCATTTTGTGAATACTCACCTGTAAAATGGGTATTATAAGTATGTCACACACCCCACTTCAAACATTAATAATTACACTAGGGTTAACGCACCGCTAGGTGGCAGCATTGCAGAGAACTTCTCCAAAAACTTCAACAGGCCCCTCCCGGTCTATACATACCTGGTACCTCCCAAGAACCTCCCAGTATTAGAACAGCAGTAAGACAAGGTACCAGAACCAAACAATGTAACCCTCAACGTAAAGAACCAAACTTCACCAAATAGAGAGCCAGGATACCAAAAAGGGCGGGTGAAGTGGGGTGTGTGACATACTTATAATACCCATTTTACAGGTGAGTATTCACAAAATGGTATTATTCTAAGTATGTCACACACCCCACTTCAAACATTAATAATTACACTAGGGACATCCAACAGCAGTGTCCAGAAAAGGGTGGGTATCCGAATCAGGCAATAACGCAGAAAAAACTCAGACCACTACAGCCTGCAAAACCTTGCGGCCAAAAACAGCATCCGCTGAAGCCCGCACATCAACCTTATAGAACTTAGAAAAAGTATGAACAGAAGACCAAGTTGCAGCCTTACACACTTGTTCAACCGAAGCCTAGTGCTGAAAAGCCCAGGAAGCACCAACCGCGCGAGTAGAATGAGCAGTAACTCGGACAGGAGGAGCCTTCCCCTTAGCCGAATAAGCACCAACAATGGCCTGACGAATCCATTTGCTAATGGAGGACTTGGCCGGAGCCAAACCCTTCCTAGGCCCACAGGGCACAACGAAAAAGGCATCAGTCTTTCGAAAAGAAGACGTAGCACGTAGATAGTACCTGACACAACGTACAACATCCAGGCAGCGCAAGGCACTCTCCTTGGCATTCTTAGGCTTAGGACACAAAGAAGGAAGAACAATGTCCTGGTTAAGATGAAACGCAGAGACCACTTTAGGGAGAAAATCTGACTTGTAACGAAAAACCACTTTGTCCTGATGATCCTCAAAATAAGGAGCCTGAATAGACAAGCTGCCAGCTCTGAAACACGCCGAACCGAAGTGATGGCCACCAAAAAAGCAACCTTCTGAGTAAGAACGGACAAAGCGACATCCCGCAAAGGCTCAAAAGGAGGAGCCTTAAGAGCGGAAAGAACCAAATTCAAATCCCAGACTGGGAGCAAAGGCTTCCTGGGAGGCCGCACATGCGAAACCCCCTGGAAAAAAGTATTGACCAAGGAATGACTAGCAAAAGATTTCTGGAAAAAAATTGACAAAGCAGAAACCTGCCCCTTCAAGGTACTCAGCTGAAGACCGGAGTCCAGCCCCGCCTGAAGAAACTCCAAAATCCTAGACACAGAAAAGACCCGGCAGGGCAAAGACCTAGCCTCACACCAATCAATATAAGATCTCCAATACCTGTAATAGATGGAAGAAGAAGATCTCTTCCTGGCACTAATAAGAGTCTGAATGACCGCATCCGAAAGACCCTCCTCCAAAGCCAGCATTTGTAAACTGGGGTAACAGAGTTGACCCTGAGTGAGAAGATCTGGCCGAAGAGGTAGATCGAACTGATCCACGGCCAGACGAACGATGTCCGCGAACCACACCCGCCTTGGCCACCTTGGAGCCACGAGAATGGCGGGAACTCCCTCCAGAACCAACTTTCGCAGAACCCTGCCTAGCATGGGAATCGGAGGAAACAGATAAAGAAACCCCAGGTCCCTCCAGCTCAGGGTCATGGCATCCACTGCCAGAGCCAGAGGGTCCCGGGACAGAGACACAAAGGACGGAAGCTTGTGATTGTGACGAGAGGCAAACAGATCCACCTCCGGCGTCCCCCACCGGAGACAAAGTGACCGAAACACCTGGGGATGGAGAGACCACTCCCCCCGACGGGACGCACACCGGCTCAGAAAATCCGCCTCTGTGTTTTCCACTCCCGGAATGTAAACTTCCGAGATGCAAGGGACATGAGTCTCCGCCCAGACCAAAATCCGAGACACTTCCCTGTGGGCACCCAGACTGCGAGTCCCTCCTTGGTGATTGATGTAAGCAACCGCCGTCTGATTGTCTGAGCGAACCTGAACCGGCAGACCTTGTAAATGATGCGTCAAGTGAGACAGAACCAACCTGATGGCTCGCAATTCCAGAACATTGATGGGCAAGTAGGCCTCCAGAGGGTCCCACTGCCCCTGAAACCGAAGATCCTTCCAATAACCTCCCCAGCCTGACAAACTGGCATCCGTGGTGACAGTTTCCCAAAGTGGAGTCAGAAACGACCTGCCCTTCAGAAGGTTGTCCGAGACCAACCACCACAGAAGGGACTGCCGAACCCGAGGGGACAACCGGAAGGACCGATCCAACGACCCCGGAAACCGGTTCCAAGATGCCAAAAGATGAAGTTGAAGAGTCCTCGTATGAAACTGAGCAAAGGGAACTGCCTCGAACGAGGCCACCATCAACCCCACCAGTCTCATCCCCAGACGAATGGACGGATGAGGATGGGAGAGGAGCAACTGGACCAATTCCTGAATCAGCAGAACCTTGGCCTGAGGAAGAAACACTCTGTGCTGGCAGGAGTCCAACGACATCCCCAGAAAGGTCACCACCCTGGCCGGAACCAGCGAGGACTTGGGGTAATTGATCACCCAGCCGAACCTCTCCAACATAGACACCACCGTGCTGGTGTCCCCCTCTGCTTGACTGAAGGAAGGAGCCATAATGAGAAGATCGTCCAGGTAAGGCACAATGCGAATCCCCTGAGCTCTGAGCAGGGCCATCACCCCCGCCAACACCTTGGTGAACACTCTCGGAGCAGAGGTGAGGCCGAATGGAAGAGCCACAAACTGAAAATGCCGATCCCCCACCACGAAACGGAGGAACCGCTGATGAGCAGGAAAGATCGGCACGTGCAGGTACGCATCCTTGATGTCTGTGGACGTCATAAAGTCCCCCTGCCGAAGCGAACCGATCGCAGACCGCAGGGTTTCCATGCGAAACTTCCGAGGACGAATAAACCTGTTGAGAAACTTCAAATCCAGAATAGGACGGAAGGACCCGTCCTTTTTGGGGACCGTGAAGAGATTGGAGTAAAACCCGCGCCCCACCTCTGAAGGAGGAACCGGGCAAATGACAGCTAAATCTAGAAGATTCCTTACTGCCGCCAGGAGCCCCTGCGCGGCCAAAGGATCCAAAGACACCCGAGACCTGAAGAACCTTGGAGGAGGACGGGACTCGAACTCCAACTTGTAACCGGCCGAAACCACCTCCCGGATCCATCTGTCCGGGACCTCCTGGTCCCACACCCGGGAGAAAAGTTGCAACCGTCCCCCCACCCGAACGGGTGAGGGCGCCCCCTCATTGCTGGGTGGGCTTGGCAGCCGGCTTGGGCTTGGCACCCCAGACGTGAGTGAGGCGGCCACGGCCTCTGCCCCTATTCCAACTGGCGCCCCTGGGGGCCGAGGAGCCTGCACCTCTACCGGCGCCGACTCCCCGAAAGGACGGATTGAACGAGACCATCCCCCGAAAGGAACGGCGAAATTTCTTGCGCTGAGGTAATTTACCTCCCTTGGCAACAGAATCCAGCCTCTCACCAAAAAGCCTCAAACCCAAAAAAGGCAGAGCCGTGAGCGATCTCTTAGAATTAAAATCGGCCGTCCACTGTCTCAACCACACACAGCGCCGGATAGCCACCAGCAAGGCAGTAGCCCTGCCACACATCAACATGGCATCCTCCTGAGCGGCCAGGATAAAAGACAAAAAAGCATCGCAGCGCTTAAGCCCAAGGAACTCATCACTGGAGGGCTCGAGATCCACCCCCAAGTCCCTGACAATAGACCTGACAGCAAAAGTCAAAAGAGCCGAGGCACAAACAGGCCTTAACACGGAACCCGCACATACAAAACCATGACGGCAAGCTGATCAACCCGGCGATCCTCGCCGTCCCTGAGCGAAGTCGTGTCAGGGGAATGCACAACCGCCGTGTTGGACAGTCCCAGGACCGGAGTATCTACCTCAGGGGGAACAGACCAACGCTTCAACAATTCCGCCGGAAAGGGATATTTCCTATCCCAGCTAGACGGCACCCCAACAAGACGAGTAGGTTGCTCCCATTGCTTGAAAACAATTTCTTCAAAATGCTGTTGGCTGGGAAACTCCAGACGCTGCTTGGACACCCCAAAAAGCTGATCCTTGGGCCTAGGAGCAACCACCGGAGGCTCCAAATCCAAAACCTCAAACATCTGGCTCAGAATGGTAGAGGAATCGAGAGGGAGGCCATCAGCCTGATCCCCCTCAGAACCCAGCAACTGCTGAACATCAGAATCTTCTTCCTCAATGAGCTCACCTTCTTCACGGGGACGATCCGACCAATCCAGATCTCCCACCACTTCCTCATCTGAATCCGGCGGGGGCGGAGACAGATGCTTCCGCTTAGCTGAAACCTTATGAGCGGCTATAACAGAAAACCGCTTCTCAAGGCTGGTCAAGCGGGCACATACATCAGACTGCGAATCCCCGCCCAGGACAACATCACACGGGGTCCGGAATAAGCGAGGGGGAGAGGGAGATGGCGCGGCCGAAGAAGTGCTAGGCACCGGAGTACTGGACTGGCGTGCAATGTTCTGCTGTGCACACGGAATACACAAAATGACATCATCTCCCTGGAGCGGAGTCCCACAACCCCCGCACACCTTGGATTGTCCCGAAGAACCATTCCCGGTATCTGTGGCAACCTCCATGTGGTGAAATTTATGGTATTCGCAGAACCCAGGGATTTATGCGGTACGCGACCCGGGATGCCCCTTAATAACCTAACACTTGTCTAAGGATAGTCACAAGATCCTGACCCAGGGGAATAGCATAAGACCCTTGTAAAAATATATATAACTATAACTATATATATATATGTGTATATATATATATATTGCAAAGAAAAAACACCCCCCACGAGCCAGGTATATATGACCGGGAGAGCCCTGCCAGACGGGATCCCAGGATCTGAAAAACACAAAGGGAGAGGGACAGGCGTCAATCCAGCACCATAACCAAAATCCACATAACATACAAAACCCCCCTCACACCACCCCCCCCCCTCATTAACCAGAGCAAAGGAAATGGTTAATGCCAACCAGCACCATAAAGATGCGCCGGAGCGAGGAGGAAGGAGAAGGAGGAGGAAAGGATCCGAGGGGTCATCGCAAGAAAAAAACAAAAACGCCTACCTTGAGAGGGAGAGGAAAACCGCGCAGCCTGCAGAAGATGGCGGCCCGCACACAGCGCAGTGAGGGAGGAAGAGACAAGCTCCGGGAGCGCGGGAGCCGAGAAGGCCCCGCCCCTCCGGGACATCCAATCCGTGCGCGGCCCGCGCGCACGCGCGACCCCGCCCCCAGGCAGCGTCAGCGTCTGCCGGCGGGGACCGCGAGCAGACCTCAATGACGGGACCGGCGGAGCCACCCGCCGGCTCCCAGTGCGCAATACACAGACCCACACACTGATAACAGGTCCCCCCTGAGCAGCCGGACAAGCAGGCTGCAAGCGCCGGGCACGGCGCTCAGCCACCGGCAGGACCGCGGCGCAGCGCGCCGCGAGGCCCCGCCCCCCCCGGCTCCTGAGGGGAGAAAGACACACAGACAGGGGGAAAAAAGGCAGGCAAACTTACAGTGAAGTTAGTCAATGTAAAATCACAAAGGGACTCACAATGTAGAGCGCAGCAGCACACTCACACAGCATGTCACCGTTTAAAGCCATTCAGTCTGCTGCACAGCAAGTCACCGTCCCAAGCGCGCCCCACACCCCGGAAAGTGACACAATATCCCAGGGCAAGGCACAACCTGACCACTAACCTCCTATAAAATGGGGCATCCCACATCCGGATCACCACTCCGGGAATCCCGCTATGCCCCGCAATGAAGGGTCGAGCGGAGGAGCTAATCTCCTAGGCACCAATGGTGCCGGCTACCTTTTTGCCCGGCCTACAGCCGAAGCTGGGAGGCTGCCATTAAATAGAATACTTTCAAACAAAAGCCGGGCAGAAATAGACCACGGGGGGGGGGGGGGGGGGGGGGGGGGGGGGGCCGGGGGGATACCCCGGCTACCTGCAAGCAGGAGACTTCTTTCTTCTGTCTTGTCACCACCTTGCAGAGAACAACACTGGGAGGTTCTTGGGAGGTACCAGGTATGTATAGACCGGGAGGGGCCTGTTGAAGTTTTTGGAGAAGTTCTCTGCAATGCTGCCACCTAGCGGTGCGTTAACCCTAGTGTAATTATTAATGTTTGAAGTGGGGTGTGTGACATACTTAGAATAATCTGGCTTAAAGCGGAACACCACCTTGTCCTGATGTCTCCCAAGGTATGGGGGCTGAATAGCAAAAGCCGCCAAATTCAGACACACGCCAGACCGAAGTAATGGCTACCAGAAAGACAACCTTGAGGGTAAGAACAGCCAGAGCAGCATCCTGTATAGGTTCAAAGGGAGCACCCTGCAAGGCAGACGAAAACCAAGTTCAAATCCCAAACAGGGACCATAGGATTACGTGGGGGACGCACATGAGTAACCCCGTGGAAGAAGGTCTTAACCAAAGAATGCTGAGCAAAAGACTTCTGAAAGAAAACAGACAGGGCAGAAACCTGACCCTTCAGAGTACTGAGTTGGAGTCCCGACTCCAACCCATGCTGTAAGAATTCCAGAACCCCGGGAACACCCGACAGGGAAGAGACCTAGACTCACACCAATCAATGTAGGTATGCCATACCCTGTAATAGATGGAAGAAGAAGTTATCTTACTAGCCTTCACCATGTTCCGAACCACAGAGGCAGACAAGCCTTTCTCCATCAAGATGGAGGTTTCAGCAGCCAGGCCGTCAAAGCCAGAGTTGGTAAATTGGGATGGCGTAAGGGGCCTTGAGTGAGCAGATCTGGCACCCCCGGCAGAACGTACTGGTCTACTGCCATCTGCACCACGTCTGCGAACCACACTCTTCTTGGCCGCCTGGGAGCCATCAGAATTGCTGGCACCCCCTCCAGAGCAATCTTGCGCCGAACCCTGTACAGCAGGGGGAATGGAGAAAAGATATACAGGAACTGAATGTCCTGCCATGACAGTGCTAAAGCATCCGAGGTCAAGGCCAGAGGATCCTGGGACAGGGAGCCAAAGGCCGGGAGCTTGTGATTGTGACGGGACACAAACAGATCCACATCTGATTGGCCCCAACGGTGACACAAAGATTGGAACACCCTGTTGCAGAGGGGCCATTCTGCCTGGCGAGAGGTCCCCCTGCTCAGAAGGTCTGCCAGCGGAATTTTCACCCCCGGAATGTACACCACTGATATGCAGGGAACATCAATTTCCACCCAGGTCAGAATCAGAAACACTACCTGGAGGGCCCTCTTGCTCCTTGATGATTAATGTAGGCAACTGCCGTCTGGTTGTCCGAGCGCCCCTGAACAGGTAGGCCCTGAAGATGAGTAGTCAAGCGAGCCAGAACTAACCTGAGCGCTCGCAGCTCCAAGACATTGATAGAAGTGTGGGCCTCCTGAGGGCCCCGCCTCCCAGGAAGGGGCAAGAAAGGATCTGCCCCCAACAGGTCCCTTGAGTCCATCCACCCCAAGAGGGACCTCCTGACCAGGGGGGAGAGCACACAGACCCTGTCCAGGGACGTTGGGTCCTTGACCCATACAGACAATAGGTGAACTTGCAGAGGCCTCAAGTGGGACTGAGCCCAAGGAACCGCTGCAAAGCACGCCACCATCAGGCCCACCAGCTGCATCCCCTGCCTGATGGAGGGATGGGGACAAGCTAGGAGGGACTGAGCCTGTGCAATCAGACTGTCCACCTTCTGCTGAGGCAGGAAGATCCTTACCTGAACTGTATCCAGATTCATTCCTAGGAATGGAGTTACCAAGGAAGGGGACAATGAGGACTTGGGGTGGTTGATCACCCATCCAAATGACTCCAGAATGGGCACCACCAGCTGAGTATCCAACTCTGCTTGATGTAGAGACTGGGAAGTGATGAGGATGTCGTCCAGATAGGGAAGCACACTGACACCCTGACATCTGAGCAGAGACATCCCGCCAGCCAGCACCTTGGTGAACACCCTGGGAGCTGAAGTGAGGTCGAAGGCCGAGGCCACAACTTGGTAATGTTGAACCATCAGAGCGAACCTGAGGAACTTGTGATGACCTGGGAACACAGGAATATGAAGGTAAGCATCTTTGATGTCCACAGAAGTCATGAAATCCCCTTGCGCAGGGAACTGACGGCAGAGCGCAGAGTCTCTATGCGAAAGCGCCTGCCCCTGAAAAAACCTGTTGAGAATCTTTAAGCCCAGGATGGGCCTGACAGAACCATCTTTTTTGGGGTAATTGTGAATAAATGATCATCTTTCTTTATTAATTGTTTATTATTCATTATTGCTAAAATTTAAGCTAATAAACCATGTTAACAAATGGAAGGTAAAGGGACACCTTTCAAAAAGAGTCCAACAAACTCCCTTTATTAATTCCCCCCCATAGAGGGGGACAAATCCTTTTTCCCCCCGAAACCTTGTACTTGTGAATAGGTTGGATTAAAAACCGCTTGCCCTCTTACTCTTAAGGACACCTGGCAGATGACCCCCAGCTCCAGGAGGCCTTGCACAGCATGCACTAGCTCCTGAGCTGACACAGGGCCCTGAGGAATCCGGAACCTGATTAAACTTGGAGGGGGATCGGCAGCAAACTCCAACTTGTAACCGGAGGACACTACCTCCTGAATCTACCGGTTTGAGACTTGAAGCCTCCAGACGTGAGTTAAGTTCTGCAGCCGTCCCCCCACCCGGATGGGTGAGGGCGCCCCATCATGCCTGAGGGGGCTTGGGAGAAGATTTGGCTTTGGGACCCCAGGAGGAGCCAGGACGTCCCCGTCCTCTGCATCTACCCCAGAAAACTCCCCGGGCCCCGGGGAAGGATGCCCCCCTTCCCTGTCCTGCACCACGGTAAGGGAAGGAGAAGGAACCCTGACCCCGAAAGGGCCGGGACTGCCGTCTACGCTGGGGTAACTTAACTCCCTTAGCAAAAAGGTCCAGGCGGTCCCCAAACAGGCGTAGCCCTTTAAATGGAAGCCCAGTGAGAGCCTTCTTTGCAGCCTTATCAGCAGCCCACTGGCGCAGCCAAACCGAGCGGCGTATAGCCACCACAAGGGCAGAAGTTCTGGCACACATTCTGATGGTGTCATCCAATGCTGAAATGACAAAGTTTACAAAAGCAGCACAACTGGAGAGTGCATTAAACACCTCACAAGGGAAATCATCAGGGGCACGATTAAGCATATTTCTGATAAGGGTTCTAGTGGCCACAGCAGTAATAACAGAGGCACAGACCGGGCGCAGAGCCGTCCCCGCACATGCAAAGGCGTGGGATGCCAGCTGGTCAATGCGCCGGTCCTCAGCATCCCACAGGGTAGTAGAGTCAGGGGAATGCATGACAGAGGTGTTAGATAGCCCTAGGATTGGGGCATCCACCCCGGGGGGGGGGGGGATGACCAACATTTAACCACCTCAGCAGGAAAGGGATACTTCCTATCCCAACTCTTTGGAACCCCGGGAAGTTTACTGGGGCGCTCCCATTCCTTGAGCACAAGGTTATGGAAATGTGCCTGCCCTGGAAATTCCAAACGGGATTTTGCTGTATGGAAAAGCTCCCCTCTTTTCCTGGGAGCATCAACAGGGGGAGAGATAGACAGAGCCTCGCAATAATCTGTTCAACAGTAGCC
Organism: Gastrophryne carolinensis; assembly: GCA_027917425.1. Classification (NCBI taxonomy): domain Eukaryota; kingdom Metazoa; phylum Chordata; class Amphibia; order Anura; family Microhylidae; genus Gastrophryne; species Gastrophryne carolinensis. The sequence goes on from CM051239.1 coordinate 385,268,325, forward strand.
AGACTAGAAGACACCTCAGGCTGAGAATCCCCACTAGTATACAACAGGAGTGAGATTTAAGCTTGGGGGAGTAGGTGAAGAGAAATGAGGTGCAGCCACCGGCAGGTCAGATTGCAATGCAAGCACCTACTCAGCACAGGGTACACAGACCCGCGCCTTGTCAGCGTCGGCATGAGGCTGCCCACACGCTACGCACAGCCGGTCTTGTCCCCAAGGGACCCCGGTAACATTATCCTGGGATGCCTCCATATGGTGATTCTTAGGCACGATATGCCAGTAGGGATTGACGCTATTAAGCAACCCTTGATGCCCCAATGACCCGCTAGGGAAGTGGGAGTAATTATACAAGGCCCAACTATCAATTACACCGGGCCGGGAAAAGCCAATGGATTAACCCGTCTGAAAGACACAATGGGAAGAGGGGGTGTCAGAACCAAACACACTAAAAAGAGTAAGAGTCGCCCGCAAGGGCACTTACGGACCGCGGTAAGTAGAACAGTCACACACGCGCGCGCGGCCTGACAAAATGGCTCCGAGAGTACCTCGAAGGGCGGGCCAGAGCGAGCCGTGACGCGTAGCGCGCGGAGCCAGGCCCCGCCCCCCCGAAGAGCGCGAAGCCCACAGACAAGCAGCCAATGAGAACGCAGAAGCGTCTGAGGTAATGCCGACGCCCGGCGCGGAACATCCAAATGAAGGAAAAGACGCGCGCGGCAATTGTAAAGTAAAAAGACAAGTCAGCGCGGCGGCTGACACCACATATACTAGTCAAAAGCCATAACAAAACGCCGTATGCACGAATTATGATACACGCTCACTCACACCCCCCCTTCTTTCCCTCCCAAAGGCTACAGGGAGAATGAGGGAGGATGGCGTCCCTGTGTAAAGGACCCACCGCTACACGGGGCATGGGACAATAATGCGGGAGGGGCATCCATAAAGGCTCACCATCAGCCTATACCGCCTACCCTTTGGTGGGGGATTGCGGTGGAGCAGCGCTCCTTAAGCACCTATGGTGCTGCCTACCTTCACCCGACCAGCGCAGCCCAGGCTGGGAGGCACATCACACGAGGAACGGGTGGGAATAGTCCAACAGGGCCGCAGGCTAATAGCCCCGCTCACCTGCGAGAGAGTGATAATTTCATGTCTTCGCAGTAAGCACTGCAGAGAAATCTGGGGATTTGTGGGAGGTCCCGGGTATTTGAGGGGCCGGGAGGAGCCTGTTTTACATGTCTCTGCAGTGCAGCGCCATCTGACGGAGGATAACCCAAGTGTAAGTAATCTATCTGGAGCAGGACGTACTGTATACTAAGAATATGGATATTTTCACTTTTTGAATTGTCCTGGAACAATTTTATTTTTGCTGTCCCTTTCTGTAAGAAGGCAGGTGATCCGTCATTGCATAGGTGTGGCAATGAATGGAAGAGGCAGAGCTTTACAGCTAAAACAGGCGGCATTATTTGGGATTAGAGTAAAACAGGAGCAGTAAAAATTGGCAAAAGGTCCTCTTTAGGAGGGGAGCAATTCAAGGGATGCTAGTTAAAAATTAGATTTTAGTTAAACATTTGATTAGAGTTTTGGTCTGCTTCAAGGGTTGCTAGCTCCAAATAAGAATGGCATGTATATTTTAGATTATGGCATGAATATATATATGCAGCCAAAACAGCAAAGCATATTAGTAGAACAAAGACAATTTACATTTATGTTATTAATTTATTCATTGCTTTAGCAATGAAACAGCATTTTCCTATAACTCTGAGAAGATGTTTCAGTTTCTTTCCAGTATTCGATAGTGCTCAGTGATGTGTTATTGGATAAGTACAGAATTCCAAAATGATTTTAAAACATTGGTGTATGAAGGAATGAATGAAGTTCATTAAGACAAATGATGTGGCACACGTTATTATTCCTGCAATAAATTTAAAGTGTTAAGAAAGGAAAATCCCAAGTGTATCTTAAAACAATTAATATTAATATATTGCATTCATTATTTAGTAACATCCCAGAGCTGGGGGAAACTAGCAGCTATAAGATGATGAATTAAATATTAGTCTTTTAAATGAAATGTTATACAAAAATCAAAGCATGAATGGATGGCGCCACATTATAAAGCAACGGCAATACAGTGGCTAAAAATGGCATTATAAGGGCATGCAAAGTCGGGGGCATCTCAACACAGATGACCGCTAAGCATGATGAGAAAAAAGGATATTGCAGTCGGATATATATATATTCCTGCAGGCAAAAGACATTTATACACTGTGCGAACAGTCAATTAGAGATCACCCGCCATTGTCAGTGAAGACGGATGTCAAATTTTGCCTTGGGGATGTGCTGATGGGGAAGGCTCAAACAGCAGGATTCACTGTATGTGGGTGGCAAGGAGGAACAAGTACAGAGGTTTCTATAGAGCATAAATGCAGAGCTGCTACTGCAAAAATTGGTATTATACGTATACAGCACGTCCTGTTCCAGAATATTCCTTACACATGGGTAATACATCTACAAGATGGCGCTGGACTGCAGAAAACAGCTTGTGGCTCCTCCTGGCACTATATAAGTCAGGGACCTCCCACAAATTTCCCAGTATTGACAAGCAGCTAACAAGAAGCCGGGAGAACAATAATAACCAGAATACAAAAATGAACATATGAACAATCACCATACAGAGGTAACTAAGAATAATGATAACAAGGGTGGGATGGAACAGGACGTGCTGCATACGTATAATACCAATTCTACAGGTGAGTAATCACAGAATTGTATTATTCTAAATATACAGCACGTCCTGCTCCAGAAGATTCCTTACACATGGGACATCCAATAGCAGTGTCCGTAAGGTAGGGTGGGATCCCCAAAAAGTAACAGCGGGCAGTTTAAACCACTGCCGCCTGCAGAACCTTGCGGCCAAAAACAGCATCAGCTGAGGCCCTAACATCAACCTTGTAAAACTTGGAAAAAGTATGAACAGAAGACCAAGTAGCGGCCTTGCAAACTTGTTCAACAGAAGCTTGGTGCTGAAAGGCCCAAGAGGCACCAATAGCACGAGTAGAATGAGCAGTAAGGCGGAAGGGAGGCTCCTTCCCCTTAGCAGAATAGGCCTGTACCACAGCCTGACGAATCCACTTGCTGACAGACTGATAGACTTGGCAGGAGCCAAACCCTTCCTAGGACCAGAAGGGACCACAAAAAGAGCATCAGTTTTCCTGAAAGGTGCAGTAGCCACCAGATAGTACTTCAGACACCTAACCACATCCAAAAAGTGCAAAACCCTCTCCTTAGCATTGCTAGGATTAGGGCACAAAGAAGGAAGAACAATATCCTGATTCAAATGAAAGGCAGACACTACCTTAGGCAGAAAATCAGGTTTTAAACTAAACACCACCTTGTCCTGGTGCCTCTCATAGTAGGGGGCTGAATGGACAGCGCCGCCAACTCAGACACACGCCTGACAAAAGTGATAGCCACCAGAAACACAACCTTGAGCGTAAGAATGCCCAAGGCAGCATCCTGCACAGGTTCAAATGGAGCACCCTGCAAGGCTGACAGAACCAAGTGCAAATCCCAAACAGGCACCATAGGTTTACGTGGCGGACGCACATGAGTGACCCCCTGGAAGAAAGTCCTGATCAGAGGGTGCTGAGCAAAACTTCTGGAAAAAATATCCAGGGCAGACACCTGACCCTTCAGAGTACTGAGTTGGAGCCCCATCTCCAACCCATGCTGAAGGAACTCCAGAATCCTGGGAATAGAGAACACACGACAGGGAAGAGACCTAGACTCACACCAGTCAATGCAGGCACGCCAAACCCTGTAATAAATGGAAGAGGAAGACTTCTTCCTAGCTTTAATCAAAGTATCCACAACTGAGGAAGACAGCCCCTTCTCCATCAAGATGGAGGTTTCAGCAGCCAAGCCGTCAAAGCCAGAGTTTGTAAATTGGGATGGCGTAGTGAGCCCTGAGTGATCAGATCTGGCACTAAGGGCAGAGCGTATTGATCTACTGCCAGCTGTACCACGTCTGCGAACCACACTCTTCTTGGCCACCTGGGGGCCACCAGAATTGCTGGCACCCCTTCCAGAGCCATCTTGCGCAGAACCCTGCCCAGCAGGGGAATTGGGGGGAAGACATACAGGAACTGAAAGTCCTTCCATGACATTGCTAGCGCATCCGAGGTCAGGGCCAGAGGATCCCTGGACAGAGAGACAAAAGCTGGAAGCTTGTGATTGTGGCGGGACGCAAACAGATCCACATCTGGTTGGCCCCAACGGTGACACAGAGATTGAAACACCCTGCTGCATACGGACCATTCTCCCTGATGAGAGGTCCCCCAGCTCAGAGAGTCTGCCAGGTGATTCCTTCCCCCCCCCCCCTGGGATGTACACAGCTGAAATGCAGGGGACATTGGCCTCCGCCCAAGTCAGGATCTGAGACGCTTCCTGGAGGGCCCCCTTGCTCCGGGTCCCTCCCTGATGATGGATGTAGGCAACTGCCGTATGGTTGTCCGTGCGCACCTGAACAGGCAGGCCCTGAAGATGAGTAGTCAAGCGAGCCAGAACTAACCTGATCGCTCGCAGCTCCAAGACATTGATAGGTGTGTGGGCCTCCTGAGGGCCCCACCTCCCCTGGAACCGCAGGGACTTTCAGAAACCCCCCCAACCTGACAGACTGGCATCCCCCCAACCGGTTCCTTGAGTCCATCCACCACAAGAGGGACCTCCTGACCAGGGGGGAGAGCACACAGACCCTGTCCAGGGACGCTGGGTCCTTGTCCCATACAGACAATAGGTGAAGTTGCAGAGGCCTCAAGTGGAACTGAACATAAGGGACCGCTTCGAAGCACGCCCCGATCAGGCCCACCAGCTGCATCCCCTGCCTGATGGAGGGATGGGGACAAGCTAGGAGGGACTGAGCCTGTGCAATCAGACTGTCCACTTTTTGCTGAGGAAGGAAGATCCTTGCCTGAACTGTATCCAGATGCATTCCTAGGAATGGAGATACCAAGGAAGGGGACAGTGAGGACTTGGGGTGGTTGATCACCCATCCAAATGACTCCAGAGTGGACACCACCAGCTGAGTATCCAACTCTGCCTGATGTAGAGACTGGGAAGTGATGAGGATGTCGTCCAGATAGGGAAGCACGCGGACGCCCTGACATCTGAGCAGAGACATCATGCTAGCCAGCACCTTGGTGAAAACCCTGGGAGCTGAAGTGAGGCTGAAGGGCAAGGCCACAAATTGGTAGTGTTGATCCATCAGAGCGAACCTGAGGAACCTTTGATGACCTGGGAACACAGGAATATGAAGGTAAGCATCTTTGATGTCCACAGAAGTCATGAAATCCCCTTGGCGCAGGGAACTGATGGCAGAGCGCAGAATCTCCATGCGAAAGCGCCTGCCCCTGACAAACTTGTTGAGAATCTTTAAGTCCAGGATGGGCCTGACAGAACCATACTTTTTGGGTACTGTGAATAGGTTGGAATAAAAGCCCTTGCCATTTTCTCTTAAAGGGACCTGGCAGATTACCCCCAGCTCCAGGAGGCCTTGCACTGCTTGCACTAGCTCTTGAGCTGACACAGGGTCCTGAGGAATCCGGGATCTGATGAATCTTGGATGGGGATCGGCAGCAAACTCCAACTTGTAACCGGAGGACACTACCTCCTGAATCCACCCGTCTGAGACATGAAGCCTCCAGACGTGAGCGAAGTGCTGCAGCCGTCCTCCCACCCGGATGGCTGAGGGCGCCCCATCATGCCTGAGGGGGCTTGGGAGAGGATTTAGCTTTGGGACCCCAGGAGGAGCCAGGACATCCAGGTCCTCTGCCTCTACCCCAGAAATCTCCCCGGACCCCAGGGAAAGACACCCCCCTTCCCTGTCTTGCACCGCGGTAAGGGGAGGAGGAGGAACTCTAACCCCGAAAGGGCCCGAGGTTGCCGCCTGCGCTGGGGTAACCTGCCTCCCTTAGCAAAAAGGTCCAGGCGGTCTCCAAACAGACGCAGTCCTTTAAAGGAAAAAACAGAAGTTCTGGCACACATTCTGATGGTGTCATCCAATGCTGAGAGGACAAAATTTACAAAAACATCACAACTGGAGAGTGCATTAAACACCTCACAAGGCAAATCATCAGGGGCACTGTCGAGCATATTTCTGATAAGGGTTCTAGTGGCCACAGCAGTAATGGCAGAGGCACAGACCAGGTGCAGCGCCGTCCCCGCACATGCAAAGGCGTGGGATGCCAGCTGATCAATACGCCGGTCTTCGGCATCCCGCAGGGTAGTAGAATCAGGGGAATGCATGACAGAGGTGTTAGATAGCCCTAGGATCGGGGCATCCACCTCGGGGGGGGGGGGGGGGGGGGATGACCAACATTTAACCACCTCAGCAGGAAAGGGATACTTCCTATCCCAACTCTTTGGAACCCCGGGAAGTTTACTGGGGCGCTCCCATTCCTTGAGCACAAGGTTATGGAAATGTGCCTGCTCTGGAAATTCCAAACGTGATCTTGCTGTATGGAAAAGCTCCCCTCTTTGCCTGGGAGCCTCAACAGGGAGAGAGATAGACAGAACCTCAAAAATCTGGGTCAATAATCTGTCAGTGTCATCCGGGGCCCAGGGGTCAGAGCCAGAATCGTCATGACCCCTTGGTCTCTCATCAGATGAGCCTGAATCAGAAAAGAGCCCCCCTTCATCAGACGGGGTATAGCCACACAGATTCAAAAACTCCTCAGTTCCCATAGGGAAAACAGTGACATTAGGCGTCAAGTGCCGCTTCTTACGCGCTAAAGACTTTGCAATAGTCTGTTCAACAGTAGCCAGTGTAGAAGACACATCAGGCTGAGAATCCCCACTAGTATGCAACTCAGCAGGAGTGAGATTTAAGCTTGGGGGAGTAGGTGAAGTGAAACGAGGTGCAGCCACTGGCAGGCCAGATTGCAATGCAAGCACCTGCTCAGCACAGGGTACACAGACCCGCGCCTTGTCAGCGTCAGCATGAGGCTGCCCACACGCTACACAGTCGGTCTTGTCCCGAAGGGAACCCGGTAACATTATCCTGGGATGCCTCCATATGGTGATTATAGGGAATAACGCTATATAGCAACCCTGGATGCCCCAATAACCCGCTAGGGACGTGGGAGTACAATTTTTACAAGGCCTACAAGTAATATACTAAAAACAGGGCCGGGAGAAGCCAAGAAGGGTTCGTCCCGCCTGAAAGACATAAGCAGACAAGACCTTAAGTACATCGTAACAAAAGTGAAGCAGATAAAGTCGCCCGCAAGGGCACTTACGGACCGCGGTAGGTAGGAGTCCGTCGCGCATAGGCCAACCAAGTCAGAAAAGATGGCGTCGGTATACCCCGAGGGGCGGGCCAGTAATAGCGATGACGCGGAACGCGCCAAAGACAGGCCCCGCCCCCCCCCGAAGAGCGCGAAGCCAGAAGGCCAACAGCCAATGATGGTGCACCAGCGCCTGAGGTAATGCCGCCGCCAAGCGCGGAACCAAGTCAGCGCGCGGCGGCGGTAAACTTAAAAGCAATACAGACAAGTCAGCGCGGCGGACACAAGAATAAAGACATGTGAAAAGTGAAAGCAAAGACTGCATAACATACATATCTATACACATACACCCCCCCCCCTCTTTTCCCCCGAAGACTACAAGGAGGATGAGGGAGGACGGCGGCCACTTAAATAGGGCCCACCGATTGGCAGGGGCAAGGGGCAATAGTGCAGGAGGGGCATCCCATAGAGGCTCACCATAAGCCTGAACCGCCTACCCTTTGGTGAGGGATTGCGGTGGAGCAGCTCTCCTAAGCACCAACGGCGGTGCTACCTACCTTCACCCGACCAGCGCAGCCAAGGCTGGGAGGCATATTACTAGTGGAACGGGTGGGAATAGTCCTACAGGGCCGCAGGTTAATAACCCCGCTCACCTGCGAGTAGAGAGCCAATTTCTCGTCCTTCACAGCCAGACTGCAGAGAAATTCTGGGGGATTTGTGGGAGGTCCCTGGGTATTCGAGGCCGGGAGGAGCCTATTTTCGATGTCTCTGCAGTCCAGCGCCATCTGGCGGAGTATATCCCAACTGTAAGTATTAGATTTGGAGCAGGATGTACTGTATACTAAGAATACATGCGTACTTTAAGTAACTAAACAAGGTGGTGCATATAGATTGTAATTTATGATCATGGCAAGAGCTTTCCAGGGGTTTTTCCTTGTACTAAGGATCCTAGGAAGCAACATGATGGCACACCAAAGGAAAAAAACAGAGTGATCAGCAAAATACAGATGCAAGGACCTTATCCAATAGATCTGTGTGGCCCTCAAACTTACCAAATTCAACAAATCCCAGATAAGAATAAGAAGGCAATTTAGACCTGGTCAACCTTACAAAAGACAGCACAGCGAAAGAAGGAAGAAATGGGTCTCACCATGTGACACTGGGTAAGATTTAACTGGAATATGACAGCACCACAATAAATCTCATTTTTGGCCCATTTTTGCCTGGGTAAAAATACAATTCTGTGAAGTACTCACCTGTAGAATTGGTATTATACGTATACAGTACGTCCTGCTCCAGATATAATACTTACACTTGGGTTATCCTCCGCCAGATGGCGCTGTGCACTGCAGACATGCAAAAACAGGCTCCTCCCGGCCCTTCATATACCCGGGGACCTCCCACAAATCCCCAGCATTGAAAAGCAGTAAACAAGAAGCCAGGAGAATTTAACCACCGAAACTGGTAACAACAACAATGGTAACAATCACCATACAGGGGATCCAGAATAATGCAAAAACCAGGGTGGGGTGGAGCAGGACGTACTGTATACTTATAATACCAATTCTACAGGTGAGTACTTCACAGAATTGTATTATTCTAAGTATACAGTACGTCCTGCTCCAGATATAATACTTACACTTGGGACATCCAATAGCGGTGTCCATAAAAGTAGGGTGGGATCCCCAACAAAAAAGGCAACAGCAAGTAGCTTAAACTACTGCCGCCTGCAAAACCTTGCGGCCAAACACAGCATCAGCTGAGGCCCGAACGTCAACCTTGTAAAACTTCGAAAAGGTATGAACAGAAGACCAAGTAGCGGCCTTGCAAACTTGTTCAACAAAAGCCTGGTGCTGGAAGGCCCAGGAGGCCCCAATAGCACGAGTAGAATGAGCAGTAAGACGGAAAGGAGGACTCTTCCCCTTAGCAGAATAGGCCTGAATCACAGCCTGACGAATCCATTTGCTGATAGTAGACTTAGCAGGAGCCAAACCCTTCCTAGGCCTAGAAGGCACCGCGAAGAGAGCCTCAGTCTTCCTGTCGTTGCTAGGATTGGGACACAGTGAAGGAAGAACAATGTCCTGATTCAAATGAAAGGCAGACACAACCTTAGGTAGAAAATCCAGCTTGAAGCGGAACACCACCTTGTCCTGGTGCCTCGCAGAAGTCTTCTTCCTAGCCTGCACCATAGTACCTACCACAGAGGCAGACAAACCCTTCTCCATTAAGATGGAGGTCTCAGCAGCCAGGCCGTCAAAGCCAGCGTTTGTAAATTGGGATGGCGTAAGGAGCCCCGAGTTAGCAGATCTGGCACCCCTGGCAGATCTTACTGGTCTACTGCCATTTGAACCACGTCTGCGAACCACACTCTTCTTGGCCACCTGGGGGCCACTAGAATCACAGGCACCCCTTCCAGAGCAATCTTGCGCAGAACCCTGCCCAGAAGGGGGAATGGTGGAAATACATACAGGAGCCGAAACTCCTTCCATGACATGGAGAGGGCATCCGTGGCCAAGGCCAGAGGATCCGGAGACAGGGATACGAAGGCCGGGAGCTTGTGGTTGTGACGGGATGCAAACAGGTCCACATCCGGTAGACCCCAACGGTGACACAGGGACTGGAATACCCTGTTGCAGAGGGACCACTGTCCCTGACGGGACGTCCCCCTGCTCAGAGCGCCTGCTAGCAGATTCTCCGCCCCCGAAATGTAAACAGCCGAAATGCATTGTACATTGGCCTCCGCCCATGTCAGAATCTGAGACACCTCCCGGAGGGCACCCTTGCGCCGGGTCCCTCCCTGATGGTTGATGTAGGCAACCGCCGTCCTGTTGTCTGAGCGTACCTGGACAGAGAGACCGCTCAGGTGTTGGGTCAACCGCTCCAGAACCAACCGGACTGCCCGCAATTCCAGAATGTTGATGGGAAAATGGGCCTCCTGAGGACCCCACTTCCCCTGGAAGCGCAGGGACTTCCAGAATTCCCCCCAACGTGACAGGCTGGCATCCATTGTGACCGTCTCCCAGGAGGGGGCCAGAAAAGACCTGCTCACTATCAAGTTCCCGAGGTCCAGCCACCACGCAATGGACCGTCTGACCAAGGGGGGAAGCACACAGACCCCGTCCAAGGACGCTGGGTTCTTGTCCCAAACTGACAGAAGGTGAAGCTGCAGAGGTCTCAAATGGAACTGGGCAAAGGGCACCACTTGGAAGCTTGCCACCATCAGGCCCACCAGCTGCATTCCCTGCCTGATGGAGGGCTGTGGGCACGAGAGCAGGAACCTCGCCTGCACAGTCAGAGCTTCCACCTTCTGTTGAGGAAGGAATATCCTTGACTGAACCGTATCCAGAATCATTCCCAGGAACGGAGTCACCGAGGAGGGGGACAGAGAGGACTTGGGGTAATTGATCACCCAGCCGAAGGACTCCAGGGTGGACACCACCAGCTGCGTGTCCAACTCTGCCTGCCGCAGAGACCGAGAGGTGATGAGTATATCGTCCAGGTAGGGCAGCACACGTATGCCCCTTAGCCTTATCAAGGACATCACCCCTGCCAGCACCTTGGTGAACACCCTGGGAGCCGACGTGAGGCCGAATGGCAAGGCCACGAATTGGTAATGCTGATCTTTCAGTGCACATCTGAGAAACCTTTGGTGTCCTGGAAACACCGGGATGTGAAGGTAAGCATCCTTGATGTCTATGGACGTCGTAAAGTCCCCTGGGCGCAGAGAGCCAATGGCCGAGCGCAGAGTTTCCATGCGAAAGTGCCTGTTTTTGACAAATTTGTTGAGGATCTTTAAATCCAGAATGGGCCTGACTGACCCATCCTTCTTGGGTACTGTGAAAAGGTTGGAATAGAACCCCATGCCCCTGTCTCCTAAGGGGACCTTGCAAATGACCCCTAGATCCAGGAGACCCTGCACGGCCAGCAACAAGACCTGAACTGAGGCAGGGTCCTGAGGGATCCGGGACCCAATGAATCTGGTGGGGGGCCGTACAGCAAATTCTATCTTGTAGCCGGGGGACACTACCTCCTGAATCCACCGGTCTGAGACGTGGCACCTCCAGACATGCTCGAAGTGCTGCAGACGTCCCCCCACCCTGACGGGCGAGGGCGCCCCCCTCATGCCTGAGGGGTCTAGGGAGGGGCTCTGGTCTTGGGCCCCCCAGGAGGAACTGGGACGGCGTCCTCTATTCCTGTGCCAGGAATCCGCGCGGGACCCAGCGAAGGACACCCCTTTTCCCTGTTTAGCCCCACGGTAGGGGATTGAAAGGGTGCCCTGGCCTCGAAAGGGCCGAATCTGCCACCTGCGCTGGGGTAACTTGCCTCCTTTGGCGAAGAGGTCTAGACGGTCCCCAAACAGGTGCAGCCCTTTAAATGGAAGCCCAGTAAGGGCTTTCTTAGCGCATTGTCAGCAGCCCACTGTCGCAACCAAACAGTGCGGCGTATAGCTACCGCCAGGTCAGAAGATCTGGCACACATCCTAATAGCATCGTCCGATGCAGACAGGATAAAGTTAACAAAAACATCACAGTTAGACAGTGCATTGACAGTATCAGGTGGCAACTCATCTGTGCCATCAAGTGCATTCCTGACCATGGCCCTAAGCGCTACCACCGTAATGGCTAAGGCGCAAATCGAGTGCAGGGTCGCTCCCCCAAATGCAAAGGCATGGCATGCCAATTGATCAATACACCGGTCCTCAGAGTCCCGTAGCGTAGTAGTGTCAGGGGAGTGCATAATAGAGGTGTTGGACAACCCTAGAATAGGAGCATCGACCTCGGGGGGCGATGACCAGCACTTAACCAAGTCAGCTGGGAAGGGATACTTCCTATCCACACTCCTAGGGATCCCAGGAAGTCTACTGGGATGTTCCCATTCTTTAAGCACAAGGCTATTGAAATGGGTTTGCTCTGGAAATTCCAGACGAGCCTTAGCAGTATGAAAAAGCTCACCCCTTTGCCTGGGAGCCGCAACAGGGGGAGAGATGGACAAAACTTCAAAAATCAATATCATCCGGGTCCAGTGCTCGGAACCAGACTCGTCATGACCCCTTGACTCCTCGTCATATGAGTCAGAGAACAGCTCCCCTTCGTCCGAGGGGGTATGGCCGTAAGGATGCAACAACTCATCAGATTCCATAGGGAAAAGAGCAGAGTCAGGGGTTAAATGCCGCCTCTTAGCGGTGGCCTTACGCGCAAATGAGCTAGCAAGCAATCTTTTAACACTGGCCAGTCTAGTAGCCACATCAGGATGAGAATCCCCGCTTGTATTGGGGGTTAGACTCAGGCTTGGGGGAGTAGGTGAAGTGAGGCGAGGTGCAGGCCCAGCCATGGAAGAGGTGGGAAGAGCCGATAGCAACTGCTGTGCACAAGGAACACAGACGCGTGCATTTTCACCGCTGCTAGGTAAGACCCCACAAGCTACACATAGCCGGGCTTGTCCCGAAGGAACCCCATTCACAATATCCTGAGACGCCTCCATATGGTGATTTAATCGGCATAATAGGCCAGTAGGGATTGACGCTGTAAGCTACCCTGGATGCCCCAATAATCCGCGGGGAAGTGGGAGTAAATTTAATAGTCTCAACCGGGAGCTACACCGGGCCGGGAGAAGCCACCGGAATCCGCGGTCTGAAAGACATAAAGGGAACAAGAATGTCAGAGCCACGCGCAAGGGAATATAAAAAGGTAATATAAAGTTGCCCGCGAGGGCACTTACAGACAGAGGGGGGAGGACGGTCTTCACCACGCGCGCGCGAGTAAAAAATGGTGCCAAGGCGGGCCAGAGATGACCGTGACGTGGAGCGCGCCAAACCATAACGCGGAGCGCGCCAAGCCAGGCCCCCCCCCCCCTCCGGAGAGCGCGAAGCTCTAAAACGCGTAGCCAATAGAGAAAAAAGGGCAGTGACGCCTGAAGGAATTGATCGAGTGGATTACCGCAGCAGAGCCACTACAAGCTAAAAAAGACGCCGCAGCATTTGCAAAGCCACCGCCGCCCGTGCAGTAACAACCATATAGGAAAGGCGCGGCGGCGACCAATACAAGTAAAAAGTAAACAGCGCGGCTCTGACACCCATTCCCAGTCAAAAGCGATACTAAGGCCATAAGCGTGTAATAGGGTACACTGAGGCCGCCATACTCACAAACCCCTCCCCCCCTTTCTTTCCCCCCGGGCTCAGGGGGGAACGAGGGAGGATGGCGACCCTTTACACAGGGTCCACTGCTACACGGGGCGTGGGGCAATGATGCGGGAGGGGCATCCCCTAAAGGCTCACCATCAGCCTAAACCGCCTACTCTTTGGTGGGGGACTGCGGTGGAGCAGGGCTCCATAAGCACGCATGGTGCTGCCTACCTTCACCCGACCAGCGCAGCCCAGGCTGGGAGGCACATCACAAATACGGGTGGTAGTAGTCCAACAGGGCCGCAGGCTGTAATAGCCCCGCTCACCTGCGAGAGAGTGATACTTCATGTCTTCGCAGTCAGCACTGCAGAGAAATCTGGGGATTTGTGGGAGGTCCCCGGGTATATGAAGGGCCGGGAGGAGCCTGTTTTTGCATGTCTGCAGTGCACAGCGCCATCTGGCGGAGGATAACCCAAGTGTATTATATCTGGAGCAGGACGTACTGTATACTTAGAATAACATGCTGCCTAATAGTTCTGCACATCTCTATATAGTATATTGATCTCCTTAGGCAACACACTCCCTCATTAAACAAATACGCATGACCCGATATGCCTAATTAAGTATTTAGGGTTTATACTGCTTGTTGAGTTGGAAAATATGCATTAAAATGACGATATGGTCAAAATACTCACGTGCCCAATACTTGTGCACAAAGCCAGCAGACGTATCTGATGCCGATACTGTATGCTTAAAAAACTGTGCTATTATGTAGCATCTTTTGGACAGTTTAAAAATTGAGTGCTTAGATTAACTTAAAGGAGCTTTATAATAAAAAAAAAAAAAAAAAAATTGGTCAATAGTAAAAATCTACATTAACATGCTAAACAGCAAAAATGATTTTATTCCTACCAGTAGAAAAAATAGCTACAAACTTAGCAGAATTTTTTTTTCTTCATTTTGGTTGCATAAGCAACCCGCTGTGATTTTTAAAAAGGAACTTCAGAGGCGGCCTGGAGTCAAAGTCTCCACGGCCGTTCGAGTTCCACTGTGGAACCCCCCCGATGCCCTCGCCATGTATTGGCACTGGGGATCCATGCTCACCACTAGCTACCCATACCAGGCCTGAATGGTCAGCACGGGCACGCCACAGCTATAAGCAGGGGATGAGGCTGAAGGCGCACTTGGCTCCCCACAGCTCTACTCGGCTGCTTAGCTGCTGACCGAGCCAAGGGAAGTCTAGCGCACAGATTGGCCAAGTTGCCCTCTCTGCTAATCCCTGCTCAGTTTTGGCCAAGCCTGCACCGTGGGAGCGTCAGAAAGGCTAGTGAATCGGGAGAGATACACAGAGAGGCATCCCAATTTCGGATGCCCCCCTTAGAAGAACGTCACATGGGAAATTAAAATTCCTGTGTGTTGTCTCTCTTTAAAAATGAGATTTAGAATTTTGAGAATGTTTTAATTTGCAGGAGCCTCCCAAGATGTGGCTAAGTAATACAGATTGAGCTTATAAATACTTTATCTTTTAATTGGCCTATATTACTCCAATTTGTATTATTATTTAATATGGAACTATAAACAATGAGAATAATGAGTTGAAAGCTAGTGCTGCTAATAATCAGCAACGTGGCACAACTTTCCTGTGCGGTGCGTCTCAGAGGAGGTGTATTTTCTAAATAAAAGCCTCTGGGAAAAATGGTACCAGAAGTGGAGTTCTGGTGTGCGATGGAAAATAAGAAGGCCAGACAGCGAGAACAACACATTCCTTCCCAGTGTGCTACACAAGGACTCGGAGGGCAATGTGTAATTACAGGTTGATATTATTAACCCAAAGACAAGCACACCGGGACGGAACAAGACATCCAAGGCAAGTAACTGAACTCTGGAAAACATTAATAAATGAGTCTTTAGCGCTCAGTTTGGGTATCTGTGGATTTGAAACCAAACAAGGGATTATAGTGTTTTCCATTTGTAATGTCCAGAAAGATTGCTATGATTCATTAATGGTTTCAGTTTGTCAGCGATTGGATGAGTGTGAGAAACTTACAGTCATTCACATCTGCTTGAAAAAAAAGTCTTTGCTCCAACTACCCTCTTAAAGCATGCTGAATTAAATCAAACAAAGTCAAAATAGACTTAAACCGGACCAACACACGTTTTTACTTTAACATGTAATCCCAGAAGGCAGAGCGGCAAAGTCAGAAGACAGTTCCTGTTTGCAGGCTGCCTGAGACTCCATGAGCCGCCATCTTGAATGTTTAAAGGACTCCATTCTCGCCGCTGGCTCGAAATGAAGGTGAGTATTACAAGCTTTGTGTGTAGTTAGCTACGAGGGGGGCTCCAGCATTCTGGATGCCCCCCAGAGCTTCTTGTGATCACCAGACAGGGACCAACACCCGTTAAAGTGGAACTTCACCCTGAATAAGAGCCTTATCTTATATGTTTCCCCCACCCTGTACATACAGATTGCTCACATTAAAAATCACTCTACCTGCATCTACTGCATGTTATGAGCCTTTAAACATCCAAGATGGCGGTTCATGGAGTATCAGGCAGCCTGCAAACAGGAAGTGTCTTCTGACTGTGCCGCTCTCCATTCTGGGATTGCTGTCCTTTTCCTTACCCCAGCTCTGCTCTGTCTGTGCAAAGCACAGCTATAACCCCGCCCCCTGTACTTTATACCGCTCTTCTCTCCTCAGTATGTGTGATGCTTCTGAGTCAAGATGCCGGCACCCGTATCCTAGAGTCCTGAACAGAGTAGCAGCCCAGTGGAGACTAAAACTTAAAATATATTAATTTTAGATGCTGGGGAATAGTTTTTTTTTAAGGGTTTGTTCTTTTCATTAAATCATGCTGAAGGTCCAGTTTAACCCTTTAAGTGCCAGCCTACCTGGAGTTTTTGTCACACTCTGTTGCTAGACCATTTTGCACTATTTTGCGCTCCCCATGTTCAAATGTGATTTTTGAAGGGATTTCCAGGGATTTCCCAGGAAAATGATATATTGTTTTTTTCAGCATAGTCTGGGCTTTAACATGAAATGTCTTGTTTGTCATTTTTTAGGTGTATTCTCAATATTTTTGGGTGAAATATGTGCAAAAAAAAAAAACTTTTTATTGCGTGTGAAATCCCAATTTCTCCCGGTTACAGCGGTACGACATATGTATAGGTAGACACCCTTTCCTGCCCAGGAGACTCCCCCAAACTGAAACAGAGCTTTAGGGGATTTTCAGATAAAATACAACTATGCTACGCAATATGCGCACCTTGCAGTTTTTCCAGAAAAACAACCCTTTACATTTGAAATACCCCCAACAAACTATATATTCTCTGGAAGTACACACCTCAGGCTTTCTAGGCGTACCAGGCTTGTTGATGTGGCCATAGTTTTCTGGAAGTAATCCCTCAATGGATTCTTTGGTTGCAAAGAGTTTCCCTAAAAAAAGGATAAAAAAGCAGAATCAAAGCCACATTTTCCTAAAAAAACTATATACAAACAAGAAAAAAACAAGTTTAATCTGAAAACGCAACATCCCCCGAACAGAACAATACCCAACATGCATAGCTACTGTCAAGGGAAAAGTTGCCAAACACCCCAAAGTAAAGCATGTGCGTAACTGTAATTTTACTTGAAAATTTCAGCTCTGCAGACAAAGTGCGCACCTTGCGATTTTTCAACCAAAACAACCCTTGACATTTGGAATATCCCCCATAAACCATATATTCCCTGAAAGTACACACATTAAGCTTTCTAAGGGTACACAGCTTGTTCTAGTGGGCTCATCTTTCTGAAATTATTACCTCAAAGAATTCTTTGTTTGCGCAGGGTTTCCCTAAAAAATGTATAAAAAAGCTGAATAAAAAACACCTTTTCCTAAAATATAAATATGCAAACCAGAAAAAACAAGCTAAGTCTGAAAGCACAAAATCCCTCGAACAGAACAATACCCAACATGCATAGGTACTATTAACCCTTGTAATTGCCAGCCTACTTGAGATTTTGTCACCCTCTGTTGACAGGCCATTTTTCCCCATTTTGCGTCATGTTTTGCGCCATGTTTTGCGCCATTTTTGCTGGAACTTTCAGGAAATTATATATATTTTTTTTTGCAGCAGAGTTTAGGCTTTAACATGAAATGTCTGGTTTGTAAATTTTTTTTTTTTTTTTTTTACAATATTATTAAGTAAAAAAAATAAATAAATAATTTTTTTTAGAAAATTGACTCCTTTATTTTAAATAAAAAATGTATTTTATTAAGGAAAATCATATTGCATGTGAAAGCCCCATTTCTACCGATTAGAACGGTACCACATATTTATCGGTAGCCCCCCGTTCCTGCCCAGGAGACCCCTCTAACTGAAACAAGTATTTTATAACATTCACAAATAAAATACAAATACCATCCACACTACAAAGAGTTAAATCGAGAAAAAAAATGACAGAGGGTTCCCCCTCCCAGGGGAGGGAGACCCCATTTTTTTTTTTTTTTTAAGGGTTAAAAACCCTTAAAAAAAAAAAAAAAAAATTGACGTGGGGTCCCCCTTACCCAAAGTAACCAGCCCGGGACCAGCTATGGGGGCTTGTAGGCACAGAGTGGGGGGGCCAGCTTTTGTGGCCCCCCACCCTGCAGCCTACGAGCCCACATAGCGTATGTGGGGCCGGGCTCTTCTGCCCCCCCCTGGCCTTTGGGGAGGCAGGTAATGGGGGTGCCGGGGGTTAATGGCAAGTCACCCGCTAGCGCAGGTGACTTGCCATCCCCCCAGCCTTGTGAACTGGTATAGGGGTCTCATGGACCCCTTACCAGCTCACAAAGGGTTAACTGTTAAAAAAAAAAAAAAACACCACACAATAATAAAAAGTATTTTATTAAAAAAAAAAACAATTTTTTTACTGTACTTACCTTCGATTGCAAGCTCTTGTCCCTCGCCGCTCAGCTGACAGATGCCGGTGATCGGCATCCAGAGAAGGGGGAGGCAGGAGATCAGAGGATCTCCTGCCACCTCCTTCCCCGGCACCGATCACCGGCATCTGACAGCTGAAAGAACTGACGCCGTGATCGGGGCTGGGACGACGTCATAGCCCCGCCCACAAAAGGGGTGGGGCTTGGCGCGAAGACGGAACGGGATGACGTCATAGCCTAGCTTAGCGGCAAGATGGCGGCCGCCATCAAGAAGGAGAGAGGAGAGAGCCTCCCGGTCCTGAGGGGGATCGGAGGCCCCCCAGGTGAAGAGGAGGGACAGCGGGAGCCAGCGCACACGCAGGTAAGTGAATGTCATTTTTTTTTTTTTTACAGTTAGCAGCTTCTGCTGCCAAAGCGGGGGGGGGGGGGGGGGGCAGCCTATTCCGGGGGCTCTCCTGGAGCCATCCGACCCCCCACGGGGGATCGGATGGCACCAAATTAAAGAGGAGACCCGGCCGGATCCAACAAGGGGTCAGGTGAGTATTTTTTATTTTTATTTTTTAAACTAGAAGGGGGGAAAGTCAAGCACGTAACACCTACGGGCTTGGCACTTAAGGCCCAGCCAAGCCAGCACGTAGGTGTTACGGGCTTGGCAACAAAAGGGTTAAAGTAAAACCGGGTGTTGGTCCGGTTTAAGGGGCACAAAGACTCAAAAGTGGAAACCACTTTTAAAGACACCACTTGGTATCTTACTAGACTAGTAGCAGGAGATCCACTAATCCTGGTTTGACTCGGGAGTAGAGGGGCTGCCACTGAGTGTTACTCCTCCATTAATGCTTATTGAGCACAAACAGTGCATTGGAACTAGAGCTCTGGGTAAAGAGACTTGCATAATATACAAAAAATATGTTTCAATGATTAGAATAAAGTGATTAATAGATGCTCCTTATCGTCTCCTTCCATAACAGATAGTATTGAATATAAAGTTGCAGTGAACCACTATGCCTGTACATATCCTGTACAGCAACGCAAATTGTACATATCTGTACAGGACAACCACCATTGGCCTTTTGACAGACTTTTGGATGCTCTCTCTGTAAGTGGAGAAGTCATCTCTATAACATCGCATAACATGCCTGAACAACTGTGGACTCCAAAATTATAGACAGAACTGAGAAAACATTTTGCGGTGCAGCGTACACAGACTCTACTGTACAGAATGTAATTTGCTAACCTAGAAATAGACTTTAAAATTACCATAGGAAAAGTATAATTTATTTTATTATTACACCTATATTATTTGATCTTGAGGAGCAGCAGAGTTGGGTGGCACTGCAGAAAAGTGTTTTGCTTAATCACTGAAATAAATCACAATCAATGCATAACTACCATCATATATGTGTATTATTAGATGGTGTGTAATCTGGGCGTTTTGAATATGTGGGACCTGGAAGCAGGGCTGTGGACTCAGAGCTAATTTTGGCTGGAGTCAGAGTTGGTAAAAATACAATTCTGTGATTACTCGCCTGTAGAATTGGTATTATATGTATACAGCACGGCCTGTTCCAGAATATTCCTTACACATGGGTAATACATCCACAAGATGGCACTGGACTGCAGAAAACAGCTTGTGGCTCCTCCCGGCCCTATATAAGTCAGGGACCTCCCACAAATTCCCCAGTATTGACAAGCAGCTAACAAGGAGCCAGGAGAACAACAGGAATTCAAAAATGAACATATGAACAATCACCATACAGAGGTAACTAAGAATAATGATAACAAGGGTGGGATGGAACAGGACGTGCTGTATACATATAATATCTAATATCATATAATAATATCATATAATATATAATAATATCAAATCCAATAGCAATGTCCATAAGGTAGGGTGGGATCCCCAAAAAGTAACAGCAGACAGTTTAAACCACTGCCACCTGCAGAACTTTGCGACCAAAAGCAGCATCAGCTGAGGCCCTAACATCAACCTTGTAAAACTTGTATGAACAGAAGACCAAGTAGCGGCCTTGCAAACTTGTTCAACATAAGCTTGGTGCTGAAAAGCCCAAGAGGCACCAATAGCATGAGTAGAATGAGCAGTAAGGCGGAAGGGAGGTTCCTTCCCCTTAGCAGAATAGACCTGTACCACAGCCTGACAGATCCACTTGCTGATAGTGGACTTAGCTGGAGCCAGACCCTTCTTAGGTCCAGACGGGAGCACAAAAAGAGCATCAGTCTTCCTGAGGGATTCAGTAGCCACCAAATAGAACTTCTGAGTCCTGACCACATCCAGAGAGTGTAAAACTCGCTCCTTAGGGTTACTAGGATTAGGGCACAGAGAAGGCAAAACAATGTCCTGATGAAAAGCAGACACAACCTTAGGCAGAAAATCTGGCTTAAAACAAACCACCACCTTGTCCTGGTGTCTCTCAAAGTAAGGGGGTTTGATGGAAAGTGCCGCCAACTCAGAAACACGCCTAACAGAAGGGATAGCCACCAAAAAGACTACCTTAAGAGTCAAAATGGACAAAGGGGCCTCACGCAAAGGCTCAAAGGGAGACCCCTGCAAGGCAGATAAGACCAAGTTCAAATCCCAGACTGGTAACATAGGCTTACGCGGAGGACGCAAGTGAGTAACCCCCTGGAAGAAAGTCTTGACCAGACGATGTTGAGCAAAGGATCTTTGGAAGAAAATGGCCAAGCAGAAACATGACCATTGAGAGAACTAAGTTGAAGACCCAAATCCAAACCATGTTACAGAAATTCCAGAATCCTAGGGATAGAAAACAACCGACAGGGAAGCGACTTAGACTCACACCAGTCAATGTAAGCATGCCATACCCTATAGTAGAAAGATGACGAGGACTTCTTCCTAGCCCGAATCATGGTATTAACAACAGAGGCAGGCAGCCCCTTTTCCATCAAGATGGAGGTTTCAGCAGCCAGGCCGTTAAAGCCAACGTTTGTAAATTGGGATGGTGTAGCTGCCCCTGAGTGAGCAGGTCTGGAACCTTGGGCAGCGCGTACTGATCTACTGCCAACTGCACGATGTCTGCGAACCACACTCTTCTAGGCCAACAGGAGGCCACCAGAATGGTTGGCGCCCCTTCCTGGGCTATCTTGCGCAGCACCCTGCCCAGCAGAGGAAAAGGAGGGAACACAGAGGAGCTGAAAGCTCTTCCAAGACATTGCTAGTGCATCCATGGCCAAGGCCAGAGGGTCCTGGGACAGAGAGACAAAGACTGGAAGCTTGTGATTGTGACGGGACGCAAACAGAGGGCACCACGAAAAGGGCATCCATCCTACGAAAAGGAGAAGTAGCCACCAAATAGTACTTCACACAGCGAACCACATCCAAAGAATGCAAAACCCTCTCCTTGTCATTGCTGGGCTTAGGACACAAGGAGGGAAGAACAATATCCTGATTCAAATGAAAAGCAGAGACCACCTTAGGAAGGAAATCTGGTTTAAAGTGGAAAACAACCTTGTCCTGATGCCTCTCAAAGTAAGGAGCCTTAATAGACAAGGCTGCCAACTCCGAAACACGTCGAACGGAGGTGATGGCAACCAGAAAAACAAGCTTCTGAGTAAGCGTAGAAAGTGCAATATCCTGCAAAGGTTCAAAAGGAGGACCCTGCAAGGCAGACAAAACCAACTTCAAATCCCAAACTGGGAGCAAAGGTTTCCTAGGAGGCCGCACATGCGTAACCCCCTGGAAAAAGGTCTTAACCAGAGGATGAAGGGCAAAAGACTTTTGAAAGAAAACCGCCAGGGCAGAAACCTGCCCCTTCAGCATACTAAGCTGCAAACCTTAGTCCAGACCGTGTTGCAGAAATTCCAAAACCCTAGGGATAGAAAACGCCCTGCAAGGCAAGGCCCTGACCTCACACCAATCAATATAAGACCTCCAAGTCTTATAATAGATGGCAGAGGAAGACTGCTTCCTAGCCCTAACCAGAGTCTGAATGACAGCATCAGAAAGACCTTCCTCCCTCAAGATGGAGGTTTCAGCAACCAAATTGGTAAATTGGGGTAGAGCAGTGGCCCCTGAGTGAGCAGATCCGGCAGAAGGGGCAGGTCTAACTGATCCTCCGACAACCTTACCACGTCTACGAACCAAACCTGTCTTGGCCACCTTGGAGCCACCAGGATTGCTGACGCGCCCTCTAGGGCCAGCTTGCGCACCACTCTGCCCGCCATGTGAAACGGAGGGAACAGGTACAGAAACCCCAGATCCCTCCAGTTCAGAGACATGGCATCCACTGCCAGAGCCAGTGGACCCCAGGAGAGAGAAACAAATGGCGGAAGCTTGTGACGAGAGGCAAAGAGGTCCACCTCCGGAAACCCCCACCGATGGCAAAGCGACCATTCCCCCCGGCGAGATGACCCCCTGCTCAGGGAGTCCGCCTCAGTGTTCTCCACTCCCGGAATGTACACCGCCGAGATGCATGGGACATTGCTCTCTGCCCAGGCAAGGATCAAGGTCACTTCCCTGAGGGCACGCCTGCTGCGAGTCCCTCCCTGGTGATTGATGTAGGTGACCGCCGTCCGAATGTCCGACCGAACTTGGACTGGTAGGCCCCGCAACTGATGAGTCAAGGGAGCCAGAACCAGCCTGATGGCTCTCAACTCCAGAACATTGATGGGATTGTGAGCCTCCAGAGGCCCCCACAGTCCCTGAAACTGAAGATCCTTCCAAAATCCCCCCCAACCTGACAGGCTGGCATCCGTGGTGACCGTCTCCCAACAAGGGGTCAGAAAGGACCTGCCCCTCGTCAGATTGCTTGGTTTCAGCCACCACCGAAGGGAACGCCGCACCCGGGGGGACATCAGAAAGGACTGATCCAATGACAGCGGGGACCCGTCCCAGGCCGCCAAGAGATGGAGCTGGAGCGTCCTTGTGTGAAACTGGGCAAAGGGAACCGCCTCGAACGACGCCACCATCAATCCCACGAGTCGCATCCCTAGCCGGATGGACGGACGGGGAATGGATAGAAGACGCTGAGTCAATTCCTGAATCAGAAGAACCTTGGCCCGGGGGAGAAACACCCTGGCCTGAGAAGTATCCAGCGACATTCCCAGGAACTCCACCACCCTGGAGGGAGTGAGGCAGGACTTGGGATAGTTGATCACCCAACCGAAACTCTCCAGAGTGGACACCACATTCCTGGTATCCAGCTGCGCCTGACTGAGGGAAGACGCCATGATGAGAAGATCGTACAGATAGGGCACAATGCGGATACCCCTGGACCTTGGTAACCTTGGTAAAAACCCTTGGAGCCGAGGTAAGGCCAAACGGAAGAGCCACAAACTGAAAATGTCGATTGTCCACGACAAACCTGAGGAATCTCTGGTGTGCCGGAAATATTGGAATATGCAGGTAAGCATCCCTGATGTCTATGGGCGTCATGAAGTCCCCCCCCCGACGCAGTGAGTGTATGGCTGAGCACAGAGTTTCCATACGGAACTTCCTGGGACAAACAAACCTGTTGAGCAACTTCAGATCCAGAATGGGACGAACGGATCCGTCCTTCTTGGGCACCGTGAACAAATTGGAATAGAAGCCCAGGCCCCGGTCTGCGAGGGGCACCGGGCATGTGACAGCCATGTCCAAGAGACTTGCTACTGCCACCCGAAGCCCCTGGGCGGCCAGAGGATCTGACGGCACCCGAGAACTGAAGAATCTGGGAGGGGGCCAGAACTCGAACTCCAGTTTGTAACCGGAAGACACCACTTCCTGAATCCACCTGTCCGAGACCTCTTGAACCCAAACCTGGGAGAAGAGTAGCAGCCGTCCCCCCACCCGCAAGGGTGAGGGCGCCCCCTCATTGCTGAGCCGGCTTGGCAGCGACTCTAGGCTTGGAGCCCCAACTGTGTCCTGGACGGGCCCGACCCTTGCCCCTGGTCCAGGAATCACTTCTGGACGAGGGGAAAGCCGAACCCCTGCCGACTCTAGCCCCACGAAAGGACTGAGAGAAGGAAGCCGCCCCCCCCCCCGAAAGGGGCGACGCTGCTTCTTACGCTGAGGTAATTTACCTCCCTTTGCCACCGAATCCAATTTTTCTCCAAAGAGCCACAACCCCACAAAGGGAAGGGCCGTGAGCGACTTTTTGGACACAAAATCAGCCGCCCACTGGCGTAACCAAACCGACCGGCGGATAGCCACAAGCAGAGCTGTAGCTCTGCTACACATCACCAAGGTGTCCTCCAGGGCGGACAGTACAAAGGATAAGAATAACTCACATCGCTTAAGGTCGGCAAACTCCTCACTAGCAGGGTCAAGCCCGGACGAGGTCAACAATCCTCTAACAACCGACCTGGCAGCAACCAGTACAAGCGCAGAAGCACAAACCGGCCGCAAGGCCGATCCAACACTGGCAAAACCATGACAAGCCATCTGGTCAATGCGTTTATCCTCACCATCTTTGAGAGTAGTGCACTCCAGAAAATGGAGGACTGAGGAGCTGGACAACCCCAAAACAGGAGCATCCACCTCGGGGGGGGGGGGGGGGGGGGGGGAGATGACCAGTGCTTCACTGCGTCCGCCGGAAAGGGATATTTCTTGTCCCAACCCGGTGGGACACCCGGAAGCCGCTCTCCCATTCCTTGCAAATGATACCATCAAAATGCTTTTGATAAGGAAATTCCAAACGGGGCTTCGTCTCTTCAAAGAACTCCCCCTTCACCGGAGGAGCCGCCTCGGGGGGGGGGGGGGGGGGAAAGCCAGGACCTCGAACACCTGAGCCAGGACCCTGGAAGTATCCGAGGAATCCCCCTGGCCCTGCTCGGTATCAGCGCCCACAAACTGCTGATCGTCGGAGTCCTCAGACCCCTCATACAGCTCCCCTTCCTCATTCGGGGAGCAATCAGACCAATCCAGGGAGTCAAAGTCCTCCCTATCAAAGGCCTGCGCAGCCGCATGCAAATGTTTTCGCTTTGCCGTGGCTTTTTGGCGACGGCACTAGAAAACAATTTTTCAAGATTGGCCAATCTGGCACACACCTCAGATTGCGACTCCCCGCTAATGACCACATCACACGCACATGTCAGGCGAGGGGGAGACGGGGAGGAGATCGGCGGAGCAGAACCAGACGCCCGAGATCCGGTCTGCCGCGTAATAGTCTGCTGCGCACAGGGTACACACAAAAATACATCATCCCCCAAAAGGGATACCCCACACCCCAAACACAGCCTGGATTGCCCCGAGGGGGGCACAAGCCCAGTATCCGGGGAAGCCTCCATATGGTGATTTTTTAGTACTATATATGGTATATACAATAAATGTGTACAATGCGCTTTATGTTGTTTGGGAATTACGCAATTATGCCACCCGGGATGCCCCTTTAAGTCCCGAGTGGGAGGATTTTAGGCCAGCTAAATTTTAACCAGGGACCTGGACCGGGAGAACCCCCCTTTAATATGCTCAATGGTCCACCTGGAACAAGAACACAAGCACACATTCAGCACCATGCAAATGTAGGAAGCCAGTAACAATTGATAGTGACGGCCATCAGGCCCCTCACCCGACCACCGGAACCGCAGGAAACGCGCGCAGTGTGCAGTAGGAAGAGGGAAGGCGGGCCGGTGCGGTATGCGCCCCTGCCCCGTCTCTCCCGGCCAGAAGCCGGGACGTGAAAGCCGCACACTCAGCACGGGGGCGGGCCGTAGGCGCACGCAAGCGCCCAGCCCCGCCCCCCCACCTCGCAGGAGAAGAAGCCCTCATGGACTCGCCGCCGCCATTGCGGCCAGCACTATTAGCGTGCAGGAAGGCCGGCGCCGCGGGACCTCCGGCGCCATGCAAATAACGTAAAAACACACACAAGTAAATGAACACACACACACAAGAATAAAGGAATCCATAAAGGACCCGCGCCCCCCCCCCCCCCTTCTAAGAGTACCTGGGAGAGGGGGAATCCATGCCAGGGAAGGCCCAAGGGACGGGGCATCCCAAACCGGGATCACCAACCCGGATAGCCGGCTACCCCTTGTTATGGGGTCTCACGGCTCCTAAGCACCAGGGGTGCCAACTACCTTTGCCCGGACCAGCAGCCTAGGCTGGGAGGCAGGGAATATAAAACAAGGGGATCCGGGCAGAAATAGAAGAATAAAAGTGGCAGGGAGCCATCCCGGCTACCTGCAAGGAGGAGACATCATCTTCTGACTTGCTCGCCTCTGCAGCGATGGAAAACTGGGTAATGAGTGGGAGGTCCCAGGTATTTATGGGCCGGGAGGGTCTGACCTTTTTTTGTTATCATCTCTGCAAGATCGCCATCTACAGGTCAGTATACCCCAAGTGTAATGAATGTCTTGAAGCGGGGTGTGTGACATACTTAGAATATAAAATAAACCAACTGAGCAGATGTCCCCTTGTGTTTCTGCCTGTGTCAGTGCCCAAAGGATCCAACAGCTTTGCAATATATATAGTATTGTCCCCAAACTTTTGGCGGGAGGGGGCTTGTAGCATTCTATGCAAAGGTCACATGGTAAGTAGCACTACTTGACAACTGCTATCCTGATTTTTAGAAAAATAAACCAAAACTTTCTGTACCACACCCTTCACTTACATACACTCATATTCTACAGCTAAAATTTTGAAGTTTTCTGTGAGCTATAAAATCAGATCAGTGGCTTTTCCAACAATTAACATTCCTAAAAGGAAAATTAATAATCACAGCTGTTCCATTTATTAGGCGTAAAATAAACAGTGCTGGAGTCATTACTTACTCTTCATTTCCACCTAGTGGTTAAAGAAGTTATGGCATGCTTCCAACTGGAGCATTTTAGCTAATGAACAAAATCTAAGTTTAGTGAACAAAACCTGCTTTTGTGGTTTAAATTCCTTTTTCCAGCTGAGAGAAACAATGTGAGTATTAAAGAACAGTAATGTAAGTACGTATGTACGTACATACATACGTGCATGTGTGCGTGTGTATGGGGCATACTAGATCATTGGCCATCAGCCGAGCATGTAAAATCTGAAAATCTTTTCTAAAATCAATGTTACCTCTTTTAAAAGGCTGTTACCCGTTGTAACCTGTTTTATCTTACACTCTGCTGGAAGGGCTGGCTACTTTACTTTGTGGCTGGATTTTCCCCTCCTTGTCAGCAATGAGACCACAAATTACAGATACCTTGCTTTAGGGAGCGATATCACACAGGGATGCACAGAAAGCAATAAAAAGCACTGAAGATGTCAAGATAACATTCTGTGCCATTCTACATTTAAAAGGTCACACTAAAGCAGTATGCTATGCAAAATTATTATTTCTTAGTTTTATTACACAGCCACAAATCTAACAATCTGTGTTAGCAAAAAATAAATGTTGCTTTTGTGCCTTTGGTTAGTGTTTGCAGATCATCACATCTAATCTAGGTTAGTTGCCCAAAATCAGGAGGAACCTTTAAAAGACCCCAGAACCAGCGAATCCTCATTTCCTGGGGCATCCTGATTTGCATGACTCTAATCATTAATAACTGGTATTTTTGCTATTGTTGATCAGTAGGTATAATATGGTAACTTTAGGTCTGGTTTTGGTCCACTAAATTAAAACTAGAGTCTATATGACTTCAGTTAGAAACCCATGCAAGGGGCATCCCTATGTTTTATGTTTCCTAGTGCTAAACCATTGGCTTTGCTTTTATTCCTGGCCAGGCCAGGCTTCATTGCTGGGACAGGCAGCACGTGCCCTGCTGTGGTCAGAGCAGACAGCTCACAGACTGTGGTTTCTGGGGCTCATTCTGGGAGCCTCTAGGGCCCTGGGCAGCTGTGCATCCAGATTGGTGCATGGTTGTGGAGAAACGTAATTGAAAGAGGAATTTGGAGACCTGCTACAGCATCACTGCAGGGAAAGGAGGAGAGGCATCAGGTGAGCTGCTTGCCGCTACATTGCTATTAGCTTTTAAAAACTGCTATCTTAGGGTACTGTAATTTTCCGGTTATATTGTGCTACTACTGCAAGAACTGTTCCTTCAAAACACATAGTTCAAAGTAAAATGTCCAAATGTCCACTGCCCAAAGGTCCTCATTGTGGCACTAAATATCAGATACCGCTGTCCCAATAACATTTGCCCATCAGTCAGCTGTTAGGATTTAACTTAATGGGAAGGTAAAAGATCAGCAAGAGGGCTGCTTTAAAGAGTTTTAATTAGATCCTAACTTACAAAAGCAAGGCTGATTCAACCCCATGAAAGTTTTTTTTCTCACTTTTTGTGAAATAAAATATATAATGATTTTTAGCCATGTGAACTTTTTAAAAATGTGTACAGCTAAAATGGTGCTAAATTGCACTAGGGGAATACAAATCAACTTTATTCTCACAAAAACAGTGAGAAAGAAAAAATACAGTTTTGTGAGTACTCACCTGTAAAACGGATATTATGAGTGTGACATACACTCCGCTTCCACAGTCATGACATCTGGGTAATCTCCAGTAGAGGGCGAACTTCTGCAGAGATGAATGCAAAAAAAGGAGCTCCTCCCGATCCATAAAAACCTGGGACCTCCCACTAATTCCCCAGTGTAAGATAGCAGTAAGGGAACCAGGAAGAACCAATTATAACAATACTAACAACATATACAATGGTTCACCATATAAAGGATCCGGAATACCAGAAGGGTGGGGTGAAGCGGAGTGTATGTCACACTCATAATATCCGTTTTACAGGTGAGTACTCACAAATGGTATAATTCCAAGTGTGACATACACTCCGCTTCCACAGTCATGACATCTGGGACATCCAATAGCAGTGTCCGTCATGGGTGGGAACCAAAAACAGTAAAAGAATGCACCAACTTAAACCACTGTAGCTTGCAGAACCTTGCGCCCAAAAACAGCATCCGCTGAAGCCCGCACATCAACCTTGTAAAACTTGGAAAAAGTATGAACGGAAGACCAAGTAGCAGCCTTACAAACTTGGTCAACAGAAGTCTGGTGCTGAAAAGCCCAGGACGCACCAACAGCATGAGTAGAATGCGCAGTGACCTTAAAAGGGGGAGTCCTCCCCTTAGCAGAATAGGCCCCAACAATGGCCTGACGAATCCATTTGCTAATGGTAGACTTGGCGGGCGCCATACCTTTCCTGCGCCCCCAGGGCCCCACGAAAAAGGTGTCCGTCTTGCGGAAAGAAGAAGTAGTCACCAAATAGTACTTAACACAGTGAACAACATCCAAATTGTGCAGGACCCTCTCCTTGTCATTGCTAGGCGTAGGGCACAAGGAAGGGAGAACAATATCCTGATTTGAGAAGGAAGGCAGATACCACCTTAGGAAGGAAATCTGTCTTAAAGCGAAAGATCACCTTGTCCTGGTGTCTTTCAAAGTAAGGGGCCTGAATTGACAGAGCCGCCAACTCAGAGACACGTCGAACAGAGGTAATAGCCACCAAGAAGGCAACCTTTTGAGTGAAAACAGAAAGAGCAATATCCTGTAACGGCTCAAAAGGAGGACCCTGGAGAGCCGAAAGAACCAAATCCCAAACAGGAACCAAAGCCTTCCGAGGGGGTCGAACATGAGTTACCCCCTGGAAAAAAGTCTTAACCAGCGGGTGTAAGGCAAAAGATCTTTGGAAGAAAATAGACAGAGCCGAGACCTGCCCTTTCAAGGTACTAAGCTGGAACCCAAAATCCAGACCGTGCTGAAGAAACTCCAAAATCCTAGGAATCGAAAACACCCTGCAAGGCAAGGCCCTAGCCTCACACCAGTCAATATAGGACCGCCAAGTTCTATAGTAAATGCCAGATGAGGACCGCTTCCTAGCTCTAAGCAAGGTCTGAACAACAGCCTCAGACAAACCTTCCTCCTTCAGAATGAAGGTTTCAGCAGCCAAGCCGTCAAAGCCAGCATTTGTAAATTGGGGTAAAGAAGATGACCCTGAGAAATCAGATCCGGAAACATGGGAAGCCGGTACTGATCTACCGCCAACCTTACAACATCTGCGTACCAAACCCTTCTTGGCCACCTTGGAGCCACCAGGATTGCTGGTGCCCCTTCCAGAACCAGTTGCGAACCACCTTGCCCACCATGGAGAAGGAAGGAAACAGGTACAGAAACCCCAGATCCTTCCAGGCAAGGGACAAGGCATCCACTGCCAGAGCTAGAGGATCCTGAGATAGAGACACAAAGGCCGGGAGTTTGCAATTGTGCCGTGAGGCAAAGAGATCCACCTCCGGAGTCCCCCACTTGTGACAAAGGAACCGAAAAACTCCGGGATTGAGAGACCACTCCCCTTGGCGAGAGGACCCCCTGCTCAGGGAATCCGCCTTCGTGTTCTCCACTCCCGGAATGTAGACTGACGAAATGCAAGGAACATTGCTCCCCGCCCAGTGCAGGATCAGAGAGACTTCCCTGAGGGCACTCCTGCTGCGAGTCCCTCCTTGGTGATTGATGTAGGCTACCGCCGTCTGATTGTCTGGTCGAATCTGAACCAGAAGACCCTGTAAGTGCGACGTCAGCCGTGACAGGACAAGCCGGATGGCTCTGAGCTCTAAGACATTGATGGGGTTGTGAGCCTCCTGAGGACCCCACACCCCACTGAACGGATGACTTTTCCAGAAACCTCCCCAGCCCGACAGGCTGGCATCCGTGGTAACCGTCTCCCAGCGAGGAACCAGAAAGGATCTGCCCATCAACAGGTTGCTCGACTCCAGCCACCACCGAAGGGACTGCTGAACCCTGGGAGACATCCTGAACAGTTGATCCAAGGACTGCGGACACCTGTCCCAATGCGTCAATAGGTGAAGTTGGAGAGATCTCATGTGAAACTGAGCAAACGGTACCGCCTCGAAGGAAGCCACCATCAATCCCACCAGTTTTATCCCCAGTCGGATAGAAGGGCAAGGAATGGCCAGAAGAAGGCGGATCAGATCCTGAATCCCCTGCACCTTGGACTGAGGCAGAAACATTCTGGCCAGAATGGTATCCAGATTCAGGCCCAGAAATGAAATCTCCCTTGATGGGGAGAGAGAGGACTTGGGGCGGTTGATCACCCACCCGAACCTCTCCAGGGTCGACACCACCTGGTGTGTGTCCAGCTCCGCCTGCCGGAGGGAAGAAGCGGAGATTAGCAGGTCGTCCAGGTACGGCACAATGCGAATGCCCTGAGCTCTGAGCAGTGCCATTATGCCCGCCAGAACCTTGGTGAAGACCCTCGGCGCAGAGGTCAACCAGAAGGGAAGGGCTACAAACTGAAAATGTTGATCCTCCACCGCGAACCTGAGGAATCTCTGATGCGCTGGAAAAATAGGAACATGCAGATACGCATCCTTGATGTCTATGGATGTCAAAGTCCCCTTGACGAAGGGAATTGATGGCCGAGCGCAGAGTCTCCATGCGGAACGTCTTGGTTCTGATGAATCTGTTGAGGATCTTTAGGTCCAGAATGGGTCTCACGGAGCCATCCTTTTTGGGAACCGTGAAAAGATTGGAGTAGTAACCCCTGCCTCTCTCCGAGGGAGTCACCGGCATATGACTCCCATGTCCAGAAGATTCTGTACTGCTAACAGGAGCCCCTGTACAGCCTGAGGGTCCGAGGGCACTCAAGACCTTAAAAATCTTGGAGGAGGCCAGTACTCGAACTCCAATTTGTACCCGGAGGAGACCACTTCCAAGATCCAATTGTCTGTGACCTCCTGGGCCCAAACCTGAAAGAAGAGCCGCAGCCGCCTCCCCACCCGAACGGGTGAGGGCACCCCTTCATTGTTGAGCTGGTTTAACCGCGGGCTTAGGCTTGGAACCCCAGGCAGACGCGGGACAGGCCCGACCTCTGCCTCTGTTCCAGGAAGAACCTCTAACACCTGAGAAGGCCAAACCTCAGACAGCTCTGGCACCTCGAAAGGAAGGATTGAAGGAGCCTGCCCCCCGAAAGGAGCGACGCTGCTTCTTACGCTGAGGTAACTTACCTCCCTTTGCCACAGCATCCAACTTGTCTCCAAACAGCCGCAAACCCAAGAAGGGGAGAGCTGTGAGCGATTTCTTGGCCGCAAAGTCCGCCGTCCACTGGCGGAGCCAGACCGATCGGCGCATGGCCACCAATAAGGACGAAGTCCTACTACCCATGACAATAGTGTCTTCCATAGCAGCCAAGACAAAATCCATGAACAATTCACACCTTTTAAGAGTAGCGAACTCAGCGCTGGCAGAATCAAGGTGAGCGTCCCTTAACCAGTCCCTGATCAGAGACCTAGTAGCCACCGACACTAGCGCAGATGCACACACAGGCCGCAAGGCCGAACCCACACTGGCAAAAGCATGGCATGCCATCTGATCAAGGCGCTTATCCTCGCCATCCTTAAGGGTAGTGGCGTCTGGGGTGTGAATCACCGAGGTGTTAGTCAATCCCAAAACTGGCGCATCGACCTCGGGAGGAGAAGACCAGCGCTTAACCGCTTCCACCGGAAAAGGATACTTCTTATCCCATCCCTGAGGAACACTCGGAAGCCGACTAGGTTTCTCCCATTCCCTAAGGATCAATGCATCAAAGTGACGAGGCGTGTGGGACCCAAAAAATTCCCCTTTTTTGAGAGGGGGCGCCTCAGGCGGGGCAACATCCAGAATCTCCAAGAGATGTGTCAAAACCTTGGTAGTGTCAACGGCATCCCCCCGCGCCTGCCCAACATCAGCATCACAAAACTGTACATCGTCAGCCTCAGACTCCTCATACAATTCCCCCTCCTCTAACGGGTAATAATCCGACCAATCAAGGGAATCATCATCAACATCCCAAGCCGCCTGGGCCCAGACCGGGGAAAACCGCAGCAACAGCAGAGCGCCAAAATGGCCGCCGGTGCCGAGCCTCATGTGAATAAGGGAAGGGGGGGGCGAGCCAGCGCAGAACGCGCGCTCGTCCGGCCACGCCCCCCTCCCAGAACGACAGGCAATGCGGATTCGAGCTGTGGGCTGGCCGCATCAGAGCGCCAAAAAGAGGGGGAGGGGTGACCGCGGCCGAGACGAGGGCCCGGCCCCGCCCCCCCCTCCGACGCGGCCTGAGGGAGAGAAGCTCCCCAGGCTGAACCATCAATAAGAAGAAACGGCTGTCAGCACAAGGCACACAAAAAGCAGTCAGCACCAAACACTCCTGTGCACACACAACACTCACACTGCCTGTACAATAAATGAGGAAAAACAGCCAACCGTGGGAAAAGGCAAGCCCCCCCCCCCAGGAGGGTAAGGAAGGGACCCGGAAGGGGGATAGCCCAAGCCAGAATCTTGGCATAGGAAATGTAAGGGACAGGGCATCCAAAACCGGGATCACCAACCTGGACTACCGCCTACCCCTTGTAATGGGGTCTCACGGGGGAGCAAAGCTCCTTCAACACCACAAGGTGCTGCCTATCCTCACCAGGACCTGCAGCCAAGGCTGGGAGGCTCAAATAGGGTTAATTTAGAAAAGGTCCTGGCAGCAATAGGGACAAAAAAAGGGCCGGCTTACCTGCAAGTAAGAGAAGTCTTCATCTTCTGTCTTGCTCGCCTTTCTGCAGAGAAGGAACCGGGGAATTAGTGGGAGGTCCCAGGTATTTATGGACCGGGAGGAGCTCCTTTTTTTGCATTCATCTCTGCAGAAGTTCGCCCTCTACTGGAGATTACCCAGATGTCATGACTGTGAAGCGGAGTGTATGTCACACTTGGAATATCCTCAATTTCTGAATCAGCCCTATGGTATCTGGGTCTGCAGACCTAGTTTACAAAAAGCTATTACAGGTATATATAGATAGAATGTTTGTCCATTGTGCAAAGTCTGAGGAACAGAACAGGCCAGGGCAGACTGCAAGAATTTTACAAAATATTGGTTAAAGGGACATATTTAAAACCTTTAAATACACAAACAACGCGTAAGGTCCCAGTACTTTCAGTATTAAGCGAAGCTAAAAAGACTAGCTGAAGAAAGAGGTCCTTTAAGCAAAACAAAAGCCCGGGATTTGCACTTTTCCCAGTTTCGTTCTGCCCCACTGTGTGAAACACCCCAAATAAGCCTTAGACTCCCCCTTTCCCCGGTTCAACTGCACCTGCGCGGACTCTCGTCCAATCAGAGCCGCTGCACTAAAGTGACATAATTCGGTGAACAGCTCTGATTGTTGTGGATGAGGAGCGCAAGTAGTGCATCCCCTGCTGCCCCGCATTTGTGCCCCAGCCTATCTGAATGGCTGGGAGCCAGAGGCGCACACAGAGGAAGCAGCTGCTCTCACTCCCCATTCACAACAGAGCTGCCTCGACAAATTACATCAGCTCAGCAGGCACCTCTGATTGGACAAGTGACCATGCATACGTCATTGGACCTGGGAAAGGTAAAGGAATTCTAGTGCCCTGGGGAGTTTCAGATAGCGGGGAATCCCAATCCCAGGATGCCCCAGGGGGAAATAATTTTAGATATCAGGCCTGGACCCAGACATTTTGTAGGCAAGAAACGCTATATGAACCTTTCAACCCCCCCCCCCCCCAGACAATCTGGCGCTCAGACACTTACCAGATTGTCTGATTCAGTCCTATGCCACCCGCTGCCCCCTCGTGCTATTCATCATAGAAAATATAGCATGCCCCTTCCATTGCAGTGAATGGAGGGGGTGTGGCATAGCACCCGTGATGGATGGTCCATAGTCAATTGCACAGAGGAGAGTGGCTGGGTGGCAGGCAGCATGCAGCACGGGACTGGATCACACAATCCGTTAAAGGAGCACTATCCCAAAATTGTTCCACATCCTTGATGTCTATGGACGTCATGAAATCCCCCTGACGAAGGGAACCGATGGCTGAGCGCAGAGTCTCCATGCGGAACTTCTTGGTTCTGATGAACCTGCTGAGAAGCTTCAAATCCAGAATGGGTCTTATGGATCCATCCTTTTTGGGAACCGTGAAGAGGTTGGAATAATAGCCCCGGCCTCTCTCTGAAAAAGGCACCGGGCATATGACCGCCATGTCCAGGAGATTCTTTACAGCCAACAGGAGCCCCTGCGCTACACGAGGATCCGATGGCACCCGAGACCTTAGGAATCTGGGAGGAGGCCGGGACTCGAACTCCAGTTTGTACCCAGACGAGACCACTTCCAATATCCGCTTGTCTGTGACCTCCTGGGCCCAGACCTGGAAGAAGAGCCGCAGTCGTCCCGCCACCCACAAGGGTAAGGGCGCCTCTTCATTGCTGAGCCAGCTTGGCAGCGGGCTTGGGCCTGGAACCCCAGGTAGAGGCCGGACGGGCGCGTCCCCTGGCTCTGTTCCAGGAATCACCTCTGAAGCTAGAGTAGGCAAGACCTCTGCCCACTCTGGCACCGCGAAAGGAAGGATTGAAGGAGCTTGCCCCCCGAAAGGAGTGACGCTGCTTCTTACGCTGAGGCAGCTTCCCACCTTTCGCCACAGAATCCAATTTGTCACCAAACAGCCGCATACCCAGGAAGGGCAGCGCTGTGAGTGATTTCTTGGCCGCTATGTCAGCCGCCCACTGGCGTAGCCATACCAATCGACGCATGGCCACCAGCAGAGCCGAGGTTCTACTACACATGATAATAGTGTCATCCATAGCCGCCAACACAAAGTTCATGAACAATTCACAGCTCTTAAGGGCTGTGAATTCAGCAATGGCCAGGTTGAGTTGGGACCCTTTTAACATGTCCCTAACCTCAGACCTGGTAGCCACAGCCACAAGTGCAGAAGCACAAACAGGCCGCAAGGCTGAACCCACACTGGCAAAGGCATGGCATGCCATCTGATCAATGCGCTTATCCTCGCCATCCTTAAGGGTAGACCCGGAAGGGGGGGAAAATCCCGCACCATGGGTGTAAGGGATATACACATGAATATATATTGAATATATATATATTAATAAATTACATATATATAGGGCCCGGGCAGAAATAGGGCAAAAAATGCAGCATACATCTTCTGACTTGCTCGCTGTCCTGCAGAGAAGGAACTGGAGAATGTGTGGGAGGTCCCAGGTATTTATGGACCGGGAGGGGCTTCTTTTTTGCTTTCATCTCTGCAGAAGTTCGCCCTCTACTGGACCATAACCATATGTCATGAATAGTGGAAGCGGGGTGTGTGACATACTTGGAATATCCATATAAACATGTTGGCTAATGAGGGGAGGGGTCACTTATACATCGGAAATGAATAAAACTCCCACCAAGCTTGTGGTTTGCCCTCTCATGGTAGGAATACAATCCAGGGGTGACAGGTTTAGCGTATCAGGGGTGACAGAGCCTGTCCTCTTCCTTCCATTAAAATAAAAAAAAGAAAAAAACTTGGTTGGATATTTCTTGATGAAGGGTGTATAAGTGACCCCTCCACCCACCATCCAGCATATTTATATGGATTTTTATAATTGCGCCATTTTTTCCGATAGTGCGCCTTTAAGTGTCTGAGCGCCAGACTATGGGGGGCAGGGGGGAGTAAAGGGGAGCATAGCGTTATTTGTATTTTTTGCCTGCCGAATGTCTTTAAGTTCCTTTGAACTTTAGTTGGTCTAACTGACCAAGGCTTTGTATAACAGGCTTTTGTGAAGTCATTCTGGAATAAGCTGGCACAAACATCAGCACAATCCTTTAACAAGGCCTGTTTCAAACCTACTCTTCATAGTGCCATCCTCTTCTTCCTCATCTTCTTCATCGTCGCTGTTTATGACCATGGTCCCCAAGTCAGATTCCAACATGGTGCTGTTATGCTCAATCATGGTCTGGGCCCCCTCACTCATTGTGCTGGCTGCCCTCATGGTCCCGGCACTCTCTGAACTGGTCTTGACCATAGTGTGAGAATCCAACTCATCTTCCTCCTATAGAAAGGAAAGACAAAACATAAAGGGTTACTAGGATGCCAATTCCCTTGCTAGTCTTCATGGAAACACTATGAAATATTTCCACAGGATCAGTTTATATAAATTTAGATCAGTTTATATAAATGTATTTCCCATAAAGCCACATCACAAAAACCGCAAACTGCAATAAATACTAAACATCCCTGGCTGGAAAACAATGAACTTTAACCACACTTTATATTAGTTTGACTATTTTTCTGGTTCATAATTTACAATTAAAGTGGAGCAAAGACAGTAGGGCTGGAAAGAAACAACAGGAGGCACCTTGTGCTGCAAACATGAAATGTGATGTCAATTTATAGGACGCTGCCATATTTTACTAGTCTCTCATCCCCAGAAAAAACAAGCAAGTCATTTTTAGTAACAGAAAGATCTGCTCAGCAGATGCTGGGGGAATTGTTGAAAAGAACAGATTCCAGCATTGGATACAACAGCATTTCCAATCAGTGGCAGTAATGTTCCTGGAATGCAGAGCCGAACTGATGATAATCCAGTGTATGATTCATAAGCCCCATATGGAGCACAAATATTTGAAAACAAAAAGGAAACGGCAACACTTCTCCCGCATTTTATTGCCCTATGTACCATTAGAGATCCCAGATCAATAGTTCACAGCTTCAGATAAAACATGCTCTGCCATACAAATAAAGCCTAACCTGCATTAACTGCCTGAAGACTAGAGGTTATGGTTTGGAAACATAGGAGTACACAGGAACTTTGATTTTTGTATGGGTAGCATATTTTCTATTTTCGAATATCAGAAGAGAAAGGCTGCTTTATCACACTGGCAGTTTAGGAATATAAAAAAAGTAGAACATTAAAGTCATTCTATACCCAAAAATGATGTTTACGTCATCACCTCCACCATTCTCCGCTTCAGCTTGGAAGATTCATCTTGCAGTCGAGTCTTATCTAGCGGTTTGTGTAATGTGTGTGGCGACAGCCAGCACCTGTATATCTTAGGTGTGTAGGAGGCACCCAGGGGCATAGCTAGGGAGGCGGGGGGGGGGGTACGCCATTTCAAATCTTTTCCCCAGATGCCAGAATACCTAGCTACCCCTCTGGAGGCACCTAACTGGGAAATCTCATAGACACAGGACCAATGACCTGTTGCCATTGTTGGAATGGGTTTTTAATTTATTAAATGCCCAGGCACACTTAAAAGTATTCCCATTGTTTCGGGTGACACATGGCAATGTTCTCATTTTTTGCTTTGTAAAACAAAGCTATTTGCCAAGATAATTCTAAAATGAAATTTCACCTTGTGTTCCTCGGGTACTCAGTGATAGGAATGGCAGGGCTGATTTATGCAAGTACACTGTGTACGCATTGGAATGGGCTGGGCTTGACTGACAGAGTGGGCTCCATTTCTAGCCTAATCACCAAGAGAGGAGTGTCCACTTCACACGAGCCTCACGACTGAATTTAAGTGATGAGAGAAAAGAGTGGGACTGACACTGCATCATGTAAGCTGCCAGTCAAATGGTTTTAAAGTTTGACTGGTCATAGAACATATAAAACATAGAAGGTTGACGGCAGAAGGAGAGCATACGCTCCATCTAGTCTGCCCTTATGTGTATACTGTATGTTCTCTTTATCTTAGGATAGATGTGTGCTTATCCCAAGCATGTTCAAATTCAGTGACTGTTTTAAACTACCACTGCTGAAAGTTTGTTCCAGGCATCTACTACACTTTCTGTAAAATAATATTTTAATAATAAGTTTCTTCTTAAAAACACCTCCCTCCTGAACCTTCTCTCTCTCCCTTCTTTCACCCAGACTGTACAAATTAAGTCCTTTAAGTCTCTCCTGATAAGTTTTAAGTTTCAATCCTTCTACCATTTTTGTTGCCACGTTCTATTTGAATTATGTCTTTTTGCAGG
Source organism: Gastrophryne carolinensis (assembly GCA_027917425.1). Lineage (NCBI taxonomy): Eukaryota > Metazoa > Chordata > Amphibia > Anura > Microhylidae > Gastrophryne > Gastrophryne carolinensis. Next base: position 385,307,300 of record CM051239.1, read on the forward strand.
TAAGGTCTCCAGAACTGCACACAGTAGTCTAGCTGTGGCCTTACCAGGGCTCTATACAGCGGCATCACAACCTCCCTCTTCCTACTGGTGATGCCTCGAGCTATGCAGCTGAGCATCCTGCTTGCTTTGCTCACTGCCTGGCTACACTGTCCACTCATCCTGCAGCTATCAGTAATTAGTATCCCTAAATCTCTTTCCTCCCTGGTCCTGTGTTTCTATGTTTGTAGATTGGAAGAGGGAGACCAAAGGAAACCTGGAAAAGAACAGTTGGACTGAAGGAGATGGGCAAGACATGGAGCCAGATTAAATTAGAAGCAAAGGACAGGATCAGATGGAGACTCTCCTTGGAAGCCCTATGTGCCACTTAGGCGCTAAAGGAATCTGACTGATACCAGTTTGAGTTTTTGCACCTCCATAGGTAGGCAAACGTATAAACTGACCTACAACACCCCTTTAAAATTACAGCTACAATCACATAGGTCGAAAAAAAACTCCAGCTGTCTTTAGCCATCTGCATCTTATAACATTAATGGTAGTGTGGCCTGACACACAGACTATGACACAACAAACTTTTGAACAAGATTAGGCTGTAGTAATGAGTACAACATGTAATATTTAATTGGTTGTACCAGGCAAACATAACCTCTTAACAGTATATATTTCAATAACAGTTATATGAAGAGACAGCCAGCAATTAGAAACCGAAAAATTTGTTAGAGTTCTCCTCTAACTGCTTTCTTATCTGCATTGTTTCACAAAAGATGTTACAGCCCAACTGGCAGCATGTTGCCGTTTGTCAGATGGTCCCAATTAGTTAAACTCGATGACCGTTTGTGATACACTAATTACTTTTACAGTTTGTTCCTGTCTAAGAGCTCTGATTCTCTTCTGTGTCATGGAAGTAAGTATGTTATCAGAGTGAAAGCAGAGCAGACACATGGAAGAAAACTTAGAAGGCTTCAAGGAGATTTGATTTTCCTTGGAACACAATAGGATGCTCTTAACTTGTTATGCACAGAAAACTAAAGCTCGTCACCAGTTTTCACTGGTCAAGAAGAGAAAGAACGTAATTAATCTGGGATGGATTAAACCTTTAATTGCTACACAGCTAACATAACTGGACATACCCTTCTAGTAGAATTTACCTACCACTTATCAATCCACATGTTCAGAAGTTCAAATTTGTTTTTGTTTTTTTATGAAACAATGAATGAGAACATCTTTTAGGTTTCCACTGAAGATACCTAGCATCAAGAAGTTTATCTAAAAGAAACTTACATTTAACAGGGTGGTTCTTATAACTACAATCACAGAACAAAATGTCATATACAGATTGGGCTTTCTTGGGTTTGAGAGAAGAGAAAAAAACATTCAAAAGAAATTGTACCAAATATGTACAACCTAATATAAGCATTGTACACATTGATCAACAGAAGCACAAATTAAAACTCGTAGTTCAACTCCAGGTCCCCCCGCTTTTATTAGCTATCCTGTCCTTTGCACAAATTAGAAATACATGTAGTCTTTTAAAAAAAAGAGACACTACACTCCAGGCTTATTGTATGCCTAGGCTTAGTTAAAACTCTGCAAAGTAACACAATAGTGTCACCCTTTCCTTGTATCCTTTTTTTTTTTTTTTTTCCTTCCTCTCCTCTCTCTACTTTCTCCCTTTTCCTCTTCTCTCTGTGTATTGTTCTTCAAATAATACATTTCAGTAAATGTACATGTCCACTACAAAGTGGATTTCTATGCATTATTACTAGAGCATTATAGTTCATGGAAAAGTATTGTTGTTATTGATATAACAGAAAACTTAATGCTGACCTGAAACCTAAACATTTCTTGAAAACTTCAATACAAATATTGGAAACAAAAAGGAGGCTACCGTTTGTTGTAGAGTAACATGCTCTTTTTTTAAATAAAAGAAGCACCAAAATAGATTAATAATCTGGTTATTACACACATCTTTCATCCAGAATAATGATGAAAATGTTTCCATAAAAGGTCTGCATTAAATTCATCTGACACTAGGAGGTGCCAGAGACAACAAAATTCGATGCAATCTGTAAACATTGTGCTTAGGCTTTTTTTACAAAAAGCAAACCTTGCTTCAATTTGATGGACATAGGATGTATTTTTTTTAACCAGGCCGCTAACAGGGGCATAACTATAGAGGGTGCAATCACACAGGGGCCACGTCCTAATCATTGTTAGCCACAGTATTAGTCATATTTGTGCTCACTTTACTTGCAACGTGTCTCTGCAATTTTTCTCTTTACTTTTTAAGCTGCATCCAACGGAGTTTAAAGAAAAAAAGGTTTACTGTATGAGTCTTGGAAGGGCCCCACCACATTTAGTTACGTGACTGACCAATACTGTATGTAACCTCACCTTGTTTGTTCCTCTATCATAGTAACAATGTGAAACAAAGTTGGAACTGTTGGAGATGGGAAAAGATTTTGGGTATCGGGGGGGGGGGTCACAGAGTAGGGCATGCCAGTTTGGGATGCCACGGAGGAAACCCAGCGGCCGTTCCTGGAATCTTTTAGAATTTAAGGGAAGCCGGGGATGCGATTGTGGTGTGGGATATGCAGGCCATCATAGAGGGATCAGACAGCAGGGTTCACCAAATCGGAAAGCCATGGACGCTTTAAGACTCCAGGGCCACCCACCACAGGGTTTATTCTGCTTTAAAACATGAAGGGAAAGTCCACTTTGGCAGACCTTACCCCATCAGCTACCAGGTCAAAAGCCTGTCACAGCTGCTCCTGCTGTGTTTATTAATGAATCCGGGGGGTGGACTAACCATGAGATCCCAAGCAGGTCCAACCTTCACCTTCTAGATAGGCATTTGTGGAGTATGAACTCAGAAAGACGAGTCCTTTAGTATGTCTCGACACTACAGCTTGCTTTTAACTCTGATGAATAGAACCAGATGAAAGAAGCAGGACTTAGTCAACCAGGGCACAGTGGACAGTAATAGACACTGCTGGAGCAGCTGTAGGTAAGCCAGATGGCAGGGCATTCTGGAGTTAGGGTAGCGGATGGAGGATAATTCTAACATGCCTCTTTCAGCAGCTTCCTGCACCATATTTGGTTTCCTTGCCTCACTGTGCAGTGTCCTTTGATGCCAGTGTCAACTTCCTGGGGACTTTAGAGGGACCTGCATGCAAACTGAACTTTCATGCTTTCAGGCATGTAACTACATTGTTACTTGTAACATCTACTAAGCATGGCGGGAAGTGCATAGAAAGATGGGCTGATGTAGGATAGGTGAGTTTTGAATGCACTTCGAAGGCTTGAAGGGTTGGAGAGTGGCAACTTGTAGGAAGCAAGTGCATTTCAAAGGCATGCAGTGTCATGTGCTAAAGGGCCACTTCAGCCCAGGAAAGTTTTTTAACACCACCCCCCTCTAGCGCTGAAGCAGGGTGGGTAACAAAGAAAAAACGTTTAGCTGAATCCGAATCCAGTGGCCAGGTTGGGCAATGCTGCCAATGCTCACCACCATCTTGCTCACGTCCAGGACGGCTGACAGGTACAGGCCCTACCCGCGTGCTCTCGCCTATTAACTTGAATGGCCAGCTGGTAGTAAGGGGAATGCCTGCACGCGGCGGCTGTCGTGGACTTCAACAAGATCGCTGCGAGCAGCGGCAGAAAAGGCAGCATTGTCTGCTTTGCCGCAGGTAAGTGTCTTTTCCTCATGTTAACCCCCCCACCCATCCTGCTTCAGCGCTAGGGTAGAGGGGAATCTATGAATCTGCAATCCTGGGCTGGAGTGGCCCTTTAAGGCCAGAGTGGAGGCTGCAACCAGGCTGGTATTTTATGATAAGCAATAACATTTAGGAAGGGGGATTGGCCAGAGAGCGCTTTGTAGATTTAAACCGATTTCTTTTAGATATTGGCAGCCAGCGGAGGAACGGATCGGGGAGCAGCACTGGAGAAGGAATGGGGAAGGTGATGAGGAGAGCAGCAGAGTTAAAAATAAATAAAAAAAAAATAAAAAAAAGTGGGGTTGCAGTCTGATTGCTGAGAAATAGCAGAGGAGACTGTTGCAGTAGTTTTGTTGAGAAATAATCAGTGCAAGCACTAGAATTTAAGTGGCTAGTGATTGTCAGGGACAGCACCCAGAAATCCTGTCATCCCTATTAGTCACCTGCTGCTGGCACTATTCCAGCCTTATTACAGATCTGTGCTTATTAGTGTTAACCAACAAGTAGCTCTGGTTGGTTCCCTCTCCAGGTTATTCACCCACCTGCCCCCGATAACCAACCTATAAATTAGTTCCACAGGCAAGAGGTGGGAGCTCCAGTATTCTGTTGCATCGAGCCATTAGCCTGTTCTCCTTACCTGCCCCATGCCTGCCTTCATCCCATCCCAGGTCTCCAGTGATAGTATCCAATTCCTGGTCCTCTTGTCTCTGCCTCCAATTCCGATTTTCTAACCCCCTGTCATCCTAGTCCTCCGGTCTCTATCTTACATCCAGTTATTCAGGTACCCAGTGCCCATGTCCGAGGAGCTATGACATTCGTCATATACAGTATATTGTACTGGGCAGTCCATTTGCTGAAACAGACTAAGGGAGCATGTGCTAGAGAAGGGCAATTGGTTTTTAGTGGAACAACATACTGAACGCAGAAGATATCATAAGAGGAAATGTATCCTTCCCTTAACCTACACTACTAGGAATAACTTTACTCATTTCAAAAGTACAAAGATATCAAAGACATGGCCAAAAAAGCGTAGTCTCTGCACTGCAGGTTAGATGTACTAAAAACACCCCAGACACCCTTGAAATGGATGTCATTCAGTGTGCAAAGCTTCCATGGTGCAATAGAAAAAAAACTGTTTCTCTTGCTTCATGATTTATGGCATCGCCTTTCTCATGGAGAACCAGAGCACAGACTGCTGGCTGCAAATGCTCCCCTGATGTGGGGGCAACAATTTCTGGTCCGCCAAGGAGCGCAAATAACATATTGAAAAAATGAAACTTTGAACTTACCAGGTAAAATCCTTTTTCCCTTAGTTAACCATCCAGGGACACTGTTCCATAACAATTTGCGCGTTCAAAGCAGTCCACAAGGATGGACGCATGAATCACATGAACCACAGAAAAGACTGTAAAACAAGTGCTAATTGTCAACATGGATGCAGACAATAAAAATACAGTTTTGTGAGTACTCACCTGTAAAACGGGTATTATGAGTGTGCCATACACTCCACTTCGATCTTCATGACATGTGGTAATCTCCAGTAGAGGGCGAACTTCTGCAGAGATGAATATGCAAAAAAGGAAAGCCCATCCCGGTCCATATATACCTGGGACCTCCCACCAATTTCCCAGTGTAAAAAAGCAGTAAGGGGACCAGGAAGAACCAATTATAACCTTAACAATCAAAACCAATGGTTCACCATAAAAAAGCTCCAGAATACCTGATAAAAAGGGGTGGGCGAAGTGGAGTGTATGGCATACTCATAATACCCGTTTTACAGGTGAGTACTCACAAAGCGGTATTATTCTAAGTGTGCCATACACTCCACTTCGATCTTCATGACATGTGGGACATCCAATAGCAGTGTCCGTCATGGGTGGGAACCAGAAACAGTAAAGAATGTACCAACTCAAACCACTGCAGCTTGCAGAAACTTGCGGCCAAAAACAGCATCCGCTGAAGCCCGCACATCAACCTTGTAAAACTTGGAAAAAGTATGAACGGAAGACCAAGTAGCAGCCTTACAAACTTGCTGAAAAGCCCAGGATGCACCAACAGCACGAGTAGAGTGCGCAGTGATCCTAAAAGGGGGAGTCCTCCCCTTGCTAATGGTAGACTTGGCGGGCGCCAAACCTTTCCTGGGCCCACAGGGCACCACGAAAAAGGCATCCGTCTTGCGAAAAGAAGAAGTAGTCACCAAATAGTACTTAACACAGCGAACCACATCCAAATTGTGCAAAACCCTCTCCTTGTCATTGCTAGGCTTAGGGTACAAGGAAGGGAGAACAATATCCTGATTGAGATGGAAAGCAGACACCACCTTAAGAAGGAAATCTGGCATAAAGCGAAAGACCACCTTGTCCTGGTGTCTTTCAAAGTAAGGGGCCTGAATCGACAGAGCCGCCAACTCAGAGACACGCCGAACAGAGGTAATAGCCACCAAGAAGGCAACCTTTTGAGTGAAAACAGAAAGAGCAATATCCTGTAGCGACTCAAAAGGAGGACCCTGGAGAGCCAAAAGAACCAAATTTAAATCCCAAACGGGAACCACAGCCTTCCGCGGGGGCCGCACATGCGCACCCCCTTGGAAAAAAGTCTTAACCAGCGGGTGTAAGGTAAAAGACCTCTGGAAGAAAACCGACAGAGCAGAAACCTGTCCTTTCAAAGTACTAAGCTGGAACCCAAGATCCAGATTATGCTGAAGAAACTCCAAAATCCTAGGAATCGAAAACACCCTACAAGGCAAGGCCCTAGCCTCACACCAATCAATATAGGACCTCCAAATCCTATAGTAAATGCCAGAAGAGGACCGCTTCCTAGCTCTAATCAAGGTCTGAACAATGGCCGCAGACAAACCTTCCTCCTTCAGAATGAAGGTTTCAGCAGCCAAGCCATCAAAGCCAGCGTTTGTAAATTGGGGTAAAGTAGTAGACCCTGAGATAACAGATCCGGTAACATGGGAAGCCGGTACTGATCTACAGCCAGCCTTACAACGTCTGCGTACCAAACTCTTCTTGGCCACCTTAGAGCCACAAGAATTGCTGGCGCCCCTTCTAGATCCAGTTTGCAAACTACCTTGCCCAGCACGGAGACGGGCGGAAACAGGTAAAGAAAACCCAGATCTTTCCAAGCAAGGGACAAGGCATCCACTGCCAGAGTTAGAGGATCCTGAGAAACAGACACAAAGGCCGGAAGTTTGTGATTGTGCCTCGAGGCAAAGAGATCCACCTCCGGAGTCCCCCACTTGAGGCAAAGATCCAGAAAAACCTCGGGGTTGAAAGACCACTCTCCTTGGCGAGGGGATCCCCTGCTCAGGGAATACGCCTCCGTGTTTTCCACTCCCAGAATGTAGACTGCCGAAATGCAAGGAACATTGCTCTCTGCCCAGTGCAGGATCAGAGAGACATCCCTGAGGGCACTCCTGCTGCGAGTCCCTCCTTGGTGATTGATGTAAGCTACCGCCGTTAGGTTGTCTGAACGAACCTGAACCGGTAGACCCTGTAAATGTGAGGTCAGCCGTGCCAGAACCAGTCGGATGGCTCTGAGCTCCAAGACATTGATGGGGGTGTGAGCCTCCTGAGGACCCCACACCCCGCTGAACTGATGACTTTTCCAACAACCTCCCCAGCCCGACAGGCTGGCATCCGTGGTAACCGTCTCCCAACAAGGGACCAGAAAGGATCTGCCCTGGGAGACATCCTGAAAGGTTGATCCAATGACTGCGGACACCTGTCCCAATGCGTCAATAGGTGAAGTTGAAGAGATCTCATGTGAAACTGTGCAAACGGCACCACCTCGAAGGAGGACGCCATCAAGCCCACCAGTTTTATCCCCTGTCGGATAGAGGGACAAGGACTGGCCCAAAGAAGGCTGATCAGATCCTGAATCCCCTACACCTTGGTCTGGGGCAAAAACACTCTGGCCTGAATGGTATCCAGATTCATGCCCAGAAATGAAATCACTCGTGACGGAGAGAGAGAAGACTTGGGGCGGTTGATCACCCACCCGAACCTCTCCAGAGTCGACACCACCTGGTGGGTGTCCAGCTCCGCCTGACGGAGGGAAGAAGCTGAGATCAACAGGTCGTCCAGATAAGGCACAATGCGAATGCCCTGAGCTCTGAGCAGAGCCATTATTCCCGCCAAGACCTTGGTGAAGACCCTCGGCGCCGAGGTCAGTCCGAAGGGAAGGGCTACAAACTGATAAGGTTGATCCTCCACCGCAAACCGGAGGAATCTCTGATGCGCCGGAAAAATCGGAACATGCAAATACGCATCCTTGATGTCTATGGATGTCATAAAATCCCCTTGGCGAAGGGAATTGATAGCCGAGTGCAGAGTCTCCATGCGGAACTTTTTGGCTCTGATAAACCTGTTGAGAACCTTGAGATCTAGAATGGGTCTCACCGAACCCTCCTTTTTGGGAACCGTGAAAAGGTTGGAGTAGTAACCCCTGCCTCTCTCCAACTGAGGCACCGGGCAAATAACTCCCATGTCCAGAAGGTTTTTTACTGCTAACAGGAGCCCCTGTGCAGCCTGAGGGTCCGAGGGCACCGAGATCTTAAGAATCTTGGAGGCGGCCAGTACTCGAACTCCAGTTTGTACCCGGAGGAGACCACTTCCAAAATCCAATTGTCTGTGACCTCCCGGGCCCAGACCTGGAAGAAGAGCCGCAGCCGTTCCCCCACCCGTGCGGGTGAGGGCGCCCCTTCATTGCTGAGCCGGTTTAACGGCGGGCTTGGACTTGGAACCCCAGGCAGCCGCGGGACGTGCCCGACCTCTGCCCCTGTTCCAGGACGAGCCCCTGCCACCTGAGGAGGCCAAACCTCTAGCCGCTCTGGCCCCTCGAAAGGAAGGAGTGAATGAGCCAGCCCCCCGAAAGGGACGGCGCTGTTTCTTCCGCTGAGGTAACTTACCTCCCTTAGCAACAGCATCCAATTTATCTCCAAACAGCCGCGCACCCAGGAAGGGAAGAGCTGTAAGCGACTTCTTGGCCCCGAAATCCGCCGTCCACTGTCGGAGCCAGACCAATCTGTGCATAGCCACCAATAGGGCTGAAGTCCTGCTACACATGACAATAGAATCTTCCATAGCAGCCAAGACAAAACCCATGAACAATTCACATCTCTTAAGGGTAGCGAACTCAGCGCTAGCCGGATCAAACTGAGCGTCATTCAACCAGTCCCTGATAAGAGACCTGGTAGCAAGTGACAATAGGGCAGATGCACAAACAGGCCGCAGGGCCGAGCCCACGCTGGCAAATGCGTGACACGCCATCTGATCAAGGCGCTTGTCCTCGCCATCCTTAAGGGAAGTGGCGTCAGGGGTGTTCAGCACCCAAAACTGGCGCATCAAACTCAGGAGGAGAAGACCATTGCTTAACTGTCTCCACCGGGAAAGGATACTTCTTATCCCATCCCTGAGGCGCACCAGGAAACCGACTGGGCCTTTCCCACTCTTTCAGGATCAGCGCATCAAAGTGACCCTGGGTAGGGAATTCCAGACTGGGCTTGCGGGCCCCAAAAAATTCCCCCTTCTTGAGAGGAGGCGCCTCAGGCGGTTCAATATGCAACACCTCCAAAAGATGTGACAAAACAGTGGCCGTATCAACGGCATCCCCCAGCGCCTGCACGACATCAGCATCACCAGACTGTACATAGTCAGTCTCCGTTTCCTCATACAATTCCCCCTCCTGTAAAGGGGAATAATCCGACAAATCAATGGAATCATCGTCAACATCCCACAAGGGCTGGGTCGATGACAAATGTCTCTTTTTAGCCTGGGCCTTCTTGCCCACCGTGCTAACAATAAATTTCTCGATGCTGGCCAACCTAGCACAAACATCAGAGTGCGACTCCGCTGGCACCAATGACACTTGGGGTACGGATAAGGCGGGGAGGGGAAGGCGATGAAGCGGGAGGAGCCGACCCAGAAGGCTGGGTACCGGACTGCCGTGTTATGGCCTTTTGTGCACATGGTATACAAATCAGCACACTCTCCCCCGTAAGGGATACCCCACACCCCACACATGGCCCGGATTGTCCCAGAGGGAGCCCGAGCCCAGTATCCTGCGGAGCCTCCATAAGGTGATTTTTGTGGTCAGTCGCAAGAACGCAGGGAATTATGCCTAAGCAACCCGGGATGCCCCTTAAAAATCCCGGTGGGGGGATTTAAGGTGATCAATTTAACACTAGGGACCCCAGGACCAGGAGGAACCCCTTAATATGCACTATTATGAAGCAATCTGCAACACACAATAAGGCATATCAGTTACTATACAGCGTAACAACATCCTTCAAAATACATATTATATATACATACAAATACCAAAATGACAAAAAAAGCATAAGCCTGTACCATAGGGTGCCCCACCACCAGAGAGGGACCCCCCAAAAAAAGCATAAGCCTGTAGCATAGGGTGCCCCACCACCAGAGAGGGACCCCCAAATAACTAATGAAGTGGCCACCAGGCCCTTACCGTCCCCCAGAAACGACAGCAGCATCAATGCAGCAAGATGGCCCCCGTCTCTGAGGTGATCAGGAAGAAGCAGGAAGAGAAAGGGGGGCAGGCCAGCGCTTTTCCAGGCCCCACCCCCCTCCCAGCAGCGCCAGATCTGGCCAGGGAGGCACTTCAGAAAATGCGCCGAGCGAGGGGGCGGAGCTACCGCGGCCGCACCGAGCGCCCGGCCCCGCCCTCTTATCTAAACACCGCCTGAGGGAGAGAAGCTCCCCAGGGTGACAGGAGAAACCACAGCAGGCTAGACCAAGCAACAGCACCAATTCATCAAGAAATAACTTCCAGGTGATCCACACCAACTCACACACACAACTTACAGTGGTAACACCAACACACATACACATATATACATATATATATAAAGTAAAAGGGAGAGGCCGAGGATGACGGCCCGCCAGTCCCCCCCCCCCCCCCCCAGAGGGAAGGGACCCGGAAGGGGGGGGAACCCGGCCCGAATAGGGCCACAGGCATGTAGGGATGAGGCATCCCACACCAGGATCACCAAAACCTGGGTAACCGCCTACCCCATAATGAGGTCTCACGGTGGAGCAATGCTCCTTCCACACCCATAGGGTGCTCCTACCCTCACCAGGACCCGCAGCCTAAGCTGGGAGGCTCAGATAGGGACAATTTAGAAAGGGTCCTGGCAGCAATAGGGACAATAAACGGCCGGGCGCGGGCCCTACTTACCTGCAAGTAAAAGAAGTCTTCATCTTCTGTCTTGTCGCCTTCCCTGCAGAGAAGGAACTGGAAATTGGTGGGAGGTCCCAGGTATATATGGACCGGGAGGGGCTTTCTTTTTTTGCATATTCATCTCTGCACAAGTTTGCCCTCTACTGGAGATTACCACATGTCATGAAGATCAAAGTGGAGTGTATGGCACACTTAGAATACACTGGCTGTGGACTAAACCTTCGCCTGAAGCACCAATATCTCAAACTCCGCATCCGCAGATGCTCACTCCATCTTGTAAAAGGAAGCAAAACTGTGGACAGAGGAAAGGTGGCAGTATTACACACTTGGTCCACCAAAGCCTAATGCTGAAAGCCATAGGACCTACCTACAGTTCTGGTAGAGTGAGCTGTCCAACGAGAAGGGAGGTTCCTTACCACCCACAGAGTAAGCCTGAGAAACAGTCTGTCTGATCGAATGACGAATCCCCTATTTGGATCCAGTTGGACCAAACAAAGCATCAGTCTTGGCACAGAGACTCTGTGGCAGTTAGACTTAAGAGTGCAAAACACATTCAGTAAGTGAATAAGCCTCTCCTGATGAGTTGGCTTCGGACAATAGGAAGGCAGAACAATGTCCTCATTCACGTGAAAAGCCAAAACCACCTTAGGAAGAAAGTCTACCTGTAAGTGCAGAACCACTTTGTACTTGAAAGGTAATAGGAGCTGCTTGTAGGACTAGGCTGCCAGCTCAGACACCCTCCGTACTAAGGTATTGGCCAAGGGGGAACACCACCTTCAGTCTCAGGAGGAACTAGAAAGCCAGAGGTTCAAATGGCGGTCCCTGCAGCGTGGAGAGGACCAGGTTAAGATTTTCCGCTATCAGGCGTTGAATATGAAGGCAGACACTTGGTCCTTCAGCAGACAATCCAAGAAATGGAAAAGTGTAGACTGTCCAAGCGACTTGCAACAAATGAAGTAGGCTAACCACATAGAGTAGCAGATCTTAGCTGAAGATGTCTTCCTGGAACAAATTAGGGTGGCCACTACATGTGGGGGGGGGGGCTCCTGTCTGTTGCACCTGGGACTTAATCACTGCGTCGCCAAAGCCAGGTTTGCCTTGGCCAGTGAACAGCGGCTAGAATGGTTATGAGGTCCTCTAGGCTTAGCTTCTTTACTACAAGAGGAAGAAGTGATAGTGGTGGAATGGATGAACCAGCCGGAATGCTGGCCACCGAGTCACCAGAGCACCTACTGCGATTGCTAGAGGATCATGACCGGTATCTGTTGCCCCACCTGTTATAAATTCCAGATCACCCCCAGAATGTGGATGGCTGAAATGCAAGGCACATGCAGATTCAATGTAATCATTCTGACAGCCTACCAAAAGGCTCTCTTGCTCCTTGTGCCCCCCCCCCCCCCCCCGATGGTTCACATACAACAGAGCCATCACGTTGTCCCACTGGACGCAGACCTGAAGCCCCTGCAGACAGCAAGTCCAACGACAATGACATATGCACAGCAGCACCCCTGTAGAGATAGCTGGTACTTCTCCTTAACCCATCAGACTGGTGTCTGTCATAAGTCCACTGAACGGTCCACTGAACTCCCCACTGAGGGAGGTGTTACAGCTTTTAAGCTCTAGTGTCCGCCTATCAGCTGCAAGAAGAGCGCTATAATCGCTATGGACAAAGAAAAATAAGGAGACTTTTTATGTGTGAGCTGATGAAAAACCTGTTCCTGCAACAACAGGCTTTACCTTAGCACCAAATAAAGAGTAGGTCCACTTTAATAGATTTAAAACATTACCAGCCTCAGCCTCATGATGGAAACATCTTGTGACAGGCTGACATGTTTTGATAGGTGCTGAGGTAAGTAAACAGACTTTTTAAATTAGCTGAAAGCGGCAAGTAAAGTAGTCTTCAGGGGGGTAATGGAGATCTGAACGTTTAAATGTTAGTTTAAGCATACTGACTATGACTGGCCTCTTTTAGAGAATTTTAATTTTTTGGATCAGATTTTGATTCAGGAGGTCAAGCAGCTGTGCGGTGGAATGTATCACAATCAAATCTCAGCTCATGACAGCTTGCAGGGAGCATGTCCAAATATTTATTACCTTAAAGAACAAGGTCATTCGGTTTAGCATTTTTACAGGACTTCCTGGTGCTTATTTAGGAAAATTTTAGTAGCACATTTTCCAGCTGCTTCTCCTCTATAGAAATGTACACTTTACATAGAAAAACGTTCTGTGGAACTCAAGTTATTATGCTCAAAAAGTCCCCAATGCCTATTACATTAGTGACAGGCATCTAGAATGGCATGCTAAGTCTTGTAGTTCCTAAAACAGCTGAAACTGGCATTCACCCATTAATAACAAAAGTATCTTAAAGACCCCACAAGAAGTCATGCTACTGGTATTGTTCAGCTCAGAAGATATTGTCAGCACATCACTGGGTGCAAATACACTGTCTATACAAACAAACCCTGGTTACTACTGGTAACTATTCTAAATGTGTTAGCGTGGACCATGCTTTGGTGCTCACAAAACCTTAGAAGAGGTTTTAGGCCACTCTCACACCTGGCCACATGAATCGTGTGGAAGCAGAAATACTCATGCAACAAAAGTGGAAGAAATCAATTGCAAATCGCAATTTGACTAGTATATAGGTCTACTGGTGGGGCAAACAAAATGGAAAAAACTGTGCCGTGATATATCTATATAGTCCTCAATTCCTCTTGGTCCATTGCCGCCGACTCCTTGCTGCCTTTAATTATTCAGAAGAAGGTCTTGCTGTTGTCTTATTGTTGCTACCAATTTCGGATCCTCACTGCCGGCCTTTTATGACTTACTATTGTCTCCAGTCCTCAGCAGAAAGTCTAAAAGTCAGAAAGTTGCTAACTGTCACTTCCAGCCCTCAGCAGAAGGTATGACTTAGAATCCTCACATCCAGTTGACTGACATCCTTGTATGGTCCTCAGCAAAAGTCTCATTGCTGCCTTTGGTCCTAAGCAGTTCTGCAAATGCTGCAAATAGCACCATTTGCCCTTTGGCTGATGCCAAACAGGCACCAGAGAGCACTTGATACCAGGGCTGGCCACTGGCTATTTCCTAGGGCACAAATTGGGATGCCCAGCTGTGAGAGACACCCAATCCCCCCCCCCCCCCCCATTCGCCAATGAGACACACATGCTGTGACTGTCATTAGGCAGGCAGCTCTTATTGTTTACAATGCCACACCCCCTAGATAGGCTCTCCATTCATGTCAATGAGAGCCTCCTACCGAATGATTTAGTCACAGCAAGCAGCTCTTATTGGACAAGAGCCTACATCTTCTTTACTTGGCTGGCTGTTGTGAAGGGGTTACTCTTCACCATGGAAATGATACTTCGAGCATTCACCACTGTTGCCTTCCGTAAGCGTCCATGTATTTTTGCATTGATGAGTTCACTAGTGCTTTCTTTCTCAGGATGTTCCAAACTGTAGATTTTGCCACACCTAATATTGTAGCAATTTCTCTCTATAGACCACCAGACAAGGTGGTCTATGGCAAAGGTATGCAGGGGGTGTGCCAATACTCTTTACCTTGTTTCTTGTTCTAGGAGCAGCTGCATTCTGACAGAAAGGAGAGGGCAGAAATGAAGAAGAAAGCTGCTGAATGACTGTTTATGCACTTTGCCTACAGTGTCCCTTTAACCCTTTCGCTGCCAGCCTACCTGCAGCTTTTGTCACCCTCTGTTGCCAGAGCATGTTTCACTATTTTGCGCTACATATGTTGTTCAACTGTGATTTTTGAAAGGATTTCCAGGGATTTTCCAGGAAAATTATATATTGTTTGATTGAGTCTGGGCTTCAACATGAAATGTCTTGTTTGGCCTTTTTTTTTAGTGTATTCTCAATACTTTTTGGTGAAATATGTGCAAAAAAAATTTGTAGTGGTTTTTTTTGTAATAAAAAAATGTACGTTTTTCAATAAAATTTGATTGCATGTGAAATCCCAATTTCTCCCGGTCACAGCAGTACCACATATGTATTGGTAGACACCCTTTCCAGCCCAGGAGACTCCCCCAAACTAAAACAGAGCTTTAGGAGATTTTCAGATAAAATACAACTGTGCTATACGCACCTTGCAGTTTTTCCAGAAAAACAACCCTTTACATTTGAAATACCCCCCACAAACTATATATTCTCTGGAAGTACACGCCTCAATCTTTCTAGGCGTACCAAGCTTGTTTATGTGGGCTTAGTTTTCTGGAAGTAATCCCTCAATGTATTCTTTGGTTGCACAAAGTTTCCCTAAAAAAAATAATAAAAAGGAAGAATCAAGCCAAATTTTCCTAAAAAAACTATATGCAAACAAGAAAAAACAAGTAAAATCTCAAAAAGCAACATGCCCCGAACAGAACGATACCCAACATGCATAGGTACTGTCAAGGGAAGAGTTGGCAAACACCACAAAGTAAAGTGTGCGCATAACAGTAATTTTACTTGAAAATTTCAGCTCTGCAGACAAAGTGCGCACCTTGCAATTTTTCAACCAAAACAACCCTTTACATTTCGAATATCCCTGATAAACCATATATTCCCTGAAAGTACACATGTTAAGCTTTCTAAGCGTACCCAGCTTGTTGTAGTAGGCTCAACTTTCTGGAAGTAATCCCTCGAAGAATTCTTAGGTTGCACAGGGTTTCCCTAAAAAAATGAATAAATAACTGAATAAATAACATGTTTTCCTAAAATATAAATATGCAAACAAGAAAAAACAAGCTAAATCTGAAAGCGCAAGGTCCGCCGAGCAGAATACCCAACATGCATAGGTACTATTAACCCTTTTAATTGCCAGCCTACTTGAAGTTTTGTCACCCTCTGTTGACAGGTCATTTTTCCCCATTTTGCGCCATGTTTAACCGTGATTTTTGCCGGAATTTTCAGGAAAATATATATATATATTTTGCAGTAGAGTTTAGGCTTTAACATGAAATGTCTTGTTTGTAATTTTTCTACTGTTTTTTAAATATTTTTGCGTAAAAAAACAAAAAAATTAATAAAATAATATTTTTTAGACAATTGTCCCCTTTATTTTAAATAAAACATTTGTTTTATTAATGAAAACCATATTGCATGTGAAAGCCCCATTTCTCCTGATTACAACGGTACCACATATGTATCGGTAGCCCCCCCATTCTTGCCCAGGAGACCCTCCAAAGTGAAAAGAGCACTTTATAACATTTACAAATAAAATACTACTAACTATCCACGCTATAAACATAAGGCTTTAATAAAAAAAAAAATGACATAGGGTCCCCCCTCCGGCATTTTTTTGGAATTTTAAGGGTTAAAAACCCTTAAAAATCCCTAAAAAAAATTACGTGGGGCACCCCTTACCCATCATAACCAGCCTGGGACCAGCTACGGGGGCTTGTAGGAACAGGGCGAACGGGCCGGTTTTGGTGGCCCCCCGCCCTGCCGGCTACAAGCTCCGTGGGCCGGGCTCTTCTGCCCCCCCCCCCCCCCCACTGGGCTTTGGGGAGGCAGGTAATTGGGGGTGCCGGGGGTTAATGGCAAGTCACCCGCTAGCCGCAGGTGACTTGCCAGCCCCCAGCCTTGTGAACTGGTATAGGGGTCTCATTGACCCCTTACCAGTTCACAAGGGGTTAAAAGTAAAAAAAAAAAACACACAGACACATGGAGAAAAAATATTTTGTTTTTTTTTTTTTATACTTACCTCCCATCCATCCTGGAGCACTGTGTCCCACGCTGATCACTCTGGCTTCTGCTCTCCTGCTGCTGCTGGAAGCCTTTTATAGCTGCTGGGCGACAGAGCATAAGGTGTTAATTAAAAAAAAAAAAACGATATAGGCTTCCCCCCCTCCCAGTTTTTGGGGGGAATTTTAAGGATTACGGTTAGGCTAACCCTAACCCTTAAAAATCCCCCAAAAAATTAGGGTTAGGCTAACCCTAACTCTTAAAAATCCAAAAAAAAAATGACGTAGGGTCCCCCCTACCCATCATAACCAGCCCGGGACCAGCTATGGGGGCTTGTAGGAACAGAGTGGAGGGGCCAGCGTTTGTGGCCCCCCACCCTGCAGCCTACAAGCCCATATAGCCTGTGTGGGCCCGGGCTCTTCTTCCCCCCCACCCCTCCGGGCTTTGGGGAGGCAGGTAATTGGGGGTGCGGGGTTAATGGCAAGTCACCCGTTAGTTGCAGGTGACTTGCCAGCCCCCAGCCTTGTGAACTGATATAGGGGTCTCATGGACCCCTTACCAGTTCACAAAGGGTTAACATTAAAAAAAAAAAAAAACACACACACACACACACACACACACACACACACGCACCACACAAAATCTCATAAAAAAAAAAAAAAAAAAATGTTTTTTTTTTCCTTTACTCTCTTTCTCAAACCGATTGTCAGCTCCTGTGTTGATCAGCTGTCAGATGCCCTGGTGCTCGCTGGCCAGAGGAGGGGGGGGGCAAGGGGATCAGAGCATCCCCTGCCCCTCCACTGCTCTGCCCAGCGATCACCAGGGCATCTGACAGCTGAGCCGAGGAGAGCCAGAACGACACCCGGGAGTGACGTCATAAGCCCGCCCCCAAGGCTAGTCGTCAAGATGGCGCCGCCCATCGGAAGGCAGGGGGAGAGGGCATTTTGAGCCCTCTCCTGAAGACTAAGCAGCCTGGGGGGGCGATTGGAGGCCCGGCGGGAGGCTGTGCGACTACAAGTAAGTAAATGTCATTTTTCATTTTTTTTTTTCTTTTACAGTTGGCAACTGCCGAAGCGGGGGGGAGGCCTATTTCAGGGGATCTCCTGGAGCCATCCGAGCCCCCACGGGGGATCAAGCATGTAACACCTATGTGCTTGGCACTTAGGTCCTTGCCAAGCCAGCATGTAGGTGTCACGTGCTTGGCACTTAAAGGGTTAAGGCAAGCTAAGAATAAAACACTTTCTTATCAGTACCAGTGCAGGCTGCAGGTACGGTTCGGTCAGCAGTCACAAGCAGGTTGTGGGTCTTGGGTGATGGGGATAAGTCTAATTTTAGATCCATGGAGGTGTAAATTTTAGGGTAACTATTTAGAGAGCAAACCTACATCAAACTAAGCTACATCAAAAATTAAATAAAAAATTGTATTTTCAATTACAAAGTGCAGCTAAAAGTAATTTTTTTTCTAAATATCAGATTTTACCAATTCATGTCAATATATTTGTTTTTTTTTGGAAATATTGGGACAAGTTTGGCTGTGGCCATTATGACTTCCCCAGCACTGGAAGAAAACACCAATTTTCCTCTTAAAAACTCTGCAGGGTGTATCACTCCCAAAACAAACACGATGACTGCACAGCCAAACAATGCAATGACATCCTCCTGAGGAGCACAATTATGTGCATAAGTGCAGAGGGCTGTTGCTGGTTATGATACAGACCATCACATTGATTAATCATAGAGTCACTGACCATTTACTCCATGCTGCCGACACTTCCTGAGAAATGCCTCTGACATGTGTAGAAAGCGAAAAAATACAATTCTGTGAAATACTCACCTGTAGAATTGATATTATTAGTATACAGTACGTCCTGCTCCAGATATAATATTTACACTTGGGTTATCCTCCGCCAGATGGCGCTGCACTGCAGAGACATGGAAAAACAGGCTCCTCCCGGCCCTTCAAATACCCAGGGACCTCCCACAAATCCCCAGCATTGAAAAGCAGTGAACAAGAAGCCGGGAGATTTTAAAACCACCCAGAACAACTGGTAATGAAAACAAGATAACAATCACCATACAGGGGATCCAGAAAAATGCAACAACAGGGTGGGGTGGAGCAGGACGTACTGTATACTTATAATACCAATTCTACAGTTGAGTACTTCACAGAATTGTATAATTCTTAGTATACAGTACGTCCTGCTCCAGATAGATTACTTACACTTGGGACATCCAATAGCAGTGTCCACTAAGTAGGGTGGGATCCCCAATAAGAAAGGTAACAGGAGGCAGTTTAAACCACTGCCGCCTGTAAAACCTTGCGGCCAAAAACAGCATCAGCTTAGGCCTTAACGTCAACCGTGTAAAAATTTGAAAAGGTATGAACAGAAGACCAAGTAGCGGCCTTGCAAACTTGTTCAACAGAAGCCTGGTGCTGGAAGGCCCAAGAGGTCCCAATAGCACGAGTAGAATGAGCAGTAAGGCGGAAGGGAGGACTCTTCCCCTTAGCCGAATAGGCCTGAATCACAGCCTGATGGATCCATTTGCTGATAGTAGCCTTGGCATGAGCCAAACCCTTCCTAGGACCAGAAGGGACCACAAAAAGAGCATCAGTCTTCCTGAAGGACGCAGTGACTACTAGGTAATACTTCAGACACCTGACCACATCCAAGGAATGCAAAACCCTTTCCTTAGCATTACTAGGATTAGGGCACAAGGAAGGAAGAACAATATCCTGATTCAAATGAAAAGCAGACACCACCTTAGGCAGGAAATCCGGCTTAAAGCGGAACACCACCTTATCCTGGTGTCTCTCAAAGTATGGAGGCTGGATAGACAGAGCCGCCAGCTCAGACACACGCCTGACCAAAGTAATAGCCACCAGAAAGACAACCTTGAGGGTAAGTACAGCCAGAGCAGCATCCTGAATAGGCTCGAAGGGAGCACTCTGCAAGGCAGACAAGACCAAATTCAAATCCCAAACAGGGACCATAGGTTTTTGTGGGGGACGCACATGAGTAACCCCCTGAAAAAGTCCTGACCAAGGAATGTTGAGCAAAAGACTTCTGAAAGAAAACAGACAGGGCAGAAACCTGACCCTTCAAAGTACTGAGTTGGAGACCAGACTCCAAGCCTTGCTGTAAGAACTCTAGAACCCTGGGAACTGAGAACATCCGACAGGGAAGAGACCTAGACTCACACCAGTCAATGTAAGTACGCCAAACCCTATAATAGGTGGAAGATGAAGACTTCTTCCTAGCCTTCACCATGGTCTTAACCATGGAGGCAGACAAGCCCTTCTCCATCAAGATGGAGGTTTCAGCAGCCAGGCCGTCAAAGCCAGAGTTTGTAAATTGGGACGGCGTAGGGAGCCCTGAGTGAGCAGATCTGGTACTACTGGCAGGACGTACTGATCTACTGCCATCTGCACCACGTCTGCGAACCACACTCTTCTTGGCCACCTGGGGGCCACCAGAATCACTGGCACCCTTTCCAGGGCAATCTTGCGCAGTACCCTGCCCAGCAGGGGGAATGGAGGAAAGACATACGGGAGCCGAAATTCCTGCCATGACATGGACAGAGCATCTGTGGCCAAGGCCAGAGGATTCTGAGACTGGGAGACAAAAGCCTGGAGCTTGTGATTGTGACGGGATGAAAACAGATCCACATCCGGTAGACCCCAACGGTGACACAGGGACTGGAATACCCTGTTGCAGAGGGACCACTCTCCCTGACGAGAGGTCCCCCTGCTCAGAGAGTCTGCCAGTAGATTCTCTGCCCCCGGGATGTACACAGCCGAAAATGCATTGAACATTGGCCTCTGCCCATGTCAGAATCCACGATACCTCCTGGAGGCCCCTCCTGCTCCGGGTCCCTCCCTGATGGTTGATGTAGGCAACCGCCGTCCTGTTGTCTGAGCGCACCTGCACAGACAGACCTCTCAGGTGATTGGTCAACTGCTCCAGTACCAACCTGATTTGCTGCAGTTCCAGAATGTTGATGAGGAAGTGGGCTCCTGAGGGCCTCACCTCCCCTGGAACCGCAGGGAATTCCAGAATCCCCCCCATCCTGACAGACTGGCATCCGTGGTGACCGTCTCCCAGGAGAGGGCCAGAAAGGACCTGCCCCCCAGCAAGTTCCTGTGGTCCAGCCACCACGAAAGGGACCGTCTGACCAAGGGGGGAAGCACACAGATCCCGTCAAAGGACGTAGGATCTTTGTCCCATACTGACAGAAGGTGAAGTTGTAGAGGCCTCAAATGGAACTGGGCAAAGAGCACCGCCTCGAAGAACGCCACCATCAGGCCCACCAACTGCATTCCCTGCCTGAGGGAGGGCTGGGGGCACGATAGCAGGAACCTCACCTGCGCAGTTAGAGCTTCCACCTTCTGCTGAGGAAGGAATATCCTTGACTGAATCGTATCCAGAATCATTCCCAGGAATGGGGTCACCGAGGAAGGGGACAGAGAGGACTTGGAGTGATTGATCACCCAGCCGAAGGACTCCAGGGTGGACACCACCAGCTGCGTGTCCAACTCTGCCTGATGCAGAGACCGAGAGGTGATGAGTATGTCATCCAGGTAGGGTAGCAAGCGTATGCCCCTTGACCTCACCAGAGACATCACCCCTGCCAGCACTTTGGTGAACACTCTGGGAGCTGAGGTGAGACCAAAGGGCAGGGCCACAAATTGGTAATGTTGATCTTCC
Source organism: Gastrophryne carolinensis (assembly GCA_027917425.1). Taxonomy (NCBI): domain Eukaryota; kingdom Metazoa; phylum Chordata; class Amphibia; order Anura; family Microhylidae; genus Gastrophryne; species Gastrophryne carolinensis. The sequence goes on from CM051239.1 coordinate 385,328,607, forward strand.
AACGCAAATCTGAGAAACCTCTGGTGTCCAGGGAACACAGTGATGTGAAGGTAAGCATCTTTGATGTCCACCGACGTCATGAGATCCCCCGGGCGCAGGGAGCCAATGGCCGAGCGCAGAGTTTCCATGCGAAAACACCTGTTTCTGACAAATTTGTTGAGGATCTTTAAATCCAGAATGGGCCTGACTGTCCCATCTTTTTTGGGTACTGTGAAAAGGTTGGAATAGAACCCCTTGCCTCCTTCTCTTAAGGGGACACTGCAAATGACCCCCATATCCAGAAGGCCTTGCACGGCCTGCATGAAGACCTGAGCTGAGGCAGAGCCCTGGGGAATCGTGAACTTGACGAATCTTAGGGGGGGGGGGCGCACAGCAAACTATCTTGTAACCAGGGGACACTACCTCCTGAATCCACCTATCTGAGACGTGATGCCTCCAGACGTGCGCGAAGTGCTGTAGCCGTCCCCCCACCCTGATGGGCGAGGGCGACCCATCATGCCTGGGGGGGCTTGGGAGAGGGTTTTGGTTTAGACCCCCAGGAGGCGCCGGGACGTCGACCTCTGTTCCTGTGCCAGGAATCTGTACGAGCCCCCGCGAAGGACACCCCTTTGCCCTGCTTAGCACCACGGTAGGGGAGTGAAGGGGGCCCCTGGCCTCGAAAGGGCCAAGACTGGCGCCTGCGCTGGGGTAACTTGCCTCCTTTAGCAAAAAGGTCTAGGCGGTCCCGAACAGGCGTAGCCCCTTAAATGGAACCCCAGTAAGGGCTCTCTTAGCAGCATTGTCAGCAGCCCACTGGCGCAGCCAGATCGCGTGGCGTATAGCTACCGCCAAGGCGGAAGATCTGGCACACATCCTAATAGCATCATCCGATGCAGACAGGATAAAGTTTACAAACACATCACAGTTCGACTGTGCATTAATCGTATCAGGTGGCAATTCGTCTGGACCATCAAGTGTATTCCTGACCATGGCCCTGAGCGCCACTGAAGTAATGGCCAAGGTGCAAACCGGGCGCAGCGCCGCCCCCCCCAAATGCAAAGGCATGGCATGCCAATTGGTCAATGCGCCGGTCCTCAGAGTCCCGCAGCGTAGTAGTGTCGGGAGAGTGCATAATAGAGGTGTTAGACAGCCCCAGAATAGCAGCATCGACCTCGTGGGGCGATGACCAGCACTTGACCATATCAGCAGGAAAAGGATACTTTCTGTCCAAACTCTTAGGAATCCCGGGAAGTCTACTGGGATGTTCCCACTCCTTAAACACGAGGTTATTGAAATGGGTTTGCTCAGGAAATTCCAATCGTGCCTTAGCAGTATGAAATAGGTCACCCCTTTGCCTGGGAGCCGCAACAGGGGGAGAGATGGACTAAACCTCAAAAATCTGAACCAGCAGTTTGTCAGTATCATCCGGGGTCCAGTGATCAGAACCAGAATCGCCATGACGCCTTGACTTCTCGTCAGATGACCCAGAGTCAGAGAACAGCTCCCCTTCGTCCGAGGGGGTATAGCCATATAGATGCAACAACTCATCAGCCTCTGTAGGGAAAAGAGTGGCATCAGGGGTTAAGTGCCGCTTTTTTGCGGTGACCTTACGCGCTAAGATATTAGCAAGCAATTTTTCAACACTGGCCAGTCTAGCAGCCACATCAGGATGAGAATCCCCGCTTGTATTGGGGGTTAGACTCAGGCTTGGGGGAGTAGGTGAAGTGAGGCGAGGTGCAGGCCCAGCCACCGGAGGGGCGGGAAGTACCATTAGCGCCTGCTGTGCATAAGGAACACAGACCCGTGCATTGTTACCGCTGATAGGTGAGACCCCACAAGCTACACACAGCTGGGCTTGTCCCGAAGGAACCCCGGTCACAATATCCTGGGATGCCTCCATATGGTGATTAATAGGCACAATAGGCCAGTAGGGATTGACGCTGAAGCTACCCTGGGTGCCCCAATGAACCGCAGGGAAGTGGGAGTAATTATACTAGGCCCAACTGGCAATTACACCGGGCCGGGAGAAGCCACTGGATTCAACAGTCTGAAAGACATAATGAGAATAAGGGGTGTCAGAACCATGCACAGTAAGCAAGGAGCATAAAAATCGCCCGCGAGGGCACTTACAGACCAACGAAAGGAGAGGGACCGTTACCACCCGCGCGACTACACCTCAAAATGGAGCCAAGCGAACCTCGGAGGCCATGCCAGACGTGGAGCGCGCCAAGCCAGGTCCCCGCCCCCCCGAAGAGCGCGAAGCTCTAAGACAGCCGCCAATGTTGTCATGAGGAGTGAAGTGTATGACACACTTAGAATGGATGACTTGCCAAGGATGGCGACGCCGCCGCCCAGCGCAGCACATCCAATGAAGGAAAAAGGCGCGCGCGGCGGCCACATATACAAGCCAAGGACATTACTAAGGCAGTAAGCGTGTAATCACAATACACTGGGACCAAACACACACACCCCCCCCTTTCTTTGCCCCCAAGCTACGGGGGGGGGAACGAGGGAGGATGGCGACCCTTTGTACAGGGCCCACCGCTACACGGGGCATGGGCAAAAATGCGGGGGGCATCCCCTAGAGGCTCACCATCAGCCCTAAACCGCCTACCCTTTGGTGGGGGACTGCGGTGGAGCATGGCTCCATAAGCACGCATGGTGCTGCCTACCTTCACCTGACCAGCGCAGCCCAGGCTGGGAGGCACATCACGAGGAGGACGGGTGGGAATAGTCCAACAGGGCCGCAGGCTTTAATAGCCCTGCTCACCTGCAAGAGATTGATACTTCATGTCTTCGCAGTCGGCACTGCAGAGAAATCTGGGGATTTGTGGGAGGTCCCCAGGTATTTGAGGGGCCGGGAGGAGCCTGTTTTGCATGTATCTGGAGCAGGACGTACTGTATACTAAGAATAAAGTGCTAAGTGCGATGTGCAAACTATCTAACCGAGGACAGCCAGGTAGAGAAACAAATCAGACACATATATAATGGATAAATACTTACTTACATCTCAGAACGGCCAGTAAGCAAACCCCCCTCCGCTCACACAGACTCAGATGCGTTGTGTGACGTCACCAGTCACTTCTCCAGGGCACCACTATTCCTGCCCCCCTTCCCCCCCCCCCCCCCAATCTCTATCTCCACAGTTTGTATATATGTATTTTAATTGGTTTTAATAGTGTGCATATTGTACATATGAATTTTTTGAATTAATAAAGTAATTATCAAGGTTAATCATATAAGTGAGTGGTGCCATTGTTTGGGAGGACAGAGTGGGGAGTGGTGGGACTCCTCGTTCTTTAGTTTTGTCTTATATATGCACTATTGTGCTTCTGTCACCCTTATGTGCACACTCCAATAGATTAAGGCTGGTCCTGTTTTTCATGGTGTATAAGGTAATTAGCAAAGGTTGACATTTTTACTACATTTCTACCAGAGTAGTTCTATGTTTATCTGCAGCAATTAGGTTTGTACGTGTATTAAGTCACATCACTACCTACAAGAGTAAACGTTTCCATCTTTCCACCTTGAAAGAAAAAGGTTACCCAAATAAAGCCATAAAGAGAGATATGATCAATCTGATAACAGAGGAAATTTGGTTGCCCTATACACATTCTTTGTGCTACCTGGAAGATAAAGAGGGGGTTATTAATGTTGCAAAGGTCTTCTGCTGCACATGATTAAGCCATTTTAACAGAAAAGTAGTATGTACCATGGCCAGTACTAGATATTAAACCAAAACAGCTGCAAATAAATGGAAAGTCTATACTGCCCCAGAGTGATCCATGATTATTGTGGAAACCAAACATACCTATTACAGTAAAAAGGTGGGTGAATATTTTTTTTCACAGATGAGACTTATTAGAAGAGGCATAGTTAGGAGTAAGGTGCCAAAGTGAATACATCTGACCTGCATTTATGGCTATTCATAAAAAGGTATCAGGGAGACACCAGGAGTGGTGGGGCAATAAAGGAGGCCAGTTGCGTTCATCTTTGGGTGGAAGCCAAATTCTGTCAGCAAGTCAAACCCTGGGAGTAAAAAAATGACCGCCTCCTCAACAAGCAGCAGATGTGCGGAATCAGCGAATGGTCAGCTCCATTTGCAGTCAATGCAAGGTTAATACCTTTTCAGAAAGAACTAAGGATCATCAGACCATTGGCTCAGATGCATTAGTCAAATCTGTGAAAAAGTTAAACATAGTATATGAGTTTGCTTCAATTCTGCTGATGTGGGCATTGTGCTCAGTGTGGCTACACCTTTAAGACCAATAGTTTTACACATCCCAGTTCCGGTAAGAAATACCTGATACAGGACTTTATCAATTGTTCTACCAAAAACGTTATATATCATCTCAAATGCCCTTGCGGTAAGGGCTATGTTGGGAAAACTAAACGTGAACTCAGGCAGAGAATCAGTGAACACAGATCAGATATCAGGAATGGGCGCATTGAATCTTTGGTTGCCAAGCACTTTTTAGAACAATGTCATCATATCAACCAGCTTAGATTTGTGGGCATTGAGGTGGTGAGACTTCCCTACCGGGGTGGCAACATAGAGAAAAAGCGACTCCAGCGGGAACTCTCTTGGATAGTGCAATTAGGAACCAAAAGCCCTAGGGGCCTCAATGAGGAGTTAGACTTCACGTTTTTTTCATAGTAATACTGTGCCATAACTTATCTATCCACTTCTGTTCTTATGTAGAATTTTGTGCAATAAAAGTATCCAGGATTTGAGGATTATTCCGCATTTCCTAGTAGTATCCCCCCTTTTTTTAATAACCTATATTTTATATCCACTTCATGCACTAACGGTTCTATTTTTATTCCCTAAACAGCAACCTGTGCATGGTGCATTCCTCCCAGCACCCCTCTTCATCATGGTCTCCAGCTTGGTCTCCAGCTTCACAATTCCTTATACAGTACTTCCGGGGACAATACTAACGGGACTGCACAACCTCTAGCGCTCAGTCATGCACATCCACTAAACAAGATTCGCTGTGTGGCACCCCGGTGGTCATTTCTATGTGGCCCGCCTAGGCTGTGCTATTGTGCCCTGCGCACTTCTTTTATTATCTCCAGGTCTTGACAGATACTTCTTTTTATTTATATGGCGGCCATTTTGGTGTAGCCCATAAGGGCGCTGTCGTTCCGTTCCCCGACCCACGTGACTCCGTGCCTGCCCCGCGCGTCATGTCCCATCTTTGATTGACAGTGTTGTCAGCCAATGGGCATGACCGGGATGCCGCACGGACGTCGCGCATGACGTCACGATCCGGCGCCCGTGGCGCCATTTCTGAATGCTGGAGACCCTCATACTACTTAAGATGCCCTGCTCCTTCTTGGGATACCGCTTCCTCTTGACAAAGATCTCCATAGAAACGTTGAGGTTCTTTCCTGCAGTCAGCCTGGCTCTTCTTTCCTGTGTCCTATACTTTCACCTCGCTGTAAGTGCTATGCCAATTGAATTATATGGTAAATGGGGCCATGCTATCTCCAATTAATGTCTCTCTATGTGAAGCGTTGTATATAAGCTCTGAATATGTCTTATACCATTTTTTATTGCTGAACCCCGCTTTACCTGTAATGCTGCATTCCTATGCCTTATAATAGGCTACTTCTGCTGTGCTATAGAACCCCTTACTTTGTACACTGTATATATTATGCACTGATTTGTCTATCTACTTTTTTTGAGCATTAAAAAACATATCTTTGATGGCATATGCTTCTCATGGTGTTCATTCTCCCCACCATTGGTTTTCAATTCTGCTGATGTTCCCAGCTCACTTAGAAAATCAGGCTGGAAGTGGTCGAGAATATCCTCATTGAGTTGAACTGACCAATAGGTGCCTGTTACACAGCAGTGGTTAACATGATGGCCAGTAAAATCTACCTATGTCCAGATTTTCGGTTTTCAATGTCATCCCAATTTACTGTTGTTGGCTTTAACCTTGAGGTCTCGGAAGGAAGATTCTTGTTCGAGGGTCTACCGCTGTCCAAAATACTTTTTCAATTTGTACTGTGCTTTCTCTTGCACTTGCAGTCAGGGTTCTCCTTGAGTACGCTTAAAGTGGAGCAACACCAGTGCCCCCCAACACATAACCCCCCGAAACGCCCAATAATTGTACCTTAGCCATGATCGTCGCTGGGAATACAGCTCAGCAATTGTCAGCTGGCGCTCAAGTGGGCAGAGTTTCTGGCAGCCAAAACAGCATTAACCATTGTCGCAGAGCTGTATTCCACACAAGAATCAAGTCTAAAGCGTGAGGGGCTCCAGCATTCTGGACGCCTCCCTCCTAGACTGTCTTATTGCGGTCTGCTTTAAAGGTTAGTTTTGTTTATTTCAAATGTCTCTTGCCAACAACTACATAATCAATTTAATATAGGATGGTCATCCATATAGTACCTCAATTAGGCATCTGATTGAGACCTGGGACCTCAAAATGGATAGTTTCTATTACAGGGGTCCACTTTTAGACATTAGCTTCGACATAACTGGGTTTTTTTCCCTAAAAACTAGCCTTTATGATAGCAATCACTTGCACAAGGATAGTTTTGAAAAAGATTTTGCTTATATGACCTTTCCTTTTAATCTATAAGGTTTCTGTCTTCTGCCATATTTTCTTCAGTGTTCCACATGAGTTTTGTCACGTTTGCCCCTAACTCTTCTCACCTCAAAAAGAAGACGCTGCACTCCTTATATTTAGTCAAAAAAGGAAAAAATACTTTCAAAAGTCTGGTACACAGAAAGCGTTCTTTGTCTCAAAGGCCAGTGGTAGAAGACTGTTTACACTAGAAATGTCACAGGCCTATCTGACCAAAAGACATTCTGTACCAATTTAACTCTTTGCATTCTCAAGATATGTCAGATCTTCATGGGCATTTATGCAACAGACCATGGTGGAACAAGTCTTTTAAGCAGCCATGAGGGCATTAGTACGTTTCATCAAAAGACTGACAAGTTAACACCAGCAGACGCTATGGCTGGTTCGCAGACACCGATTTAGAGATGTATTGTATTTAAAATGCAGTTTATTAAACTGCTAGATCAAGGTTTTATGGTTGTTTATGGTTGCAGCCTAGTTTAAATATCTATGCAATACCCAACCTCGTTCTTAATGCTTTAAGCATATTGGCAGACTTCCATATGTCACAAAAGAAAAAGAATTTAGTACTCACTGTAATTTTTTTTTTTCTAGTCATATGGAAGACCTGGTTCCCACCATGTGGGAGGCTGCATCTTCTTTATCGGTTGTTCCCAGAGGTATTACCTCCTATGGGCATCAGCAGATGGTCTTTTAAATTGGTACTGTCACAAACTGGTTGCTTGTTGGGGGGGTTATGCCCAGTTGTCTTTCATCCCGAAGACAACTGGGCATAACACAGTATAACAAAACTAGAAGAGGTTGTGTTTTACAAGAACTAAAAGAAAAAGAACCTACAGGTTGGAGAACATTTTTTGATTGCCTACATTAGCATAGGGTGCATAGTTTAAAGTTCCTGTCCAGGCAGCTAAAATAGAAGGTAAAAAAAATACATTTATCTGCCAGTTCACTGCTTCAATCCAAAACCTGTAGGTTGCAACAGTCTCACACTGCTCTTTGTCACATGGGAGCATGCTGCCACATTAATGGACTTGCCGAGGACCGGCTAATAGCACTACAAGCAGACTGGCTCACCCCTCAGGACCATGAGGGGGCCTAAAGGCACTGGTAGGTAAGTGATGTTTATTTAGTAAGTATGAAAGTGAAGAGGTCTAATCAAATCACAATGCCCCCTCCCTTTTCCAATACAACTTCGTTAAAGTGGACCAACACCCAGGCTGATCCCTCCCCGCGGGGCATCCGAAATCGGGATGCCCCGCTGTGTGAAACCCCCCAGGACGCCCCATTCACCTTACCTTATCCCTGTTCCAACGGCGCATGCACGGGCCGCATCTCGCCCTTCTCTCTAGCAGGGCGCGCACCCGCGCCGGCAGTTTGTGATTGGCCGGCGCTGGCGCGCTCCCTGTTAGAGGGAAGAGCGAGAAGCGGCCGCCAGCGAGCTCGGAGTCGCTGTGGCTCAGAGCCCGATCGTGGTGCCCCGCGGAAGTGGACCAAAACCCAGGATAGTGAAAATCCTGGGTGTTGGTCCACTTTAAAGGTGCTGTTCAGAAGGAATCAGTCCTGTGAGCAGGGAGGCAGGTATAATCTTTAAAATATGCCTTTACTACCCCTTTAATGGACATTTATCTTTGCTCCTGAAACCCGTGAAGGAAAAGACCTAAGACTAAAAACTTTAAGTAAAATCTACATATGAGCTCTTGACTTTTGGTATTAAAATTAAAAATACATTTAATAGCACATACTGAATTTTCATCTTCCTCCTCGAGTTCCCTCTGCTGCTCTTCGTGCCTTTTGGCCTTTATTTCCATAGCTTCTGTGATGAGATCTCTCAGTATAGACACAGGTTTCGCATTTTTGATGAATGTGTGCTGGAAAGCAGAAAAGGAAAAAAGTGAGGAGACATCAGTAAAGGTTCCCACAGATTTTACGTGAGATTTATAGGTTGAGGATACAGCAAAAGGTGGCTAACCAGATCCTACCAAAACCAGACTGATTTTCCATTAGACCCAACGTCTGCCAGCTGCATTTGTTTCAGTCAGAAGCCGGATACTCCCTTTACTTGACAGCGGTGGGGAAGAGTCCAGGCCAGGTGTAACTGCAGTGAACATAGCAGCATACTTTCGTAAAACAGAAAATGTTCACACAGTGCACATCACAAAGGATAGATAGAAACAGAATAACTACCAAGATCCTTTGCAGTAGGCGGGGCCATGGCAATCCATTTCTTTTCAACTCTTGGCTACGTCCAAAGCTAATGGAAAAGGTACCAGGCATGGTGTACAAGGTTTTGTTATAGCTAAATGTTACACAGCCGATCCACTCCACCAGGGGACATATATTTTGGACCTTATCAACACAAGGCTCAAGATAAATAGCTGTTTTTTTTGGGGGGGGGGGGAGTAAACATAGAAGGTTGACTACAGAAGGAGTGTGAAGTCATGACATGAAGCCGAAATTTTTCTATACAGACTTTTTTTTGTATACAGACACTTTGCCATTAAATGCTATTCAATGCATATGTTGTACTCATTTTTAATTGAACTGAATAATCTATTAGTAGTATAAAGAAATGTTAAGGTTTATGTGTACACAAATTCAAAGCCACAAAGGCAAATTGAAAATAAAATACATACAAATGGTCAGGGGAAGCTTTGGCCAAATATTTTTGGTTATATTTGGTTTAATCAATATATTTTAAAGCAAAAAACAACAACTTGTGGCGTAAGATACTATTAAGTGCAAGTCTAAGCTATTAAGTCAATACACTTTAATAAACCCTTTTCAATTCTCTAATGAAAAATACAATTCTGTGAGTACTCACCTGTAGAATTGATTTTGTAGTATACAGCACGTCCTGTTTCACAAATATTCTTTATGCTTGGGATATCCACCACAAGGTGGCGCAGTGGACTGCAGAAGAGACTTGTGGCGTCTCCCGGCCCCATAAAAGGACAGGAACCTCCCACAAATTCCCAGTGTTACAAAGCAGTTAGACAAGAAGCCGGGAGAATAAAAATGAAGGAACCCCAACCAAACATTTGAACAAATCACCATACAGATGTAACCAAGAAAAATGATAACAAGGGAGGGGTGAAACAGGACGTGCTGTATACTACAAAATCAATTCTACAGGTGAGTACTCACAGAATTGTATTTTTCCAAGTATACAGCACGTCCTGTTTCTCAAATATTCTTTACGCTTGGAACGTCTAAAAGCAGTGTCCGTAAAGTAGGGTGGGATCCCCAAGAACAACAGCGGGCAGTTAAAACCACTGCCGGCTGAAGAACTTTGTTGCCAAAAGCAGCATCAGCTGAGGCCCTAACATCAACCTTGTAAAACTTAGAAAAGGTATGAACAGAAGACCAAGTTGCGGCCTTACAAACTTGTTCAACAGAAGCCTGGTGCTGATAGGCCCAGGAGGCACCGATAGCACGAGTGGAATGAGCAGTAAGGCGGAAGGGAGGCTCCTTCCCCTTAGCAGAATAGGCTTGCACCACCGCCTGACTGATCCACTGATAGTGGATTTAGCCCTTCCTGGGTCCAGAAGGAAGAACAAAAAGAGCATCAGTCTTCCTTAAAGATTCAGTAGCTACCAAATAAAACTTCAGAACCCTGACCACATCCAAAGAATGCAGAGTCTGCTCCTTGGAATTAGCAGGATTAGGACACAATGAAGGCAAAACAATGTCCTGATTGAGATGAAATGCAGACACAACTTTAGGCAGGAAATCTGGCTTATACCGAAACCCCACCTTGTCCTGGTGTCGCTCAAAGTAAGGAGGTCAAATGGAAAGCGCCTCCAACTCAGAAACACGCCTAACAGAAGTGATAGCCACCAAAAAGGCTACCTTAAGAGTCAAAATAGGCAAAGCAGCCTCACGTAGAGGCTCAAAAGGAGGACCCTGCAAAGCAGATAAAACCAAATTCAAATCCCAGACTGGTAACATAGGCTTACATGGGCGGGCGCACATGAGTAACCCCCTGGAAAAAAGTCTTAACCAAACGGTGGTTAGCAAAAGATCTTTGGAAGAAAATAGCCAAGGCTGAAACATGTCCCTTGAGAGAACTAAGTTGAAGGCCCAAATCCAAGCCATGCTGCAAAAATTCCAGGATCCTGGGAATAGAAAACACCCGACAGGGAAGAGACTTACGACTCACACCAAGCAATGTAAGCATGCCATACCCTATAGTAGATAAATGACGAGGACTTCTTCCTAGCCCGAATCATGGTAGTAACAACAGAGGCATGCAGCCCCTTATCCATCAAGATGGAGGTCTCAGCAGCCAGGCAGTTAAAGCCAGCGTTTGTAAATTGGGATGGCGTAGCTGACCCTGAGTGAGCAGGTCTGGAACCTTGGGCAGGACGTATTGATCTTCTGCCAACTGCACGATGTCTACGAACCACACCTTTCTTGGCCAACAGAGGGCCACCAGGATGGTTGGCACCCCTTCCTGGGCTATCTTGCGCAGCACCCTGCCCAGCAGAGGAAACGGAGGGAACACATAGAGGAGCTGAAACATCTTCCAAGACATAGCTAGTGCATCCATGGCTAAGGCCAGAGGGTCCAGGGACAGGGAGACAAAGACTGGAAGCTTGTGATTTTGACGGGACGCAAACAGATCCACATCTGGCTGACCCCAGCGGTGGCACAGGGAGCAAAACACCCTGCTGCTGAGAGGTTCCCCTGTTCAGGGAGTCCGCTTCCAGATTTTCCACCCCTGGGATATACACTGCCGAGATGCAGGGAACATTCTCCTCCGCCCATGACAGTATCAGGGACACTTCCTTGAGGGCCCTCTTGCTCCGGGTCCCTCCCTGGTGATTGATGTAGGCAACCCCCGTCTGGTTGTCCGAGCGGATCTGAACAGCCCGACCCTGAAGGTGTGGGGTCAATTGGGCAAGAACCAACCTTACCGCCCTCAGTTCCAGAATGTTGATAGGAGTATGGGCCTCCTGGGGGCCCCACTGACCCTGGAATTTCAAGGACTTCCAGAATCCCCCCAACCTGTCAGACTGGCATCTGTGGTGACAGTCTCCCAGCAAGGGGACAGAAAGGTTCTGCCCACCAAGAAGTTCCTTGAGTCCAGCCGCCACGAGAGGGACCGTCTGGCCAGGGGGGACAGAACAAACACCTGATCCAGAGACACAGGGTCCCGATCCCACACTGATAAGAGGTGTAGCTGCAGAGGTCTCATGTGAAACTGAGCATAGGGTACCACCTCGAAGCAAGACACCATCAGGCCCACCAGTTGCATCCCCTGCCGGAGGGAGAGATGAGGACAAGAAAGAAGGAACTGGGCCTGAGCTTGAAGACTCTCCACCTTCTGTTGAGGGAGAAAAACCTTGACCTGAGATGTATCCAGAGTCATGCCCAGAAAGGACCTCAGCAGTGACGGGGACAGAAAAGACTTGGGATGGTTGATCACCCAGCCGAAGGGTATCCAGTTCTGCCTGATGGAAGGACTGAGACGAGATCAGAATGTCGTCCAAATAAGGAAGGATGCGAATGCCCTGAGATCTCAACAGAGCCATCACACCCGCCAGCACCTTTGTGAATACCCTGGGAGCTGAGGTGATACCGAAAGGTAAGGCCACAAATTGGTAGTGACCTGGGAAGATTGGTACATGAAGGTAAGTGTCCTTGATGTCTACGGATGTCATGAAGTCGCCCGGGCGCAGAGTAGTGACTGCTGAGCGTAGGGTCTCCATGCGAAAATGCTTGAATCTGACAAACTTGTGGAGGTGCATTAAATCCAGGATGGGCCTGAGGGACCCATCCTTTTTGGGAACAGTGAATAGATAGGAGTAGAAGCCTCTGCCCCTTTCCCTGAGAGGCACAGGGCAGATGACCCCCAACTCCTGAAGGTTTTGGACAGCAAGGCACAGACCCTGAGCTGACAGGGGGTTTTGAGCCATCCGGGATCTGATAAATCTTGGGGGCGGCCAGGCTGCAAACTCTATCTTGTATCCGGAGGACACCACCTCCTGAATCCATCTGTCTGCTACACGTAGCCTCCAGATGTGAGCAAAGAGCCAAAGCCGTCCCCCCACCCGGGTGGGTGAGGGCGCCTCCTCATGCCTGAGGGGGTTTGGGGGAGGATTTGGGCTTGGGACCCCATGAGAGCCCGGGACAGCCTCGTCCTCTACCCCTGCCCCAATAGTCTCCGCGTGCCCCAGCAAAGGAAACTCCTCGACCAGCCCTGGAAGCGCGAAAGGAGGGGAGAGAAGCACCGGTCCCCCGTAAGGGCCGAGACAGCCTCCTACGTTGAGGCAGCCTACCACCCCTGGCAAATAGGTCCAAGCGTTCACCAAAGAGCCGCAGCCCCTTAAAGGGAAAACCAGTGAGGGCCTTTTTAGCAGCATTATCAGCCACCCACTTACGTAGCCAGACAGAGCGTCGTATAACCACCAACAGGGCAGAAGTCCTACCACACATTCTAATGGCATCATCCATGGCAGAAAGGATATATGCAATAAATTCATAGCAAACTTAGGAGAGATCTATAATCCTCACCTCCCGCGTCACCAGAGGCCCCATCTATGAGACACTTAAGCAGCCCTTTAATAGCAATAGCCGTTATGGCAGAGGCACAAACCGGGCGCAGTGCAGTCCCCACACAGGCAAAAGCATGACAGGACAGCTGGTCCAAGCGCCGATCCTCACCATCCCGCAGGGTAGTAGTGTCAGGTGAATGCATGACTGATGTGTTAGACAACCCTAGGACGGGCGCGTCCACCTCGGGAGGACATGACCAACGCTTAATCACATCAGCGGGAAAAGGATATCTCCTGTCCCAACCCTTGGGCACCCCAGGTAGCTTACTAGGGCGTTCCCACTCTTTGAGCACCAGATTATAAAAGTGATTCTGCTCAGGGAACTCCAAGCGTGGTTTAACGGAATGGAAAAGCTCACCCTTCTGCTGCGGAGCCACGGCAGAAGGGGAAATACAAAGCACTTCAAAAATGTGAGTCGATAACCTGTCAGTGTCATTTGAGGACCATGGGTCTTCTCCAAAGGGAGACCCGGTACCACCATATAACTTAGACTGTTCCTCAGAGGATTCTGAATCAGAAAATAAATCCCCCTCCTTGAGGGGGTAAAAGCCAGAAAATGAGTAAAGTCCCTCATCCTCCACAGGAAAGAGGGAAGCAGCGGGAGATAAATGCCGCTTCTTAGCAGAAGCCTTATGCAATGCTGGCCACCCGTGAAGCCAAGTCATATTGAGACTCCCCGCTAATGTGCCCCTCACTGGGGGTCAGATGCAAGCGTGGGGGGGTAGGCGAGGCAGAAAGGGGCGCAGCACCGGGACCCGTAGCAGACCCAGGCTGCAGCACAAGTACATGTTGGGCGCAGGTCAAACACACCCTGACACCGTCACTAACAGGGGATACCCCACACTCAAAACACAGCTAGGCTTATCCCGAAGGAAGCCCAAGCACATTGTCCCCGGAAGCCTCCATATGGTGATTTAGATACAGGCTTAACGGCCAGTACAGGGACACAGCTAGCAATAGCCACCCTTATTGGGATGCCCCCCAAAGCCCGCTAGGGAAGGTGGGAGAATGGTAAGGGGCAGGGCCGGGATAACCACAGTCAGAGGTGACCCGCCTGCAAGACACAATAAGTACAAAATAAACATCCCCAGCGCATACATAGTAAAGCAATATAAAAACCCTCGTAAGGGACTCACGGACCAATCAGACAGATCGCTCAGAGACCAGACCACGTCGCAGCACCGCAAGGACAAGGCCACAAAATGGCGACGGCAGCAGTAACTTGAGGGGCAGACCGCGAGAGTATGATGCAAAACGCGTTAAACCGCGGCTCCCCCCAGAGAGCGCGAAACTGTGATCACGTGGGACGCCGGCGCCATGACAGCAACCTAAAAAATACATAGCGTCAACCACCGCGGAGTGCCGTACAACGGTCCGCACAACACCAAAAAAGAACACAAAACACACAAATCACAGACCCCCCGGGCGCCCCCTGCCAGCCAAGCGGGCCACAACAAAGGGGTCGCGCACAACCTTCTAGAGGGGAGGGGAGATGGGTGAAGGGAACAAGGACACAAGGTTTGAGGCTGGGGCATACTAATGAGGTTCACCATAGAAAGCCTGTCGCCGGCTATCCTTTGGTACAGGGTCTTGCGGCCCTTCAGCACCTGACCCTAGTGCTGTCCTACCATCAACCGAACCGTCAGCCGAGGCTGGGAGCCAGTGGGTCCAGAACGGGTGGAAATAAGCCTGCAGGACCCTAGGCTTGAAAAGCCCCGCTCCCTGCGTAATAGAGAGCAATCTTCTATCTTCGCAGTCCAGAATGCAGAAAAACCCCAAGTGTAAGGTATTTACTGGAACAGGACGTGCTGTATACATGGAAAATACAATGTGCAACCAAACCGCCTATCCCCCCCCCGAGAGCTCCCCAGGGAGAGAGCAAGGTGGGGAAGAGCAACGGTAGCCACACCCAGGGCATGCTTAGCTACGGAGAGGGGGGGGGGCAGATTTGAGTGTGGGATTGTTGTGTGGGGGGTATGTAGCATTTTGGTGGTTTTGTAATTATTCAGCAGGTATCTAGATTTATTTAAATCTAGATCAATTTTTTTTTATGTCATGAACAGTTATCAAATATCACAAGTTGCCTGAAATCTTCAAAAGTTTGAGCACCCCTGGTCTAAAGGAAAGGTTGCCAACCTGTATTCATCAATTATCTGTATCCATTATCTAATCATTTCAAGTACCATTGGTTTCACTGGTTTTGCACATTGGTTGAAAAGTTTGGTGAATCCTACTGTGTATGGGTGTTCAAAGCAGTTGAACTAACTGCACTGTGCGGTTTATTCTACCAGCCCAATGTTCCATGACTAAGTACGAAGAGTCCGTAATCCAACCCAGGCAACAGGGAAAATAAAAGGGGATAATATATTTTGTAAACAGGGAAAGGGCTTTGAGTCATTCCCAAAATATCTTTAAACTGAATTAGAATAAAATTAGCTGGGTTTAATTGCCATGTAGTCATGCACATGTGTAACCTTAAACTGTATACTTACAGCACAGAGAAATATACATTAAATATAAACCCTACAGCTCCCAGTTGTATTAAGGTTTGACCACTTCAAAGAAACCCTTAGCTTGCCAAAGCCTGATGCATTTCACGTTCATAAACTGAAGGACTGTTTAGAGCTTGAGAAGGTTAGCCCACTTACATATTAATCCTATAACAAAAAAAACTCGGCACTCCCTAAACCAGCAGTTTCATTACACACTTAATAAAATATTTGTGGGACTGTTTAAAGGGACTGTAGACCCATATAAAAAAAAAGCAAGCACTTAATCCCCCCCCCCCCCCCCAACACTACCGACCATCCAGCTGCTCAGAAACCTTCTGGTTTCTGTGAACGAGGGGTTTCCATGAGCATGTGCACTAAAATTCAATGTTTACTATCTGTCGTGGCCTTGCCGATGCCATTGTTTATGTTCCTGTGTTCATTGCAATGAAGGGGGTGTACAAGGCACTGCTGCTGCCTTCACTCCTCCTCCTGAAAGGCTAGGAGATGGCTCAGGGGTCCATCAGCAAGGATTTTTTTTGGCTGGGGCTCGCCAAACTCAGCAATACATATAAATGAAGTGCCTTGGCCCATCCACAAGGCCACCAACCCTGCAATCAGGGTTCAATTTGGCTGGAACACCACCAAAACTTGGGTGCTAGCCATCTAAATGTAATATGGCTGTACTGTGACTGCCAGAACTAACTCTCACTGATCAAGCTGCTATCCAACAATATCGGTTCACATGGACACCAAATGCATAAATGTGGGTCCAAATGGAAAGGGGACGTAGTTGAGGGCCAGGAAACAGAGTTACAGCTCCCGATTCCTGTTATAAACTGAGAAAGAAATCACCAAGGAGACAAAAATAAAGGGAATTAACTTCCAGCACACCTCTGGGGTGATATGATATGTCAGTTACCCCAAAGAAACCCTTAGCTTGCCAAAGCCTGATGCATTTCACGTTCATAAACTGAAGGACTGTTTAGAGCTTGAGAAGGTTAGCCCACAGGAGACAAAAATAAAGGCAACAATAATTAAATTCCAGCACACCTCTTCACAGTCTCAGTCCAAATGCAAGAATGTACTGGAGTGGGAGGCACAGCCGGAGGTATATGTAGACCGGGAGGAGACATACCTTTTTACCTTGCAGACCCTGCTCTACAGCTGATCATTAAAATATGAGTTTCGGAATGGTAGAATCCTGGAGTGGAATATGAGAGGAAGGACTGCACAATAGTGCAAGTTCAGTACCATACAGCATTACTGATCATTGACTCATGTACCATCCGGTGGTGGAAAAATATATGAATATTCATTTTATACTTTGGGATCAGGAACGTGCCTTTCTATGTTCCCTGAAAAACAGGAGTTCAGAGAGTAAAATGGAAGCAATCTCTTAAATTCAGGGCTCATGGGCAGGAGGAGGAGGTGTTTGTGTAGGAATCCTGTGGACCTTGGAAGAGTTGCCATGGGGGTTTAGGTCTGCTTTAACAGAAACATGTTTATGCGCACCCAGAGCAAGCTCAGAACCTTCAGATGCATGTACTTGAATACCATACAAAAAAAATAAAATTCTGTGATTACTCACCTGTAGAATTAGTATTATGAGTATACAGTACGTCCTGCTCCAGGAAGATTACTTACACGTGGGTATCACTCCGCCAGATGGCGCTGGACTGCAGAGACATCGAAAACAGGCTCCTCCCGGCCCCTCAAATACCCAGGAACCTCCCACAAATCCCCAGCATTGAAAAGCAGTTAACGAGAAGCCGGGAGAATTAAACAACCCAAACTATCAACTATAACAATGCTAACACTCACCATACAGGGAATCCAAGATAATGCAAAACCAAGGGTGGGGTGGAACAGGACGTACTGTTTACTCATAATACCAATTCTACAGGTGAGTAATCACAGAATTGTATTATTCTTAGTATACAGTACGTCCTGTAGCGGCCTTGCAAACTTGTTCAACAGCTTAAGGGGACCTGGCAGATGACCCCCAGCTCCAGGAGGCCTTGCACTGCTTGCACTAGCTCCTGAGCTGACGCAGGGTCCTGAGGAATCCGGGATCTGATGAATCTTGGAGGGGGGCAGGCAGCAAACTATCTTGTAACCGGAGGACACTACCTCCTGAATTTACCGGTCTGAGACATGAAGCCTCCAGACGTGAGCAAAGTACTGCAGCCGTCCCCCCACCTGGGTGAGGGCGCCCCTTCATGCCTGAGGGGGCTTGGGGGATGATTTTGCTTTGAGAACCCAGGAGGGGCCAGGACGTCCAAGGCCTCTGCCCCTACCCCAGAAATCTCCCTGGGACCCAAGAAAGGAAACCCCCCTCCCCTGTATGGCACCACAGTAAGGGGAGGAGAAGGAACCCCGAAAGGGCCGAGATTGCCGCCTGCGCTGGGGTAACCTGCCTCCCTTAGCAAAAAGGTCCAGGCGGTCCCCAAACAGGCGCAGTCCTTTGAAGGGATAACCAGTGAGGGCCTTCTTGGCAGCGTTGTCAGCAGCCCACTGGCGCAGCCAAACCGAGCGGCGTATAGCCACCACAAGGGCAGATGTTCTGGCACACATTCTGATGGTGTCATCCATGGCAGAGAGGACAAAATTTACAAAAACATCACAACTGGAGAGTGCATTGAACACCTCACAAGGCAAATCATCAGGGGCGTATTTCTGATAAGGGTTCTAGTGGCCACAGCAGTAATAGCAGAGGCACAGACCGGGCGCCGCGCCGTCCCCGCACATGCAAAGGCATGGGATGCCAGCTGGTCAATGCGCTGGTCCTCAGCATCCCGCAGGGTAGTAGAGTCAGGGGAATGCATGACAGAGGTGTTCGATAGCCCTAGGATCAAGGCATCCACCTCGGGGGGGGGGGATGACCAACATTTAACCACCTCAGCAGGAAAGGGATACTTCCTATCCCAACTCTTTGGAACCCCGGGAAGTTTACTGGGGCGCTCCCATTCCTTGAGCACAAGGTTATGGAAATGTGCCTGCTCTGGAAATTCCAAACGTGATCTTGCTGTATGGAAAAGCTCCCCTCTTTGCCTGGGAGCCTCAACAGAGAGAGAGATAGACAGAACCTCAAAAATCTGGGTCAATAATCTGTCAGTGTCATCCGGGGCCCAGGGGTCAGAGCCAGAATCGTCATGACCCCTTGGTCTCTCATCAGATGAGCCTGAATCAGAAAAGAGCTCCCCTTCATCAGACGGGGTATAGCCACACAGATTCATAAACTTCTCAGTTCCCATAGGTAAAACAGTAACATTAGGCGTCAAGTGCCGCTTCTTAGCAGAGGCATTACGCACTAAAGACTTCGCAATAATCTGTTCAACAGTAGCCAGTCTAGAAGACACATCAGGCTGAGAATTCCCACTAGTATGCAACTCAGCAGGAGTGAGATTTAAGCTTGGGGTAGTAGGTGAAGTGAAACGAGGTGCAGCCACTGGCAGGCCAGATTGCAATGCAAGCACCTGCTCAGCACAGGGTACACAGACCCGCGCCTTGTCAGTGTCAGCATGAGGCCGCCCACACGCTACACACAGCCAGGCTTGTCCCGAAGGAACCCCAGTCGCATTATCCTGGGATGCCTCCATATGGGGATTATAGCAGCACTATAGGCCGATAGGGATTAATGCCATACAGCAACCCTATAGTAGATGGATGACGAGGACTTCTTCCTAGCCCGAATCAGAGGCAGGCAGGCTCTTTTCCATCAAGATGGAAATTTCAGCAGGCAGGCCGTTAAAGCCAGCATTTGTAAATTGGGATGGCGCAGCTGCCCCTGAGTGAGCAGGTCTGGATCCTTGGGCAGAGCATACTGATCTACTGCCAACTGCACGACGTCTGCGAACCACACCCTTCTTGGCCAACAGGGGGCCACCAGAATGGTTGCGCTGCACCCTGCCCAGCAGAGGAAAAGGAGGGAAGACAGAGAATCTGAAAGCACTTCCAAGACATTGCTAGTGCATCCATGGCCAAGGTCAGAGGGTCCTGGGACAGGGAGACAGACTGGAAGCTTGTGATTGTGACGGGACGCAGACATATCCACATCTGGCTGACCCCAGCGGTGGCACAGGGAGCGAAACACCCTGCTGCTGAGGGACCATTCTCCCAGACGAAAAGTCCCCCTGCTGAGGGAGTCTGCCTCCAGATTCTCCACCCCCGGGATGTACACAGCTGAGATGCAGGGAACATTCTCCTCCGCCCAAGACAGTATCAGGGACATTTCCTTGATGGCCCTCTTGCTCCGGTTCCCTCCTTGATGATTGATGTAGGCAATCGCCGTCTGGTTGTCCGAGCGGACCTAAACGGCCCGACCCCGAAGGTGTGGAGTCAATTGGGTGAGAACCAACCTTATCGCCCTCAATTCCAGAATGTTGATGGGGTGTGGGCCTCTTGAGGGCCCCACTGACCCTGGAATTTCAGGGATTTCCAGAAGCCCCCCCAACCTGTCAGACTGGCATCTGTGGTGACCGTCTCCCAGCACGGGGCCAGAAAGGATCTGCCCACCAACAGGTTTCTTGAGTCCAGCCACCACGAGAGAGACCGTCTGGCCAGAGGGGACAGAACAAACACCTGATCCAGGGACCGAGGGTCCTGTTCCCAAACTGACAAGAGGTGAAGTTCAAGAGGTCTCATGTGAAACTGAGCATATGGAACCGCCTCAAAGCAAGACACCATCAGGCCCACCAGCTGCATCCCCTGCCAGATGGAGGGATGAGGGCAAGACATAAGGATCCTGGCTTGGGCCTGAAGACTCTCCACCTTCTGCTGAGGGAGAAAAATCTTGACCCGAGATGTATCCAAAGTCATGCCCAGAAAGGACCTCACCATTGACTCACCAAAGACTTGGGGTGGTTGATCACCCAACCGAAGGACTCCCGTATGGACACCACCAACTGGGTATCCAGCTCGGCCTGCTGGAGGGACTGAGATGTGATGAGAATGTTGTCTGAGTAAGGAAGGATGCGAATGCCCTGAGATCTCAGTAGAGCCAGTACGCCCGCCAGCACCTTGGTGAATACCCTGGGAGCCGAGGCGATACCGAAAGGCAGGGCCACAAATTGATAGTGCTGATCCTCCAGAGCGAACCTGAGGAATCTCGGATGACCTGGAAAGATTGGTACATGAAGGTAAGCGTCCTTGATGTCTACAGAGGTCATGAAGTCACCCGGGCGTAGTGAATTGACAGCTGAGCACAGAGTCTTCATGCAAAAGTGTTTGAATCTGACAAATTTGTTGAGGCACTTTAAATCCAGGATAGGTCTGATGGACCCGTCTTTTTTGGGAACAGTGAAAAGATTGGAATAGTAGCCGCTGCCCCTTTCCCTCAAAGGCACCTGGCAAATTACCCCCGACTCCTGAAGGTTTTGGACAGCAAGGCACAGACCCTGAGCTGACAGGGGGTTTTGAGCCATCCGGGATCTGATGAATCTTGGGGTCGCCAGGCTGCAAACTCTATCTTGTAACCGGAGGACACTACCTCCTGAATCCACCGGTCTGAGACGTGAAGCCTCCAGACGTGAGCAAAGAGCCGGAGCCGTCCCCCCACCCGGATGGGTGAGGGCGCCCCTTCATGCCTGAGGGGGCTTGGGTGGGGATTTTGGCTTGGAACCCCAGGAGAGGCCAGAACGGCCACGCCCTCTGCCCCTTCCCCAGTGATCTCCGCGTGCCCCAGTAAAGGAGACTCCTCGGCCAGTTCTGGAACCACGGAAGGATGGGAGAAAGGCACCCATCCCCCAAAAGGACCGGGACGGCCACCTACGTTGAGGTAACCTACCACCCCTGGCAAACAAATCCAAGCATTCACCAAAGAGGCACAGGCCCTTGAAATGGAAACCAGTGAGAGCCTTCTTAGCAGCATTATCAGCTACCCACTGACGTAGCCAGACAGAGCGGCGTATAGCCACCAACAGGGCAGAAGTCCTACCACACATTCTAATGGCATCATCCATAGCTGAAAGAATATATGCAGTAAATTCCTCACAAAGCAGGAGGGATCTATACTCTTCTCTAACCGCATCCTCAGATGCTCCGTCCAAAAGACACTTAAGCACCCCTTTAATGGCAATAGCCGTGATAGCAGAGGCACAAACCGGGGCGCAGCGCCGTCCCCACACAGGCAAGGCGAGACAGGCCAATTGGTCTAAGCGCCTGTCCTCCCCATCCCACAGGGTAGTATCAGGAGAGTACATGACAGATGTATTAGACAACCCGAGAACGGGAGCATCCACCTCGAGAGGACATAACCAACGCTTAACAGCATCAGCAGGAAAGGGATACCTCTTGTCCCAACTCTTAGGCACCCCTGGCAGCTTGCTAGGCCATTCCCATTCCTTGAGCACTAGATTATTAAAGTGAGACTGCTCAGGGAACTCCCAGCGTGGCTTAACCATATGGAAAAGCTCGCCCTGCTGCTGCTGCGGAGCCACTGCAGGAGGGGAAATACAAAGCACTTCAAAAATGTGACTCAGCAATCTATCAGTGTCATCAGGGGACCACGGGTCTTCCCCAAAGGGAGTCCCAGTACCACCGTAAATCTTAGGTTGTTCCTCAGAGGATTCAGAATCAGAAAATAATTCCCCCTCCTCAAGGGGTAGGGACCGGAGAGTGAGTAAGGGCCCTCATCTTCTACAGGGAAGAGGGAAACCGCGGGTGATAAATGCCGCTTCTTAGCAGAAGCCTTACGCGGGGCAGACCCAGCAAGATGTTTTTCAATGCTGGCCACCCGTGCAGCTAAATCAGGTTGAGACTCCCCGCTAGTATGCCCCTCGGTGGGGGTCAGATGTAAGCGTGGGGGGGGGGAGGCGAAGCCAGAGGGGGCGCAGCACCAGGCCCAGTAACAGACAGCCCAGAATGCAGCGCAAGTACCTGCTGGGCACAGGGTACACAAACCCTGACATTACTTATAGGGGATACCTCACACACAACACATAGCCGGGCTTGTCCAGAAGGAACCCCAAGCACATTATCCCCAGAAGCCTCCATGTGGTGATTAGAGTGGCACAACAGACCAATATAGGGTTAACGCTAATGACAGCAACCCGGGATGCCCCAAAAGCCCGCTAGGGAGGTGGGAGATATAATAGTAACAGCCTTAACTAAAAGGTAGAGGACTGGGAGAAACCACAATGAAGTCTACCCGCCTGAAACACATAAGAAGACATCCCCATAAGAATATAACAACAAAATATATATAAAGCCACCCCGCAGGGGCACTCACGGACCGCGGTAGGAAACAGCAGACATGCAGCACGGGGAAGGTAAAAATGGCGCCCGCATATACCTCGAGGGCAGAGAAGTGATACGAAAAACGTCATCCGCAGAGCCGCCCTTCCCCCCGAAGAGCATGAATCGCGCCCACGTGATCCTGCTGCTGGCTAACAGTAAAACACATAAGCAAGACATGCCGGATACAAAAAATCAATTCTGGCACAAGCAAGTAAGCAATTCAGGCTGCTTGACATACCGCTACCCCCCCTCCCCCCCAGATCTCCCCAGGGAGAGCGAAGGCAAGGGAGCAGTAGCCACATAACGCCCAACGGGAATAAAAAGGAGAGGAGGGGGCAGACACCTAAGGGGGTTAGGGAATAAGCAGGGACTGCGGTCGGAGCCGTGCTCCTCAAGCACCTAACCCCGGTGCTTCCTACCTTCACCCAAACCAGTCAGCCGAGGCTGGGAGGCAAGGGGTCCAGAACGGGTGGTAATAGTCCTGCAGGGCCGCAAGCTGGTAAGCCCCGCTCGCCTGCGTATATAAAGAGCCATCTTCTATCTTCGCAGTCCAGACTGCAGATGAAAACTGGGGAATTTGTGGGAGGTCCCTGACTTATATAGGGCTGGGAGGAACCACAAGCTGTTTTCTGCAGTCCAGTGCCATCTTGCGGATGTATTACCCATGTGTAAGGAATATTCTGGAACAGGACGTGCTGTATACTTAGAATATATATACAGTGAAATGCCCGCTAGGTGGCTCTGTATTGCTGGTAATAAAAGTAGTTTGGGAGCACCCATAGTAAGAATACAGGAGAAACGATACAAATGATCACATATAGAAATGGCGAAGTCTTAATGGGCCAATAACCAAATAAATCAGTTTTCGCATCTCTTCATAAAGACGTATAGCCGAAACGTTGAGTGTGCCAGCTGTTGTCTACTTGGTTTCCAGCCTGTAAGCTCTGCATTATGCTTTTTGTACTATTGATGCTTGCTACTTGCATGTGAAAAACGGATTTATTTGGTTATTAGGCCATTAAGACTTTGCCATTTCTATATGTGATCATTTGTATCTTTTCACTCTTTACTTGACCCTTAAAACAGGAGGCTTTTTAAGGTATCTTTTTTAGCCCACTATTTTAAGACTGAGAAGGGGAACTTGTTAAGGTTGCTTGCCACTACAATGTTTAACAAAAAAGCCAAAAAAGTACTTTCAGCTCCATTAAACTGGACTTTCACCATGATTTACTGAAAAGCCCAAAACCTTAAAAAAAAGATTCCCCAGCATCTAAAGTTAATGTATTTTAAGTTTTTAGTCAACCACTGACGAAGTGGTTATTGGTTTAGACCACGCAACGCGTCGGTGTTGCTGGGCTGGGCGGATGTTGGTGCTGAGCTCCCTCATATATTGGTGATGTTATCTTTTTTCTTCTCATTGTTATTAGTCGCTGTTAGATTTCTGTAGACTGCACTTTGCACTTTCTTCACATTGGTAGTTTTGGAAGCTTGTTTTCACATGGGTGTTGATATGACAGTGGGTTTGCATTTGGCACTTTAGTTCTTTGTTGATAGTTTTTGAGCACTGTGGGCTTTTTTTGATTCATTCACACACTTGCACATACTTTTATCTATTTATTCATTTTCTCATTTTTAATTAACTCTTGGCACAGTTGCACTTTATATCTTTCAGACGTGGGGGTTATTGCCCCCACATCTCACTATTCCATTGTAGGTTACATTGAGTATATATATAATTTTTAGGCATTGGGTTCTAATTCTTTTGGGGCGACTTATATGAAATTTTAGTATTGTTACCATTTATAATAGAGCCTTATTATTCAGCTTACCTTTCCGCCAGCTTTTCACGTTTTAATTGGTTTTAAATGTTTGTTGATTGTATGTGTATGGGCCAATTAAATTGTACATGTGATTTATACTTTTTTTCTACCTAATAAAATTATAATTTAGATATTATCTTGGTGGGTGTGCGGTCGCATATTTTGGCCCCATAGGGACCTTTCTGGTGGTCCCAATTGTATAGTATGTACAGTAATAGACAAGCCGTTATTTCTAATATTTGTGGATTCCATAACTACAGGGTCTGTTCCAATGGATTGGCGCTTGGCAAATGTGGTGCCAATATTCAAAAAGGGATCTAGGGGGGAACCTGGGAACTACAGACCGGTAAGCTTAACATCTGTGGTGGGCAAGCTGTTTGAAGGTTTCTTAAAGTGGACCAACACCCAGGGGTGATCGGCCCGGAAATCTATAAGATTCCCGGGCCGATCACCTCCCACCCCGCGGGACATCCGAGATCGGGATGTCCCGCGGGGTGAAACCCCCCAGAAACCCCAAAAACATCTTACCTGATCCGCCGCCGCTTCCGCCGCCGCCGCCTCCCGCGCGCCCCTCCAGACGTGCGCGCGCCCGCGCCGGCCCTCTGTGAATGGCCGGCGGGGGCGCGCGCGCGCCGAGAGTGACGCGCGGGAGGCGGCGGAAGCGGCTTGGACGTTCCTGATCCCCGCCTGGACGTTGGCGGGGATTGGCTGCGGCGTTCACGTGGGAGCGTTGAGAGGTGAGTTTTTTGGGGTTTCTGGGGGGTTTCACACAGCGGGTGCCCCGCCGAAGTGGACCAAAACCCAGGATAGTCAAAATCCTGGGTGTTGGTCCACTTTAAGGGATACTATCCTGGAGCACCTTGGGGAAAATGACCTTATTACTCCATATCAGCATGGATTTATGAGGAATCGCTCCTGCCAGGCAAACCTAATCAGCTTTTATGAGGAGGTAAGTGCCACATAAAAGGCTGGTACAAAAGATTAGAATGCTTGGACTGGGGGAAAACGTGTGCAGATGGGTGGGAAATTGGCTTAATGATCGGAAGCAGAGGGTGGTTATCAATGGTACACACTCAGATTGGGTCACTGTTACTAGTGGAGTACCACAAGGGTCAGTTCTGGGACCAATTCTCTTCAATATATATATATATAAATGACATTGGGTATGGATTAAACAGTAAAGTCTCAATCTTTGCAGATGATACTAAGCTGAGTAAAGTAATTAAAACAAAAGAGGACAACAGGCAGCTACAAACAGATTTAGATAAATTGGAAGCATGGGCAGTTAAATGGCAAATGAAGTTTAACACAGATAAATGTAAGGTTATGCACATGGGAAGGAGAAATCTGTGTCATGATTACACACTAAATAAAGAAACACTTGGTAAAACAACAATGGAAAAGGACCTAGGGGTTTTAGTTGACAATAAGCTCAACTGTAGTAATCAATGCCAGGCAGCTGCTGCCAAGGCAAATAGGATCATGGGGTGCATCAGGAGGGGCATAGGTGCTCATGACCAGAGCATCATTTTACCCCTGTAAAAGTCACTAGTCAGACCCCATATGGAATACTGTGTACAGTTCTGGGCACCTGTGCTTAAGAAGGACATATCAGAACTGGAGCGCGTTCAAAGAAGGGCAACAAAGTTAATAAAAGGAGTGCGGGGGCTAGAGTACCCGGAAAGATTGTCCAAGTTAGGCTTATTTAGTCTTGAAAAAAGACGATTGAAGGGTGATCTAATAACTATGTATAAATATATTCGGGGTCAATACAAGGATCTGTCCCACAATCTATTTATACCCCGGAGTGTAACCATAACCCGGGGGCATCCACTAAGGTTAGAGGAAAGGTGCTTTCTACACCGACATAGGAGGGGATTCTTCTCTGTAAGAGCAGTGAGACTATGGAACTCGCTGCCAGAGGAGGTAGTAATGATGGATACAGTAAAAACTTTCAAAAGTGGCCTTGATGCCTTCCTGGCATGTAATAACATTTCCAGCTATGGCTACTAGACCACTGGAAGGAGTTAAACAGGCTGAACTGGATGGACTAAAGTCTTTATTCAGCCTTACATACTATGTTACTATGTAGAATATCGTCCAGATAAGGTAGGATGCGTATGCCCCGAGAACTCAACAGAGCCATCACACCCGCCAGCACCTTGGTGAACACCCGAGGAGCCGAGGTGATACCGAACGGTAAGGCCACAAATTGGTAGTGCTGATCCTCCAGAGCGAACCTGAGAAATCTCTGATAGCCTGGAAAGATTGGTACATGAAGGTAAGCATCTTTGATGTCCACTGAAGTCATGAAGTCACCCGGGCGCAGGGTACTGACCGCCGAGTGCAGAGTCTCCATGCGAAAATGCTTGAACCTGACAAACTTGTTGAGGCGTTTCAAATCCAGGATGGGTCTCAAGGATCCATCTTTTTAGGGGACCGTGAACAGATTGGAGTAGAACCCTCGCCCCTTTTCCTGGGAAGGCACTGGGCAGATGACTCCTGATTCCAGCTGACATTGAACCGCAAGGCGCAAACCCTGAGCTGACAGAGGGTTTTGAGACATCCGGGATCTGATGAATCTTGGGGGCGGCCAGGCTGCAAACTTTATCTTGTAACCGGAGGACAATACCTCCTGAATCCACCGGTCTGAGACGCACAGCCTCCAGACGTGAGAAAAGAGCCGAAGTCGTCCCCCCACCCGGATGGGTGAGGGCGCCTCCTCATGCCTGAGGGGGCTTAGGGGAAGGTTTGGACTTGGGACCCCATGAAAGACTGGGACGTACACGGCCTCTACCCCGGCCCCAAGAGTCTCTGCATGTCCCCACAAACGGTGTACCCTGGCCAGCCCTGGGAGCACGGAAGGAGGGGAGAGAAGGACCAGCCCACCGAAAGGGCCGTGGCTGCCTCCTTCGTTGAGGCAGCCTACCATCCCTGGCAAACAGATCCAGACGCTCACCGAAGAGCCGCAGCCCCGTAAAAGGGAAGCCAGTGAGAGCCTTCTTAGCGGCATTATCAGCCGTCCACTGACGCAGCCAAACAGAGCGGCGTATAGCCACCAAAAGGGCACAAGTACCACACATCCTGACCGCATCATCCATAGCAGAAAGAATAAATTCAACAAAATTATAGCAAAGCAGGAGGGATCTATAATCCCTCCCGCTATTGGCAGCCGCGGCATTATCCAGAAGACACTTGAGCAGCCCTTTAATAGCAACAGCCGTAATGGCAGCAACGCACACTGGGCGCAGCGCAGTGCCCGCACAAGCAAATGCGTGACAGGCTAGCTGATCCACACGCCGGTCCTCACCATTCCTCAGGGTAGAAGTATCAGGGGAATGCACGACCGAGGTATTGGACAACCTGAGCACGGGAGCATCCACCTCAGGGGGACACGACCAGCGCTTAACCACATCAGCAGGGAAGGGATACCTCCTGTCCCAACTCTTGGGCACCGCGGGCAATCTACTAGGACGTTCCCACTCCTTAAGCACCAAATTATTAAAGTGGTTCTGCTCAGGGAACTCCAAGCGTTGTTTAACAGTGTGAAAGAGCTCACCCTGCTGTCTTTTAGCCGCCGCAGGAGGGGTAATACATAAAACTTCAAAAATGTGAGCCAACAGCCTGTCTGTGTCCTCGGGAGACCATGGATCTTCTCCAGAAGGAGACCCAGTACCCCCATAAACCTCCTGCTGGTCCCCAGAGGAATCTGAATCAGAGAAAAGGTCTCCCTCTTCTAGGGAGTAATGGCCAGACAAAGAGTAATGTCCCTCATCCTCCTCAGGAAAAAGGGAAACAGCGGGCGTTAGATGCCGCTTCTTACCAGAATCCTTACGGGGGCAGGCCCACTAATATGCCTTTCAAGGCGGCCACCCGCATAGCCAAATCATAATGTGACTCCCCGCTAGCATGTCCCCCACTAGAGGTCAAATGCAGGTGTGGGGGGGTAGGTGATGTAGAAGGGGGCGCAGAGCTGGGGAGTGTAGCAGGCAACCCAGACTGCAGCGCAAATACCTTTTGGGCGCAGGACAGACACACCCGGACACCATAAATCACAGGGGATACCCCACACACGGCACACAGCTCCATATCCCCAGAAGCCTCTATATGGTGATTAATACAGGCGCAAATGGCCAGTACAGGGTTATGGCTAACAAGAGCCACCCAGGATGCCCCCCCCCCCAGGGATGCCCAGAAGCCCGCTAGGGAAAGTGGGAGAAGTAAGGGCAGGGCCGGGAGAAACCACAGTCACGGTTGTCCCGCCTGAAAGACACAATGAAGGACACGTAAATATCCCACAGCGCAGCTATAATAACATTCAAAACAACCCTGAAGGGGACTCACGGACCGAGTGGGCCAATTGCGACAATCGTTATACCACAGCAGAAGCGCATCGCAGCTCCGGAAGAGACGAGGGTCCCAGAGCGCAGTGACGACAAAATGGTGCCGGAGCAGTCCTTGAGGGGCGGGCCGCGGAGGTATGACGCAGCGCGAAATCACAGTCACATGACACGCCAGCGCCATGACATTATAGAAAGGACCACCTCAGAATATAGTGCCACCCGCCGCAGAGCGCCGTACAAGCGGCGCGGCGGCAAGAAGCAATGGCCCAAACACATTAAAAACACGCCAAAAGACCCCCCCCCTCCCCGAGAACCCACAGGGAGAGAGTGAGGGGGCAACAGAGCAGCGTCAAGGGCCCAACCTAGGGAAGGTGAAGGGTGGGGGGGGGTGGTGGGCCCCTTATCAAAAGGGTCACAGTGTCCCACAAAAAGCTCACCATAAAAGCCTGTAACCAACTACCCTTGTGGTACAGGGTTTTGCGGTTTGGAGCAGCGCTCCTTAAGCACCTGACCCTGGTGCTGTCCTACCTTCACCCGAACCGTCGGCCAAGGCTGGGAAGCACTGGGTCCAGAACAGGCGAAAATAGACCTGCAGGGCCGCAGGCTGGTAAGCCCCGCTCGCCTGCGCAGTATAGTGAGCCATCTTCTAGCTTTGCAGTCCAAATGCAGAAGGAAAACTGGGAATATGTGGGAGGTTCCTGGCATTTTATAGGGCCGGGAGACGCCACAAGTCTTTCTGCAGTCCACAGCGCCACCTTGTGGCAGATAACCCAGACGAAAGGAATAAGTAAAACAGGACGTGCTGTATACTTGGAAAACATGTAGTAGATGCAGGTAGAATGATTTTTAATGTGAGAAATCTGTATGTACAGGGTGTGGGAAAATACCATTTTGTGAATACTCACCTGTAAAATGGGTATTATAAGTATGTCACACACCCCGCTTCAGATAGTAAATCATTAATCATGGGTTATACTCACCGCTAGGTGGCACTGTTGCAGAGAAGTCCAGAAAGCAACAAGCCCCTCCCGGTCTATACATACCTGGTACCTCCCAACAATTCCCCAGTATTCAAACAGCAGTAAAGACAAGGTACCAGGAAAAAAACAATGGTAACCCTCAACTGTAAATAAAAAGAAATTCACCATATAAAGAACCAGGATACCAAAAAGGGCGGGTGAAGCGGGGTGTGTGACATACTTATAATACCCATTTTACAGGTGAGTATTCACAAAATGGTATTATTTTAAGTATTTCACACACCCCGCTTCAGATAGTAAATCATTAATCATGGGACATCCAACAGCAGTGTCCAAAAAGGGCGGGTATCCAACCAGGCAATAATGCAGAAACTCAAACCACTGCAGCCTGCAGAACCTTGCGGCCAAAAACAGCATCCGCTGAGGCCCGCACATCAATCTTATAAAACTTAGAAAAAGTGTGAACAGAAGACCAGGTAGCAACCTTACAAACTTGATCAACAGAAGCCTGGTGCTGAAAAGCCCAGGACGCTCCAACAGCACGAGTAGAATGAGCAGTAACACGAAAAGGGGGATCCTTCCCTTTGGCAGAATAGGCCCCAACAACCGCCTGACGAATCCACTTGCTAATGGAGGACTTAGCCGGAGCCAAGCCCTTCCTAGGCCCACAGGGCACCACAAAAAAGCATCAGTCTTACGAAAAGGAGATGTAGTACGCAGATCGCACTGAACACAGCGTACCACATCCAAACAATGCAAAGCGCGCTCCTTGTCATTCCTAGGCTTAGGACACAAGGAAGGAAGAACAACGTCCTGGTTAAGATGAAAAGCCGAGACCACCTTAGGAAGAAAGTCAGGCTTAAAGCGAAAAACCACTTTGTCCTGATGTTTCTCAAAATAGGGAGCCTGAATCGACAAGGCTGCCAACTCCGAAACACGCCGAACCGAAGTGATGGCCACCAAAAAAGCAACCTTCTGAGTCAGAGTAGACAGAGCAATATCCTGCAAAGGCTCAAAAGGAGGAGCCTGAAGAGCAGAGAGAACCAAATTCAAATCCCAAACAGGGAGCAAA
Source organism: Gastrophryne carolinensis (assembly GCA_027917425.1). NCBI lineage: Eukaryota > Metazoa > Chordata > Amphibia > Anura > Microhylidae > Gastrophryne > Gastrophryne carolinensis. The sequence continues at coordinate 385,359,688 of CM051239.1, forward strand.
GGCTTCCTAGGAGGCCGCAGATGGGAAACCCCCTGGAAAAAAGTCTTGACCAAAGGATGGAGTGCAAATGACCTCTGAAAAAAGATAGACAAGGCAGAAACCTGCCCCTTCAAAGTACTCAGCTGAAGACCCGAGTCCAGCCCTGATTGAAGAAATTCCAAAATCCTAGAAATAGAAAAGACCCGGCAGGGCAAAGATCTGGCCTCACACCAATCAATATAAGATCTACAAGCCCTATAATAGATGGAAGAAGAGGATCTCTTCCTGGCACTAATAAGAGTCTGAATGACCGAATCCGAAAGACCCTCCTCCTTCAAGATGGAGGTTTCAGCAGCCAAGCCGTCAAAGCCAGCGTTGGTAAACTGGGGTAACACAGTTGACCCTGCGTGAGAAGATCCGGCCGAAGAGGCAGATCGAACTGATCCACAGCCAGACGAACGATGTCTGCGAACCACACCCGCCTTGGCCACCTTGGAGCCACGAGAATGGCGGGAACTTCTTCCAGAACAAACTTTCGCAGCACCCTGCCTAGCATGGGGATCGGAGGAAACAGATAAAGAAACCCCAGGTCCCTCGAGTTTAGGGCCATGGCATCCGCCGCCAGAGCCAACGGATCCTGAGAAAGCGACACGAATGTCGGAAGCTTGTGATTGTGACGAGAGGCAAACAGATCCACCTCCGGCGTCCCCCACCGGAGACAAAGCGACCGAAACACCTGGGGGTGGAGAGACCATTTTCCCCGGCGGGACGAACACCGGCTCAGAAAGTCCGCCTCCGTGTTTTCCACTCCTGGAATGTACACTGCCGAAATGCAAGGGACAGGAGTCTCTGCCCAAACTAGAATCAGAGACACCTCCCTGAGGGCCCCCAGACTGCGAGTCCCTCCTTGGTGATTGATGTAAGCAACCGCCGTCCGATTGTCCGATCGAACCTGAACCGGCAGGCCCTGTAAATGCTGCGTCAAGTGAGACAGAACCAACCTGATGGCTCTCAACTCCAGAACATTGATGGGCAAGTGGGCTTCCTGAGGGCCCCACCGCCCCCGGAACCGAAGATCCTTCCAGAAACCTCCCCATCCCGACAAACTGGCGTCCGTGGTGACAGTTTCCCAAAGCGGGGTCAGAAATGACCTGCCCTTCAGAAGATTGTCCGAGACCATCCACCACAGAAGAGACTGCCGAACCCGGGGGGACATCCGGAAGGACCGATCCAACGACCGCGGTCACCGGTCCCAAGACGCCAACAGATGAAGCTGAAGCGTCCGCGTGTGAAACTGCGCGAAGGGAACTGCCTCGAAAGAAGCTACCATCAACCCCACCAATCTCATCCCTAGCCGGATGGACGGGCGAGGATTGGAAAGAAGAAGCTGAACCAATTCCTGAATCAAAAGAACCTTGGCCTGAGGTAGAAAAACTCTGTGCTGGCAAGAGTCCAAGGACATGCCCAGAAAGGTCACCACCCTTGCCGGAACCAGAGAGGACTTGGGGTAGTTGATCACCCAGCCGAACCTCTCCAGCATAGACACCACCGTGCTGGTGTCCACTTCCGCTTGACTGAATGACGGAGCCATGATGAGAAGATCATCCAAATAAGGCACAATGCGAATTCCTTGAGCTCTGAGCAGGGCCATCACGCCCGCCAACACCTTGGTGAACACTCTCGGAGCCGAGGTGAGGCCGAATGGAAGAGCTACAAACTGGAAATGCCGATCCTCCACCACAAAGCGAAGAAACCTCTGGTGAGCCGGAAAAATCGGAATGTGAGGGTATGCATCCTCGATGTCTATGGACGTCATAAAGTCCCCCTGCCGAAGAGAACTGATCGCAGACCGCAGAGTTTCCATGCGAAACTTCCGGGGACGAATAAACCGGTTGAGAAACTTCAAATCCAGGATGGGACGGAACGACCCATCCTTTTTGGGAACAGTGAAGAGATTGGAATAATACCCGCACCCCACCTCCGAAAGAGGGACCGGGCAGATGATGGATCTGAAGGGACACGAGACCTGAAAAACCTTGGAGGAGGGCGGGACTCGAACTCCAGCTTGTAACCGGCCGACACCACCTCCCGGATCCATACCCGGGAGAAGAGTCGCAGCCGTCCCCCCACCCGTAAGGGTGAGGGCGCCCCCTCATTGCTGAGCGGGCTTGGCAGCTGGTTTGGGCTTTGCACCCCAGACGTGAACGGAACGTCCACGGCCTTTACCCCTATTCCAGCTGGCACCCCTGGAGGCAGAGAAGCCCGCACCCCTGCCAGCTCTGGCTCCCCGAAAGGAAGGATTGAAGGGGGCCGCCCCCCGAAAGGAGCGACGAAATTTCTTGCGCTGAGGTAACCTACCTCCCTTGGCAACAGAATCCAGCTTTTCACCGAAAAGCCTCAAACCCAGAAAGGGAAGAGCCGAGAGCGATCTCTTGGAATTAAAATCAGCCGTCCACTGCCTCAACCACACTGAGCGGCGGATAGCTACCAACAGAGCAGTTGCCCTGCCACACATCAACATGGCATCATCCTGAGAGGCCAGAATAAATGACAAGAAGGAATCACAACGCTTAAGAGCAAGAAACTCATCACAAGTAGGATCAAGATCCACACATAAATCCCTGACAATAGACCTAACCGCCAACAACAAGAGTGGCGAAGCACAAACAGGCCTCAAAACCGAACCCGCACAGACAAACCCATGACAGGCCAGCTAATCGGGCGAACCTCGCCGTCCTTGAGAGAAGTCGTGTCAGGAGAATGCAAGACCGCCGTATTAGATAGTCCCAAGACCGGAGCATCAACCTCGGGAGGGACAGACCAACGCTTCACCAAGTCCGCCGGAAAAGGATACTTTCTATCCCAGCTAGGCGGCACCCCAACGAGAGGCGTAGGTTGCTCCCATTCCTTAAGGACAACATCCTCGAAATGCTGTTGACTGGGAAACTCCAAGCGCGGCTTGGTCACCCCAAAAAGCTGACCCTTAGGCCGAGGAGCAGCTTCAGGAGGATCCAAATCCAAAACCTCAAACATTTGGGCCAGAATGGAAGGTGTATCGGGGACGGACCCCGCGGCCTGGTCACCCTCAGCGCCCAGCAACTGCTGAACCTCGGGATCCTCTAATTCCTCAACAAGCTCACCCTCTTCGAGGGGACGATCTGACCAATCCAGAGCCTCAACAACCTCCTCATCTGAGTCCGGCGGAGGCGGAGACAAGTGTTTCCGCTTAGCCAGAGCCTTCTGAGCGACCACAGCAGAAAACATTTTCTCGAGGCTGGCCAATCGGGCGCATACCTCAGATTGCGAATCACCCCCAACGACAACGTCACACGGGGTCCGGAACAGGCGAGGAGAGGAGGGAGATGGCGCAGCCGAGGAAGGACCAGGCACCGGGGTGCCGGACTGGCGCTCAATGTTCCGCTGTGCACATGGAATACATATAATGACATCATCCCCTGGGAGCGGAGTCCCACACCCCCCGCAGAGCCTGGACTGCCCCGAAGGGCCGTTTCCGGTATCCTTGGTAGCCTCCATATGGTGAAATTATGGTATATGCAGTAACCCAGGGATTTACGCCGTAAGCGACCCAGGATGCCCCTCTAGTACTTATGTGACTATATAGATAAGAGCCCAAAAAATGGGAAATTTTGCAAAAAACCCCAAACAATGAAGATAACGGCCAACCCCAACTAGCCAGGTATTTAAGACCGGGAGAGCCCTGTAGCGTGGGATCCCGGGATCTGAAAAACAAGAGACAACAGTCAACCAAGCACAACCATAAACACCTGGATAACACACATATAACAAGTGATGAGACCCAAACAGGTCATGCAAGAAACCCCCAAGGGGGCAACCTAGCAAAGATGACATACATATGTATATAGGGATATATATATATATATATATATATATATATATATATATATATCAAAGAAGGTGTGAGCCAGGGAAGCCGGTAGACTCCCTGCCAGCTGGCCTAGAGCCAGGCTAAGGGAACCTGCCGCCCCCCCCCCCGGCGAGGAAGGGGGCCCAGTAATGAAAACGTCTAATCGCCTACCTGAATCTTGCAGCTTGACATGGCGGCCAGCGCAACGGGGGAAGAGAGAAGAGGGGCGGGCCCAGCAAAACGCGGGAGACGCTGTGGCCCCGCCCCAAACAGCCAGACACGGCGCGGGCCGCGCAAGACGCGGCCCCGCCCACCCCTCCGAGTCAGAGCCAAACAGCGGGCGCCACAGGAATGGCGCCCGCATATGCCGCCAGGCGGGCCGGCGGCACGCATGCCGCCCGGTCCCGCCCGCCTCCAGTATGATGGCCAGCGGGCGCCGAGAAGCGGTACTCGGCGCCCCATCCCCCGCCCCCCGCCCACCCTGGAGATCCGACCGAGAGGCGGGCGCCAGAACATGGCGCCTGCCCTCAGAAGAAAACGAGCGGCGGGCCGGCAGTACAATGCGCCGCCCGACCCGCCCCCCAAGCACCAAGAAAAGTAGTCCCGGGGGCTCAAGGAGCCCCCCCAATCCAAAAAACGTGACCAGGCAGACGGACGGGCCGGCCTCAGGCCACCCGTCCCTGCCACACACCAAAACACACTCACACATACAATAATAAAGCAAAACGCAGGGAGAAGGCCAAACTAGGGGAACCTGACGTGACCTAAGGGCTGGGGCATCCCACATCCGGATCACCACAACCGGAACACCGCATTGCCCCATAATATGGGGTCGAGCGGAGGAGCTAATCTCCTAGGCACTCTAAGTGCCATCTACCCTTGCCCGGCCGACAGCCGAAGCTGGGAGGCTACCAATTAATCCAGGGAATAATACAAAAGTAGCCGGGCAGATATAGACCATGGGGGGGGGGGCCGGGGTGATACCCCGGCTACCTGCAAGCAGGAGACTTCTTTCTTCTGTCTTGTCGCCACCTTGCAGAGAAGAACACTGGGGAATTGTTGGGAGGTACCAGGTATGTATAGACCGGGAGGGGCTTGTTGCTTTCTGGACTTCTCTGCAACAGTGCCACCTAGCGGTGAGTATAACCCATGATTAATGATTTACTATCTGAAGCGGGGTGTGTGACATACTTAGAATATATATAAGGGAGACTCTTATTCAGAGTGAAGGACCGCTTTAATAATAAAAAAGGGGCTATAAAACTCATTCCTAAAAGCAGCAGTAATTCAGTGTGACAAGGGGTTAAATAACCTGGACCTGACTAAATGTTACAGTGACAGTGCACAGATCTTCCCTTCTCTTGCCAGTATTTCCAAATTGGAAACAATATTCCCGCCACAGTCCTCAGTGTTGCCCTTTGCATGAGTGTGCAGCGCATTCCTCGCACTCCATGTCACTGACCTAGAATAAGTCACTGAAAGGGCCGAGCTCCAGGATCTGTTAATCATTTGGGCAATCAGTGCACGCAGGCACTTGCAGAGCTGATATTTATTTCATTTGGAATTCTGCCATGTTAAATCAGATACGTAACTAGCTCATAAAAGTTATTCAATACCAAAAAAAGAAAGTGTTATCTCCAGGAAGATGAGGGCTGTGATACGCTGTCATTTACAGCATCATGAAAGAACGCTTTAGTGCTTCAATGTGTTCAAGGATTTGGAAAGAAGTTCAGTTATATCTGTAGCAAAAATCCAGGTACGGTACTTATTTACAGTAAACTCTAGTATGGTGGCAGGCAAGCTGTTGCACAAGCAAGATGTACACAAAGAAGTCATTAATGTTTCGCCATGTTTTGGAGACTTGCTCAGGTCTATGCATTTCATACACTATATGTATACAGTGGTACCCAACAACTACTCATCTATTTATTCTTGGTTCTCCAAAATCTATCAGGCAAATACAGAAAAATGTGCATGACTCCACCTACCGTCTCAGAAAGCGGTTTAAATCCATAAATATGTTTAAGACTCTGTTTTATAATGCCTAAAGCTGAAGTCCAGTCTAAATACCGCCCCCAGGCACTAAGGCAGAATGGATTACAAAGAAAACAAAATAAAACTTACCTCAGCCACAGTACAGTGCCGCCTTCCAGGGCACGAGTGACCCGCTGATGAGAAAGACACAAAGCGGCACCCCCGGTTCTGTGCATGCGCCCACCACCCATTCAAGCGAATGGCCGACGGGCACGCACACGGAGCCAGGGGTATGCCGTTTGTGTCTTTCTATGCAGCCTCTGAGAAAGACACAAAGCGACCAGTGATGTTACGTGCTCTTTGGTTTATTGGTGGTCTGACAGCTCTTTTCCGAGTTCCACAACCCTCCAAGACCACAACACTCTTAAAATGGAACAAAACCCTGGCATGCCGGAACCAGAGTCTTAAAGACTCCAGGGCTGGCCTTCCCCCTGGGGCATCCCAAAGGGGATGACCCCCAGGTCACTGCTAAACTTGCCTATTACGGTGGCTTCCTCTGCAATGTAAACAATTGCGACTGCATCCCCAGCATCTCTGGGCTGAGGTGCCCTCCGTGGCCCAGCCATTCAGATAGGCTGGAGGCTCCCCAAATATAAAGAGAACTGGGGACATGGCCACTCTCACTCCTGATTGCCGAGCTCTGCGTGTAAAGAACGATGTATTGCGATGTATTAATATGCACAGCATACGGTGCTGATTGTACATGCAATGTAGGATTGGGGGGTGGAAGTGTTTTTATAAACAATCTTAGGGGTTTCACAGAGAGGGGCACCCTAAATCGGGATGCCCACAGGGGCAAGGAACAATAACAAGAGTCAGAGTAGAGTGACTACCTGATAACCATGAGTTTTATTAATTAGATTATTTATGGGGGTGTCTGGTTTTCTTGACGAAGGATCTATGCAGTTATTACTCCGATAATCAAGAAACCCTCTCTCGACCCCTCTGCCCTCTACCGCCCTATCTCACTACTCCCTTTCTCCTCCAAACTTCTTGAACATGTCCACTCAAAACTGGCACAATACTTATCCACTAACAACTTACTTGACCCCTTACAATCAGGATTCCGCCGTAACCACTCCACTGAAACTGCCCTCACCAAAGTCACCAATGATCTGCTCACTGCCAAAAGCAAAGGTCAATAATCCATCCTCATTGACCTCTCCTCAGCCTTTGACACTGTCGACCACTCCCTGCTTCTTGATATTCTCTCCTCTCTTGGGGTTCAAGGTCTTGCACTCTCTTGGCTCACCTCTTACCTCTCTGACAGATCATTCAGTGTATCCTATTCTCACATTCTCCTTCTGTCGGTGTGCCACAAGGTTCTGTCCTAGGCCCCCCACTTTTCTCAGTCTACACCTATGGCCTTGGCAAACTTATAACTTCACTAGGTTTTCAATACCACTTCTATGCGAATGACACTCAGATATATCTCTCAGGCCCCAATCTCTCCTCTCTCGCCTCCCGAACTGCCTTACAGCTATTTCTTCATTCAGGTCATCTCGCTACCATAAGCTACACATGGACAAGACAGAACTGGTCATTTTCCCACCATCTAACTCCCCTCCCCTCTCTAACACATCTATTTCTGTCAACAATTACACAATAACAGCAACTCCCCAAGCTCGGTGCCTGAGAGTCACTCTGGACTCTGCCCTCTGTTTCAAACCACATATTTACTCCCTGGCCCCCTCCTGTCGCCTCCAACTTAAAAACATCTCACGCATCCGTCCCTTCCTCGCACCTGACACCACTAAAATGTTAGTGCACGCCCTGGTCATATCCCGACTGGACTACTGCAACATCCTTCTTTGTGGCTTACCAACTAACAGACTGGCACCCCTCCAATCTATTCTGAACTCCGCTGCTCGCCTCATCTATCTCTCCTCTCGCTCCTCCAGTTCTGCGCCTCACTGCCTATCCCTACACTGGCTGCCAGTCCCACAGCGAATCCTGTTCAAAACTCTAACTCTCGCATACAAAGCTCTCTCTAACCAGGCCCCTCCCTACATCTCATCTTTAATTCAACAATATCAACCTAGACGCAGCCTTCGCTCTGCTGCTGACCTTCTCCTGTCCTCCACCCTGGTCACCTCCTTTTACGCCCGCCTCCAGGACTTCTCACGTGCAACTCCAATCTTCTGGAATGCCCTCCCACACCCAATCCGCCACTCCACAACCCTCAAAACCTTCAAAGGCACCCTTAAAACTCATTTATTTAGACAAGCATATCATCTGGCCTAACCAATCTTCTAAAAGGCATATTCCACAAAGTTCAATACTGACTGTTTGTGATCCTTCCCCCTCGTCTTCACCCCTCTTTCTTTAGACTATAAGCTTGCAAGGGCTCTCTCCCCTATTGTATCTTGTACTCAGAATATCCACTGTCAAATCTGTAAAACTGCATTTGAAATAGTATATGTACCGTACGTTTCTACCCTGTCTGTAATTACTACTTTGTAAAGCGCTACGGAAGATGATGGGGCTATAAAAATAAACAATAATAATAATATCTGTCATGCAGAATTCTAATGTCATTTTTTTTCCTGGACATAATTTTGATCAACTTTTATTTCTAAACTGTAGCTAGCTAGGCCTTATTTTTGGAGTAGGGAATATATTTTCAAGTATTCTCAAATTATTCCAGGGCTTATTTTCAGGCTAGGTTTCTGGGGAAACAAAGCAAGCGGTATCCAAAGGAGTTGGATGCCCTACTAGAAAAAATACAATTCTGTGATTACTCACCTGTAGAATTGTTATTATGAGTATACAGTACGTCATGCTCCAGATAAGATTAATTACTCTTAGGTATTACTCCGCCAGATGGCGCTGGACTGCAGAGACCGCGAAATTGGCTCCTCCCGGCCCCTCAAATACCCGGGACCTCCTACAAATCCCCAGCATTGAAAAAGCAGTTAACGAGAAGCCGGGAGAATGATAACAGAACCAACCAGTAACTATAAAACAATAACAATCACCATACAGGGGATCCAAGGATAATGCAAACCAAGGATGGGGTGGAGCAGGACGTACTGTATACTCTTAGTATACAGTACGTCCTGCTCCAGATAAGATTCATTACACTTGGGACATCCAATAGCAGTGTCCATAAAGTAGGGTGGAATCCCCAAAGGTAACAACAGACAGATCAGACCACTGCTGCCTGCAGAACCTTGTGGCCAAAAGCAGCATCTGCATTTGCTTAAGCAGTTTGCGTAGCTTCCACTGCGCTGATAACGTAAGGGAATTAGTTTCCTTTACTAGTTTGCATGTTTTTCATGTAATCACCACTAGGTGGTGCCAGCTCCGTTTCTGACCTTATGAGCTTTAGTGCCTGCGTTGTTTGCGCAGCTGCTGCTGCGCTCTTTACGTATACAAGTGATTACAACTAAGGAGGAAGGAGGGGAGGGACTGGGCCTGCTAACGTGGGGCAAGGGACTGTTGTGATTAGTTTAACAGTAGATTGTTCATCAGAGGGCGCACCCGGAAGTGCGCCATTCGCCGACCTCGCGCAGCAGGCCCCTTGCCTCTTCCAAGACTCAGGTTTCTAAGGTATTTATAAGTGTATTATGCCGCGGTGCCGCCAGCCTTGTAAAAGTTGCTATTGGCAACGAAACGCGTCGGCGGTGGCGGCAGGAGGCATCTATATGTGTGTTTCTGACTGATCTGGCCAGATCTTACCGAGTGGGGAGTTGGTGAGAGCCACCCTCTGTTTTTAAGAGTGTTTCAATTGGTTTTTTATGTGAGTGCATTAGTATCTCCTATTAAACAGTTTGTGCATCAGTTTTTCTGAAAGGTGCAGTAGCCACCAGATAGTACTTCAGACACCTAACCACATCCAAGGAATGCCAGAGTTACAAGGATTAGGGCACAAGGAGGGAAGAACAATGTCCTGATTGAGATGAAAGGCAGACACAACCTTAGGCAGAAAATATGGCTTGAAGCAAAGAACCACCTTGTCCTGGTGTCTCAAAGTAGGGGGGCTGGATGGAAAGCGCCGCCAACTCAGAAACACACCAGGAATGGCCAGGGCAGCCTCCTGCACAGGTTCAAAGGGAGCAACCTGCAAGGCTGACAAGACCAAGTTCAAATCCCAAACCGGCAACATGGGCTTACGTGGGGGACGCACATGAGTAACCCCCTGGAAAAAAAGTCCTGACCAGAGAATGCTAGGCAAAGGACCTCCAGAAGAAAACAGCCAGGGCAGAGACATGACCCTTCAGAGTACTGAGTTGAAGTCCCAGCTCCAACCCATTCTGTAGGAGCTCCAGGATCCTGGGAATAGAGAACACGCGACAGGGAAGAGACCTAGACTCACACCAGTCAATGTAGGCACGCCAAACCCTATAGTAAATAGAAGAAGAAGACTTCTTCCTAGCCCTTATCATGGTATCAACAACAGAAGCAGACAGCCCCTTCTCCATCAAGATGGAGGTTTCAGCAGCCAGGCCGTCAAAGCCAGCGTTTGTAAATTGGGATGGCGTAAATGACCCTGAGTGAGCAGGTCTGGAACCCTGGGCAGAGCGTACTGATCTACCGCCAGCTGCACCACGTCTGCGAACCACACTCCTCTTGGCCACCTGGGAGCCACCAAGACAGCTGGCACCCCCTCCTGAGCTATCTTGCTGAAAGTCCTGCCATGACATTGCTAGAGCATCTGTGGCCAAGGCCAGAGGGTCCTGGGACAGGGAGACAAAGGCTGGGAGCTTGTGATTGTGACGGGACGCAAACAGATCCACATCTGGTTGGCCCCAACGGTGACATAGAGAGTGCAGATTCTCCACCCCCGGAATGTACACAGCTGATATGCAGGGAACATTGTCCTCTGCCCAGGACAGGATCAGAGACACTTCCTTGAGGGCCCCTTTGCTCCGAGTCCCTCCCTGATGATTGATGTAAGCAACCGCCGTCTGGTTGTCCGAGCGTACCTGAACAGGCCGGCCCCGAAGGTGTTGGGTCAAGTGAGCCAGAACCAACCTGATCACCCTCAGTTCCAGAATGTTGATAGGTGTGTGGGCCTCCTGGGGGCCCCACCGCCCTTGGAACTGTAGGGACTTCCAGAAGCCCCCCCATCCTGTCAGACGGGCATCCGTGGTGACCATCTCCCAGCAGGGGGCCTGAAAGGATCTGCCCAACAGGTTCCTGGAGTCCAGCCACCACGAGAGGGACCACCTGGCTAGGGGGGACAGAACAAGGACCTGGTCCAGGGACGTAGGATCCTTGTCCCATACTGACAAGAGGTGGAGTTGCAGAGGCCTCATGTGAAACTGGGCATAAGGAACCGCCTCGAAGCACGACACCATCAGGCCCACCAGCTGCATTCCCTGCCTGATGGAGGGATGAGGATAAGAGAGCAGGGACTGAACCTTTGCTAGCAGACTGTCCATCTTCTGCTGAGGAAGAAAAATCCTTGCCTGAACTGTATCCAGATTCATTCCCAGGAAGAGTGTCACCAAGGAGGGGGACAGGGAAGACTTGGGATGGTTGATCACCCAGCCAAATTACTCCAGAGTGGACACTACTCGCTGAGTATCCAGCTCTGCCTGATGGAGTTACTGAGAAGTGATGAGGATGTCATCCAAATATGGCAGCACGCGAATGCCCTGAGACCTGAGTAGAGCAATCACTCCTGCCAGCACCTTGGCGAACACTCTGGGAGCTGAAGCGAGACCGAAGGGCAATGCCACAAATTGGTAGTGCTGATCCTCCAGAGCGAACCTGAGGAATCTTTGATGACCTGGAAACACCCGACCAACGCAGCCCAGGCTGGGAGGCATTAATTCACAATGAGGACGGGTGGAAATAGTCCCGCAGGGCCTCGGGCTGGAAAGCCCCGCTCGCCTGCGAGAGCGTGATACTTCATGTCTTCGAAGTTCCAGCACTGAGAAATCTGGGGATTTGTGGGAGGTCCCTCGGTGTATGTAGGGCCGGGAGGAGCTTGTTTTCTACATGTCTGCAGTGCACGGCGCCGGAGGCGGAGGATTACCCACATGTTATTACTACTACTGGAGCAGGACGTGCTGTATGCTTAGAATATCCTTGCCTGAACTGTATCCAGATTCATTCCCAGGAAGGGTGTCACCAAGGAGGGACACAGGGAAGATTTGGGATGGTTGACCACCCAGCCAAATGACTCCAGAGTGGACACTACTAGCTGAGTATCCAGCTCTGCCTGTTGGAGGGACTGAGAAGTGATGAGAATGTCGTCCAAATAGGGCAGCATGCGAATGCCCTGAGACATCGCTCCTGCCAGCACCTTGGTGAACACTCTGGGAGCTGAAGTGAGACCAAAGGGCAATGCCACAAATTGGTAGTGCTGATCCTCCAGAGCGAACCTGAGGAACCTTTGATGACCTGGAAAAACAGGAATATGAAGGTAAGCATCCTTGATGTCCACGGAGGTCATGAAGTCCCCTGGACGCAGGGAACGGATAGCAGAGCGCAAAGTTTCCATGCGAAAACGTCTGCACCTGACAAATTTGTTGAGGATCTTCAAGTCCAGGATGGGCCTCACTGACCCATCTCTTTTGGGCACGGTGAAAAGGTTGGAATAGAACCCCTTGCCCCTTTCTCGTAAGGGGACCTGACAGATGACCCCCCAGCTCCAGAAGGCTTTGCACCGCCAGAATTAGAGCCTGAGCTGACATGGGACCCTGAGACATCCGGGATCCTGAATCATCCGGGATCTGATGAATCTTGGGGGCGGCCAGGCAGCAAACTCTATCTTGTACCCGGAGGACACTACCTCCTGAATCCACCGGTCTGAGACATGAAGCCTCCAGAGCAAAATGCTGTAGCCGCCCCCCCCCACCCAGATGGGTGAGGGCGTCCCTTCATGCCTGAGGGGGCTTGGGAGAAGACCTAGGCTTGGAGCCCCAGGATGAGCCAGGGCGTCCACCTCCTCTGCCCCTACCCCAGAAATCTCCTCGGACCCCAGTAAAGGAGACCCCCCTCCCCTGTCTGGATCCACGGTAGAGGGAGGAAAAGGAGCCTTGGCCCCGAAAGGGCCGAGACTGCCTCCTGCGCTGGGGTAACCTGCCTCCCTTGGCAAACAGGTCCAGGCGGTCCCCAAACAGGCGTAGTCTTTTGAAGGGAAAACCAGTGAGAGCCTTCTTGGCAGCGGTGTCAGCTGCCCACTGGCGCAGCCAAACCGAGCGGCGTATAGCCACCACTAGGGCAGAGGCTCTGCCACACATCCTAATGGTATCATCCAAGGCAGAGAGGACATAAGTCACAAAAACCTCACAACGAGAGAGAGCATGAAACTCCTAACTAGACATCATCAGGAGCACCATCTAGGACACTTCTAAGCAGGGTCCTAAAAGCCAACGCTGTAATAGCAGAGGCACAAATCGGGCGCAGTGCCGTCCCCACACAGGCAAGGCATGGGACACCAGCTGATCAATACGCCGGTCCTCACTATCTCGCAGCGTAGTAGTCAGGGGAATGAATGACAGAGGTGTTAGCTAACCCTAGGACCGGGGCATCCACCTCTGGAGGGGATGACCAACGCTTCACCACATCAGCAGGAAAGGGATACCTCTTATCCCAACTCTTAGGGACACCGGGAAGCCTGTAGGGACACTCCCATTCCTTGAGCACGAGATTATTAAAATGGGCTTGCTCAGGAAACTCTAAACGTGGCTTAACAGTATGAAACAATTCCCCCTGCTGCCTAGGGGCCGCAACCAGAGGAGAGATAGACAGAACCTCAAAAATCTGAGCCAACAGCCTATCAGTATCATCTGGGGCCCAGGGGTCAGAGCCAGAATCATCATGACCCCTGGGCCTCTCATCAGATGACTCCGAGTCAGAGAATAACTCCCCTTCTTCCAAAGGGGTATAACCAGACAGTTCCAAAAACTCCTCCGCCTCCATAGGGAAAAGAGTGACATCAGGCGTCAAGGCCGCTTTTTAGCAGAGGCCTTACGCGCCATGGTATTAGCAAGCAACTTCTCAACACTAGCCAGTCTAGCAGACACATCAGGCTGAGAATCCCCACTGGTATGCAACTCAATTGGAGTCAAATTCAAACTTGGGGGAGTTGGTGAAGCCATACGTGGCGCAGGCCCAGCCGCTGGTAAACCAGGCTGCAGCGCAAGCACCTGCTGGGCACAAGGTATACAGACCCGCACATTGTCTGCACTAGTAGGGGACACCCCACAAGCTACACACAGCCGGGCTTGTCCCGAAGGAACCCCGAGCACATTATCCTGAGACAAATCCATATGGTTATTATAGCGGCACAATAGGCCGATAGGGATTCACGCTATAACAGCAACCCGGGATGCCCCAATAGCCCGCAAGGCAAGTGGGAGTAATTAGCACACTAGGCCTCACAAAGTTTAGTAACTAAAAGGAGGGGCAGGGCCGGGAGAAACCAATGGAGTTTGACCCGCCTGAAAGACATTAGCGAAGAGAACCCCATAAGCGACATGTATAATGACATAGGGTAAATAAAAACACCCGCGAGGGCACTCACGAACCGCGGTAGGTAGATGCCAGCCACGCAGCAGAAACCAGAGAAAAATGGAGCCGAGTATACCTCGAGGGGCGGGCCGCGGAGACTGACGCGGAACGCGCCATCCACAGGCCCCGCCCCCCCCCGAAGAGCGCGAAGCAGCACACGTGACAAGCAGCCAATGAAGGCACATCAGCGCCTGAGGTAATGCCGCCACCAACCGCGGAACGCAGTGGAAGCGCGGGCGGCGGCGGCATATTCAAAACGCAAACAGTGCAACCAAGTCAGCGCGGAGACTGAACAAAGTCACAGGCATACCATCCAAGTGAAAGCACCAAGACATACACCCCCCCCCCCCCCCGAGAGCTACAAGGGAGAGCGAGGGAGGGCAGCGGCCACTTAAAGAAGGGCCCACGATAGACAGGGGCAAGGGGCAATAGGGCGGGAGGGGCATCCCATAGAGGCTCACCATATGCCTATACCGCCTACCCTTTGGTGGGGGATTGCGGTGGAGCAGCGATCCTAAGCAGATGACAGCGGTGCTGCCTACCATCACCCGGACCAGCGCAGCCAAGGCTGGGAGGCACATTAATAATGGAACGGGTGGGAATAGTCCTACAGGGCCGCAGGCTAATAGCCCCGCTCACCTGCAAGAAGAGAGCGCCATCTTCTTGTCCTTAGCAGTCCAGACTGCAGAGAAATTCTGGGGATTTCTGGGAGGTCCCTGGTATTTGAGGGGCCGGGAGGAGCCAATTTCGCGGTCTCTGCAGTCCGGCGCCATCTGGCGGAGTAATACCCAAGAGTAATGAATCTTATCTGGAGCAGGACGTACTGTATACTAAGAATAAAGGATTGACGCTGCTAACACATTGCTGACGATTAAGAGTATCCTGAACTCTCCCTGTGACTGCTCTCCCTGGGAGTATTCATTAAGGAAGTTCATCTCCTGTGTGCCCCTAAATACTAAGACCATATTTTAAAATGAAGAAGAAAAATTAAAAGCAGAAAGTAGGAGACGCCCCCTCATTTAAAAATGATTTGTGTGCTGAAGTCACAGGGTTAGGGGCGGAGGTAAATCAGAACATGGAGATTGTTGGCTCCACAGGACCCGGTCTTAGTATTATTATTACGTTTTATACTACTGGACTAGGACAGATTTCAGCTGCTGGGGACAAAAGGATTGTAAGGACTGTCCCTTTAACCCTTTCAGTGCCAAGCACGTAGATTCTACGTGCTCGTTTCTACTCCACTTAAGTGCCAAGCACGTAGAATCTACAACCTGACTTTCCTCCCAGCTAGTTAAAAAAATTAATACTCACCTGACTCCGCGTTAGATCCAGCCGGGTCTCCTCTTTAATAATCCATGAGACCCCTTACACCAGTTCACAAGGCTGAGTGCTGGCAAGTCACCTGAGGCTAGCGACTTGCCGTTAACCCCCGGCAACCCCATTACCTGCCTCCCCAAAGCCCGGGGGGGGGGCAGAAGAGCCCGGGACCACATGGGCTATGTTGGCTTCTAGGCTGCAGGGTGGGGGGCCACAAAAGCTGGCCCTTCCACTCTGTTCCTACAAGCCCCCATAGCTGGTCCCGGGCTGGTAATACTGGGTAAGGGGGGCCCCATTTCACTTTTGGGGAGATTTTTAAGGGTTTTTAACCCTTAAAATTCCAAAAAAATTGGGTCCCCGCCCCCCTGGGAGGGGGGACCCTGTGTCTTTTTTTTTTTTTTTTAATTAACCGCTTATGTTCTGTCGCCCAGCAGCTATAAAAGGCTTCCAGCAGCAGCAGGAGAGCAGAAGCCAGATTGATCAGCGTGGGACACAGGGATGGATGGGAGGTAAGTATTAAAAAAATATATATATATATTTTCTGTTTGTTTCTGTGTTTTTTTTTTTACACTTAACCCCTTGTGAACTGGTAAGGGATCCATGAGATCCCTATACCAGTTCACAAGGCTGGGGGCTGGCAAGTCACCCTCGGCACCCCAATTACCTGCCTCCCTAAAGCCCAGGGGGGGCAGAGGAGCCCGGGCCATGGCTATGTGGGCTTGTAGCCTGCAGGGTGGGGGGGCCACCAAAGCTGGCCCCCTTGCACCCTGTTCTACAAGCCCCCATAGCTGGTTCAGGGCTGGTTATGATGGGTAAGGGGCACCCCATATAATAATTTTTTGGGGAGCTTTAAGTGTTTTTAACCCTTAAAATTCCCCAAAAAATGCCCCCCCCATGTCTTTTTTTTAATTAACCCCTTATGTTTATAGTGTGGATAGTAGTAGTATTGTATTTGTAAAAGTTATAAAGTGCTATTTTCAGTTTGGGGGGTCTCCTGGGCAAGAATGGGGGGGCTACCGATATATATATGGTACCGTTGTAATCGGGAGAAATTAGGCTTTCACATGCAATATGGCTTTCTCTAATAAAGTAAATGTTTTATTTAAAATAAAGGAAACAATTGTGCTGCAAAATATATATCTATAATTTTCCTGGAAATTCCGGCAAAAATCACGGTTAAACATGGCGCAGGATGGGGAAAAATTACCTGTCAACAGAGGGTGACAAAACTTCAAGTAGGCTGGTAATTAAAAGGGTTAATAGTACCTATGCATGTTGGGTATTGTTCTGCTCGGGGGAACTTGCTCTTTCAGATTTAGCTTGTTTTTTCTTGTTTGCATATTTATTCATTTTTTTAGGGAAACCCTGGGCAACCTAAGATTTCTTCGAGGGATTACTTCCAGAAAGTTGAGCCTACTACAACAAGCTGGGTACTCTTAGAAAGCTTAACATGTGTACTTTCAGGGAATATATGGTTTATCAGGGATATTCCAAATGTAAAGGGTTGTTTTGGTTGAAAAAATACAATTCTGTGATTACTCACCAGTAGAATTGGTATTATATGTATACAGCACGTCCTGTTCCAGAAGATATTCCTTACACTTGGGATATACTCCAGTAGGTGGACTGCAGAGACAGAAAAGTGGCTCCTCCCGGCCCCATATATACCCGGGACCTCCCACAAAATCCCCAGTATTGAAAAGCAGTTAGCAAGAGACCGGGAGAACTCTAACCATTATATGAAAATTTGAACATAAGAACAATCACCATAAAGAGGTAACTAAAGATAATAATAACAAGGGTGGGGTGGAACAGGACGTGCTGTATACATATAATACCAATTCTACAGGTGAGTATTTACAGAATTGGATTATACAGCACGTCCTGTTCCAGAAGATATTCCTTACACTTGGGACATCCAATAGCAGTGTCCGTAAGGTAGGGTGGGATCCCCAAAAGTAACAGCAGGCAGTTTAAACCACTGCCGCCTGCAGAACCTTGCGCCCAAAAGCAGCATCAGCTGAGGCCTTAACATCAACCTTGTAAAACTTTGAAAAAGTATGAACCGAAAACCAAGTAGCGGCCTTGTTCAACAGAAGCTTGGTGCTGAAAAGCCCAAGAGGCACCAATAGCACTAGTAGAATGAGTAGTAAGGCAGAAGAGAGGTTCCTTCCCCTTAGCAGAGTAGGCCTGTATCACAGCCTGACGTATCCACTTGCTGATAGCTAGGCCTTTCTTAGCATCAGTCTTCCTGAAGGATTCAGTAGCCACCAAATAGAATTTCAGAGTTCTGACTACGTCCAAAGAATGCAAAACCCTTTCCTTAGGGTTACTAGGATTAGGACACAGAGAAGGCAAAACAATGTCCTGATTGAGATGAAAGGCAGAAACAACCTTAGGTAGAAAATCTGGCTTAAAACGAAACACCACCTTGTCCTGGTGTCTCTCAAAGTAAGGGGGTTTGATGGAAAGCGCCGACAACTCAGAAACACGCCTAATAGAAGTGATAGCCACCAAAAAGACCACCTTAAATGTAAGAATGGACAAAAGAGCCCCTTGCAAGGGCTCAAAAGGAGACCCCTGCAGGGCAGACAAGACCAAATTCAAGTCCCAGACTGGTAACATAGGCTTACGTGGGGGACGCACGTGAGTAACCCCCTGGAAAAAGGTCTTAACCAGACGATGCTGAGCAAAAGATCTTTGGAAGAAAATAGCCAAAGCAGACACATCACCCTTCATAGTACTGAGCTGAAGACCCAGATCCAAACCATGTTGGAGAAACTCCAGAATCCTAGGAACATAAAACACACGACAGGGAAGCAAGTGGGACTCGCACCAGTCAATGTAAGTACGCCAGACCCTGCAATAGATGGAAGAAGAGGACCTCTTCCTAGCCCCGATCATGGTATTCACCACCGAGGCAGGCAGCCCTTTTTCCCTGAAGATGGAGGTTTCAACAGCCAGGCCGTCAAAGCCAGCGTTTGTAAATTGGGGTGGCGTAGGTGTCCCTGAGTGAGCAGATCTGGAACCAGAGGCAGGGCATACTGATCTACTGCCAACTGCACGATGTCTGCGAACCACACTCTTCTTGGCCAACAGGGGGCCACCAGGATGGTTGGCACCCCTTCCTGAACTATCTTGCTCAGCACCCTGCCCAGCAGTGGAAACGAGGGAAACACATACAGGAGCTGGAACCACGTCCAAGACATTGCCAGGGCATCCGTGACCAAGGCCAGAGGATCCTGGGACAGAGAGACAAAGGCTGGAACTTGTGATTGTGACGGGACGCAAACAGATCCACGTCCGGCTGACCCCAGCGTTGGCACAGGGAGCGAAACACCCTGCTGCTGAGGGACCACTCTCCCAGACAAGAGGTCCCCCCTGCTCAGAGAGTCTGCCTCCAGATTCTCCACCCCCGGGATGTACACGGCTGAGATGCAGGGAACATTTTCCTCCGCCCAGGACAGTATCAGGGACACTTTGAGGGCTCTCTTGCTCCGGGTCCCTCCCTGATGATTGATGTAGGCAACCGCCGTCTGGTTGTCCGAGCGGAACTGAGCAGCCCGACTCTGCAGGTGTGGAGTTAAGTGGGCGAGAACCAACCTTATCACCCTCAATTCCAGAATGTTGATAGGGGCATGTGCCTTCTGAGGGTCCCACTGACTTGAATTTCAGGGACTTCCAGAATCCCCCCCAACCTGTCAGACTGGCATCCGTGGTGACAGTCTGCCAGCAGGGGGCCAGAAAGGACCTGCCCCCCAGCAGGTTCCCTGAGACCAGCCACCACACTAGAGACCGCCTGACCTGAGGGGACAAGACAAACACCTGATCCAGGGACACAGGGTCCCGATCCCATACTGACAAGAGGTGAAGCTGAAGAGGCCTCATGTGGAACTGAGCATATGGGACCGCCTCGAAGCAGGACACCATCAGGCCCACCAGCTGCATTCCCTGCCTGATGGATGGATGGGGATAAGACAGCAGGAGCTGAACTTTCTCTTGAAGGACCTCCACCTTCTGCTGAGGAAGAAAGATCTTGACCTGAGATGAATCCAGAATCATGCCCAGAAAGGACTTCACCATGGAAGGAGACAGGGAAGATTTGGGATGGTTGATCACCCAGCCGAAGGACTCCAGTGTGGACACCACCCGCTGAGTGTCCAGCTCTGCCTGATGGAAAGACTGAGAAGCGATAAGCATGTCGTCCAGGTAGGGAAGAATGCAAATGCCCTGAGATCTCAGCAGGGCCATCACTCCTGCCAGCACCTTGGTGAATACCCTGGGCGCTGAGGTGAGGCCGAAGGGCAAGGCCACAAATTGGTAATGCTGATCCACCAGAGCGAACCTGAGGAACCTCTGATGACCTGGAAAGATAGGAACGTGAAGGTAAGCATCCTTGATGTCTACAGAAGTCATGAAGTCCCCTGGGCGTAAGAAGGTCACATGCGAATGTGTCTGAAATTTGTTGAGAAATCCAGGATAGGTCTGATGGACCCATCCTTTTTGGGCACAATGAAAAGATTGGAATAATAGCCTTTGCCCCTTTCCTTTAAGGGCACCTGACAGATGACACCTAGGTCTAGAAGGCCTTGGATAGCCAGGGAGAGACACTGGGCTGACAAGGGGTTTTGAGCTAAACGAGATTAGATGAATCTTGGCCAGGCTGCAAACTGTCTTGTAACCGGAGGATACTACCTCCTGAATCCACCGGTCTGAGACATGACGCCTCCAGATGTGAGCCAAGAGCCGAAGCCGTCCCCCATCTGGATGGGTGAGGGCGCCCCGTCATGCCCGAGGGGGCTTGGGGGAGGACTTAGTCTTGGGACCCCAGGGGGGGCCAGGGCGGCCACGTCCTCTACCCCTGCCCCAAAAATCTCCATGGTCTCCAGCAAAGGAAGCTCCCCGTCCAATTCTGGAGCCCCTGAAGGAAGGAGAAAAGGCACCTGAACCCCGAAAGGACCGGGGCTGCCTTCTACGCTGAGGTAACTTGCCTCCTTTAGCAAACAAGTCCAAACGTTCCCCAAAGAGGCGCAGCCCCTTGAACGGAAACCCAGTGAGGGCCTTTTTGGCAGCATTGTCAGCTGCCCACTGGCGCAGCCAGACCAAGCGGCGTATCGCCACCAACAAGGCAGATGCCCTGCCACACATTCTAATGGTATCATCTAAGGCAAAGAGAACTACCAGCATCATCAGGGGCCCCATCCAAGAGACCCCTGAGCAGGCTTTTTATAGCAACAGCCGTGATAGCAGAGGTACAGACCGGACGGAGCGCGGTCCCAACACAGGCAAAGGCATGGGCCAGCAAGGGCCAGCAAAGGCCAGCTGATCAATGCGCCTGTCCTTCCCATCCCTCAGTGTAGTAGAGTCAGGGGAATGCATGACGGATGTGTTAGACAACCCCAGAACTGGTGCATCCACCTCTGGAGGACATGACCAACGTTTAACCATTTCAGCAGGAAAGGGATACCTCTTATCCCAACTCTTTGGTACCCCGGGAAGCCGGTTAGGCCATTTCCACTCCTTGAGAATCAGATTATTAAAGTGAGTTTGTTCAGGAAATTCCAAACGTGGCTTAACAGTATGAAACAGCTCCCCCTGCTGCCGCAGGGCCACGGCAGGAGGAGAGATACAGAGTACTTCAAAAATGTGAGCCAAAAGCCTGTCAGTATCATCTGAAGCCCATTGGTCAGATCCCAACTCAGCATAACCCCTAGGCTGATCCTCAAATGATTCTGAATCAGAGAATAATTCCCCTTCTTCCAGGGGGGTATAACCAGTAATATCAAAAAACTCCTCAGCTTCCATAGGAAAGAGAGTAACAGATGCCGCCGCTTAGCAGGAGCCTTACGTGGACCAGAACCAGAAATATGCCTTTCAATGCTGGCTACCCTGGTAGCCAAATCAGGTTGAGACTCCCCACTGGTATGCACCTCACTGGGAGTCAGGTGTAAGCGTGGGGGGCGGTAAGTGAAGCCAGAGGTTGGCGCAGCACTAGGCCCAGCCGCAGGTAAACCAGACTGTAGGGCAAGTACCTGCTGGGCGCAGGGTACACACACCCTGACATCATCACTTATAGGGGATATCCCACACGCCACACACAGCCGGGCTTGTCCCGAAGGAACCCCGAGCACATTATCCTAAGAAGCCTCCATATGGTGATTATCACGGCACAATAGGCCAATAGGGATTGACGCTAATAAAAGCAACCCGGGATGCCCCAATAACCCGCTATGGAAGTGGGAGTAATGGTATGTAATAGCCCTCCAATAAGAGTTAACACTAAATAGAGGGGGTAAGACCGGGAGAAACCACAAAGTCTGACCCGCATGCAAGACATAAGCAAAAGATCCCATAAGCGATATGCAATACAGATATATATATAAATAAATCAGCCCGCAGGGGCACTTACGGACCACGACAGGGAGACTCCAGGCACACGCAGCAGAGAATTAAAATGGTGCCCGCATATACCTCGAGGGGCGGGCCGCGGAGACAGTGATGCAAAACGCGTCATCCGCAAGGCCCGCACCCCCTGAAGAGCGCGAAAACGCGCCCACCTGACAAGACCAGCCAATGATGGCGCAGCAGCGCCTGAGGCGATGTCGCCGCCGACCGCGGAGCGCAGTACAAACATGCAGCGGCAAAAGAAACCAGTGCAATCAATTCAACAGGGATCAAACACAACACACAATATATAGCAAAAACATTAACCCCCCCCCCCCCTCCGAGAACTACAAGGGAGAGCGAGTGGGAAGCAACAGCCGAGGGGGGGCGAGGGGCATAAAATGCGGGAGGGGCATCCCATAAGGCTCACCATGGGCCTATACCGCCTACCCTTTGGTGGGGGACTGCGGTTGGAGCAGCGCTCCTTAGCACCTGACAGCGGTGCTGCCTACCTTCACCCGAACCTAAACAACCTGAGCTGGGAGGCAGTAGAAGGAAACGGGTGGGAATAGTCCTACAGGGCCGCAGGCTAATAGCCCCGCTCACCTGCGAGTAGAGAGAGCCATCTTCTAGTCATCGCAGCCAGGACTGCAGAGAAGAACTGGGGACTTTGTGGGAGGTCCCGGGTATATATGGGGCCGGGAGGAGCAACTTTTCTGTCTCTGCAGTCCAGCACTAACTACTGGAGTATATCCCAAGTGTAAGGAATATCTTCTGGAACAGGATGTGCTGTATACTTAGAATATTGCAAGGTGCGCACTTTGTCTGAAGAGTTATGCGCACACTTTACTTTGTGGTGTTTGCCAACTCTTCCCTTGACACTAGCTATGCATGTTGGGTATCGTTCTGTTCGGGGCATGTTGCTTTTTGAGATTTTACTTGTTTTTTCTTGTTTGCATATAGTTTTTTTTTTTTTTTGTTTGTTTTTTTAGGAAAATGTGGCTTGATTCTTCCTTTTTATTCTTTTGTAGGGAAACTTTGTGCAACCAAAGAATACATTGAGGGATTACTTCCAGAAAACTAAGCCCACATAAACAAGCTTGGTACGCCTAGAAAGCTTCAGGCGTGTACTTCCAGAGAATATATAGTTTGTGTGATTATTGTATGTCTCAAATATAAAGGGTTGTTTTTCTGGAACAACTGCAAGGTGCGCATAGCGCAGTTGTATTTTATCTGAAAATCTCCTAAAGCTCTGTTTCAGTTTGTCAGTTTGTTTATGTGGTACCGCTGTGAGCGGGAGAAATTGGGGTTTCACACGCAATAAAATTTTATTGACAAACTTACATTTTTTATTACAAAAAAACACTACAAATTGCAAAAATAGATTTTTTTTATTTTTTTTGCACATATTTAACCAAAAAGTATTGAGAAAACACTAAAAAAGGCCAAACAAGACATTTCATGTTGAAGCCCAGACTCTGTTGAAAAAAACAATATATAATTTTCCTGGGAAATCCCTGAAAATCCTTTCAAAAGAACATGTATAGCGCAAAATAGTGAAAAATGGTCTGGCAACAGAGGGTGAAAAAAGCTGCAGGTAGGCTGGCACTTAAAGGGTTAATTATAAAGCAGTCCCATTTTCTATTTTTTAGACTGCCTACTCCTCTTGGCATTTGTAAAAGGAGTTCCATGGCACATGTATGGACTGTATACAGCACAGACCATAGAAGTGTATTGCAGTGCGGGTAAAAGCACACTTTTCTTATCAGCTGCCTACAAAGCCTAGGGATAGCAGGTGCGTCATATTTACCACCCATCACCCATGGGAGAAGGAGGGGTCAAATATCACCGATTTATTACTACACAGCTACATACTTAAGTAAACAGTCATTTGTTTCCTCAGCAGACCACAACCATATACTAGATAGCTGTTATTTACCTTTATTACACAAAAACACATAAAAGCACCATTAAAATCCACACCACTGTGAAATCAACTCTGGAATAACAGTTAAAGGAGCACTATCGTGAAAAAATGTCCCAATGATAAAAATCCATATAAATATGCTGGCTGGCAGGAGGAGGGGTCATTTACACACATGGCACCAAGAAATATCCAGCCAGGCAAGTTTTTCTTTCTTTTATTGGAAGGAAAAGGACACCTGGGGTGACAGGCTCTGTCACCCCGATAGACAAAACCTGTCACGTCTGGGTTTTATTCCTACAATGAGAATAAACCTTTCGGGAGATTTATTCAGTTCAGGTGTATAAATGCTCCCTCCTCTCATTAGCCAACATGTTTATATGGATTTTTAATACTACACGATTTTGTGATAGTGCTCCTTTAAGTAGACTAAAACGTACATGCACAGCAGACCTAGTTTAAAAAAAACAAAAACATTTTACATTAAGTGTATTTGAACTGTGACTGTCCAGACATGCAAAAAAAAAATACAAAGCTATACTTTCCTTTTATCCTCCACACCCTCCCTTGCGCAGGTCCCTCTGTGGCAGCCCAGACAGACGACTGACGGCGAGGCACACCATCGGGAGACCCTTTTCCATCCCCTCGTTTTTCGTGTTTGGACCATTGGACAATGGGCCCAAAAACGAACCGCCGCTTTTGAAGAGGTCTATTGCAATGACTCCCGAAGGATAAAAACGCCCCAGAACTTTTGCCTACTGTTGTATGGCTGAGGAAATTATCTTCCCTGAGGAAGCATCTTGCAAAATGCACCAGAAGATCTCAGCATTTTTATTCTGAGCCAGGAACCTTCTAGTCCCAGGTGGGGTCCAATGTCTGGGAGTTTATGGACTAACTGTACCCCTCATGTCATATCTGTATACGTCTGTAAACAGCATAGATACATCCAAGTAAATTGCATGAGGAAAATAAATATGTATGTGTAAAGTTTTATTACTATAAGGAGTTGGAAGAGACTTGAGTGGTAAGTGAGGTCCAAAACTGATGGGTGTGTCCCACCTGGATGTTTTAGTATAGTAGTAATAGAAATGGTACCTGTAAGAGTTGTGTGGCAGTGGCTCTTTGCTCTGGATTCTTGACCAGACATTTCTTCACAAAATCTGTAAACTCATCTGACCAAAGCTCAGGTTTCCTGAAAGTAGGTGGGGGATTTGTAGGAATCATAAATATTGCCTGCAGAATGGAAAAAGAGAAAAAAGCACATTTTTAGCTTTTGTTCCATTGGAAAATTTACTGCATAATTCAATTTCATAGCCAAAAAATAGAAATCTTCTAAAAGAACAGAGAGCACCAATAATAACTCAAAGACCAAACCATGTAGGTGGCTTCCCATTGGATATCAGCCCTTTTCTTTTTCAGTTTTACATAGGGCAAGATGGGAGTATTTGCTACCTGTGGGGCCACAGGAACTAGAGTGGCAAAAAAACCCCATAATATTTAGGGTTCGATACTGCACATTTCAACTGTTCCAAATTAGGGGGGGTCACATGGTCCACAGTCACTTCCACATTTCCCCCGCCAATGATAAAAACACGTAACCATCGGTGACCCATCACGGAGCTGCATTTCAAGGGGGGAACGTGGTGTAGGTCTAGGTCTGTGATTACATTCCAGCACCCATTTTTTGTAAAAAAAAAAATGGGTGTTGAACCGCATTAGATACAGTACCACCAACAGTCCACATACCACTAGTTTTAGTGTTGAAATACCTCAATGTATTAAACACTTTTGCTTTGTGTGATTGTGAGAATCCTGTCATTCCTACTGTACATGGGAAATGATCTTCAGCAAGCTTTTAGGTTTGTTGTAAAGTGAAATAAAAACACAAGTCAACGTTTTTTATGCCCTGGCAACACAATAATGGAGATAAAACAGCAACAAACTCTTCCATTGCTGACATATCAGCCAATCATCTTATGGTGAACTTAAGCACCTTTGACTGGTATCTTAATCTCCTGATGATCACCAGTTAACTGAAAGAGCAATTCAGTAGCTATTAAAACCAAAAAAAACTTTAACCTTTCTTAACAGCGGTTATCTCCAGCCCCAAATGACATACTTTGCGTGCAGAGTTATGATGCGTTGTAAAACGTTCTATCATCCCGTGCAATGCAGGGCTCTAGTACTAATGGCTTCTTCCCATCAATATACAGCAACACAGCAGCTTATCAAAATCAATAGCTGCTTTAATGATTACAGGCTAATAGACAGTTTAATTACACTTGTGGATCTGCATACCTGGCTACATATGGAAATAAGATTTACAAGCGGAGTTTTGTTGGCAACTAATTTCTGGGGTGAAACTTCTAAGATTCAAAAAATTCCCTAAAATTAGCATTTCTCTTTGAGAGAAACATTAAATCTGTGAATCTAGACCTTGATCCAAATCCATAATGCTTAACGTGGGGCCCTACAGTGGGTTCAGCCTCCAATGAGACATTTGTAACTGTTTTTAAGGCGAAAGGCAGCTCACCTAATGTCCCACTGATGTAAGAATTCCCCAATAATGTCTAGTCCTCATTTAAGCAGATTACAGGTGTTGGGCCACTTTAACGTCTATGCTTTTCTTGCGGGGCCTCTGCTGGGATAGTTTTGGAATGTCTGCACTACTTAAAAGAAGCCCTATCGCGAAAAATGGCCCAATGATAAAAATCCATATAAATATGCTGGATGGTGGGAGGAGGAGCCACTTATACACCCGGCATTGAGAAATATCCAGCCAGGCTTGTTTTTTTATTTTAATGGAAGGAAAAGGGCATCTGGGGTGACAGACTCTGTCACCCCTGCTAGACTAAACCGGTAACCACTGGATTTTACCATACCTACCATAAAAAGAAAACGATAAGTTTGGCCGGAGTTTTATTCAGTTCGGGTGTATAAGCGACCCCTCCTCTCAATAGCCAAGGTGTTAATATTACACAATTTCATGATAGTTCCCCTTTAAAAAAGCTTTGATTAACATCCTTAGGAACAAAACCCAGGGCACCCGGTACTGGAATATAAAAAGATTCCTGGGTCAGCCGCTGGCCTTCCCCAGGGGCATCAGATTGGGATGCCCCACTGTGGACCCCCTCACCCCCCCTCACCCCTGGGGCGCCGCAAAACTCACCTGATTTCTAGCGCCCTCGACAATGAAACAACAGGTGACCACATCCCTGCATCTTCAAGCTGTAAGCGTTCTCCCACCCCCAGCCATTCAGATGGCTGGGGGTGCAGCCACTCGCGTTCCCAGTTGCCAAGCCCTGCATGTAAACAGAGCGTTTTTTTTCGGCCATGACATATGTACAGCAAATGGTCCTGATGCGCCATAGGCCGGGGGAAAGGCAAGTTGATATAGGTTTTCTGGAAGGTTTTACACAGTGGGGCATCCAAATTCAAAATGCCCCCAGGGGCACAGAACAAAACCCTAAATTATCAAAGTCCTGGGTTTTGTTCAACTTTAAAAGCATATCCCGGACCATGTAGTACTAAACGGGTTCAGCGACATGTTTCTAGGGATAAAGACCTCTTAAAGTAGACCAACACCCAGGATTTTCACTATCCTGGGTTTTGGTCCACTTCCGCAGGGCACCCCGATTGGGGGTGCCCCGCTGCGTGAAACCACCCCGCTCCTACGCGAGCGCTCGTCCAATCAGAGCGCTCAGAGACGCTGTGGTATGTACGGACAAGCGACGGACAACCACAGCGGCTCTGAGCGCGCTGGAGGCAGCGTCTCACACTTCCTTCTAACAGGGAGCCATTTACAAACGGCGGGTGCGCGCCCTGCTAGAAGGAAGCGCAAGATGCGGCCGCGGCCCGCGCATGCGCCGTTGGAACGGGAATAAGGTAAGGTTTCTAGGCGTCCTGGGGGGTTTCACCCCGTGGGGCATCCCGATTTCGGATGCCCCGCGGGGAGGGATCTGATCGGCCAGGGAATCTTATAGATTCAGCCTGGGTGTTGTCCACTTTAATCATGCTTCTGAACACTGAACCCATAGCCATTTAAATAGTATGTACCATGATCCCATTAGTTTGGGCTGGGATGTGTGTAAGCAGCCAAAATGACACCCATGAAAATAAAATAAAATGACCTATAATAAAAACAAAGCTAACTGTCTATAGTTTACAAAATAAGAATGCAACTGTGCCACCTGTATGTTATGAGAATGTCTCCATGTGGCTGATTAGTCTAATACAAGGCAGGAGGAGCAGGCAGTGTAAAGTAAAGTCAAACTGCCTCATCCCTGTCATCACATCAGCAGTATATCAGCTGTGTTAAGCCCCCACCAGCTGACAGACACGAAACCTGGGAAGGGAGGACAGAAAGGTGTGGTCAGACGGGACTACAACCAATAGCAGGGCAAAGAATAAGGCTCCCAGCCCACCCACATCGGGGTGCAGCCACACTTGAAGTCACAGGAAGGACATCAATAACTAATGGGCCCATGATAAAGGAAGGCAAGTATACTCCCAATGCTGAATTTAAAAATGAAATTAAAAACATAAGATCTGAGTGATCATGCATGGTATCAACATTGAATGTGTATGTAAAGGCTCAATAAGAGCATCGATATGTTCAATTTGCTAGTGTACACAACATAAATATACATGGCACATATATGAATGCTCAATACACTGGCAAGTTAGCACATTTAGCACTAAATAGTCACTACACAGCTCACTTTACAATAGGCACTGCACAGCTATGGATCTTGTGTAGCCTAGTCTGATTAAAGAGGAGAGGTTCTCTAATGTACCGGTATTTTGAAAAATGCAACGAAGCAAGCAATAAATGAACTAAGGCCACATGACAGTTTATCGCCTTATCTAGTCTCTTTTCATAAAAAATAACTACTGCAAATATTTCTCTAGTCAGCAGTTTGTTTGGACAAAGAGAAGAAACAGAAGCTTAGAAACAAGAAGGAATTACAGGATAAAGTCCCCACTAACAGCTTTAAACCTTATCTTATCTACGGAAGAGCTGGTATGGCAGCAACATAACTAACAGACGGCAATTTATTTTTTATTTTCCTTACACGTCATGCACAGGAGGCATCTTTGCTTTAAAACCATTACTATTCACACACAGGCTGCATACTCTATAGGGATACCACAGCTGTATCACTGGTTTTGTTCCTTGCCCTAGGGGCATCCTGATTTCGGGTGCCCTGCTATGTGAAACTCCACAGATCGCCTAGGAAAATGTATGCTACCCGTGTACTATGATGCATGATCGGACACTCGTCCACTCAGCGCTGTATGCCATGCATATTAACGATCAGCATTACAGCTCTGTTTAGACCAGAGCTCAGCAACAGCTGCATCCCCAGTTCCTTTTATACGTGGACGCGTCCCTGCCCCTGAATGGCTTGGTGTGGGAGTGTGCCTCGGTCCTGAGATCCTGGGGAAGCATCTGCAGATGTTTACATCGCCATGGGAGCCAGGGCAAAAGCTAGTTTTGCAGCGACCAGAGGGGGTTTCACATAGTGGGGTATCCCGGTTTGGAATGCCACAGGGGGAAGGCCACACCCTTGCTGGATAACAAACATGAAAATGTATAGCATATTTAAGACTGTAAATTAGGACCTTCTTCTGACCTATTGCAGGAATGGAAACAGCTGCTACCACAACAAAGGCTGCAATGTTATCAGAAAATCCCTAATATCTTCCCTTTAAATGTACTTGTTGACAACCCCACATCCAAACAAGAAGGGAAAAAAGGAGGGGGGGGACCAAGCTGCACACACCAGTGTAGGTAAGTAGGCTCTCCAAGACCTGTGGTACACCTTTGTCAACAATTTGTAGGCACTGCGTATTGCACCAGTCAATGCTAAAGACAGAAACTTTCTCCAACACCGTGGTTTTAAAAGCCCGATCTTCAAATGTACACAAGGGCAACAGAGGCAAGTAAGACACCCAAGAAGTAGTAATTACTCAGGAGCATCTGCCATCATGTTGACAGTTTAAGCATAACAGACTCTTCCTGAATAAACCACAGTAATCAATATGGTTCTGACCCCTTCTATTATGAGTCCAGTCTGCTCTACTGTCGAAAAGTTACTTTAGAGCAGGGGTGTTAAACTCAAATACACAGTGGGCCAAAATTAAACTTGGTCAGAGTCACGGGCCAACCTTGATATTTATTGAAAAAATGCATATGCACAAACAATTGGCGAGATCCTCTCCATTCGGCTTTTCTTAAGAGCATGCACCGCCTGCCGCATCCCCTGCTATGCTCGAACTGGAGCGTGCCTACATCAGCCATTCACAAACGTCTGGAGGGAGCACGCACCCAGCTAAAGGTATAGTGGAGCCAGTCGCTGCGCGCATGCACCATTGAATCAGCGGTCAGGTAAGTAAGGGGGTTTCAAACAGTGATTTCTCTTTAATGCAGCATGACACATTCTATGATGAGATGCAATAGGGTTCTCTGCCTTACTTAACCTCTTGCAGTGGCTTTTTACAGTCTCTGGTGGGCTGAGCCAGCTTGACGTCATCCTGTGTAGAGGGAGGCAGCAGCCAGCTCGACCTTGTTGGCAGTTGCATTTGCCAACCATTGGGGGAAGTACTTCCCTACTACATTAGCATAGGGGCAGGATTGTACCTCAAAGCCCATCCCGCAATCTCGCTAGCTGCAATCTGTCAAGAAGCAAGGGGCAGGGCTCTCGGGTCAAATCTGACGACACCAGAGTTTCACATGTGTGTTTTAGAGGAAGTTGGGACACAGATGTTTCAAAATGAATGAATCCCAGGGTTAATTGTAGTATGGTAACAGTGCTAACAGTGACCATTGTATTATGGTAAAAGGTCTATGAATATTGCAGAACTGGGCTGGGCTGTACCCCCATATCTATATTAGCAGTGGGCCAGTGGAGAGATCATACTGGAAAGATTGTTTAGTTGCGCAGGCAGCTCAAAAATCTGTAATTATTCCACCCATTTAAATACAAATAAAATAAAAAATTAAAGCCCTGAAATCACTTCCCTACTAGTGACCTGAAGTGGGAACAAGTTTAAGTGACGTGAAACCTAGCCTGCTGTCATACTAGTATTTTTGAGGTTAATGCTGGGAAAAGCATTTATTTCCTCAAGTGATGCTTAAGGCTAATATCTAATATAAGAGCTAATATTTAGTAACAATTGTTCATGACACTAGAATCCAGAGTAAAAACTGGGCTTTAATGATCCTCAGAATTACTACTGAACAGTTAATTTATTAGATAAAATCATTTCAAGCCTATCAGTAAAACGGATAATCAGGGCAATATATCTTAGCAATTCATATTTCTTATCAGCCAGAAGAACGGCACCTGATGGTACTACTGAAATCCCACCTTTGGATTTTGCAGTTTGAACCAAGCAATGGTAGTAAACTTCCAAATGACAAAAGACCTCCCAGGTTGGCATCTGGACTATGAACTCACTGGATAAAAAAATTACACAACCTTAAAGTGGACCAACACCCAGGATTTTGACTATCCTGGGTTTTGGTCCACTTCGGCGGGGCACCCCGATCGGGGGTGCCCCGCTGTGTGAAACCCCCCAGAAAGCCCCAAAATCTTACCTGTCCCCGCTCCCACGTGACTGGACGGTCCAATCCCCGCCAACGTCCAGGCGGGGATCAGGAACGTCCAAGCGGCTGCCGCCGCCGCCTCCCTCGCGTCACTTTCGGCGCGCGCGCGCCCCCCGCCGGCCATGCGCAGACGGCCGGCGCGGGCACGCCTACAGGGGCGCGAGGGAGGCGGCGGCGGCCGGCTGCCGCCGAAGATCAGGTAAGCGATTTGGGGTGTCTGGGGGGGTTTCACCCCGCGGGACATCCCGATCTCGGATGTCCCGCGGGGTGGGAGGTGATCGGCCCGGGAATCTTATAGATTTCCGGGCCGATCACCTCTCGGTGTTGGTCCTCTTTAAACCAGACCATCAGCCTGGCACAGTTGGAAAAGACAGATACATGAGCCGCCATTTTGTTTTTAAAATTTACCACATCAGGAGTTAGAAAAAGGTTAAATAATTTGCAGCAGTCGAAATAGCCCTGGGGAGGGATGCATATGAGCACTGTCTGTTGTGTTGGTCCAGTTTAAGTCATTTTGACTGTTTGTCAGCTTTAACACAGTTTGCAAACGATATTTGTTTTTGGAAATCAGGTTTTCTTTTAGACAAAGATAAAAACCAAGGAGTTATCAAAAGAACAAAAAAAAATGTGTAAATGTAAAGTTAAAGTGACATAATAATTCTCTATAGAGAAAAGAGCAATAACACTCATTCAGATAAATATAAATAAAAAATACATACATTGGATATCTCAAACAAATATATACTAGGAATGTAAGTCTGGATAAAGTTCTAATGAATGAAATGCTTCAATGCTGCATAGCCATCATACTTTAGCAGACAATCTGACATTTATGTGGAGACTGTAAGTATTATATCTGGGGGCAGGACATACTGTATACAAATAATATCAATTCTACAGGTGAGTATTTCACAGAATTGTATTATTCTTAGTATACAGTACGTCCTGCTCCAGATATATTACTTACACTTGGGACATCCAAAAGCAGTGTCGATACAGTAGGGTGGGATCCCCCCAAAAAAACGACAACAGCAGACAGTTTAAAGCATTGTCACCTGCAGAACCAGACGGCCAAGACAGCATGAGCTGAGGCCCTAACATCAACATTGTAAAACCTTGCAAAAGGTATGAGCAGAAGGCCAATGGTAGTGGCCTAACCAATCAGTTCAACAGCAAAACCGGTGCTGAAAGCCCAAGAGGCATCAAGCACGCGTAGAAAGTAATCAAGGCAACAAGGGAGGTTCTTCCCCTTGCCTGAATAGGCCTGAGCAATAGCCTGACAATCCCATAGCTAATGAATTTGGCAGAAGCCAAGGCTAAAAACAAGGTACCAGGAGTAACATCCATTAAGGTAACAACCAGGACCAAACCACCCAACTCCCGAGAGCAGACGAGATCGGGCACATTCAGGATGTAATGACCACAAGCCCCAAGGAACCTCAGTTCCCTTAAAGGACACAGTGACTCCTAAAGAAAAAAACCCTGTATAAGGAATGCAGAACCACTTCCTCAGCGTTGCAAAGAAGGGGGACAGCCGTGGAAGGCAATATCTCTGATAATTGAACATACGACACCTACAGATGTAGAGAATCCGGCTTCAGGCGGAACTCCACCTTATCCTGGTGTATCTCAAGGAATGAGGGCTAGGTAGACCGAACCGCCCGCTAGCACACGCCTGACCAAGGTAACAGTCACCAGAAGGACCACCTTAAGGGTAAGGACATCCAGACAGTGTCCTGAATAGGACCAAGAGACAATTCTGCAAGCAGACGGAATTAAATCAATTTCAATCCCAACAGGGGCCATAGGAGTACATGGAGGGCGCACATGAGCACCCCCTGAAGGAAGTCTTAACCAAGGAAGACTGAACCAGAGACTGTTAAGGCAAGGTGGACAGGGCAGAGCCTGACCCATCAGAGAGCAGAGTTGGGGGACCAACTCCCATTTATGCTGAAGGCCACTGGAGCCCTGGAAACCGAGAACGTCCAACAACTAAGAGGACTAGGCTCGTCCCAATAAAGGTGGGTATGCCATACCCTACAACGATAGAAGAAGACGCAGAAGAGGCTCACTCCTAGCCATCCCATAGTCATCAACACTGAGACAGCTAAACTTGTCTCCATCAAGATGTATGTTTTAGCAGTCAGATCGACTAGGCCAGGGACCATGAACTATAGTGATGTAAAGGGGCCCTGAGTGATCAACTGGCACTCCTGGCAAGGTGCAGCACTACTGACCACAGTACCATATCTGCAACCACACTATACTAGGTCAACTGGGGGCCACCAGCATTACTGGTCCCCTTACCAGAGTAATCTTTCGCATAACCCTGCCTAGCAGAGGGAAAGGAGAAGGGCATACAGAACCAAAAGTCCTGTCAAGGCGGTACTAAGGCATCCGGACCACTGACATAGGATCCTGGGACAGGGAAACAAAGGCCGATAGCCTGTGAAGGTGACAGAACCCAACAGATCCCCGACTGGATGGATTCCATAACGACACAGGGATTAGCACATCCTGTCGCAGAGGGGCTTAGCCGGAGCTAATATCACTAACATGCAGGGAGCATTGCCTCCGCCCAGAAGGGAACATAGACACTCCCTGGAAGGTCCGCCAGCTCCAGCCCCCTTCCAATGGTTAATGTAGTACGTCTGTCATCAGACAGACCGAGCACCCCCAGCCTGGCAAATCTGGAAGGGGAACGGTCAAGCGAGAAGAGCCAACTGAAAAACGCTCACTGCTTAGACTTCCATAGGCGTAAGGACCCTCTAAGGGCCCCACCAACACCAGAATCGCAGGGAGTTTCGGAAGAAACCATCCCCTTCAACCTGAAAGGTTGGCATCCATGGTGGCCGTTTCCAGGAAAGGCAAAACGGAACTGCCCCCAGACATGTCCCTCGAGTTCATCCATTTTCAAGAGAAAAAACGTCATACAGGAGGGAAGGCCCACAGGCCCTGCCCCAGGGGAGCTGGATCCCTGTCCTATGTTACCAATAGAAGTCGCAGCCAGCTCAAGGGGAACTGAGCATAAGGGACCTCTTTAGCTGCTCGGGCTCCTGCCGAGCAAGTTAACAACGGCCCACCAGTTGCATCCCTGCCTGGTGTTAAGAAACCGGGACAGTAGTGAGGGACTGGGCCTGTGAGACCAGAATGCCCACCTAATTGCTGAAAGGGGGAGAATCTGGTTTGAACCTGATCCAGAATCATTCCTATTAATGGAGTTACCACTTTAGGGAACAGCGAGGTGATTGAACACCCATCCAAATGACTCCCAACGGCCAACCAGCTGGGTATCCAACTATCCTGACGCAGAGACAGGGAAGTGAGGAAGGGCGTCCGGGTAAACATTGCGCGGATGTCCCTTGGTCTCATCAGAGACATCACCATCGACAGCACCTGAGTGAACACTCTGGGAATTGAAGAGAGGCCGGATAGCAGGGCCACAATTAACAGTGTTGGACTTCCAACACGAACCTGGAGAGCCTCAGAGATCTGAGGGCACAAGAATGTAAACATAAGCATTGAAGAGTGCCCCAGGCGGCAAGACGCCCACTGGGCGCAAGGTGCTGATGGCCAAACTCAAGAGTATCCATGTAGGAAACTGCCTGTAATTAGAGAATTGCTGTGAATCCAGAATAGGCCACCTGACCCATCCTTTGGGGGGCTGTGGAAGGTGGTATAGTGGCCCTTGCCTCTGCCTATTACGGGCAATCTGCAAGAGACCCTCAGACCTTGTAGGCCTAACATGGCCTGTGCCAGCAACTGAACAGGGGCAGGGACCAGGCGTACCTGGGGTCTGATAAAAACTGGGGAAGGCCGAGCAGCAAACTCTATCCTGTATCTGGAGGACACCCCTGGTTCCTGTTTAACACTAAGGTAGGGGGGAGGGGGGGTGCTCCTGCCTCGAGGGGGCCAGGACGGCCGTCTGCGAAGGGGTGATTTGCCCTTTTTACTGAACAGGTCTAGACGGGCCCCAAATAGGCGTTGCCCTCTGAAGGGGAGCCCAGTAAGCGTCTTTTTAGTAGCATCATCAGCACCCCACTGTCGCAGCCAGACCAAGCGACGAATAGCCACCGCAAGGGCGGAAGTTCTTGCACACATTCTAATCGCGTCATCTAGCGCCAATAGAATAGACTTCACAAATACATCACAATTGGAGAGTGCATTGAACACCTCCCAAGGGAGATCAATGCGCCGGTCCTCAGCATCCCGAAGGGCGCTATAGGCAAGGGTTGTAATAAAGGGGGGGTTAGGGACCCCTATGATTGGCGCATCTACCACGGGCGGTGATGACCAGCAATTAACCACCTCAGGGGAAAAAGGGTATTTCCTATCCCAGTCCCCTGAAAGTTTACTGGGGCATTCCCATTCCTTGAGCACAAGAGCATGGAAATGAGCCTGCTCGAAAAATTCCAAACATGCAGTCGCAGTATGGAAACGCTCCCCTCTAGGCTTGGGGACCTGACCGGGGGGAGAGATAGACAGTGCCTTAAAGACCTTAAGCAACAGGTCGTCAGTGTCACACTGGCCCCAGTATTCCGGGCCAGAATCATCGTGACTCCTCGGCCTCTCATCAGAAGAGCCTGAGTCAGAGAACAACTCCCCTTCTTCAGAAGGGGTATAGTCACACGGAGTAGCAAACCCCTCAGTTCTCATAGAGCATACCGAAACATGGGGCGACAAGTGCCGCTTTCTACCAGGGCCGATACGCTCTGCCAACCTAGCAATAATCTGTTCAGCCGTAGGCAGCCTGGAAGGGCCGGCAGGCTGCAATTCCCCACTTGTAGGCGACTCAGCAGGAGAGAGATTTAAGCCTGGGGAGATAGGTGAATTGAAGCTAGGTGTAGCCCCTGGCCGACCAGATTGCAGGGCCAGGGCTTGCTCGGCACAGGGTACGCAGACCCGTGCCCTGCCAGCATCAGCATGGGGTTGTCCACACGCTATACACCGCCGGTCTTGGCATATTGTGCCTTGATTAATCACCATATGGAGGCATCTCAGAATTAGGTGACCCCGGTCACATAATTCTGAGATGCCTCCATATGGTGATTAATCAAGGCACAATATGCCAGTAGGGATTTACACAATAAGTAACCCTGGATGCCCCAAAGACCCGCTATGGAAGTGGGAGAATTTAACAAGGCCCGCTATAATTTAACACCGGGCCGGGAGAAGCCAATGGTGTTCACCAGTCTGAAAGACATAATGGGAATAAGGGGTGTCAGAACCATGCACAGTAAAAAGATCATGAAAATCGCCCGCTAGGGGACTTACAGACCCAGGGAGGAGGAGTACTGCCACCACGCGTGTGTGCGACCAGCATCAAAATGGCGCCAAAGCGAACCTCGAAGGGCGGGCCAGAGCGGGCAGTGACGCGGAGCGCGCCAACCTACGTCCCCCCCCCCCCCCCCCGAAGAGCGCAAAGCTCTGAGGTGGATACAAACTGTTATGAGGAGCGAAGTGAATGGGACACTTAGAGGAGATGATTTGCCAATGAAGACGACGCAGCGTCTGAGGCGACGACAATTACACAGTAAGAACTAAACAGCGCGGTTCTGCCCCCAGGGATACTAGTCCGGGCAGACTA
Organism: Gastrophryne carolinensis; assembly: GCA_027917425.1. NCBI lineage: Eukaryota > Metazoa > Chordata > Amphibia > Anura > Microhylidae > Gastrophryne > Gastrophryne carolinensis. The sequence goes on from CM051239.1 coordinate 385,396,880, forward strand.
AGGCCATAACGTGTAAAACATACACAAGACCTTACTACACACACACCCCCCCCCCTTTCTTGAGGGAGGATGGCGACCCTTTGTCGCCCACCGCTACACGGGGCATGGGGCAATAGTGCGGGAGGGGCATCCCCTAGAGCAGACCTGGGCAATGTACGGCCCTTTGCTAGGCTCTTACCGGCCCGGGCTGAGCTGGCCAGTAAGAGACGCAGAGGAAGGGAAAACATGCCAGACTCGACGAGCCGAGTGGCCGATCGGCTGCTGCTTAACTTAGGTGATCGCCTGTGTACAGTGTGAGAGGCTTAGGTTAAGCAGCAGCTGATCGGCCGCTCGGCTCGTCGGGTCTGGCACATTCTCCCTTCCTCTGAGGAAGCCAGACCCGATGAGCAGGTGATAGAGACCTGGGGACTTTGGAAGGACAGAGTAGGAGCTCCAGAGCATCAGTAAGTCTGCTCAGAAAGATTATGTAGTTTGCTTGTGTTTTCCCTTCCTGCCTGCTGTCTCTTTTTCACCATGTACCTGCCCACCATGCTCTCACCATGTCCCCTTCCTGCTGTCCACCATGCTCTCACCATGTCCCCTTCCTGCTGTCCACCATGCTCTCACCATGCCCCCTTCCTGCTGTCCACCATGCTCTCACCATGTCCCCTTCCTGCTGTCCACCATGCTCTCACCATAATCTTTCGCATAACCCTGCCTAGCAGAGGGAAAGGAGAAGGGCATACAGAACCAAAAGTCCTGTCAAGGCGGTACTAAGGCATCCGGACCACTGACATAGGATCCTGGGACAGGGAAACAAAGGCCGATAGCCTGTGAAGGTGACAGAACCCAACAGATCCCCGACTGGATGGATTCCATAACGACACAGGGATTAGCACATCCTGTCGCAGAGGGGCTTAGCCGGAGCTAATATCACTAACATGCAGGGAGCATTGCCTCCGCCCAGAAGGGAACATAGACACTCCCTGGAAGGTCCGCCAGCTCCAGCCCCCTTCCAATGGTTAATGTAGTACGTCTGTCATCAGACAGACCGAGCACCCCCAGCCTGGCAAATCTGGAAGGGGAACGGTCAAGCGAGAAGAGCCAACTGAAAAACGCTCACTGCTTAGACTTCCATAGGCGTAAGGACCCTCTAAGGGCCCCACCAACACCAGAATCGCAGGGAGTTTCGGAAGAAACCATCCCCTTCAACCTGAAAGGTTGGCATCCATGGTGGCCGTTTCCAGGAAAGGCAAAACGGAACTGCCCCCAGACATGTCCCTCGAGTTCATCCATTTTCAAGAGAAAAAACGTCATACAGGAGGGAAGGCCCACAGGCCCTGCCCCAGGGGAGCTGGATCCCTGTCCTATGTTACCAATAGAAGTCGCAGCCAGCTCAAGGGGAACTGAGCATAAGGGACCTCTTTAGCTGCTCGGGCTCCTGCCGAGCAAGTTAACAACGGCCCACCAGTTGCATCCCTGCCTGGTGTTAAGAAACCGGGACAGTAGTGAGGGACTGGGCCTGTGAGACCAGAATGCCCACCTAATTGCTGAAAGGGGGAGAATCTGGTTTGAACCTGATCCAGAATCATTCCTATTAATGGAGTTACCACTTTAGGGAACAGCGAGGTGATTGAACACCCATCCAAATGACTCCCAACGGCCAACCAGCTGGGTATCCAACTATCCTGACGCAGAGACAGGGAAGTGAGGAAGGGCGTCCGGGTAAACATTGCGCGGATGTCCCTTGGTCTCATCAGAGACATCACCATCGACAGCACCTGAGTGAACACTCTGGGAATTGAAGAGAGGCCGGATAGCAGGGCCACAATTAACAGTGTTGGACTTCCAACACGAACCTGGAGAGCCTCAGAGATCTGAGGGCACAAGAATGTAAACATAAGCATTGAAGAGTGCCCCAGGCGGCAAGACGCCCACTGGGCGCAAGGTGCTGATGGCCAAACTCAAGAGTATCCATGTAGGAAACTGCCTGTAATTAGAGAATTGCTGTGAATCCAGAATAGGCCACCTGACCCATCCTTTGGGGGGCTGTGGAAGGTGGTATAGTGGCCCTTGCCTCTGCCTATTACGGGCAATCTGCAAGAGACCCTCAGACCTTGTAGGCCTAACATGGCCTGTGCCAGCAACTGAACAGGGGCAGGGACCAGGCGTACCTGGGGTCTGATAAAAACTGGGGAAGGCCGAGCAGCAAACTCTATCCTGTATCTGGAGGACACCCCTGGTTCCTGTTTAACACTAAGGTAGGGGGGAGGGGGGGTGCTCCTGCCTCGAGGGGGCCAGGACGGCCGTCTGCGAAGGGGTGATTTGCCCTTTTTACTGAACAGGTCTAGACGGGCCCCAAATAGGCGTTGCCCTCTGAAGGGGAGCCCAGTAAGCGTCTTTTTAGTAGCATCATCAGCACCCCACTGTCGCAGCCAGACCAAGCGACGAATAGCCACCGCAAGGGCGGAAGTTCTTGCACACATTCTAATCGCGTCATCTAGCGCCAATAGAATAGACTTCACAAATACATCACAATTGGAGAGTGCATTGAACACCTCCCAAGGGAGATCAATGCGCCGGTCCTCAGCATCCCGAAGGGCGCTATAGGCAAGGGTTGTAATAAAGGGGGGGTTAGGGACCCCTATGATTGGCGCATCTACCACGGGCGGTGATGACCAGCAATTAACCACCTCAGGGGAAAAAGGGTATTTCCTATCCCAGTCCCCTGAAAGTTTACTGGGGCATTCCCATTCCTTGAGCACAAGAGCATGGAAATGAGCCTGCTCGAAAAATTCCAAACATGCAGTCGCAGTATGGAAACGCTCCCCTCTAGGCTTGGGGACCTGACCGGGGGGAGAGATAGACAGTGCCTTAAAGACCTTAAGCAACAGGTCGTCAGTGTCACACTGGCCCCAGTATTCCGGGCCAGAATCATCGTGACTCCTCGGCCTCTCATCAGAAGAGCCTGAGTCAGAGAACAACTCCCCTTCTTCAGAAGGGGTATAGTCACACGGAGTAGCAAACCCCTCAGTTCTCATAGAGCATACCGAAACATGGGGCGACAAGTGCCGCTTTCTACCAGGGCCGATACGCTCTGCCAACCTAGCAATAATCTGTTCAGCCGTAGGCAGCCTGGAAGGGCCGGCAGGCTGCAATTCCCCACTTGTAGGCGACTCAGCAGGAGAGAGATTTAAGCCTGGGGAGATAGGTGAATTGAAGCTAGGTGTAGCCCCTGGCCGACCAGATTGCAGGGCCAGGGCTTGCTCGGCACAGGGTACGCAGACCCGTGCCCTGCCAGCATCAGCATGGGGTTGTCCACACGCTATACACCGCCGGTCTTGGCATATTGTGCCTTGATTAATCACCATATGGAGGCATCTCAGAATTAGGTGACCCCGGTCACATAATTCTGAGATGCCTCCATATGGTGATTAATCAAGGCACAATATGCCAGTAGGGATTTACACAATAAGTAACCCTGGATGCCCCAAAGACCCGCTATGGAAGTGGGAGAATTTAACAAGGCCCGCTATAATTTAACACCGGGCCGGGAGAAGCCAATGGTGTTCACCAGTCTGAAAGACATAATGGGAATAAGGGGTGTCAGAACCATGCACAGTAAAAAGATCATGAAAATCGCCCGCTAGGGGACTTACAGACCCAGGGAGGAGGAGTACTGCCACCACGCGTGTGTGCGACCAGCATCAAAATGGCGCCAAAGCGAACCTCGAAGGGCGGGCCAGAGCGGGCAGTGACGCGGAGCGCGCCAACCTACGTCCCCCCCCCCCCCCCCCCCCCCCGAAGAGCGCAAAGCTCTGAGGTGGATACAAACTGTTATGAGGAGCGAAGTGAATGGGACACTTAGAGGAGATGATTTGCCAATGAAGACGACGCAGCGTCTGAGGCGACGACAATTACACAGTAAGAACTAAACAGCGCGGTTCTGCCCCCAGGGATACTAGTCCGGGCAGACTAAGGCCATAACGTGTAAAACATACACAAGACCTTACTACACACACACCCCCCCCCCCTTTCTTGAGGGAGGATGGCGACCCTTTGTCGCCCACCGCTACACGGGGCATGGGGCAATAGTGCGGGAGGGGCATCCCCTAGAGCAGACCTGGGCAATGTACGGCCCTTTGCTAGGCTCTTACCGGCCCGGGCTGAGCTGGCCAGTAAGAGACGCAGAGGAAGGGAAAACATGCCAGACTCGACGAGCCGAGTGGCCGATCGGCTGCTGCTTAACTTAGGTGATCGCCTGTGTACAGTGTGAGAGGCTTAGGTTAAGCAGCAGCTGATCGGCCGCTCGGCTCGTCGGGTCTGGCACATTCTCCCTTCCTCTGAGGAAGCCAGACCCGATGAGCAGGTGATAGAGACCTGGGGACTTTGGAAGGACAGAGTAGGAGCTCCAGAGCATCAGTAAGTCTGCTCAGAAAGATTATGTAGTTTGCTTGTGTTTTCCCTTCCTGCCTGCTGTCTCTTTTTCACCATGTACCTGCCCACCATGCTCTCACCATGTCCCCTTCCTGCTGTCCACCATGCTCTCACCATGTCCCCTTCCTGCTGTCCACCATGCTCTCACCATGCCCCCTTCCTGCTGTCCACCATGCTCTCACCATGTCCCCTTCCTGCTGTCCACCATGCTCTCACCATGCCCCCTTCCTGCTGTCCACCATGCTCTCACCATGCCCCCTTCCTGCTGTCCACCATGCTCTCACCATGTCCCCTTCCTGCTGTCCACCATGCTCTCACCATGCCCCCTTCCTGCTGTCCACCATGCTCTCACCATGCCCCCTTCCTGCTGTCCACATGCTCTCACCATGTCCCCTTCCTGCTGTCCACCATGCTCTCACCATGTCCCCTTCCTGCTGCCCACCATGCTCTCACCATGCCCCCTTCCTGCTATCCACCATGCTCTCACCATGCCCCCTTCCTGCTGTCCACCATGCTCTCACCATGCCCCATTCCTGCTCTCACCATGCCCCCTTCCTGCTGTCCATCATGCTCTCACCATGCCCCTTCCTGCTGCCCACCATTCTTACACTTCGCCCCAGCTGATATGAGCTCTCCTTCCAGACTGCCAGAAGCCAAGGGCTTCTCTGATTGGCTGGGAAATTATCACATCAGAACGTTTGAAGTGGACCAAAACCCTGCTTTATCAGCCTGGGAATCTTATAGATCCCCTCCCCGCGGGGCATCCAAAATCGGGATGCCCCGCTGTGTGAAACCCCCAGGTCGCCCATAAACTCACCTTCTTTCCCAGTTCAACGGCGCATGCACGAGCTGCGGCCGCATGCCCGCTATCCCTCTAGCAGGGCACGTGCCTGTGTCAGCCATTTGAGAATGGCCAGCGCGGGCGCGCTCCCTGTTAGAGGGAAGCTCGAGATGCAGCCGCCAGCGCACTCAGAGCCGCTGAGCTTAGACGTCGCTTAGACGCCCATAGCTCAGCGGCCCTCCACAATATTTTTAGTTTCTCATGTGGCCCCATGGAAAAAATAATTGCCCACCCCTGCCCTAGAGGCTCACCATCAGCCCTAAACCGCCTACCCTTTGGTGGGGGACTGCGGTGGAGCATGGCTCCGTCAAGCACGCAAGGTGCGCCTACCATCACCCGACCAGCGCAGCCCAGGCTGGGAGGCACATCACAGGGAGGACGGGTGGGAATAGTCCAACAGGGCCGCAGGCTTTGGTAGCCCGCTCACATGCGAGAGAGTGATACTTCATGTCTTCGCAGTTAGCACTGCAGAGAAATCTGGGGATTTGTGGGAGGTCCCTGGGTATTTGAAGGGCCGGGAGGAGCCTTTTTTTTTTCCATGTCTCTGCAGTGCAGCGCCATCTGGCGGAGGATAACCCAAGTGTAAGTATTACATCTGGAGCAGAACGTACTGTATACTAAGAATATCTCAAATGTTTCAAGGTGGATTTTTTCTGTTTTGGCATTATAGACACAGTTTTACATGCATTTTTAGCTTTTTAATGAATTCTCTATCTGAAGCAGGATTACAATATGTGGCATTTTATACTTCTCCTTGATCCCTTAATGTGAATAAATTTGGATTTCCAGTTTTATATCGTGAAGCGAGAGAATATCCCTATTCTCAACTGGGTGTGATTTTATATGCCTTATCTGTCCTATGGTAAGTGCACTAGTGTGGAAATGGTGGAGATGCACACCTGGAAGGAGTGTATTCACAATGGAACTGTATTTTTGAGAAGATCAAATGTATGGATGTAAAGATGCTACATGCTTTTCTTATTTTAATTTATACTAGGAATGGGTTTCAAAATGGATTTTACCAGTTGCTCAAGTAAAAACTAAAAAAAATCAACAAAATACATGATTTACACTTTAAAGAGACATTTGTAAAGCAAAGGAAAGTGAAATCTGGTGGAAGATATTGACAATTAAATATATATTTAATAATTTTTTGACCACCACTTTCATTACTTGGCATGGATAGAGAATGGACATACTTGCTGGGAAATGTCTCAATGGCCAGAAGAAAATTTCCAGGTAATACCAAATGGGAGAACCAGCTCTGTAGTGCCCACTTTTCAATTTGGTCCGTTTGGATCCTTTGACACCAGAGCAAAAGCCTAGAGGCTGCTGCGCTAGAGATTTGCTTTTATTAAGTGCCAAGCGCTTTCTAAGTGCTGTGCAATAGCGATTGCAAATGCAGTGAATATTTCCATAAGAAACACCCCATTGTGAAACCAGCGTTTAAAGACTATTATATGTTTTTGTGGTACTGTAGTCTTGTCCGCAGTAAGCAGTGGAAAAAATACAATTCTGTGAAGTACTCACCTGTAGAATTGGTATTATACGTATACAGTACGTCCTGCTCCAGATATAATACTTACACTTGGGTTATCCTCCGCCAGAGGGCGCTGTGCACTGCAGACATGCAAAAACAGGCTCCTCCCGGCCCTTCATATACCCAGGGACCTCCCACAAATCCCCAGCATTGAAAAGCAGTGAACCAGAAGCCGGGAGAAACCAACCACCAAAACAACTGGTAATGATAACAGTAACAACAATCACCATACAGGGGATCCAGAATAATGCAAAAAACAGGGTGGGGTGGAGCAGGACGTACTGTATACGTATAATACCAATTCTACAGGTGAGTACTTCACAGAATTGTATTATTCTAAGTATACAGTACGTCCTGCTCCAGATATAATACTTACACTTGGGACATCCAATAGCAGTGTCCATAACAGTAGGGTGGGATCCCCAACGAAAAAGGCAACGGCACGTAGCTTAAACTACAACCGCCTGCAAAACCTTGCGGCCAAAACAGCATCAGCTGAGGCCCGAACATCAACCTTGTAAAGCTTTGAAAAGGTATGAACAGAAGACCAAGTAGCAGCCTTGCAAACTTGTTCAACAGAGGCCTGGTGCTGAAAAGCCCAAGAGGCACCAATAGCACGAGTGGAATGAGCAGTAAGACGGAAGGGAGGACTCTTCCCCTTAGCAGAATAGGCTTGAACCACAGCCTGACGGATCCACTTGCTGATAGTAGACTTGGCAGGAGCCAAGCCCTTCCTAGGCCCAGAAGGCACAACGAAGAGAGCATCAGTCTTCCTGAAAGCCGCAATGACAACCAGGTAGTACTTCAAGCACATGACCACATCCAAGGAGTGCAGAACCCTTTCCTTGTCATTACTAGGATTGGGGCACAAGGAAGGAAGAACAATGTCCTGATTCAAATGAAAGGCAGACACAACCTTAGGCAGAAAATCCGGCTTAAAGCGGAACACCACCTTGTCCTGGTGTCTCTCATAGTATGGAGACTGAATGGATAGAGCAGCCAGCTCAGACACACGCCTAACCGAAGTTATGGCCACCAAAAAGACAACCTTGAGAGTAAGAACAACCAGAGCAGCATCTTGAATAGGCTCAAAGGGAGCACCCTGCAAGGCAGATAAAACCAAGTTTAAATCCCAAACGGGAACCACAGGTTTACGAGGGGGACGCGCATGAGTGACCCCCTGAAATAAGGTCTTAACCAAATGATGATGAGCAAAGGTCTTCTGAAAGAAGACGGACAGGGCAGAAACCTGACCCTTCAGAGTACTGAGTTTTAGACCTAACTCCAAACCATGCTGTAAGAACTGCAGAACCCTGAGGACAGAGAACATCCTACAGGGAAGAGACCTAGACTCACACCAGTCAATGTAGGAACGCCATACTCCATAATAGATAGCAGCATAAGTCTTCTTCCTAGCCTGCACCATAGTATCTACCACAGAGGCAGACAAACCCTTCTCCATCAAGATGGAGGTCTCAGCAGCCAGGCCGTCAAAGCCAGCGTTTGTAAATTGGGATGGTGTAGGGAGCCCTGAGTTAGCAGGTCTGGCACCCCTGGCAGATCGTACTGGTCTACTGCCATTTGAACCACGTCTGCGAACCACACTCTTCTTGGCCACCGGGGGGCCACTAGAATCACAGCCACCCCTTCCAGAGCAATCTTGCGCAGAACCCTGCTCAGCAGGGGGAATGGTGGAAACACATACAGGAGCCGAAACTCCTTCCATGACATGGACAGGGCATCCGTGGCCAAGGCCAGAGGGTCCTGAGACAGGGACACGAAGGCCGGGAGCTTGCGGTTGTGGCAGGACGCAAACAGGTCCACATCCGGTAGACCCCAACGGTGACACAGGGACTGGAATACCCTGTTGCAGAGGGACCACTCTCCCTGACGGGACGTCCCCCTGCTCAGAGCATCTGCAAGCAGATTCTCCGCCCCCGGAATGTAAACAGCCGAAATGCATCGTACATTGGCCTCCGCCCATGTCAGAATCTGAGACACCTCCCAGAGGGCACTCTTGCTCCGAGTCCCTCCCTGATGGTTGATGTATGCAACCGCCGTCTTGTTGTCTGAGCGTACCTGGACCGACAGTCCCCTCAGGTTTTGGGTCAACTGCTCCAGTACCAACCGGACTGCCCGCAGTTCCAGAATGTTGATGGGTAAGTGGGCCTCCCGAGGACCCCACATCCCCTGGAAGCGCAGGGACTTCCAGAATCCCCCCCAACCTGACAGACTGGAATCCGTTGTGACCGTCTCCCAAGAAGGGGCCAGAAAGGACCTGCCGCCTGTCAAGTTCTCGAGGTCCAACCACCACGCAAGGGACCGTCTGACCGAGGGGGGAAGCACACAGACCCCGTCCAAGGACGCTGGGTTCTTGTCCCATACTGACAGAAGGTGAAGCAGCAGAGGTCTCAAATGGAACTGAGCAAAGGGCCCCGCCTCGAAGCTTGCCACCATCAGGCCCACCAGCTGCATTCCCTGTCTGATGGAGGGCTGTGGGCACGAGAGCAGGAACCTGGCCTGCGCAGTCAGAGCTTCCACCTTCTGTTGAGGAAGGAATATCCGTGACTGAACCGTATCCAGAATCATTCCCAGGAACGGGGTCACCGAGGATGGGGACAAAGAGGACTTGGGGAAATTGATCACCCAACCGAAGGACTCCAGGGTGGACACTACCAATTGGGTGTCCAACTCTGCCTGCAGCAGAGACCGAGAGGTGATGAGGATGTCGTCCAGGTAAGGCAGCACGCGTATGCCCCTTAGCCTTATCATCACCCCTGCCAGCACTTTGGTGAACACCCTGGGAGCCGATGTGAGGCCGAATGGCAGAGCCACAAATTGGTAATGCTGACCTTTCAGTGCAAATCTGAGAAACCTTTGGTGTCCTGCAAACACCGGAACGTGAAGGTAAGCATCCTTGATGTCTACCGACGTCATGAAGTCCCCTGGGCGCAATGAGCCAATGGCTGAGCGCAGTTTCCATGCGGAAATGCCTGTTCTTGACAAATTTGTTGAGGATTTTTAAATCCAGAATGGGCCTGACTGACCCATCCTTCTTGGGTACTGTGAAGAGATTGGAGTAGAACCCCGTGCCCCTGTCTCCAAAGGGGACCTTGAAGACCCCTAGATCCAGGAGACCCTGCACGGCCAGCAGCAAGACCTGGGCTGAGGCGGGGTCCTGAGGGATTCGGGACCCAATGAATCTGGTGGGGGGCCGTACAGCAAATTCTATCTTGTATCCGGAGGACACTACCTCCTGAATCCACCGGTCTGAGACGTGGCGCCGCCAGACGTGCTCGAAGTGCTGTAGACGTCCCCCCACCCTGACGGGTGAGGGCGCCCCCTCATGCCTAAGGGGTCTTGGGAGGGGCTTTGGGCTTGGATCCCCCAGGAGGAACCGGGACAGCGTCCTCTATTCCTGTGCCAAGAATCTGCGCGGGGTCCGCGAAGGACACCCCTGTTCCCTGTTTAGCCCCGCGGTAGGGGATTGAAAGGGTGCCCTGGCCTCGAAAAGGCCGAAACTGCCGCCTGCGCTGGGGCAACTTGCCTCCTTTGGCGAAGAGGTCTAGACGGTCTCCAAACAGATGTAGCCCTTTAAATGGAAGCCCAGTAAGGGCTTTCTTAGCGGCGTTGTCAGCCGCCCACTGTCGCAACCAAACCGTGCGGCGAATAGCTACCGCCAAGGAAGAAGATCTGGCACACATCTTTATAGCATCGTCCGATGCAGACAGGATAAAGTTTATGAACACATCACAGTTAGACAGATTATTGACAGTATCAGTGGGCAACTCATCTGTGCCGTCGAGTGCATTCCTGACCATGGCCCTGAGCGCTACTGCCGTAATGGCTAAGGCGCAAACCGGGCGCAAGGTCGCTCCCCCAAATGCAAAGGCATGGCATGCCAATTGATCAAGGCGCCGGTCCTCAGAGTCCCGTAGCGTAGTAGTGTCAGGGGAGTGCATAATAGAGGTGTTAGACAACCCTAGAATAGGAGCATCGACCTCGGGAGGCGATGACCAGCACTTAACCAAGTCAGTCGGGAAGGGATACTTTCTATCCACACTCTTAGGGATCCCAGGCAGTCTGCTGGGGTGTTCCCATTCCTTAAAGTGGACCAACACCCAGGATTTTGACTATCCTGGGTCTTGGTCCACTTCGGTGGGGCACCCCCGATCGGGGTGCCCCGCTGTGTGAAACCCCCCCTAACCCCCCGAAAAACTCACCTCTCCCCGCTCCCAGCGCCGACGTACAAGGGAAGATCTGGAACGTTTAAGCGGCAGCGGCCGCCGCCGCCTCCCTCGCGTCACTTTTGACGCGGAGGCGCGCACGCCTACAGGGGCGCGAGGGAGGCGGCGGCGGCCGGCCGCCGCCGAAGATAAGGTAGGTGAGTTGGGGTGTTTGGGGGGGTTTCACCCCGCGGGACATCCCGATCTCGGATGTCCCGCGGGGTGGGGGGTGATCGGCCCGGGAATCTTATAGATTCCCGGGCCGATCACCCGTGGGTGTTGGTCCACTTTAAGCACGAGGCTATTGAAATGAGTCTGCTCGGGAAATTTAAGACGAGCCTTAGCAGTATGAAAAAGCTTGTCCCTTTGTCTGGGAGCAGCAACAGGGGGAGAGATGGACAAAACTTCAAATATCTGAGCCAGCAGTCTGTCAATATCATCTGAGGACCAGTGCTCGGAACCAGATTCGTCATGACCCCTGGACTCCTCGTCGTATGACCCAGAGTCAGAGAACGGCTCCCCTTCGTCCGAGGGGGGTTGGCCGTAAGGCTGCAACAAGTCATCAGATTCCATAGGGAAAAGGGTAGAGTCAGGGGTTAAATGCCGCCTCTTAGCCGTGGCCTTACACGCTAGCGAGCTAGCAAGCAATTTTCCAACACTGGCCAGTCTAGTAGCCATATCAGGATGAGAATCCCCGCTTATATTGGGGGTTAGACTCAGGCTTGGGGGAGTAGGTGAAGTGAGGCGAGGTGCAGGCCCAGCCACGGAAGAGGCGGGAAGAGCCGATAGCTCCTGCTGTGCACAAGGAACACAGACCCGTGCATTGTCACCGCTGCAAGGTAAGACCCCACAAGCTACACACAGCCGGGCTTGTCCCGAAGGAACCCCGGTCACAATATCCTGAGACGCCTCCATATGGTGATTGTATCGGCACAATAGGCCCGTAGGGATTGACGCTGTAAGCTACCCTGGATGTCCCAATAACCCGCTGGGAAGTGGGAGTAATTTTGATAGTCTGAACCGGGGGATACACCGGGCCGGGAGAAGCCACCGGAATCCACGGTCTGAAAGACATAAGAGGGACAGGAATGTCAGAGCCAAGCGCAAGGAGTAACTAGGTAAGATATATTATAAGGATAAAATATGGTCGCCCGCGAGGGCACTTACATACAGCAGGGGGAGGGCGGTCTTCACCACGCGCGCGAAAAAGTATGGAGCCAAACGATCCTCGAAGGGCAGGCCAGAGCTGAAGGTGACGCGGAGCGCGCCAAATCGTGACGCGGGGCGCATCAAGCCAGGACCCCGCCCCCTCCCCGGAGAGCGTGAAGCTCCGAAAGCGCAATGCAAATAGAGAAGAAGGGAACAGGGCAGTGACTAAGTCAAGACAAGCCCCTGAAGGATGATCGGTGTTACCGCAGTGGAGCCACTATGGATTAAGAAAAAAAGACGCAGCAGCATCAACAAAACCACCGCCGTCCGTGCAATATAGAAAGGGCGCGGCGGCTAACAATAAGTAAAAGTACATAACGCGGCTCTGACATCCATTCCCAGTCAAACACGACACCGAGGCCATAAGCGTGTAATAGGGTACACTGAGGCCGCCAAACTCACAACTCCTCCCCCCCCCTTTCTTTCCCCCCTGGGTAGGGGGGGGAACGAGGGAGGATGGCGACCCTGTACACAGGGTCCACCGCTACACGGGGCGTGGGACAATTAAGCGGGAGGGGCATCCCCAAAGGCTCACCATCAGCCTAAACCGCCTACCCTATGGTGGGGGACTGCGGTGGAGCATGGCTCCGTCAAGCACGCATGGTGCTGCCTACCTTCACCCAACCAGCGCAGCCCAGGCTGGGAGGCACATCACAAGGAGGACGGGTGGTAATAGTCCCACAGGACCGCAGGCTGTAATAGCCCCGCTCACCTGCGAGAGAGTGATACTTCATGTCTTCGCAGTCAGCACTGCAGAGAAATCTGGGGATTTGTGGGAGGTCCCTGGGTATATGAAGGGCTGGGAGGAGCCTGTTTCTGCATGTCGGCAGTGCACAGCGCCCTCTGGCGGAGGATAGCCCAAGTGTAAGTATTATATCTGGAGCAGGACGTACTGTATACTTAGAATAATGGGTGTTGGTCTGCTCCCATCAAGCCCATAAATCTGGTCAACTTTGGCTAGTGGAAATCACGTGTCCAGTTTTTGCGCGCCCGCATTTTCCACAGTGAGTGATTTAGGAGCTTTGCAGGAGCTTAATTGAGGGACCCCGGCATCCGGGATGCCCCCAACAACCCCCAAAACGTGCCTACACCCAGTTTTTTTGTAAAATGGGTGTTGGTCTGGTTTAACCTCCACAAGACACCTTGCCACTGGACAACACTAAAAACAACTTCACTATATGTACAAATTGCAAAAAGAAAAATTAAAAAGTTTTTTCAAATATTTTTTCACTTTAGACAGTATGAAAAGAAGAGTCCTAAACGTGGCAAAACTTACTCCACTTTGTTGCGTCTAACTGCGGAAATAACATAGAAATGTAAGCACTACTAAATTGTAAAATTGTAAATTACTGAAGTTAAAGACACTGTCCAGGCACATACTAACTTCTCTAATTCCCCACATTATTCCTCATGGGAACAGGGTAAAATTATAAATTTTTGGAACCACTGTGGCTTTCCGGTCTTATGGTGTGAGCCCCAAAAGGACAGTGTCTGTTAGACCAATTTTTTGCGTGGTCCTGGAGAAATAAATAAAAGGAAGCCAACTTTGGAGCATAGTGGAGAGGCACATGGCACAGACATCAGTTACGCTGCTTGCTGACTAATTATAATCGTTAGGTTTACAGTACCATTACAGTACAATTTTTTTTTTTACACATAACAAGAGTCTCTAGGGAAGAAGAGCTTGCAAAACAATCTGTATGCTACACAATAAAAAGCAGGGTTCAGCCATTATTACATTGTAACAGCAGCCACAGGGAGCTGGATGGCTTTTGGACTGGAGGGCTCCTGCCCTGCTTGTTACATTGTACAGCACAGCAGCACAAGTTTTATTACTTTCAGTGTTGCCATCTCTGTATTAGCTCATGTTTTAAAATTACAAAAGAGGGAACTGTTGGATGTAAAAAAAGTGTGTGTGTGTGTGTGTGTGTGTGTGTGTGTGTGTGTGTGTGTGTATATATATATATATATATATATATATATATATATACACACACACACACACACCATGTATCTTCATACTGTTTATTCAAGAAGCAAACTCCGTTACGTACCCTTGATTTGAAACAATTTAAAAAATTAACATTTGAGGTAGAGCAGTTTTGAAGAAGTTTTCATTTGATGTATTTTTCCATTACAGAATTCCTTTAACTTTACACTAGTAGCAAGCTTTTACAATATCAACCGGTAGTTTAACAACCATTGACGGCACACTGTAAATGTGTCTCTTTTTATTAAAAAGAAAAGTACAAAGGTTTTATTTTTTATGTGACAAATGACGCAATTAAAGCTGTAAACTTGTCTTCTTATAGACATATAATAAAGACAACACTTCTCGTGTTATGGAAACACAGTCACTTGCATAAGGACACACAGATTACTGTTTAAACAATATAATATGATAGACTAGATTTTACATCAGTGCACAGATTACTGGGAGGCACTGCAAGTGCAACAGTAATAATGGTTCCCTTTTGGCCGAATTCATACTTCGCAACTCTGGATAGAACTTCATTTAAAAACTACATTTGCCCCCTTTTATTACAAAGAAAACATTACCGTCATATGTAAAATATATTAAATGATGAACCTTTAATAATGTACTAAAATGTTCATGGTTACAAAGATACTGAAATTGCAAAACCAAAGTTCTACATGGCAAATTGAGCAAAACAACGAGAAATGGCAAAGGACAAGCTCTAGCTGCTACCGAGGAAGACCACAAAAAAAGCAATTCTGTGAGTACTCACCTGTAGAATTGTTTTTGTTCTTGCATGGCACGGCCCACTTCGGTATTGATAACAGATGGGTTATTCCGCCACTAGGTGGCGCAGTAGCACTGCAGAAAGCTGTGGCACCTCCCGGCTCCCTAGAAAAATGGGATTAACCAACAAGTTCCCAGCGTAGACGAGCAGTGAGACAAGAAGCCGGGAGAAAATAAAGGTAAGACTGTAGAAAAGGTTAAAAAACCCCAATTTAACTTGGAACAATCACCATAAAGAGGCAACCAAGAACAACGATAACAAGGGTGGGGCAAAGTGGGCTGTGCCATGCAAGAACAAAAACAATTCTACAGGTGAGTACTCATAGAATTGCATTTTTCTTTAATGCATGGCACGGCCTGCTTCGGTATTCATAACAGATGGGACATCCAAAAGCAGTGTCCAAAAGTAGGGTAGGATCCCCAAACAGTTCAAGTCACTACTGCCTGAAGTACCTTGCGGCCAAAAAACAGCATCCGCCGAGACCTAAACATCAACTTGTAGAACTTAGAAAAAGTATGAACAGAAGACCAAATAGCGGCAAACTTGTTCAACAGAAGCTAGGTGCTGAAAAACTTAAGAGGCACCAATAGCCCAAATGGAATGAGCAGTCACCCTAAAGGGAGGATTCTTCCCCTTAGCAAAACAGTTTTGAATCACCTCCTGACGGATCCACTTGCTGATAGTGAATACAGCAGGAGACAAAAACCTTTCCTAGGCTCAAAAGTGAGAACAAATAGAACATCAGACTTCCTAAAAGTCTTAGTAGCAATCAAATAGAACTTCAGAGGCCAGACCACATCCAGAGAATGTAGAGTTCGCTCCTAGGAATTGGGACACAATGAAGGCAAGACAATGTCCTGATTGAGATGAAGAGCAAACGCAGCCTTAGCCTAAACACCGCCCTATCCTGATGCCACTCAAAAGAAGGAGGTTTAATGGAAAGCGCCGCTAGCTGAAAACTCACCTTACAGAAGTGATAGCCACCAAAAAAGGCTACCTAAGAGTCAAACCAGGCAAGGCAGCCTCCCTGATAGAATCAAAGGGAGGCCCCTGCATAGCAGACCACACCAGATTTACATCCCAGACTGGTAGCAAGGATTACAGTGTGGACGCAGGCAAGAAACACCCTGTAAAAAACCTGAACCAGCCAGTAAGTAGCAAAAGCACATTGGAAGAAAATTGCCAGAGCAGAAACATGACCTTTGAGTGTACTAAGTTGAAGGTCCAAATCCAACCAGGTTGCAAGAATTCCAGAGTCCTGGGAATAGCAAAACACCCTAAAGGGAAGAGACTTAGAGTCCTACCGGGCAATGTAAACATGCCAGACCCTGTAATAGACGAAGTACAAGGAATTCTTCCTAGGCCTAATCATGGAATCAACAATAGAAGCAGGCAACCCCTTTATCACCAAGATGGAGGTTTCAATAGCCAAGAAGGGGCCACCAGGATGGCTGGTACCCACTCCTGGGCTATGCTGCATATAACACTGCCCAGAAGAGGAAACAGTGTGAACTCAGAGAAGCCGAACTCCGTCCAAGGGAATGCCAAGGCACCCATAGCAAAGACAGGATGATCCTGAAACAGGGACAAAATCTGAAAGTTTGTGATTGTGCCGGGACCCAAACAGGTCCACGTCCGGATGACCCCAGCGGTGAAACAGGGAGAGAAGCAACCGGTTGTTGAGGGACCATTCCCCCAGACGAGACAACCTCCTACGAAGGGAGTCCGCCACCTAGTTCTCCACCCCCGGAATGTAAACCGCTGGGATGCAGGAAACATGCTGGTCGGCCCAAGACAGAATCAGGGACACTCCCTGGAAGGCTCACTAGCCCCAAGTATCTCCCTGATAGATGATGTAGACAACCACCGTATGGTTGTCTGAGCGGATCTAAACAGTCCAACCCTGAAGGCGAGTGGTCAGGTAAGAAGAACCAACCCGATCACCCGCAGTTCCAGGACGTTGATGGAAGCATGGTCCTCATGTGGGCCCCACCTTCCCTGGAACCTCAGGGATCTCCCGAAGTCCCCCCAACCGGTCAGACTGGCCCCTGCGGCGACTGTTTCCCAGCACAGGGGCAGGAAGGACATGTTCCCCAGAAGGTTCCTGGAGTTCAGCCTCCACAAGGAGGAGAGTCTGGCCAGAGGAGGCAGATCAACTCCTGATCCAAGGACTCAGGGCCCCGGTCCCAAACTGACAAGAGGTTCTACTGAAGATGTCTCATGTGAAATAAGCAAAGGGAACTACCCTAAGCAGGACACCATCAGGCCCACCAACTACATCCCCTGACAGATGTAGGGATGAGGACACGGTAGCAGAGCCCAAGCCTGCATCTGAAGACCCTTCACCTTCTACTGAGGAAGGAACAATTGACCTAAGATATCCAGGGTCATAATCAGAAATAACTTCACCAAGAACAGGAACAGAGAAGACTTGGGGTGGTAGATCACCTAGCCAAGGGATTCTAGAGCGGAGGTCACCGTCCGAGTGACCTGCACGACCTGAGGAAAGGACTTGGCCCCAATCAGGATGACGTTCAGGTCAGGAAAGAGGCAGATGCCCTGGTTCCTTAGCAGAACAATCACCCCTACCACTACCTTGGTGAACAGCCGAGGTGCCAAGGTGACACCAAACGGTAGTACCACTAACTGATAATGCTGATTCTCCAGCGCGAACCTAGAAATCTCTGATGACCCGGAAAAATAGGCACAGGACAATAAGCATCCTTGATGCCCACAGTGGCCATGAAGTCGCCCAGGCAAAGGGTACTGATAGCAGCATAACGTCTTAGGGCAAAAAAAAAAAAAGTTGGAATCAGACAATTTTGTTGAGGCCCTTCAGGGCCAGGATGGGCCTTAGAAATCCTTCCTGTTGGGGGACTTATGAAAAGACTCCTGACTCTAACAGTCAAGGAACCACCAGAAACACCCCTTGAGCAGACAGGGGGTTCAAAGACATCCGGGGTCTAATGAATCCTGGAGGCAGCCAGGCTACAAACTCTATCATGCAACCAGAGGATACTAGCTCCTGAATTCACCGGTCTGAGACGTGAAGCCTCCAGAGATGAGTAAAAAGCCAAGGCCATCCCCCCACCCGGATGGGTGAGGGCGCCCCTTCATGACTGAGGGGGCTTGGGAGAGGGTTTGGGCTTAGCACTCCAGGAAAAACCGAGACGAACACGGGATCTCCCAGGGCCCCAAGAATCTCTGCGGCCACTAGAGAAGAGGGAGCCACGACCTCCTCTGGGAGTACGAAAGGAAGGGAGGGGGGGCGGAGGACCCCCGAAAGGGCCGAGACTGCCTCCTACACTGAGGCAGCCTGCCATCCTTGGCCAAAACATCAAGACGCTACCCAAAAAGCCACAGCCCTGCAAAGGGGAGACCAGTGAGAGCTTTCTTAGCCGCAAAGTCAGCTGCCCATTGGCGCAACCAGACAGAGCGGCGCATAGCCACCAAGAGCGCAAATGTCCTTCCACACAGCCGCACACCATCATCCATAGCAGTAAGGATAAATGTAACAAAATCAGAACAAAGCAAGAGTCCTATGTTCCTCCCCTCCACTACCAGCAGCAGCGCCATCAAGAAGACACCTGAGCAGCTTCTTAAGGGCAATAGCCGTGATGGCGGCAGCACAGGCCAGGCGCAATCCAGCCCCCACACAAGTAAAAGCATGGCAGGCCACTTGATCCATGCGCCGGTCCTCACCGTCCCTCAGAGTGGTAGCATCAGGGGAAGGCACACTGAAGTATTGGACAAGCCTAGTACGGGAGCATCCACTTCAGGGGGAAAAGACCGCCTCTTAACAAGATGAGCAGGAAAGGGATACCTTTTATACAGACCCTTGGGCACAGCAGACAGCCTGTTAGGATGTTCCCATTCTTTAAGCACCAAGGTGGTAAAATGTTCCTGCTCAGGGAACTCTAGACGCTGTTTACCAGGGTGAAAAAGCTCCCCCTGCTTTCTCTTAGCTACCTCAGGGGCAGCAATGTGTAAAATTTCAAAAATATGTGAAAGCATATAATCAGTGTCCTCAGGGTACCATGATTCCTCTCCGGACGCAGACCCCGGGTCACTATCGCAACTCTCCTGCTGGTTCCCAGAGGAGTCAGAATCCTGGGAGAGCTCCCCCATCTCAAGGGGGTGACATTCTCCAAGATCATCAATCCCCACATACATCTCAGGAAGAGGAGAGGATCTGGGATTCAGGTGCCGCTTCTTGCCAGAGGCCTTCCTAGGAACAGACCTGGCAAGCTGCTTCTCAATGTTGGCCACCCGCAAAGCCAGATCAGAGCGCGACTCCTTGCTAATGTCCCCCTCATTGGGAGCCAATTGCAGGAGCGGGGGAGTAGGTGAAGCCAAGGGATGCGCAGAGCTGGGAAGCGAAGCAGGCAAACCAGCTTGAAGCACAAGGACACTTTCAGCGCACGGCACGCACACAGTGACACTGTAACTCACAGGGGATACCCCACACATGGAACACAGCCGGGCTTGCCACGAAGGACGCCATCCCCAGAAGCCTCCATATGGTGATTAATACAGGCACAATAGGCCAGTGGTGGGTAAAGGCTAAGACAGAAGCCACCCGGGATGCCCCCAGAAGTAGTGAAGGGGGAAGATAAGGGGGAGGAAGGCGTGGAGCCGGGAGAAGCCACAATCCAAGGGTATCCCGCCTAAAAGACATAAGTAAAAAGACACATGAGCATCCCGCAACAAATACACCCATGCAATAAACCCCCCCCCAAAGGGGGACTCGCGGACCAAAGACACCGTAGGGTCGCTGAGGCACAGACCACAGGATAAGTCGAGACACCGGAGGAAACAGCGCTGCAGTCAGGAAAGGAGAAAACCAGACGCGCAGCTCGTCCAAAATGGTGCCGGCAGAGGTACCTCGAGAAGTGGGCCGCGGGGGGGGGCGACGCAATACGCATCATCACCAGGCCCCCCCCCCCCCAAGAGTGCGAAAAACGGCGCTCACGTGACCCGACCGGCGCCATGACTAAGCAAAATCACCTCAGGATATAGCTCCCACAGCCGCGGAACGCAGTAAAAAGTGTTGCAGCCACTAAAAACACCACAAAATACACAAAAAACATCAAATAACACCACAGAAATCAATAAGGGGACACAGTCCCCGAGCACCTCACCCCATCAGAAGCCTGGACAGAAACTCTGCATCCCTATTAGGCTCACTATAAAGCCTATAGCCGACTACCCTTTGTGGTACAAGGTCTGCGGCTTGGAGCAGCGCTCCTGGAGCACTTGACCCTAGTGCTCTTCTACCTTCACCCGATCTGTCAGCCGAGGCTGGGAGGCAGTAAGGGTCCAGAAACGGATGGTAATAGACATGCAGGGCCGCAGGCTTAGTTGCCCCGCTCACCTGGGCAAGAGAGAGAGCCATCTTCTAACTTCGCAGTGTCACTGCAGAGGAAACTCTGGGAACTTGTTGGTTAATCCCGTTTTTTTAGGGAGCCGGGAGGTGCCACAGCTTTCTGCAGTGCTACTGCGCCACCTAGTGGCGGAATAACCCATCTGTTATGAATACCGAAGCGGGCCGTGCTATGCATTAAGGAAAATAACGTTTGTTTTCCTTAAAATCTGAATTGGAATTCAGTGATATTGGTTCTAATGGGTTTTAGAAACAATATAATGTATAGATAGTTCTAGAATCATGTGGAAGCATAGCGGTACAGCGCTAAGGGTTTTAACCCTTATAAAAAAAAATAAAAATAAAAATGGGGTCCCCCTCCCTGGGAGGGGGGACCCTATGTCATTTTTTTTTTAAATTAACCCTATGTTACCTGTA
Organism: Gastrophryne carolinensis; assembly: GCA_027917425.1. Classification (NCBI taxonomy): domain Eukaryota; kingdom Metazoa; phylum Chordata; class Amphibia; order Anura; family Microhylidae; genus Gastrophryne; species Gastrophryne carolinensis. The sequence goes on from CM051239.1 coordinate 385,417,677, forward strand.
ACCCAGTAGGTATAAAAGGCTTCCAGCAGCAGCAGGAGAGCAGAAGCCTAAGTGATCAGCGTGGGACACAGGGATGGGTGGGAGGTAAGTATTAAAAAATAATATTAAAAAACATTTTTTTTTTTTTTTTTTAATAAAGATATTTTTAAAACGTGTGACCCCTATACCAGTTCACAAGGCTCGGGGGTCTGGCAAGTCACCTGCGGCTAGCGGGTGACTTGCCATTAACCCCTGGCCCCCCAAATTACCTGCCTCCCCAAAGCCCAGGGGGGGGCAGAAGAGCCGTGGCCCTAGGCTATGACGGCTTGTAGCCGGCAGGGCCAGGGGCCACTAAAGGTTTTAACCCTTAAAAATCCCCCCAAAAATGGGGTTCTGTAACCCAGTAGGTATAAAAGGCTTCCAGCAGCAGCAGGAGAGCAGAAGCCTAAGTGATCAGCGTGGGAGACAGGGATGGATGGAAGGTAAGTATTAAAAAAAAAATTACATTTTTTTAATAAAATTATTTTTAAAGTGTGTCTCTGTGTGTGCTTTTTTTTAACTTTTAACCCTTTGTGAACTGGTAAGGGATCTATGAGACCCCTTATACCAGTTCACAAGGCTCTGGGTCTGGCAAGTCACCTGCGGCTAGCGGGTGACTTGCCATTAACCCCGAGACCCCCCCATTACCTTCCTTCCAAAAAAACCCTAAAAATTCCCCCAAGAAATGGTGTCCCCCCCCTCCCCTTGAAGGGGGACCCCACATCAATTTTTTTTATTTAACCCTTTATTATGTGGATAGTAGTTGTATTTTATTTGTAAATGTTATAAAGTGCTCTTTTCAGTTTAGGGGATCACCTGGACAGGAACGGGGGGCTACAGATACATATGCGGTATCATTGTAATCGGGAGAAATGGGGCTTTCACATGCAATATGGTTTTCTTTAATAAAATAAATGTTTTTGTTAAAATAAAGGAGACAATTTAAAAAATATATATATTTTTTTATTTTTTTTTTAATTTATTTAAAAATATAAAAAAAAAATACAAACAAGACATTTCATGTTAAAGCCTAAACTCTGCCACAAAAAGAAAATATGCCATTTTCTTGGAAATTCCTGCAAAAATCACAGTTAAACATCACGCAAAATGGTGAAAAATATCCTGTCAGCAGAGGGTGACAAAATCTCAAGTAGACTGGCAGTCAAAAGGTTACAGGTACCTATGCATGTTGGGTATTGTTCTGCTCGGGGGACCTTGCGCTTTTAGATTTAGCTTGTTTTTTCATATTTGCATATTGATATTTTAGGAAAAGGTGTTTTTTATTCTGCTTTTTTATAAATTTTTTTGTGAAACCCTGTGCAACCTAAGAATTCTTCGAGATATTACTTCCAGAAAGATGAGCCCACTACAACAAGCTGTGTATGCTTAGAAAGCTTAACATGTGTACTTTCAGGGAATATATGGTTTATGGGGGATATTCCAAATGTAAAGGGCTGGTTTGGTAGAAAAAGCACAAGGTGCGCACTTTGTCTGCAGAGCTGAAATTTTGAAGTAAAATTACCGTTATGCGCATGCTTTACTTTGGTGTGTTTGGCAACTCTTTCCTTGACAGAACCTATGCATGTTGGGTATCATTCTGTTTGGGGGATGTTGCTTTTTCAGATTTTCAGTTTTTTTCTGGTTTGCATATAGTTTTTTTTTTTTAGGAAAATGTGGTTTTGATTCTGCTTTTTTATTCATTTTTATGGAAACCCTGTGCAACCAAAGAATACATTGAGGGATTACTTCCAGAAAACTGCACCCATGTCAACAAGCCTGGTACGCCTAGAAAGCCTGAGGTGTATACTTCTAGGGAATATATAGTTTGTGGGGGGTATTTCAAATGTAAAGGGTTGTTTTTCTTGAAAAACTGCAAGGTGCGTGTTGTTTCAGTTTGGGGGAGTCTCCTGGGCAGGAAAGGGTGCCTACCTATACATATGTGGTACCGCTGTAACCGGGAGAAATTGGGGTTTCACACGCAATAAGATTTTATTGACAAACTTACATTTTTTATTACAAAAAAACACTACAAATTGTAAAAAATAGTTTTCTTTTTATTTTTTTGCAAAATTTCCACCCAAAAATATTGAGAATACACTTATAAAGTGACAAACAAAACATTTCATGTTAAAGCCCAGGCTCTGCTGAAAAAAACAATAAATCCCTTCAAAAATCACAGTTGAACATGGGGAGCGCAAAATAGTGCAAAATAATCGGGCAACAAAGGGTGACAAAATCTCAAGTTAGGCTGGCGGTTAAAGGGTTAAAGTACTGATTAGTTAATTTTTCCCAACTGGCGGTCTAGAACGACTGATAAGGCTGAAGTCTGAGTCTTTAGCGTAATTACTGCTAGCCCTTTTTCGAATCCTTCCTGTAGGGATTCAATGACTGCCATTATATCTTCTTTCTTCAGTTTGTTGACCTCAAAAATTAAAGAAAAACACTCCCAAAACTTTGCATAGATGTGTCTCGTGGTCAATTTTTTTTGTGCAATATATCTTTGAGTTTTATATAGACATGTATATATGTAAAGACAGTAAGAAACAGCGCAGAAATAATGCAGAGCCACAGCGTCACGAGTATACAATGAAGATGACCAGTACAAGCAACGAAATAACAGGACTGTTGAAAGCTTTACAGTGATAATAAAAGTGGTTACCAATCAAAATCTTCAACACACTGACGTTATAATAATATAACAATAGTGACAGTAACGGTTATAGTGACAGTAACGGTTATAGTGACAATATCCATCCCGTCCCGAGCCTGCAAGGTTACCCCGTTTATTAGTCTCCCCGTTATACTAGGATGGGGGACCCGGAGGGTACCGCCATCACCATTATCATGAGATACAAAGGGGGGGATCTGACCCCGACCTGAGCCTCGGGAATGTCTGCCCGACGCTAGGGGGCTCGGACTCCTGGATCAACCATCAACCCCTCCATCAATGACCTCACAGGCTTTTCTACCGACGGCTCTGTCCGCCCCCAGGATCAATCCCAGGGAAAGCGCGGAAGAGGAAAAGAAAGTATAGCGATAAATAGAGAGACACAAGAGGTAGAGACGAAGAAGGAAAGAAAAGAAGAAATAAAAAGAAAGAACGAATGAACATCCACGTTACCCACTTCTCTCCAGCAGATCCCGGATCTCTGGGGAACTCTTAGAAACTTCCCATATTGTACACGTCCTGCAGTGTTTCTCTGCCCCACCCTCGACTCCGTCAAGTGCTAGTCCCTCCATCCTTTTGACACTTTCCAATTCCCCGTACCATTCCATCAGGAAGGGTACAGTGTTGCAGCGCCAATGTCAGGGTATTACTGACCTGGCTGCCGTAAGCATATGCCTCAGAAGGCCCCTCCCCCCGCTGCTACTGAACCCAGAGTCATCGACAAAAGGGCCACCTGAGGTGAGTTGGGGATCCTCTCAAGCGTTGTATATTCAAATAAGTTCAACACCCCCTCCCAAAAAGTTTTAATAGCAGGGCATTCCCACCAGACGTGGGTCAGGGTCCCCTGGGCTACATCTCCAGCAATTGCCTGTCTCCGATCCCCCGTACCTCACTAAGTCTGCAGGGCACCTGTACCACCTGGTCAGGATTTTGTAGTTCCTTTCCTGGGCTGTGCAAGCCATCGAGAATTTGTGCATCAGAGCAAAAGACTTTTCCCACTCCTCCCTTTCAAACGCCTGTCCCCAATTCCTCCTCCCATCTCCTGCAAAATTGTGGGAGCCCCTCCTCCATTCCCCCTGTCAAATAAATCCTATATAAGGTTGAAATTGCTCGCGAGGGAGGGGGGGGGGTCTGGGCTTTGAAGATCATTTCCAGCGTCGTTAAGGGCCAGGACAAGGTAGTTCCGGGGGCGAAGGATCCAATAAAGGCGCTCAACTGGGCATATAGGAACAGGACAGTTTCCTCCCCTATTGGCATCCCGCCCCGGGAGGTCTGTGCGATATGCCCCTCTGCTTTAGGGATCTATCCCAAAGGGTCAGCAGAGGATTTAACAGGTATGGGAGTTCCGGCCTCTTTGGACGGTACTCTGTGTCCACCCAAGGCAAGGCAGTCAGACTAATTGGAGAAATATCGTTTTCCAATGCGACCCACTGCTTATTCCCCTTGCGGTGAATACCTAGGACTACTAGGACCACAGCCGCGTGATACGATTTCATGTCAGGGACCCCCGCCCCCCCTGCGTTCTTAGGTCTACATAGCGTCCCCCTACTCACCTTGGGCTTCTTATTATTCAATACAAAATTGAAGAAAGCAGCCTGTAGCTGCTTAAAGAACCCCCGTTCCGGCAACAATGGCAAAGTCTGAAAAACATAAGAACCGAGGTAGCGCGTCCATTTTTAAGATATTTGTTCTCCCTAGCCAGGAGTATTGCTTTTTAGCATACATTTTCAGGCTCTCCATTGTGCTGTTGAGAAGTAGCACTTTAAAGTTGCTTAACTTCCTCAATCTTTCAAACTCCCGAATGATAGAGGGCAGAGAGGTATGTGGGGAGGTTATGTATAAAAGGAGGTCATCAGCAAAGAGGGAAAGCTTATATTCCCTCCCCCAGCACAACACCCCCTTGATGGAGGGATTGGCCCTCAAGGCATTCGCCAGGTGCTCCATTACCAGAACATAGAGCAAGGGGGACAGAGGGCACCCCTGTCGTGTGCCATTCCTAATATTAAAAGATCCGGAGAGGGTGCCGTTAACTTTAACAGTGGGGTCATGGTAAAGAGTCATGATTCTATCCAACATAACTGGTCCTACTCCCACCTGGGACAGTGCGGCTCTTAGAAACCCCCAGTGCACCCTATCGAACGCCTTTTCTGCATCTACTGCCAGAAGGCAGGATGGTACTCCCCTTGTCTGGGCGTAGTGCATTAGCGAGACAGTTTTGATAACATTGTCTCTGGCCTCCCTTCCTGAGACAAACCCAACTTGATCATTATGTATCAGCGAGGGTAGCAGGGGTTGGATCCTATTTGCCATAATCTTGGCAAACAGTTTGATATCCACATTGATCAATGAGATCGGTCTGTAGTTACCCGGAGAAGTTCCATCTTTCCCAGGTTTCGGAATGACTGTGATGTGGGCCTCCAGGGTTTGTCTCGGGAAGGGGCAGCGACTCGACACAGAGTTAAATACCTTAGTCAGGAAAGGGGCTATCAGGGGTGCCATTATTTTATAGAACCTGGCAAGTAAACCCATCCGGCCCCGGACTCTTCCCCACAGGGGTCCCCTTTATGGCCCGTGTAACCTCCTCCTGCCTTACCAGATCCTCTAATTGTCTAAGTCACCCACTATCCCCCCCCCCCCGTGCTCCACAGACCGAAGCGTTGTCAATGTTATACAGGCTCGAATAGTAGGATTGGAATTCGTCCGCTTTTTTGGGGGTCTTATATACCTCCTTACCATCCGCCATTTTCATACTGGGGAAAAATGTACAGTCTTGCCTTGGGTGGAGCGACCGAGTCAGCAGACTACCACACTGTCCAAGTGTTCTCTAAATCTATCTCTAAATCTGAGGTAGCATTGATCGTAGAGCCCCTTTAACTTCTGCCTGGCCTCTATCAACTCTCGTAGTCCCCCGGGGGATGAGACGGTCTTGTGTATCCTCTGTAACTCCTGTATGCGCCCCAGCATATCCGCAATCTGTCGAACCCACTCTTTCTTTATGAAGCCCATACAAAATTTTGGCCTTTTTCTCTGGGATGTTCAACCCCTTGGCGTTAAACGTATAGAGCTTAAAACTCATCAGTGCAGCTAAGTTACAGGGGGAGGGTTCCCACCCGGCTAGATGAAGTCACAGAGTCTAATTCTGCTTATACTACCCAGGCCCTGAGAATCAGGACCAGAAACCCGCCCAGAGAGAGAGGCAAGCGGATGATCAGAGAAAGAGAACTAAAAGTCAGAAAGAGAAAAAAGGAAAGACAGAGAAAGAGACAGAACTAATGAGACTAACAAACTAACAAACAAAGCCCTCCTTAAAGAGGGGGGCAATCAAGAACTAAGAGGGCCGTATCCCGTAACACCACGCAAATCCCTCCGGCTCAGAGCCAATGGGATGGCGCGGAACCTAGATGGGGAAGTGGCCTGGCTACTCGGGAGTACGCTCCCGCCGACTCTTTCAGGATCGCCAGTAGAAGCACCCAACCTACTCTCCTTCAACATAACCTAAAAGGGGTAAAGCAGCCAAAAACACACAAATGTGTCCGGCATCTGCGGCTTACAATAGGGATCCAAAAGCGTCCCTTTTTCACATCTCTAGGCGATTGAACCTCTGGGAATGACCCATGAACGATTAGCGACCATGAGACCGGGCAGCCAAGGCCCTCCCCCCCCAAACCAGAGAGAGAAAGAATCACCAGGCCCAGGAAAGAGAGCGTGCACCCAAGCCAGGTCACACCAGGCCACAGCGAGTCTAGACCAAATCAGACCATCTGATCCAGTCTACTGGTCGCCGGGTAACAGCTAAGGGGCACATGTGACCCAGGGAGGGGAGATCCAGCTCCGGACTCCCCAGCCCATTCCCCGGGGGGCATAACCCTCCCAATCAAGAATTCCAGCTAACTTACCCGTTTCCACTAACAATAAAAAGGGGGTTAAAACTGTAATAACACAATGCTCAACATCTACTGCCTGGAGAAAAAAAAAATTCAAAAAGGCAAAAAGGTAAAAATAAACCTCCACGTCTTTGTGCAGGGCTCCAAAAGCGTCCCTACTGCTCCGGATTCCTCCTGGGGGCATTCCAACCCCGCGGACTGAGGACCAACCAGTCCGGTACCGGGAAGGGCTCCAGGCCCAAGAAGACAAACATATTTGGAAGGTCCGCCTTACTATGCAGCGCAAAAAAGTTGTCTTTACGGATTATGAGGTGAAACGGGTGTCCCCACTTGTATGAGGCCCCCATCTCCCGAAGCCTGTCGAGCAGAGGGCAGAGGATTCTTCTCATCTGTAGAGGGCGGTGGGACACATCAGGTAGTATCGTAATCTGTGAGCCCCTCCATTTGATCCTGCCTCGCTCCCACGCCCGCCTCAGGATGTCCTCCTTTACGGTAAAAAAATAGACCCTACACAGAACATCTCTAGGGACCTGGGGGTCTCCGGCCGGACGACCCACCACTCTGTGGATCCGATCAATAATCAACTCAGTGTCTAGAGGTCTCCCCAAGAGGGAATTAAAGAGATCCATTGCTGAAGAGTGCAGGGCTTCTGCTCGGACCGATTCAGGGATACGGCGGATCTTCAGGTTGTTGCGGCTGTTTTGGTTTTCCTGGTCATCTACTTGAAGCCGGAGATCGGTCATCTGTTGGCGGTAGGATTCTTGCATTCTCTCAAGGTTCGCAATCTGTTTCTCATGGTCCGCCCGGGAGCCTTCAAGAGTGACAACTTTAGTCTCCAAGGCAGAGGATTTCTGTTGTATATCTTCAATCTCCCTACGTAGTGCCCTTTCGATTCGGATCGCCACTGCCTCCAGGTCAGCTTTAAGCTCTGCTTTCGTTGGTAGGTATTGTAAGATAGCCTGAAGGTTGGGGTCAATAACTGGAGTCGGGGAAGGTTGGCCGCCTGGGGGGCATCCCAAAGGCGTTCCCGGAGGGGAACCGGCGAAAGCGCGCCCAGGAGTATTTTAAGCTACAGATCCCGAGGCACTTGTATTGAGGGACTCTAAGCTGGACCCAGATGAGCACTCCAGGTCTATAACTTTAGGCGAGCTTCGCGGGGGCCTGGGTACAGCCCAACATGGTCGGCAGTAGTAGGAATGTCAGCAACACCTGCCGGCTCGGGATGTATTTCCACTTGTGCTATTCTACTTGCCGAGTTAGACATTCCCTTCTTAGGTGTATTGCTAAGTGGAGGGGAGTTCCCCTTTAGGATTGCAGCTTGGGGGTCATGCTGTGGTATGTGGTTTCTGGGACTTGATTCCCCACCCCCCCGGGAATCTGAACCGAGGCCCACCCGGTGTTCCTCCCATAGGGCAGTCTGTGCGGCCAGTCCGCCTCCAGCGCGAGCTCCACTCCTCTGGCTGGCCGGCCTTGCAGGGGAGCATGACGCCGTCTGTCTTCCGCATTGACAGCAGGGCTGCTACAGCCAACTCCCCGCTATCTCCTCTCTGCTCCTGCCCCCAGCCTCCGTCGCTCGCCTCCGAGATGGCATCTTCCTCGCTGGCAGGGGCACCAGCGATGTCAGCGGCCTGCATCTCGCCGCCGCCCCCCCGCTCCTCGCAATCCGGGCTCGTCGCTGACGCTGCGCCCGGGGCGGACCGCCCAGCCCCCGCAGTACCCATCTTCACTCCACATTCTCCGGCCACAGTGCAGGTGGGTTCCGACGCCGCTCCCACCCCGCTCGCTCCTCGGGGTCCGCCATGACATCCGCTTGCCCCAGCGTGACTCCTTGCCTCCGACGCCAGGCGCCATCTTGACCTGCGGGGCTGGGATTAAAAAAATTGCAAATGGCGGCCGCAGAGGGTTTTCTAACGCTGCCCCCGGCTTTTCTCTTCCTATTGCTCCCCATCTGACTTATTGGGGTACAGATTGGGGTAAAGATTGGGGTGCCCAAATCAACAATATGGTCACAGGTCGGACGGGAGCTCTACCTTCTGCATCCTCACTCCATGCCGAAGCCACGCCCTCCTCGTGGTCAATTTTCGACTGTCCAGCAAAGTTTCAATCACTCTTGCCGAACAAGCCTTCCTTTCTAAGATGGCTCTTTCAGGATCCATGCTGTCAGTTAAAGCTTTGATGCGTGTGGATGCAGAATGGGACCCTGATGAAGCAGATTTGGGATACTTGGGAGATGATGGCTTTTGCACAAGGAAAACGTGATTGTAGAAACCCCTTCTGTCAGAAAGGGGTGAAACTACCTCTATCACCCTTTTTTGAATTAATTGTTATAAGACTAGTGAAAAGGCGTTTCCTTTTTTTTCTCTTTCTGGTGTCTCTTGGTAACCTGGTTATTAGAAAAATACCATTTTGTGAGTACTCACCTTTAAAATGGGTTTTATAAGTGTGTCATACACTCCGCTTCCATAATCATGACATCTGGGTAGTCTCCAGTAGAGGGCGATCTTTAGCAGAGATGAATGCAAAAAAGGAGCTCCTCCCTGTCCATATACACCCGGGACCTCCCACCAATTCCCCAGTGTATGATAGCAGTAAGAGGACCAGGAAGAACCCATATAACAACTACAAAATTAACAAAGGTTCACCATATAAAGGATCAGGAATACCACAAGGGTGGGGGAAGCAGAGTGTATGACACACTTATAATACCTATTTTAAAGGTGAGTATTATTCCAAGTGTGTCATACACTCCGCTTCCATAATCATGACATCTGGGACATCCAATAGCAGTGTCCGTCATGGGTGGGAACCGAAAACAGTAAAAACAATGCACCAACTTAAACCACTGCAGCTTGCAGAACCTTGCGGCCAAAAACAGCATCTACTGAAGCCCGCACATCAACCCTGTAAAACTTGGAAAAAGTATGAACCGAAGACCAAGTAGCAGCCTGTTCAACTTGTTCAACAGAAGCCTGGTGCTGAAAAGCCCAGGATGCACCAACAGCACGAGTAGAGTGCACAGTGACCCTAAAAGGGGGAGTCCTCCCCTTAGCAGAATAGGCCCCAACAATGGCCTGACGAATCCATTTACTAATGGTAGACTTGGCCGGCGCCAAACCCTTTCTGGGCCCACAAGGCACCACGAAAAAAGCGTCCGTCTTGCGGAAGGGGGAAGTAGCCACCAAATAGTACTTCACACAACGAACCACATCCAAAGAACGCAAAACTCTCTCCTTGTCATTGCTAGGCTTAGGACACAAAGAAGGAAGAACAACATCCTGATTGAGGTGGAAGGCAGAAACAACCTTAGGAAGGAAATCTGGTTTGAAACGAAAAACCACCTTATCCTGATGCCTCTCAAAGTAAGGCGCCTGAATAGACAAAGCCGCCAACTCAGAGACACGCCGGACAGAGGTAATAGCCACCAAAAAGGCAACCTTTTGAGTGAGCACAGAAAGAGCAATATCCTGAAGCGGCTCAAAAGGAGGCCCCTGTAGAGCCGAAAGAACCAGATTCAAATCCCAAACAGGCACCAAGGCTTTCCTAGGAGGCCTAACATGAGTAACCCCCTGGAAAAAAGTCCTGACCAGTGGGTGCAAAGCAATAGACCCCTTCAAGGTACTAAGCTGAAAACCTTGATCCAGACCGTGTTGAAGAAACTCCAAAATCCTAGGGATAGAGAACACCCTACAAGGTAAGGCCCTGACCTCACACCAGTCAATGTAGGACCGCCAAGTCCTATAGTAAATACCAGAGGAAGACCTCTTCCTAGCTCTAATCAAGGTCTGAATAACAGCCGCAGAGAGACCTTCCTCCTTCAGAATGAAGGTTTCAGCAGCCAAGCCGTCAAAGCCAGCGTTTGTAAATTGGGGTAAAGAAGATGACCCTGAGAAATCAGGTCCGGAAACAGAGGCAGCCTGTAATGATCTACCGCTAGACTGCGAACCAAACCTGTCTTGGCCACCTTGGGACCACCAGAATCGCTGGTGCCCCTTCCAGAACCAGCTTGCGAACCACCTTGCCCACCATGGAGAAGGGTGGGAACAGATACAGGAAACCCAGATCCTTCCAAGCCAGGGACAAGGCATCCACTGCCAGGGCCAGAGGATCCTGAGAGAGACACACAAAGGACGGAAGTTTGTGATTGTGCCTGGAGGCAAAGAGATCCACATCCAGAGTCCCCCACCTGTGATACAGGGAGCGAAACACCCTGGTGTTGAGGGACCACTCTCCTCGGTGAGAGAAGCCCCTGCTCAGAGCATCCGCCTCCGTGTTCTCCACTCCTGGAATGTAAACTGCTGAGATGCAAGGGACATTGCTCTCCGCCCAAGTCAGGATCAGAGAGATTTTCCTGAGGGCACTCCTGCTGCGAATCCCTCCTTGGTGATTGATGTAGGCCACCGACGTTCGGTTGTCCGAGCGAACCTGAACTGGTAGGCCCAGTAAGTGTGGAGTCAGCCGTGACAGAACTAGCCGGATGGCTCTGAGCTCTAGGACATTGATGGGGGTGTGAGCCTCCTGAGGACCCCACAACCCCTTGAACTGATGATTCTTCCAGAAACCTCCCCAGCCCGACAGGCTGGCATCCGTGTCACCATTTCCCAACAAGGGACAAGAAAGGATTTGCCCCTCAACAGATTGCTTGACTCCATCCACCACTGAAGTGACTGGCGAACCCGGAGAGACATCTGGAAGGACTGATCCAAGGACTGCGGACATCTGTCCCAATGCCTCAGCAGATGAAGCTGAAGCGACCTCATGTGGAACTGAGCAAAGGGTACTGCTTCGAAGGACGCCACCATCAAACCTACGAATGGTCAGGAGAAGGCGAATCAGATCCTGAACAGCCCTTACCTTGGGCTGAGGAAGGAACACTCTGGCTTGAGTGGTATCCAGAGTCATGCCCAGAAATGAAATCTCCCTGGAAGGAGACAGAGAATTTGGGGTGGTTGATCACCCATCCGAACCTTACCAGAGTAGACAGCACCGCCCTGGTGTCCATCTCCGCCTGCCGGAGGGAAGAGGCTGAAATCAGTAGGTCGTCCAGATACGGCACAATGCGAATGCCCTGGGCTCTGAACAGGGCCATTATGCCCGCCAGAACCTTGGTGAAGACCCTTGGAGCTGAGGTCAGCCCGAATGGTAGGGCCACAAACTGAAAATGAAGATCCTGTACCGCAAACCTGAGGAATCCCTGGTGCGCAGGAAAGATAGGAACATGCAGGTAAGCATCCTTGATGTCTATGGACGTCATAAAGTCCCCTTGATGAAGGGAAAGAATGGCAGAGCGCAGGGTCTCCATGCGAAACTTCCTGGTTCTGATGAACCTGTTGAGAATTTTTAGGTCCAGAATGGGTCTGACAGAACCATCCTTTTTGGGGACCGTAAAGAGGTTGGAGTAGTAACCCCTGCCTCTCCGAGGGAGGCACCGGGCATATGACTCCCATATCCAGAAGACTTTGGACCGCCAACAGGAGCCCCTGTGCAGCCTGAGGGTCTGAGGGCACCCGAGACCTTAAAAATCTTGGAGGGGGCCAGTACTTCCAGGATCCATTTGTCTGTGACCTCCTGTGCCCAGACCTGGAAGAAGAGCCGCAGCCGTCCCCCCACCCAAGTGGGTGAGGGTGCCCCCTCATAACTGAGCAGGTTTAGTGGGGGGCTTAGGCTTGGAACTCCAAGCAGATGCTGGACGGGCCCGTCCTCTGCCCCTGCTCCAGGAGGAACCTCTAACACCAGAGTAGGCGAATCCTCTGACTGCTCTGGCATCCCGAAAGGAAGGGTTGAAGGAGCTCGCCCCCCGAAAGGGACGACACTGTTTCCTACGCTGAGATAGCTTACCACCCTTAGCCACCGCATCCAACTTATCTCCAAACAGCTTAGGGCCCAGGAAGGGAAGAGCGGTGAGCGATTTCTTGGCCGCAAAGTCCGCCGACTGACGCATGGCCACCAATAAGGCCGAAGTTCTGCTACACATGACAATAGTGTCCTCCATAGCAGCCAGTACAAAGTTCATGAAAAGCTCGCACCTTTTAAGGGCAGCGAACTCCGTGCTGGATGGGTCAAAATGGGTACCATTCAAGAACTCCCTAACCAGGGATCTGTTAGCCACCGCCGCAAGCGCAGACGCGCACACCGGCCGTAAGGCTGAACCCACACTAGCGAAGGCATGACTTGCCAACTGATCAATGCGCTTATCCTCACCATCCTTGAGGGTAGTGGCATCAGGGGTATGGACCACAGAGGTGTTGGACAACCCCAAAACAGGCGCATCAACCTCGGGCGGGGAAGACCAACGCTTCACCGCATCCACCGGGAAGGGATAATTTTTATCCCAACCCTGAGGAACTCCGGGAAGCCGACTCGGTTTTTCCCACTCCCTAAGGATCAGAGCGTCAAAATGACCCTGTGTAGGGAACTCCAAGCGAGGCCTGGCGGCCCCAAAGAATTCCCCTTTTTTAAGAGGGGGTGCCTCAGGCGGCTCAATGTCCAAAACCTCAAGGAGATGGACCAGAACATTGGAGGTGTCAACGGCATCCCCCAGCGCCTGCCCAGCATCATTGTCACGAAAAAACACACCCTCAGTATCAGATTCTCCAAACAGTTCCCCCTCCTCTAGCGGGGAATACTCAGACCAATCATCATCAAACTCCAAAGCCGGCCCTGCCGGCGACAGGTGTCTTTTCTTAGCCTTACAGCCCACAGTGCCAGAAAGGATCCTCTCGATGCTGGCCAGGCGAGCACAAACATCAGAGTGCGACTCCCCACTAGTGACAGCGTCACTTGGGGTGCGTAACAGGAGGGGTGGTGTAGGCGATGAAGCGGGTGGTGCTGACTCAGAAGCCTGGGAAACCGCCTGCCGCGTTATGGCCTTTTGTGCACAAGGAAAACAAATGAGCACATCCTCCCCCGTAAGGGATACCCCACAACCAACACACGGCTGGGATTGTCCCGAGGGAAGCCCCAGCCCGGTATCCTGCGGAGCCTCCATATGGTGATTTTTTGGGTAGTCGCAGTGACCCTAGGGAATTAAGCTGGTAAGCAACCCTGGGATGTCCCTTCCCTGTGGGAGGATTTAACGGAAAATGCTAATGCTAAGGAAGGGCCTAGGACCGGGAGAACCCCCTAATATTGCAACAGGGGAGTCCTCCTGAAAGACACAATAAGGGAGGCCCATAAGACAAGCACACAAAATGATATATATATATATATATATATATATATATATATATATATATATCAATGCATACAATCAAGAGAAACCAAGCAGCACCCCTGCGGAGAGGGAGGCAGCCTAAGAGAAGAAAAGGGGGCCCACTGGGCACTCACAAAACACACAGGTCCGCAGTAGGATCGGCGGCAGCAGCAGCACTTCTAAGATGGCCACCGGAGTCCAGCACCGCAGGAGAGAGTGAGGAAGAAGGGGGCGGGCCAGCGCAGAACGCGCGCTCGCTAGGCCCCGCCCCCCTCCCTGCCAGACCAGAAACGCGGATCCAGGCCGTGGGCTGGGACTCCAAACGGCGCCAAAAGGAGGGGGAGGGGCGGGCGGCGGCGCGTGAGGGCCCAGCCCCCCCACCAAACGCAGCCTGAAGGGGAGAAGCCCCCCTCATGAAAACTGCCAACGGAGCAGGCAAGGCACATCAGCCACATGTAAAAGCATACACACACACACATACATATACAATAGTGAATCACCAGACACTGAAAAACAGTAAGGGACAAGCCAGAACACCCCCCCCCCCCCCCCCGAGGGACACGGAGGGGACTCAGAAGGCAGGGGACCCACCACCCAGTACAGGGGAAGCGGATAAGGCTGAAGGGACAGGGCATCCCAAACCGGGATCGCCAACCCGGAAACCGTCTACCCCTTGTAATGGGGTCTCACGGAGGAGTCATGCTCCTTAAAACACCTAGGAAGGTGTTGCCTACCCTCAACCAGGACCTAGGAGCCGAGGCTGGGAGGCTCATAAGGGGACATGTGAATAAAGGTACAGGCAGAAATAGGGACAAAAATGGCCGGCTTACCTGCAAGGAATAGAAGGCTTCATCTTCTGACTTGCTCGTCGTCTAGCAGAGAAGGAACTGGGGAATTGGTGGGAGGTCCCGGGTGTATATGGACTGGGAGGAGCTCCTTTTTTGCATTCATCTCTGTTAAAGATCGCCCTCTACTGGAGACTACCCAGATGTCATGATTATGGAAGTGGAGTGTATGACACACTCGGAATAAAAGGATTGAGAGATGGATGAAAATTCTAATTGATATCCCCTTCCCAGTGTCTGTAGCATAAATTGATTTTGGGAAATTGCTCGCCAGGTTGCTACAAACCAGATGAGCCCCCCCCCTCACCTGGTAGTCGCCGTGAAAATTGACAGTTAGGGCCTTCAGAGCAAACTTTTGAGGCCGAGTCTGAGTCCAACTCCTTTTCTGCTCGTTTTGTTAACTCAAAATCAGTCACAAGGCACTTCTGCATCTAGCATTAGTGCGACTCTGAAAAGGTCTCCCCTTATTGGGATAACCATGAAAGGAATGCAGCTTTCAGTTTTATGTTTCCTCCCAGGGGGTGGAGTGTCCCTCTACCCGTGGGTCCTCATGAAAGATGAAGGGAGAAAAAATGTGTATGAACAAGCAACATATTTCAGAAATAAATGAAGGCAATTGGATTCTATTATCTTCTTGAAGATGTTTCTCAAACTATGACTGGTTCTTCTCAAATAGATCAGTAATTCTAAATTGAAAAAAGCCAGTGGGATGACTAGCTAAACCTCTTTAAAGGCGACCAACACCGAGAGGTGATCGGCCCGGAAATCTATAAGATTCCCGGGCCGATCACCTCCCACCCCGCGGGACATCCGAGATCGGGATGTCCCGCGGGGTGAAACCCCCCCAAACACCCCAAATCACCTACCTTATCTTCCGCCGCCGCCGCCTCCCTTGCGCCCCTCTAGGCGTGCGCGCCCCCGCGCCGGCCGTCTGTGAATGGCCGGCACGGGCGCGCGCGCGCGCCGAACGTGACGCGAGGGAGGCGGCGGCGGCGGAAGCCGCTTGGACGTTCCTGTTCCCCGCCTGGACGTTGGCGGGGATTGGACCGGGCAGTCACGTGGGAGCGGGGAGAGGTGAGTTTATTGGGGTTTCTGGGGGGTTTCACACAGCGGGGCACCCCCGATCGGGGTGCCCCGCCGAAGTGGACCAAAACCCAGGATAGTCAAAATCCTGGGTGTTGGTCCACTTTAAGAAGAACAAAGCAAGCCCAATTGCCTTAATTTAGTGCTATGGATATAGCAGGACCTAGATGAATGTTAACCAGTCACAAACATTCAATGCAGGCTATGTTTGTTTCTCGTTCTGTTCTTACAGAAAGTACCAGTATATATTAATTTAGGGCCCGATTTACAATATTTTTATTTTCACAGCGCAACCTTCTCAGCAGCCCAGGGCTTGTTTGGGTCTGCTCCAAGATGCTAGTTCTGAGCACACCGTACCGTAAAACCCCCAGTGCAGTGCGGCCAACTAGTAGCAAGCGATCTTTTTTACTACATAGGCTCTGCCAGGGTTGCTGTATATATTTATCATTCTCACTGCTAGTGTACCCAGACGCACATCAAAATTACTCGTAAAAAGCAAAAACTGACTTTCTTTCATGTAGAGGACACTGTGTGCCTGCTTGTACTGGTGCAGGGCTCTCAATTCCCATTATATCATATAGGAATAGAGAGCCCCAAGCTAGAAAATGTCAGCGCTGGTGTACACAGCCAGGTTAATAAATGTCAGCTTTTCATGGGATGGGGTTAAAAAACAATGATACATTTGTTTTTCTCCTATGACAGGGTGCGCTTATGTACCCTCATGTGGTGCAACCTGTCGTACTGCTTGATAAATCAGGCCCTTAGTATTTACCATCTAAAGCCAGCAGATGGTAGTGCTGCAGCAAAGCCTACATATGCTTGATTAACATTCACACATAAAAAGCAACTTGCAAGGTAACACAAATGAAATCAGCACTTTAAAAAGCTTGCCTTTATAAAACTACTTTGTCTTAGAGTTCGAAAATTTGTATTTAAAGCAACAATCACCTTTTTCTTGTCAAGTAGTAAAATTCCAGTAAAAGTCAGTGTAAGGAGTTCTATTAATTCTCCTGTATCATAATCTGCAATACATAGCAGCTTGGATGGACAAAGATTTTGCAGCACATGAATGCTGCCGACCTATCTGAATGCCTGGGGGGGGGGGGGGGGGGGGGGCAGGTAGCTCAGAGCAGTCATAATCTCTTCAACGACTTGTTTATCACAGCACACCCACCATGATAATTGAGGACTTAAAATGAGCTGAAACCCAAAACCCACCCTGGAGTCTATGGGACCCCAGGTCTTTGATCCCTCCCCCGCACGGCGGGAGAGGCTGATTAGATGAGCAACGGTGTCTGCGCTGTGGGCTCGAGGAGAGGTAAGTCAGCTTGGCATTCTGAGGGGTTTCACACTGTGGAGCCTTCCAAACCAGGGTGCGCTTGGGGGGGGGGGGGGGGGGGGGGGTTAGGACTAGAACACAGGATAATGAAAATAACAGGTTTTGGCCTACTTTAATGTGCATTATCCCTGCTAGTCCTAAAACACTTTCAACGTTAATCATTTATTAAGGTATATAAACTCCAGATAAAACTTTGTTGAAAAGTAATGTTCAATGTATACAAAAATCAAATATAACTCTTGGATCGCTATTTATGTTAAAAAAAAAAAAACAAATTCAAATCATGATGCCCCTGCTGCTTTCCGGTATCGACTAGTGGATTCCAATAAGCATAGAGCATGCCTTGTTCCCCCGATGGTTTGCCAGTGGTGATGCTCAGAGTGGGTGGACCTATAAAACATTATATATAAATATATAAAAGGTTGCTTCTTCTGTTCCAAGGATATATTTACTGACTCCAGGATCACACACACTTTTGGGTATCAGCCAAGACAACACTTGCCAGTTCATGCCAATATGAACTGAGAAAAAAAAAACAACCAAAAAGACTTTATATGCCTTGAGCTTGACAGAAGTTTGAATTAGGGTGGCTAAATTGAGAAAAGAAATATGAAAATGGCTGCAAAGATAACCATGACATCACAAGAAATGTAAAACTAAACTACAGCAGATGGCAAGATTATGCAACGCAGCGACAGATTATCAACTTTGTGGAAGTATAAACTAAAAAAAACATGTGGCAGGTTTGTAACCTCCAACCACGGCGGCATGATGACCCATGACAAACCAAATGGAGTAAACCATAACTTTCACAAATGGTTATTTAAGAGCAAACCAAGTTGATCACCAGTCTTATCCATATGTTCTGTGCAAATAAAATGTCACTCTTTGACTCCATCAAGTAACTTTAATAACTTCTCTCTCAGATCCTATGGATTTAGACAAAAATACTAATGCAAATATCTAGGGGAAGGTACAGCCCATGTAGCCGACCTCGCTACTATAAACTATTACAATGTACTTATATAAAATTTCTGCTTTTTATTTTAACAATATTTTTATTTACTTAATGCCAAAATTCAAGACCACCTGTGCCAGAAAACAACTTTGTCCCTATGGATAACTAAGATTGACACCACAGATAGGACAGCGAGTTCTTAAACATCCCTAATACATGTAAAAGCAATTAGTAAAACCATCTATATGGTCAGATACCATCTCATTGTATTTAACAGCAAAGACAAAAGCTGTGAAGCAAAGAGTACCAGATTAAGATCCCCTGAGGAACTAGAGTACAAAAGCCACTGACAAAGAATGGGCAGACCTGGTGAAATCTGACATATAAGAGACTAACCATTATCCAATCAGCCTTCTAATACCTATGGTATGCTCATACATACAAATTATTTTGTGCTCTCAGCCAAAGATAATTATCTTTCTCTGAAGAGGTACAAATCGGAGTATGATGATCTGATAAGAGGGGCCTGGTCAGACGGGACTATTAACCAGAGATTATATGAATTCCTGATCGTGGAGTTCCCAATTGTGGCCACATTTTATTTATTACCTAAGATCCATAAGAACCCCCGATGTCCCCCCGGACGACCTATTGTGGCGGGCATCGGGGGTCTGACAGAAAAGGCCTGTATTATGATAGATCATCATCTCCAATCATTTGTCTTGACATTACCATCATATATTCGTGACTCTATGGACCTACTTACTCGACTGAATTCTCTTTACTTACCTGGTGATACTCTGCTAGTAACGATGGATGTCGAATCACTATATACAAACATCTCACACGATGATGCACTGCGTACATGTCGATACTTCCTTGAGATGGCTGGAGGAACCTCACGCCCCCTACAAGACTTTATTCTAATTCTTTTGAAATTTGTATTACAACATAACTTCTTCATGTTTGACGACATTTATTATCGTCAGATATGTGGCGTGGCTATGGGGGCACGTTGTGCCCCCTCTATAGCGAATTTGTTCTTGGGTTGGTGGGAGCGTGAGGTTGTTTTCCAGGAAACACTGGCTGAATACCACTGCCATGTCTTGGGATGGTACCGATATTTGGACGACGTGCTCATGTTGTGGCAGGGGACGGAGGATGAACTGAATGGTTTCATAAATGTACTTAATAGTAACCCATTTAATATTTATCTCACAGTTCAATCCTCAAAAAGTCAGGTGACATTCCTCGATTTATATATTAACATCTCGGAGGATGGTAAGGTAGAGACGGATTTATATCGTAAGGAAACATCAACTAATGCTCTACTCCATTATAAGAGCTTTCATACTACATCTCTTAAGAATGGAATACCTATTGGCCAGTTTCTACGGGCTCGCAGAAATTGTTCAGGTGAGAAAGACTTTTTACGTCAAGCTTCTGATTTGAGTCGACGTTTTGAGAACAGGGGGTATCCCAGGCCGGTGATCAGGAAGGCCCGGGAACGGGCGGCGGCTAAAACCCGGGAAGAACTCTTGGTACCAAAGAGAGAGAAACCGGGTACCGCCAAAATTAGGTTTTGTACCAGATATAACCGGGACTGGGATAACCTCCGACGGATTCTACAAAAACATTGGGGTATTTTACAATCAGACCCAGACCTTGTTAAATGGATCCATGGAGGGCCACGAATGCTTGCGCAGCGAGCACCAAATATTCGGGACATTCTGTGCTCCAGTCATTTTAAGAGGTTACCGAATTGGTTGACGGAGCAGAATAATCTTGTAGGCAATCATCCCTGTGGGAAATGTACAATCTGTCCTTATATGAACAAGGACAAAGTAATACATAATTTTCTGACTGGCAGGGATTTCAGAATAAAACAGTTCATTAATTGCCGCACTACTGGGGTCATCTATGCACTATGGTGCAGCTGCCCAAAAATGTATATAGGAGAGACTAGGAACACTCTAAAAGCCAGATTGCAAGCTCATGTGTCTAGCATACGCTTGGCAGCTAGACACATGGAGCAGGGGAAAAGGATTACCCCGGTTGCCCAACATTTTTTACAAGCACATAATGGGGATTATAGTTGCTTGAAGATCATGGGAATAGAGAGAGTCAGGTTGGGTCCGAGGGGAGGGGACCTTAAACGGAAATTACAACAACAGGAATTAAGATGGATTTATCTTTTGGACACACAAGCACCACGAGGCCTTAATGAGGATGTGGCCTTTACACCTTTTCTTGGGAGCACATAATTAGTTTTTATACTTTAAAATAGTTTGATTTGGGTTTGGGTTTATGGTACACAATATCAATGGGGTGGGTGGTCCTACTTAGGATAGGACATTATGTATATATAATTTTATTGTTAATTTCACTTTGAGCACACTGTGTTGGAGTTGGTTTGTTGAGTTTTAATCACTGATATATTGTTAGTCTCTTTTATATAGATGGAGCACAATATTGGCCACATCCCTTAGTCCCGGGATGCTGAAATCTTGATGGAGGAAGTATACCTGGACCATCATTACCGTGAAGACTTAGGGAGATGATTGGTTACTTATGTATAATCCTCTTCTTTTTTGGTTGTGTCCATAAAGAAAATTAGCTCTTTTTCCTTAGTACTATTTTGTCCCTCTTGGTCCCTTTTGGGGCTCTTTTTCTCATTGGTTTCCCCCCCCCCCTCCCTTCCTCCCCTCCCCTCCCTCCCTTCCTCCCCTCCCCTCCCTTTCCCCCCCTCCCCTCCCTTTCCCCCCCCCCCCTTCCCGAACATAATATAGCAGAACATGCAGATGCCTGGCTTGGGGAATGTATATATGTATATATGATGGAATTCATATGTTATTGTAGGAGGGTGGCCTATCTTTAAAAGATGTTAAAAGATGTAACAAGATGGCAATGTGATGTTTATAAGATATGATGAAATATATGGCATCTATTTATAGGAATATTAACATATTATTTAATTTCTGTATATATTGTATATTTAATTGTCTATGTTTATATGTTTTATGTTACTCGAACCAGGCTTCTTGGTTTCCCTGTATGGGTGTCTGTCCCGGGGGGTCCCGCGCCTGCGCACTGGCGCCGGCTGGCCGCGCGTGCGCACATGGGCCCTATCAGTGGCCTTAGTGTGTGCTGGCGTCGGGCGGCGTGCGCTTCTGCGCATGCGCGGGACGCTCCGGGAGAGAGACCAGATTATGCGATGCATGTCAGTATCTACTCTGGCGCCTGCGCGCTGGCGCCCTATGACTATGTCGCCGCACGCAGCTCCATACATTTTGTGTGGGGCGGGCGGCAATAGGGGCGCCCTCGCGCATGCGCCTGATATGAATTACGTGATGGCTATGTCCATACTTGTATATATCAGACGTTCTTTATTGTACAGACATGTACGTACTGGCCGCTCTGCATCCGTACTCTCCCCCGTTTTTTCTCTCCCCCTCTGCGCTATATTACTGGGGGAATACATTGGAACTTGACAGGCATAAGCATTTTAGGATTATAGGT
Organism: Gastrophryne carolinensis; assembly: GCA_027917425.1. NCBI lineage: Eukaryota > Metazoa > Chordata > Amphibia > Anura > Microhylidae > Gastrophryne > Gastrophryne carolinensis. The sequence goes on from CM051239.1 coordinate 385,439,180, forward strand.
GATTTCGCCTGGTTGCTATGTGACGCACTTCCGGCCGGGGGGCGTTCACATGGCAACCTTGGAACGCAGGCCCTGTGATGACGCACTTCCGGCCGGAGTGCGTCGCTTTCACAATGGACCTGCATACACACCATACTGGGCCACGGATTCCCGTTTTGAACACAGATAACACCTGTCTTAAGTGTTACCCTCTTATTTGCCTAATTGCGGAGGGGTGGAGAATAACGGGTGGATGCAATTATTTTCTGGCCAGCTATTGGGCTTTAATGTGGCCCAATTACAGGTAGGATGTATATAGGGAACCATATATGACCCCTTGGCATAATATCGCCCTGAGGAAGCAGCGTGTAGCCGCTGCGACACGCGTTGGCGGGTTTGTATAGGGGGTAGGTCCATTTGGTACACCTGGTTATACTATTTGTATTGTTCCATGACTTTTCCATCTGCCCTGGCTGGCCCTTATTTGGGGATTTAATAAGAAGGAATTAGAGTTATTGTTTTGCACAGATTATATTGCACAGGCACTTTGTTGTAGTTTTGTCTTTTATTGTTAGGATGATTTGCACATATATATGAATTTTTTTTACACAAATGATGTTAAATGATTTTTGGATATTGCACTGATAGTATTCCAGCCTATTTGGGTCTGCTTATTGGAACCACTTACTATGAAACCTAGTGTGTGTTTTTATATGATTGTCCTTTATGTTTTTTAATATGTTTGTTGCTAATTGTCTTTGATTATGTGTATATTACAATAAAACTATATATATTTTTATACACTATCATGAGGGTAGTGCCCTAATTCTCTAAACAGCTGTCTTGGTACTATTATATTTTTTTGGGGTGTGTGGGGACCCTATACAGTAACCATCTTTCTCTGAAGACACGCTAAGTTAAATATGTAGTATTGTACACAGAGACAGAAGATCTGGTGTAACCAAAATCATGGTGACAGACTCTAAACAAATGCCTTTGAATGCATAAGTGAAAGAGAATAAGCATAAACTAGATTAAAATTTACTAAATCATCACAAGTGCATCCAGCCCTAATCCATGTCAGTGTACAAAGGTTTAACCATTGCAAATACAACACAGCTTCAACAAAGAAATGTAAAACTTAATTCACATCTTTAGTGAGGATCTTCCAGTGAAGGCCCAGTTTGTCTGTTCACCACTATTCCAACTGTGAACTCATCTTGCTGGGAAGAACCAATATCCTCTTTAAAGTGGACCAACACCCATGATTTTGACTATCCTGGGTCTTGGTCCACTTCGGTGGGGCACCCCCGATCGGGGTGCACCGCTGTGTGAAACCCCCCCGAACCCCAAGAAAAACACCTCTCCCCGCGGCGACGGACAAGCGGCTCCTCCGCCGCCTCCCGCGTGTCAAGACGGCCGGCGCGGGCGCGCGCACGTCTAGAGGGGCGCGAGGGAGGCGCCGCCGCCGAAGATAAGGTAAGGAGTTTGGGGTGTTTGGGGGGGGTTTCACCCCGCGGGACATCCCGATCTCGGATGTCCCGCGGGGAGGGAGGTGATCGGCCCGGGAATCTTATAGATTCCCGGGCCGATCACCCGTGGGTGTTGGTCCACTTTAAAATCTGAGAAGACCCGTTACAATCGAACAGAAAGAACAGAGTCAACAACACACAGTCAACACAATTTGGATGGAACCAACAAGGAATTATTGTGGTTTTCACCAGCCACCCAAGTGTCTCCAGATTGGATAGGACTATGGAAACTAGTATGGCACAAATACACAAGTGAAAATCCTCTAGTGCACACCTGAGAAATCTGTGATATGGCATGCCCTTTGGAATGTGTGAATAGGCAACTTTGATTTGCCTAATTCCTGGAAACTCCCAACACAGATCTGAGAAATTCTATACAAAAATCACCTGTTCAAACACAAAGCATCCTGTGTGGCAGTAAAAAAGATTGAAATTAAAAGACAACAGATATTGCTACACTTGTTTGAGGACCGCGATACGAGAAGGATCTTGCGAAAGACTGAAGGAAGGAAGAGACTGGGGAAAATTATGAACTTGTAACCTGGAAATATGTTCTAGACATGACCAAACGTAAAAGGAAAAATTAAATAAAACAGAAAACATCTGTGGCAAAGCACCTCTGCCCAGGTCAGCTCTCCTGTAGAACACTAGTAAAAGCCGGCAACCATTCCTGAAGGAGAGGGGGATATACCCAGAACTGTACAACTTAATTCACACTAGTGTCCATGATCCTGAAGGCAACTAATTCCATCCGGCCTGCATGAAGCAAAAGGCACGACAAATAATGTCATAAGAAATGCAGGTGTGTGCCTTCTTTTTTGAAGTTCAGCATAGATGCAGTGCGGAAATGTTAAATAACAAAATCATTATTTCTGTCCAAGTGAAAAAAAGATAAAAAGATGATAAAAATCAAGATGACACAAACTGTGCGTTCAGACCTTTCACTTGTATATATCAGGCTCAAAAACTTTCTACTTTCCTGTGTGTGTCATAGTGCGTTTGTGTAACAGTTACTTTAATCCAAAACAGGTCACAATTTTGTGGTGTACGCGTCACATTGATTGAAACAAACATAGCCCAATTAGTTACAAAAAAAGCAAAAACTTCTAGTTAGGTAGCTTGCACTTGGTTAGGTCACACAGGGGCCATTAAACATTTTAGTCACAGTGTGTCGTGAAAAATAATACAATTCTGTGATTACTCACCTGTAGAATTGGTATTATACGTATACAGCACGTCCTGTTCCAGAAGATATTCCTTACTCTTGGGTTATACATCCAGTAGATGGCGCTGGACTGCAGAGACAGAAAAGTGGATCCTCCAGGCCCCATATATACCAGGGACCTCCCACAAATTCCCCAGTATTGAAAAGCAGTTAAAATGGAACCAGGAGAACTATAACCATTACAAAAATTGAACAATCACCATACAGGGGTAACTAAGAAAAATGATAACAAGAGTGGGGTGGAACAGGATGTGCTGTATACATTTAACACCAATTCTACAGGTGAGTAATCACAGAATTGTATTATTCTAAGTATATAGCACGTCCTGTTCCAGAAGACACTCCTTACTCTTGTGACATCCAATAGCAGTGTCCGTAAGGTAGGGTGGGATCCCCAAAAGTAACAGCAGACAGTTTAAACCACTGCCGCCTGCAGAACTTTGCGGCTAAAAGCAGCATCAGCTGAGGCCCTAACATCCACCTTGTAAAACTAAGAAAAAGTATGAACAGAAGACCAAGTGGCGGCCTTACAAACTTGTTCAACATAAGCTTGGTTCTGAAAAGCCCAAGAGGCACCAATAGCACGAGTAGAATGAGTAGTAAGGCGGAAGGGAGGCTCCTTCCCCTTAGCAGAGTAGGCCTGCATCACAGCCTGACGTATCCACTTGCTGATAGTAGACTTAGCGGGAGCCAGACCCTTCTTAGGTTCAGACGGGAGCACAAAAAGAGCATCAGTCTTCCTGAAGGATTCAGTAGCCACCAAATAGAACTTCAGAGTCCTGACCACATCCAAAGAATGTAAAACCCTCTCCTTAGGGTTACTAGGATTAGGACACAGAGAAGGCAAAACAATGTCCTGATTGAGATGAAAGGCAGACTCAACCTTAGGGAGAAAATCTGGCTTAAAACGAAACACCACCTTGTCCTGGTGTCTCTCAAAATAAGGAGGCTTGATGGAAAGCGCCGCCAACTCAGAAACACACCTAACAGAAGTGATAGCCACCAAAAAGACCACCTTAAGCGTAAGAATGGACAAAGGGGCCCCTTGCAAGGGCTCAAAGGGAGACCCCTGCAGGGCAGATAAGACCAAGTTCAAGTCCCAGACTGGTAACATAGGCTTACGTGGGGGACGCACGTGAGTAACCCCCTGGAAGAAGGTCTTGACCAGGGGATGCTGAGCAAAGAATCTTTAGAAAAAAATGGCCAAGGCAGAAACATGACCTTTCAGAGTACTGAACTGAAGACCCAGATCCAAACCATGTTGCAGAAACTCCAGAATCCTAGGAATAGAAAGCACACGACAGGGAAGCAAGTGGGACTCGCACCAGTCAATGTAAGTACGCCAAACCCTGTAGTAGACGGAAGAAGAGGACCTTTTCCTAGCCCTGATCATGGTATTTACAACCGAGGCAGGCAGCCCTTTTTCCATCAAGATGGAGGTTTCAACAGCCAGGCCGTCAAAGCCAGCGTTTGTAAATTGGGGTGGCGTAGGTGCCCCTGAGTGAGCAGATCTGGAACACAGGGCAGGGCGTACTGATCTACTGCCAGCTGCATGACGTCTGCGAACCACGCTCTTCTTGGCCAACAGGGGGCCACCAGTATGGCTGGCACCCTTTCCTGAGCTATCTTGCGCAACACCGTGCCCAGCAGGGGTAACACATACAGGAGTTGAAACCCCGTCCAAAACATCGCCAGGGCATCCTGGAACAGAGACAAAGACTGGAAGCTTGTGATTGTGACGGGACGCAAACAGATCCACATCCGGCTGACCCCAGCGGTGGCACAGGGAGCGAAACACCCTGCTGCTGAGGGACCATTCTCCCAGACGAGAGGTCCCCCTCCTCAGAGAGTCTGCCTCCAGATACTCCACCCCCGGGATGTACACAGCTGAGATGCAGGGAACATTCTCCTCCGCCCAGGACAGTATCAGGGACACTTCCTTGAGGGCCCTCTTGCTCCGGGTCCCTCCCTGATGATTTATGTAGGCAACCGCTGTCTGGTTGTCTGAGCGGACCTGAACAGCCCGTGCTCCGGGTCCCTCCCTGATGATTTATGTAGGCAACCGCTGTCTGGTTGTCTGAGCGGACCTGAACAGCCCGACCCCGCAGGTGTGAGGTCAAGTGGGCGAGAACCAACCTGATCGCCCTCAATTCCAGAATGTTGATAGGGACACGGGCATCCTGAGGGCCCCCCTGACCCTGGAATTTCAGGGACTTCCAAAAGCCCCCCCAACCTGTCAGACTGGCATCCGTGGTGACAGTCTCCCAGCAGGGGGCCAGAAAGGATCTGCCCTCCCAGCAGGTTCCGTGAGTCCAGCCACCACGATAGAGACCGCCTGACCAGAGGGGACAGGACAAACGCCTGATCCAAGGACACAGGGTCCCGATCCCATACTGACTAGAGGTGAAGAGGCCTCATGTGAAACTGAGCATATGGAACCGCCTCGAAGCAGGACACAATAAGGCCCACCAGCTGCATTCCCTGCCTGATGGATGAATGAGGACAAGACAGAAGGAGCTGAGCTTTCTCTTGAAGATTCTCCACCTTCTGCTGAGGAAGAAAGATCTTGACCTGAGATGAAAAGGACTTCACCATGGAAGGAGACAGGGAAGATTTGGGATGGTTGATCACCCAGCCGATGGACTCCAGTGTGGACACCACCCGCTGAGTGTCCAGCTCTGCCTGATGGAAAGACTGAGAAGCGATAAGCATGTCATCCAAGTAGGGAAGAATGCGAATGCCCTGAGATCTCAGCAGATCCATCACCCCTGCCAGCACCTTGGTGAATACCCTGGGAGCCCAGGTGAGACCGAAGGGCAAGGCCACAAATTGGTAGTGCTGATCCTCCAGAGCGAACCTGAGGAATCTCTGATGACCTGGAAAGATAGGTACATGAAGGTAAGCGCCCTTGATGTCTACAAAGGTCACGAAGTCCCCTGGGCGTAGGAAAGTCATAGCTGAGCGCAGAGTCTCTATGCGAAAGTGTCTGAATCTGACAAAATTGTTAAGGTGCTTCAAATCCAGGATAGGTCTGATGGACCCATCTTTTTTGGTAACAATGAAAAGATTGGAATAATAGCCTTTGCCCCTTTCCCTCAAGGGCAGCCGGCAGATGACACCCAGTTCCAGAAGGCCTTGGAGAGCAAGGGACAGACCCTGAGCTGACAGGGGGTTTTGAGCTAACCGAGATTTGATGAATCTTGGGGGCGGCCAGGCTGCAAACTCTATCTTGTAACCGGAGGACACTACCTCCTGAACCCACCGTCTGAGACGTGACGCCTCCAGACATGAGCCAAAAGCGAAGCCATCCCCCCACCCGGATAAGTGAGGGCGCCCCTTCATGCCTGAACTCAGTCTTGGAACCCCAGGGGGGGCCAGGGCAGCCACGTCCTCTGCCCCAAAAATCTCCACGGGCTCCAGCAAAGGAAGCTCCCCGTCCAATTCTGGAGCCCCTGAAGGAAGGAGAAAAGGCACCTGAACCCCGAAAGGACTGGAGCTGCCTTCTACACTGAGGTAACTTGCCTCCCTTAGCAAACAAATCCAGACGTTCACCAAAGAGGCGCAGCCCCTTGAAGGGAAAACCAGTGAGAGCCTTCTTAGCAGCGTTGTCAGCTGCCCAATGGCGCAGCCAGACCGAGCAGCGTATTGCCACCAACAAGGCAGAAGCCCTGCCACACATTCTAATGGTATCATCCAAGGCAGAGAGAACATATGCAACAAATTCCTCACAACGCAGAAGATCTCTATACTCTTCACTACCTGCATCATCAGGGGCCCCATCTAAGAGACCCCTGAGCAGGCTTTTAATAGCAACAGCCGTAATGGCAGAGGCACAGACTGGACGGAGCGCGGTCCCCACACAGGCAAAAGCATGGCAAGCCAGCTTATCAATGCGCCTGTCCTCCCCATCCCTCAGTGTAGTACAGTCAGGGGAATGCATGACGGATGTGTTGGACAACCCCAGAACTGGTGCATCCACCTCGGGAGGACATGACCACCGTTTAACCATTTCGGGCAGGAAAGGGATACCGCTTATCCCAACTCTTTGGCACCCCGGGGAGCCGGCTAGGCCGTTCCCACTCCTTGAGCACCAGATTATTAAAATGAGCTTGTTCAGGAAACTCCAAGTGTGGTTTAACAGTATGAAACAGCTCCCCCTGCTGCCGCGGAGCCACGGCAGGAGGAGAGATACAAAGTACATAAAAAATGTGAGCTAAAAGCCTATCAGTATCATCTGAAGCCCATTGGTCAGGCCCAGAATCGGCACCATACACCCTAGAATGTTCCTCAGATGATTCTGAATCAGAAAATAATTCCCGCTCTTCTAGGGGGGTATAACCAGTAACGTCAAAAAATTCCTCAGCCTCCATAGGAAAGAGGGAAACACCAGGTGATAAATGCCGCTTCTTAGCAGAAGTCTTTCGCGGGCCAGAGCCAGCAATATGTCTCTCAATGCTGGCCACCCGAGCAGCCAAATCAGGTTGAGACTCCTCACTGGTATGCACCTCAGTGGGAGTCAGATGTAAGCGTGGGGGGTAGGCTAAGCCCAAGGGGGCGCAGGCCCAGCCACCGGTAACCCAGACTGCAGCGCAAGCGTCTGCTGGGCACAGGGTACACACACCCTGACATCATCACTTATAGGGGATACCCCGCACGCCACACACAGCCGGGCTTGTCCCGAAGGAACCCCAAGTACATTATCCTGAGAAGCCTCCATATGGTGATTATTGTGGCACAATAGGCCAAGTGAGATTGACGCCAATAAGGCTACCCGGGATGCCCCAATAGCCCGCTAGGGAAGTGGGAGATATAAAATACAATAGCCCTCAAATAGGGAGTTAACACTAAATAGAGGGGATAAGACTGGGAGAAACCACAAAAGTTTGACCCGCCTGCAAGACATAAGCAAAAAGATCCCATAAGCAATATGCAATACAGAGAAATACAAAATAAATCAGCCCGCAGGGGCACTTACGGACCACGATAGGGACACGCCAGACACACGCAGCAGAGAACTAAAATGGCGCCCGCATATACCTCGCCCCCCCAAAGAGCGCGAACGCGCCCACATGACAAAGCCAGCCAATGAGGCAATGTCGCCGCCGACCGCGGAGCGAGTACAAGCGTGCGGCGGCGGCGGCAAAAGAAACCAGTGCAACCAATTCAAATGGGATCATAACAAATAATATAGACAAGACATGCACCACCCCCCCCCCCCCCCGAGATCTACCAGGGAGAGCAAATGGGGAGCGACGGCCAGCCTAAAGAGAGCCAACTGCGGGGACAGGGGGCGAGGGGCATAAGACACGGGAGGGGCATCCCATAAGGCTCACCATGGGCCTGTACTCCTTAGCACCTGACAGCGGTGCTGCCTACCTTCACCCGAACGAGTGCAGCCTAAGCTGGGAGGCAGTAAAAGGAAACGGGTGGGAATAGTCATACAGGGTCGCAGGCTAATAGCCCCGCTCACCTGCGAGTAGAGAGAGCCATCTTCTAGTCATCGCAGCCCAGACTGCAGAGAAGAACTGGGGAATTTGTGGGAGGTCCCTGGTATATATGGGGCCGGGAGGAGACACTTTTCTGTCTCTGCAGTCCAGCGCCATCTACTGGATGTATAACCCTAAAGTAAGGAATATCTTCTGGAACAGGACGTGCTGTATACTTAGAATAAAAGATATTTCATAGTTCACAATTTAGATCATCCTATTATTTAGGACTGACTAACTACCAAGTCTCAAAGACCATCAGGTAAAATCCCATTACAAACAGAACATGGAAGGAAAGGAAATAATTATGTGTGCCACTAATCAAAGTGCTTAATTAATGCTTAAGGGAAAATCAAATTAGATTATACATTTAAATCCATAACAAAAACTGATTAGCTAAGAATATGGCTTCAATTGACCTAAACTACAGCACAGAAAAACTTCAGCTTATGTTCGAGAGCAATGAAGTGTAGCCAGAAGGATCGGAGGACCCTCCACAGCACAGATGAAAGTACAACTGATTGGATATGAACTATTAACAGAAAACAAATGTGTTAATGCTTGGCCTAATTTATTTAAATTACAAAACTAATTTTGTTAATATTCTCATTAGATAAATTGTATACCTAGACCGCAGGGTAAAAGGAGTTAATTCTACAGATTACTACATTCATTCATTTTTTTTGCTGCAAAGTGAGCAGAAGAATGTACAAACTAAACAAAATACATATTAGTCACTGAATTAGACTCAGATAAAACACCAGGGCAATTTGCGGATAAATATTACTCTACCAAATTATTTTCCTTATATCTTTATATAATATTTTATTCATTAACCAAGAATCAATATAAAATAAATACACAGTACATGACCACATATGATCGATTGGCAAGATGCCGTATATAAAACATAAAAAATGAGTTGTGTAAAAATAACAAGATAAATTGACCGTTCGCTGAGTAAGCATACGACCCGTATGAGTGGAAGATCTGCATTCGGAAGCAGATGATTTGTTGGCTTATTGTTCGTTAGAGCAGTCGTGAGCTCCACATCCTTTTTATGGTCGATTTCGGTTTCCACATGTAAACGTCATGCAACAAATGGGATAATGTTATGTTTATACGATACAACGCTTGACCAACGAACACATTATTGTTCATTGCTCGACCGCAGCAGGCATTTCCACAGATCTATTCTCGTCTGATTGTGGGCAATTAAGAGATTTTTCATTCGCAAATTGATCTGACAAAATAGGTCATAAGGCTCTATAAAAGAGGTATAGTAGGAGGAGTAAACAAAATGGAGTATTAGAAGAAAAAAGGGGGGGGGGGTAAAGTTACTGGTGAAGAATGTATTACAATAAATAAGGTGACAACCTGCACTAAAGCTTTATCTGGAGGAACCTTTCAATTCAGGCGTACAAAAAAAAGACATTTTGAACTCCGAAAACAAATCAATATTGCTTCCAAGTGGCCAGGATACATACCGTTGCAGAGTTACTAAAGAAAAATGGCTATGGAGGTCTATATAGGAATCTATATAGAAAAGTAGCCAGTTTTTCAATCTAACCCTAGTCAACATACATAACAGACATTAAACCGGACCTTCACCATGATTTATTGAAAAGCCCAAACCCTTAAACGACGATTCCCCAGCATCTAAAATTAATATATTTTAAGTTTTTAGTCACTTACTTTTTCTTTCCCCCACTGGGCTGCAACTCTGTTCAGGACTTTAGGATACGGGCGCCGCCATCTTTACTCAGAAGCATCACACTTACTGAGGAGAGTGGGATAAAGTACAGGGGGCGGGATATAGCTGTGCTTTGCTCAGACAGAGCAGAGCTGGGGTCAGGAAAAGGTCAGCAGTCCCAGAATGCAGAGCAGCACAGTCAGAAGGCACTTCCTGTTTGCAGGCTGCCTGATCTTCCATGAGCCGCCATCTTGGATGTTTAAAGGCTCATAACATGCAGTAGATGCAGGTAGGATGATTTTTAATGTGGGCAATCTGTATGTACAGGATGTGGGAAACATATAAGATATGCTCTTATTCAGAGTGAAGGTCCGCTTTAAACATCCACAGCTACAGAATAAAAACCTGTAACACATATGTGACCCCAGATGTAGCAGCCGACCCGATCAATAGGGCCAGATGTAGTTTGCATTTACCACCTTCTTCCATACATTTATGCTTAATGCCTAGTAACTATGTGCAGAGCCCCACAGAGTTTATCAAACACCATTAAAATAAACTGCAGGTACTAACTGCTGCAGTTTCAAGCTCCAGAGTGCCATGTGACACCTTTGCAAAAGCTAAACAAACAATTAATGGACTCTTTGTAAAGCACAAGTGACCAGTTTCCAACCAACATACAAATACTGATGGGTTAAAGTGGGCCAAATCCCAGGATTTTGACTATCCCTCTAACAGGGAGCACGCAGCGCCGGCCATTCACAAATGCCTGGCACGAGCATGAGTCCTGCTAAAGGGATAGCGGGATGAAGCCGTGCCTCACACATGTGCCGTTGGACCGGAAAAGAAGGTAAGTGTATGGGCGACATGGAGGGGTTTCACACAGTGGGGCATCTCGATTTTGGATGCCCCGGGGGGGAGGGAATCGATCAGCCCAGGAACCGCCATAGGTTTTGGCCCACTGTAAGTGGCATTTAGGCTAATATGGCAAATAGAGTGAAGGATCTTTGAGGGTCAGGGACACACAGGAGAGGGTTGGATGTGGTTCGCTGTGTTAAGTACTATTTGGTGACTACTTCTTCTTTCCGCAAGATGGATGCCTTTTTCGTGGTGCCCTGCGGGCCCAGGAAAGGTTTGGCGCCCGCCAAGTCTACCATTAGCAAATGGATTCGTCAGGCCATTGTTGGGGCCTATTCTGCTAAGGGGAGGACTCTTGGATGGTGGTAGGCGATAGGGAGACATCATTGTGAGGATTATTGAGTGGAATTTTGTTATTGATATTGAACCGGACCTTCAGCGTGATTTAATGAAAAGCCCAAACTCTTAAAAAACGGTTCCCCAGCATCTAAAATTATTATTATTATTCTTTCCCCCACTGGGCTGCAACTCTGTTCAGGAATTTAGGATACGGGCGTCGCCATCTTGACTCAGAAGCATCACACTTACTGAGGAGAGGAGAGTGGGATAAGGTACAGGGGGGCGTGTTATAGCTGTGCTTTGCTCAGACAGAGCAGAACTGGGGTCAGGTAAAGGTAAGCAGTCCCAGAATGCAGAGTAGCACAGTCAGGAGGCACTTCCTGTTTGCAGGCTGCCTGATAAGATGGCAGCTTCCATAAGCCGCCATCTTGGATGTTTAAAGGCTCATAACATGCAGTAGATGCAGGTAGGATGATTTTTAATGTGGACAATCTGTATGTACAGGGTGTGGGAAACATATAAGATAGACTCTTATTCAGAGTGAAGGTCCGCTTTAATTCTGTGGGAGATCTATCATATAGTTCGGTCACTGTTGGTTATGGTTTATCTTGGAAAGTTATTTAATAATTGCTGTTGGATGGATTTTTCAGGGTATTGGGTTTAGTTTAGCATGATTGGCTTTGATCGTATTTGTATACACTAGCACTTAAAAAAACATTTTGAAAGTTTTTTCTCTACTTTTTTTTTTTTTGAGGATCCAGATCATAGGCAGGTTTTGCACATACTTTTTGCACATTTTTTGCACACTTTATATTATTGGATTTATTTTGATATAGGGATTGTGACAGACGCTCTGTCTTTTGGATGTCATCACTATTCAGTTGCCCACCGGGTCATTCACTGGCCTTTTCTTAATTAGGTCATTGTAGTTTGGATTGTATTATAAACTGCCTTTGTGTTAATTGATTACGTCACAGGCAATGGCATTGTTCTGATTGAGTGTATTACAGACGCCTATTGTTTTGCTGATTGCGTCACCGGCAGAGTTGGTCTGTGTATTTGTCATGAGGTCCACGGGGGAGGTCCCATTGCATGGAGACTTGTGTATATAAGGCCTAGAGTGGCACTAATAAAAACACTTCACCTTCACCCTCAATACTGAGTTCTGTCTCTTATTGGGGGAAACGCTATATTACAATTCACTAGCCCTTGTAAGGGCTGTTCCTGTTTCCTCACGGACGACTCTGGAATTCCAGCAGCACCTCTTACGATTGGGAAAAGGACGTCTCGGGCGGTGAAGCCCTCCGGCGATAAGGGTTATCGCTACAGGGATTAATTGGTGTATGAATTTATTGATTTTTTTTTTACCCAATTTTTATTGATTGACCATAGAGCTCTCTCCCCATCGCCTACACATCCATTTATGTTGGTTTGTATTGTATGTCATTGGTTATATGTTTTTTAATGGTTTTAATATGTTTATTGTATGGCGCTGTAAATTTTGTACTGATTTGGATATGGGCGTGCCTCCCTTTTTGCATTTTGGTTCCTCTCAATGAGGGCATCTCGAATGCCCCACTCTGTATATCCCCCCATGTTGCCCAATTCACCCTGTCATTCCCAGGGCACAAGCTCGACCAAAACCAAGCACGATGATAGGCTGAGAGACCCGCTTAGCCAATCAGTGCACTCAATTTCACTCGGCTCCCTGCGGCTCTGTTGGCAGCTGAGCAGGGCCAAGCAGAGCCAAGTGTGCCATCAGCCGCTTCCCCTGCTCCACTTTAAAACTGAGGTGTGCGCGCACCGGCCACTCAGGAAGGCTGAGTGCTTGCATGGCTGGAGTCGATCAGGGATGCGCCCACGGCTCCACTTCGCTTCTTTTGGCTCTGCTTATGGCTGAGCCGTCTGGACAGCCAGGCAGCCAAGCAGAGCGCACCTCCAGCCGAATCACCAGCTCAGCTACTAACTGTGGCATGCCTGCGATGCCCAGTCAGAAAGGCTGGGGCGCAGGTGGTTTTATACAGTAGGGCATTCCTATTTGGCATGTCTCAAGGAGTATAACTCACGAGGGCCCTGGAGTCTAAAAGTTCCTTTTTAATAACAAGGTTCTCAACAGAAAAGCCAAGGGCCGCATGGTCCCCGCTTGCTTTTACAGTGGATTCAGGGTGACTAGCCTGAATAATCTTCCTTGAAGGTAAGCCCTTAAAGCGGACCTTCAGCATCATTTAATGAAAAGCCCAAATCTTTAAAAAAAAAAGCATCTAAAAAGGAATATATTTTACATTTTAGCCATTTACTTTTTATTCTTTCCATCATTGGGCTTCAACTCTGTTCAGGACCCTAGGATACGGGTGCCGCCATCTTTCCTCAGAAGCATCACATACTGAGGAGAGTAGAAAGCAGGGCAAAAGTACAGAGGGGCAGGTTATAGCTTTGCTCAGACAGAGCAGAGCTGGGGTCAGGAATAGGACAGCAATCGCAGAATGCAGAGCAGCACAGAAGTTAGCAGTCAGAAGACGCTTCCTGTCTGCAGGCAGCCCGAGACTCCATGGGCCACCATCTTGGAAGTTTAAAGTCTGATAACATGCAGTAGATGCAGGTAGGATGATTTTCAAAGTGGACCAACACCCAGGATTTTGACTATCCTGGGTTTTGGTCCACTTCGGTGGGGCACTCCGATCGGGGGTGCCCCGCTGTCTGAAACCCCCCAGAAAGCCCCAAAAAACTCACCTCTCCCCGCTCCCACGTGACCGCGCCAGCCAATCACAGCGCTCAGAGCCGCCTGGACGCGCATACCAGCTCAGCTGGCTCTGAGCGCTGGAGGCCGCGTCTCGCGCTTCCCCAGACAATTCACAAACGCCCTGCTTGCGCCGATGGAACGGGGCTGAGGTAAGGTTTGTTGGCCTCCTGGGGGGTTCCTCCCCGCGGGACATCCTGATTTCGGATGCCCCGCAGGGAGGGATCTGATCGGTCCGGGAATCTTATAGATTTCCGGGCCGATCCCCCCTGGGTGTTGGTCCACTTTAATGTGGGCAATCTGTATGTACAGGGTGGGGGAAACATGAGCTCTAATTCAGGGTGAAGGTCCACTTAACTTTAAAAAAGTTTTTCAGATAATACTACATTATTTTTCATATAGAGTTACCCTACAAAAAAAAATGTGAAAAAAATTTGCAGCTAACTGCTGGATTGTGAATATTTATTTATTGGGTTCCTAGTAGAGAATACATTGCAGAAGAATAAAACCACAATTCAAGCTCTGCAATTAATCCACTCAGATTAGAGTCAAGGGGAAGATCAGCAGAGGTTTTATGCCCAGCAGAAGAGGAATGTACAAGCCATTTAAAGTTAATTATACCTCTTCCACATATAAAATCACCCACAGGCAGCAGGAGTCAGAATCATCCACATACCCCCTCTCCGGGATGCTGACTTTAATGCCAGCAATCAGGTCGGTAAGCACAGTATGCTTTCAAAAGGCCACACGCTCATTACTAACAGATGACCGTAGCACATTTCCCTTGGAATTATTGAACAACTTTTCTTTCACTTTCAAAACAAATTAGCCAATGGTTTTCCTGCACCTGAAAAAAGTTATGAGATTGCAGGCCTCAAGGCAAGGCATTCAGTGGCTAAAACTAAATCTGCACAGCTGTCCTTTACATCCACAAGCAACTCTCCCTCTGGCATGTAAACCATATGAGGCCATAATTATAATAAGCTACATTGGCACACAAAGCTAGCGTTATGGCAAGTCATATATTACCATCAAACACAACGAGATCATTAAAATGATGCAGCCACCAAAGGTTCATAAATATAAACAAAGTGTATATGTTAGTTTTCGTTTGCCCAGTGTTTAATGTTTCATACTTAGGTCATCTTTTTATGGTAAGTCCCAATAATTTTGTAAGCCTGATCCATTTTTACTTTGAGGTCTGCAGCATCACGTGTTTTTCAACTGTTTTTACCTTCACTGAACACGGTTGTAACATATACAAAAAGCTACAGATACATTTGGTTGTACAAACCATTTAAAGCAGAACAAAACCCACCCGGCACGGCATCTAAAAGATTCCACGGCCGTCAGTTGGCCATTCTGAATCGGAATGCCCTGCTGTGTAAAACTCTCCCCCCAAGGGCACCCGACATTCATGGGCTGTTTCCCAACGAGAGCCGTCTCCTGTGACTGCGTTATTCGAACTATGAACATAGTTATATATATTTTGTTTTATTTTTTCTTCTTCATTTATACCACCTGTATTAATCTCTTGCCAGAAAGAATTCCTTGCCTGTATATAGTTCATGTGCTTATATATGTAATATCTACATGTGCTTGGCGATTAATAATAGGTACATCTTGTAATCTCTACAAACAGGGAAGCTTTCATAGTAGAAACCAGAGAATGCTTTCCTAAAACAAATTATTTAAGTAATGCCTACATACTAAGGACAGCAGGATTTCTCCCAGAACCCACTGCAGTAGGCAGAGCCATGCAAATAATCTCTTTACATCACTAAAGGTTAAATTGCTGCCATAC
The DNA here is from genome assembly GCA_027917425.1 of Gastrophryne carolinensis. Classification (NCBI taxonomy): domain Eukaryota; kingdom Metazoa; phylum Chordata; class Amphibia; order Anura; family Microhylidae; genus Gastrophryne; species Gastrophryne carolinensis. The sequence continues at coordinate 385,454,833 of CM051239.1, forward strand.
CCCCTGCAAGTGGCCGTGTAAAATTAGTAGCTATACCCAAGCATTGCGCACACCCCCCTATGGCTTCGCCAACTGCAAAGTATTCTGGGAGAAGTTCTGCCATCTTTAGTTTGTATGCAGCATGAAGATATTTTGTTTTAGGAAACCATTCTCTGCCTTGTACCTTTTAGATCGCTTTCATGCCTCTATATGGCCTAACATGGGTATCTCCGAGCTACAGCCTACTTACTATATTGTAGAAAGCATAAAACATCCTGGGTGTTATCCCCAAGAATTTTATATGGGACAAGAATTCAACTGTTATACTGAGGAAAATTCAACAGCAAATATACTCTGTACGGCAGTTGAAGAAGTGCATCTGTCTGTTCCTTCCTATATATTGGAACAAAACTCAGGAGCGGCTGGCCTGGAATCTCAATGATATGGGATGATCCGAATCGGGATGCCCCTCTGTGTGAAACTACCAGGAAGCCTGTAAAAACTCACCTTTGCACACTCCTACAGCACATCCATGGGCTCACGTTCAATGAGAGCCTTCTGCTGTGACTATGAGATTAAGCAGGCACCTATCATTGGGACACAGAGGAGCGCAAGCTGGCGCATCCCCAGCGTCGTGCGTGCACTGTCGTCCCAGCCATTCAGATAGGCTGGGGTGGTACCGTGCCCATGGCGGGGGATCGGCAGCATGCGCTCCTTATTGAAGTCAATGAGAGATGCCTGCCCAGTGACATGGTCACAGCAGGCGTCTCTCATTGGACGAGGGCCCGCACAGGCATTACATGAGCCTGGACAAGTCCGTTTTTATGGGTGAACAGGGGGGTTTTACACAGGGGGGCACTCTGATGCTGGGAAGGTCAAATTCATGGTTTTGTTCCGCATGTCCTCTAGGAATCTATCCCTTTTAAAGGTTTTTTTTTTTTTTTGGGAAGGAGCTTCGAGACACCATACACCTGAACTAAGAAATACAAAGACAAGATTCGCATTAAAAACCCAACGGCAATAGTAAGGCAGCACAGAGTAGAAGTCATAGCAGGATTTTCAATTCCATTCAGCCAGGACCACACAAACAAATAGTCTAACTGACACTCTTCCCCTTGATGCTCTCAGTGTGAGCAAGCTGCAGTGGTCCCACAGAGGTTTGTGACCACAGCAAAGAGTGCACACAACCCCAATAAATAAGAAACTGAAGCTACTGAAACTGTAAAATGCACTGCCAGCAATATTATCCACCAGGCCTGTTTAAGCCGTTAAAGTCAGAAGAGACGTTTTAAAGCCTGCCTCAGGAAGCATCAGGAAGCAGTCTCTGGACTGAATGGCAATTTTCAGAAAATCCCTACAGATATTTTAGGGCTTCTTTCCTAAATAGTCAATGGGACAGGGCTTATCACACAATGCATACGTCAACATCTTGGTTGTATATAATAAAATGTAATAGGACGTTGGTAGTGAAGTCTAATTAGCGGCAATATCACTTTAATGAATGTTTAGATAAAGACCGAAATTACTCTAGGGTTTCATGTTCTGCAGAGAAGTTGTAGTTCAAAGTTCTGCTGGATGGTTTCAGTGTAAGGAAGGCTGAGTCATAAAAAAAACGTATATGCTTGTAGTATGTGGTGAAAGAAAGAGGCCCGCGAAAGAGGGGGCCCACCAAGCTGCTTTCTTCTTTCATCTTAATGATGGCCTCAAGACCCTTAGCAGTGTCCTTCACCTTCAAGGAATAAAGAGTCTTCAGTGTACATCCTGAGCCACAGCACTTGGCCTCTGCTTTCAAAGCACCTGTATATCAGCCACAGTATTCTCGAAATCCAGAGCATACTGTAATATAAAAGTTCCCAAGAAAGGACAACCACAAGGTCCCCTTTCTCCTGGCACCTTATTCCTCTCGCTAATCACATTCAGCCTGAACAGCCAAAGGTCACGTGTCCATTCCAGCAGATTCAACCAGCCTTCTGTGCACATTATAAGGAGATCCATATTTTTTTTTCTTACGCCACCTACTACAAACATTTTTTATGACTAAGCCTTCCTTTCCTTACACTCAAACCATCCAGCGGAACTTTGGACTACAACTTTTCTGCAGCACATAAAACCCTGGAACTACATTTAATGTTGGGGATTCTTTTTACATGTCATTTTACATTAAGAAAATTAGACAACTAGCAAAAAGTCCTGAAAAAAGAAAACTGATTTTAATTCCCTTATAGAAAGGCATGGGGCTTTTTAAAACATAAAATATTGAAAATGTATTGGAGTAAAGGTGTTATAGTAAAATTGACGTAAAAAATTCTTGTGATTCCTCATGCATGGGACAGGGACATAGAAACTAGACGGGCATAGAAGTCTGGTTGAGGGGGAGGAGCAAGTAGTTTGAGGGGTCAGACAAGTGGCCGGGGGGGGGGGGGCACAAATATATCAGCCCTAACTAGAACAAGTTTTAAAATGCAGTTTCACAGATTGGTGTACCTCTGGCCACATTTGTCACTGACAAACTCTCTAACATGCCATTTTCTTACACTCGTGCGACTTGAAAAAGTTGAAAATTTGACTCTCAAGCCATTTTCATCAGTACCTCCTTTCAAGCTTAGTTAACCCTGTACAAGCTTTAAAGTGGACCAACACCTAGGATTTTGACTATCTGGGGTTTGGTTCACTTCCCCGAGGCACCCCGCTATGTGAAACCCCCCAGATCGCAAGTTACAAATCACCTCACCATGCTCCTAGGGCGCATGCGCGGCCGCTCATCCAATCAGCGCGCTCAGAACCGCTGAGCTATGCGCTACAAAGCGGCGTCAAAGCACAGCGGCTCCGAGCACGCTGGCAGCCGCATCTCATGCGTCTCTCTAGCACGGCGCATGCACGCGCCCTGCTACTGAAAAGCACGAGATGCAGATCGGGATTCAGGTGAGGTTTGTGGGTGTCCAGGATAGTTTCACACAGCGGGGCATCCCAATTTTAGATGCCCCGCGGGGATAAGATTCCCGGGCCGAACAGGCCAGGTGTTGGTCCACTTATTTTATTTTTCAACTTCCGATATGTTCTACTGTGTTTTTAAACCAGACCTTCACCGTGATTTATTGAAAAGCCCAAACCCTTATACGATTCCCCAGCATCTAAAATTAATATATTTTCAGTTTTTAGTCACTTATCATTCTTTCCCCCACCCTGCTGCAACTCTGTTCAGGACAGGACTAGGATACGGGTGCCGCCATCTTGATTCAGAAGCATCACACTTACTGAGGAGAGGAGAGTGGGATAAAGTACAGGGGGGCTGGTTATAGCTGTGCTTTGCTCAGACAGAGCAGAGCTGGGGTCAGGGAAAGGACAGCAATCCCAGAATGCAGAGCAGCACAGTCAGAAGGCACTTCCTGTTTGCAGGCTACCTGACGTTCCATGAGCCGCCATCTTGGATGTTTAAAGGCTCATACCATTCAGTAGATGCAGGTAGGGTGATTTTAAATTTGAGCAATCTGTATCTACAGGGTGTGGGAAACATAAGATAGACTCTAATTCAGAGTGAAGGACCACTTTAATGTGGTTGTTTACGATCTCAAAATCTTCTTTAAAATTTCACCCCCCCCCTTCCCCCACCTACAAAATGGTAAATCACTTAATAGTTCAAAGAAACAAAGAAAGCAATGCCATAAACTTATAGATGTGTCCTAAAAACTATACTCTCCCTTTGGGAATGTTTGAAACAGACAGGTTATTCCAAAGAAGACAAAAAGATAATCTTTGAAGTAGGAGTGGAGTAACTGAAGGATGAACCCCCTATGTTTCTCATTCATTTTAATGATAAGAAACTATAAAGATACAAGAACTCTCTAACATTTCATATGGTAAACACAGCTAGGAGGGCAATATCGAGGTATCTAAAGTAGGAAACCTATCCCACAAAGAGAGCATTAAAGAAATCCAGGAAACCATGGTAATAGAATAATTTGACAGCCGCATTACATGATGAAGATCAATTTCAGGGATTTTGGGCAAAATGGATCACCTAAAAGTTCTGAAAAATTTACGGCTATTAGATGGAGTGATGTAATAAGGGACAGGTTCAGTTCTTCCTACTACCTAGCACCCTTTAGTAGCTGTGTCGTCAAAAGACAGCATAGCCTTTTCTTGTTCTAACCTGGACGTTGCCTTGAATTTTCTTCCTTTATTTTTTTTTTGTGTTTTATGATTAGGTGGGGTCGTGGCTATGGAGTAGAGAGGAGGTTCTTTGAGATTTTTCTCAATGGGGAGTTCTTCAGGCTGTGTGCGCTCCTGTCACAGCTATTCAGAAAGAATGGAAGGCACTGGAGATGCGGGCTGTTTGTGCTACCGATTGAGGCAAATCAGAGCTGTTTGCCATATTCACGGCAAATAACTCTAAATGGATTGGAGCCCACAAATGAGTCGTTGGACAGGGAAGAGGTAAGTTATTATGGGCAATCTGGGGGGGGGGGCACACAGTGGGGCATGGTTCCTGGGCATAAAACAAATCCCAGGATAGTCAAAATCACAGGTTTTATGCCACTTTAACTAACGTGTAATCAACTTTACTCACACAAGAGTCAAACTGTGTATACTATGCGGCTTAAAAAAATATACAATTCAGCACTGAGGTGCCAATTACTGCAGAAGTGGTACATAGGTGGAAGTCATAAAGTCCTGGTGATTAGTGTCTGCACTGTACCATTTTATATAGTATATGTGTATATATATATATAGTGAACATTACCCAAAGTGCTTTACCAAGCACACAGAGGTATACTTTTATTTTTTTCCTTTCCAATTTTTTTCTCATTTTGTAAATTGATACAGCAATCAGAAGCCTTCTACTGTCAGGTTCACTATTTGTAATGCTGTTAAGTAAATCATGTAGAACATAAAGCCCTCTTCTTGCGAAGCGGTAGAGTTGCATAGCAAACATCTTGTAATGATATTTGTCACTAATTTCAGGCAGACTTCCATCAGAGCTTCATGAACTGTAAAATGGAACATAGTCTATCACAATATGGGAATAATTATGTTTTGTTAGCGAGCCGGGATAAATATGGAGAGATCTCTGGGGACCTTTTATTCTAGATTTTTGCTACTAGTTAGTACAGTCACATTCGTTCTTTATCACAGGCGGTTTCCTGAAATCCACTCCCATAAACGAAAAGGCTCATGTAATACATAATGATGGTGTGTCGCTTCAGTTCCCCCAGACAGAGTACAAGTATCCATTTCCCTGTTCTGAAACAGAAGGCATACAAGCAATCAACCTGACTTACCTTTACTAAAGGATGTTTAGTGACTGAGGGCTCGAAGAATTTAAAAACAACTGCCTCTGCATTTTGTAACTACTGAACATGAAATATGAAAATGCATACCAGAATTGTCAGTGAAAACAAAATAACCTTATGGAATAAGCAAGATAAAAATAAAATTGGACCAAGACAATGTAAACAATAAATGGTCCTTAAACCGGACCTTCACCATGACTTATTGAAAAGCCCAAACCCTTAAACTATTCCCCAGCATCTAAAGTTAATATATTTTATGTTTTTAGTCACTTATTATTCTTTCCCCCCAGTGGGCTGCAACTCTGTTCAGGACTTTAGGATATGGGCGCCGCCATCTTGACTCAGAAGCTTCACACTTACTGAGGAGAGGAGAGTGGAATAAAGTAAAGGGAGGCGGGTTATAGCTGTGAGCCTCAATCAAGTTCCAAATAAACTCAAGCTGTCCAACAGGGATCAGTGTAAGCACAAACAATCTGTCCACATTGGTATGAAAGCAACTGAAAAGGTCTATGGCAGGAGACCGAGGAGGACACCACTAATGACAGAGACAAAAAAGCTAGACTGTAATTTGCCAAAATCCTTCTGGGAGATTTTTGGTAAAGTACTTTTTTTTGGTAAAAACTTAAAAAGGCCTACAAAGAACAAAGGACCTACAGTGAAATATGGCAGAGGTTCAAAGATGTTTTGGGGCTGTTAAGCTCCCTCATGCACTAGGTGCCTTGACTGTGGGCAAGGAATCATGAAATCTAAGGATTACCAAAGGACTTTGGTGCCTAGTGTCAGTAAGCTGGGTTGGCGTCATTGGTCTACAGTACAATAACCCCAAACATACGTCAAGAAGAACCCAGAAATGGATGAGAACAAAAGTACTGGAGAGTTCTCCAGCCATGGCCAGAAAAGAGTCTATACATTCCAAATCCTAAAGTTCATTGAACATCCATGTAAAGATCTTTAAATTGCTGTTGGGAGAAGGCACCCTTATTAAGTCAAGGGTGTCTGTGAATTTTCCCTGTCCATTGTTGGCACAGAATTGTATCCGACAGACATATAATTTGACACTTATTGCCTATGTCTAGGTTTGTTCTTCCCTTTATTGTAGGTTTGCTTAAACTGGACCAAAAGCCAGGCCCAATGTCAATGGAATCTATAAGATTCCAGGGCCACTAATTTCCCTCACTAAGGGGCATACAGATTTGCAATGCCCCCTGTATGAAACGCCCCAGGTCGCCCATAAATTCACCTTCTCCCCCGATCGGCACTTGCCTTAGTATACCTTTAGCAGGACGCACACCAGCACCAGGCATTTGTGATTGGCATGCTCGGATCTGCTTGGCTGGAGCAGAGTCTCAAGAGGATTCATTGATGAGTGGGCAGGAGCAGATCTGAGTGCGCCAACTGGACAAGAGGCAGCGCAGGACCAAGGAAAGGCGAGTTAGATTGGGCGACCTGGGGGGTTTCACACAGCGGGGCATCCTGGATTGAGGTGCCACAGGGACAAGGACCAAAACCCAGGATAGTCAAAATCCTGGGTTTTGGTCCACTTTAATATTGTACAGTACTTATGTGAACACTGTATGTTAATTGCACTGCCCTAGCTTGCTATTCTATGAAGCCCCTTTTTCAAATAAACCTTATGATTGTCTAAGAATCTCTAAGTAAATAATGCTTTTAAAATATATGTATTTACCAGTAAGTAACTCTTAAAATTATCTCAGTTCAGTGTAAGCCAACCTACCACTTGCAATCTTATATCAGTGGAAAGAGTTTGATTTTGAAAACAAAATAACTGGCGAAGAACTGTCCAGACAGACCCTAATGTAATAGTATAAATGTCTTAACTTAGCAGGTGATTCTTGTCAGCCATCCTTTCTCAGGAATTAATTGTTGATTTTTTAGCTTTTGTTTTACAGCCATATATCATATACAGGTATTTGCATATAATGAGATCTTGAAATGCTATGAAATGGTTCATTACAATCTACAAGGACTGCTTCACGGCAATAGGTAACGCCCAAAGCACTGAATAAATTAGGACTGCCACATTAATTAAAGCAACAAATGGGAAGCACCATGTGACACCATTTTGTCACCCGACCACTGACACTTAAAATTGTTCTGTGGTCATAAGGTGCCCTGTCCGCATCGGGCAGCCGATAGTACAAATGCCTGCAAATGTTCAGGTAAGTGATGCTTTTTTTGAAACTCCTACTTCTGAATCAAAAAGAAAATAATTTGTCTATAAAACGTACAAAAATAGTTTTAGATCAGCCCTGGCGCCTAAAGACTTTAACCCTTTAAACGCCAGCTACGTAAAATTCACGTAGCTGCCTCTCCAGTTGTTAAACGCCAGCTACGTAAATTTTACATACCTGGCTTACCCGCCTGCTAACTGGCAAAAAAAAAAAAAAACACTCACCTGACCCCGTTTGATTCGGCCGGGTCTCCTCTTTAAGATGGTGTGCTCCGATCATCCGTCGGACCTCCCCCGGCTGCCCGTTTCAGCTGCCACTGGCTTTCCTATAAAAAAAATAAATAAAATAAAATAAAAATGACATTTACTTACCTGCGTGTGCGTTGGCTCCCGCCAACCCTCCTCTTCACCTGCGGGGCCTCCGATCCCCCCCCCCCCCCCAGGAATTACGGATCTTCAGGAGAGAGCCCGGGAGGCTCTCTCCCCTTTCCTCCTCGACGCTGGCCCCTGCGCCCTGTTCTACAAGCCCCCATAGCTGGCCCGGGTCGGTAACGCTGGGTAGGGGGGACCCCCAATTTTTTTGGGGGGGGATATTTAACCCTTAAAATTCCAAAAAAAATGGGATCCCCCCCCCCGGGAGGGGGGATCCTATGTAAATTTTTTAAATCAACCCCTTATGTCCTGTCACCCAGCTAGTAATAAATGCTTCCAGCATTTTGTGGTGTGGTGTGGTTTTTTTTTACATTTAAAGTGGACCAACACCCAGGATTTTGACTATCCTGGGTATTGGTCCTTTCCCCTGGGGCATCCCAATTGGGGATGCCCCGCTGTGTGAAACCTCCCCCCCCCCCCGATCACCCACAATAACTCACCTCACCAGGGTCCTACGGCGCATGCGCGGCCGCTCGTCCAATCAGCGCGCTCAGAGCGGCTGAGTTATGGACGTCTAAGAGACATCTAAGCTCAGCCGCTCTGAGCGCGCTGGCGGCCGCATCCCCCACTTCCCAGGGAGCGTGCCCGCGGCGGCCATTCATAAATAGCCGGCCTGGGCACGCGTCCTGCTAAAGGGATAGCGGGGATGCGGCCCGCTCATGCACCGTAGGAACGGATACAAGTAAGTGGTAGCAGGTGTTCCGGGGGTTTTCACACAGAGGGGCATCCCGGTTTTGGATGCCCCGGGGGGAGGGAATAGAACGGTCCAGGAATCTTATAGATTCCGGGGCCGATCAGCCCTGGGTGTTGGTCCACTTTAATCCATTTTGAACTTGTAAGGAGTCCATGCGGCTAGCAGGTGACTTGCCATTAACCCCAGCCCCCCTATTACCTGCCTCCCCGAAGCCCGGGGGGGGGCAGAAGGGCCCGGGCTGATTTAGGCGGTGCGGGCTTGTACTTGGCAGGGCGGGGGGCCACCAAAGCTGGCCCCTGCGCCCTGTTCTACAAGTCCTGCATAGCTGATCCCTGGGCTGGTTATGCTGGATGGGGGGGGGGGGCTGGGGGAGCATGTCATTTTTTATGGGAATTTTTAAGGGTTTTTAACCCTTAAAATAAAAAAAATGGGGGTTACCTCCCCCCTGGGAAGGGGAACCCCACATCAATTTTTGTTCTTGATTTAACCCTTTATAGTGTAGATTGTAGTTGTATTTTATTTTTACATGTTATAGAGTGTTTTTTCAGTTTGGGGGGGTCTTCTGAACAGTAACAGGGGGCTACCGATACATATGTAGTACCGTTGTAATCGGGAGAAATGGGGCTTTCACATGCAATATGGTTTTCTTTAATAAAACAAATGTTTTGTTTAATTTACTCAAAAATATTAAAAAAAAACAGTAAAAAAATTACAAACAAGACATTTCATGTTAAAGCCTAAACTCTGCCGCAAAAATAAAATATATGATTTTCCTGGAAATTCCTGCAAAAATCACAGCTAAGCATAGCGCAAAATGGTGAAAAATTACCTGTCAAGAGAGGGTGACAAAGCCTTAAGTAGGCTGGCAGTTAAAAGGGTTAGTAGTACCTATGCATGTTGGGTATCGTTCTGCTCGGGGGATTTTGCGCTTTCAGATTTAGCTTGTTGTTGCATATTGATATTTTAGGAAAACTCATTTTTTATTCTGCTTTATTATACATTTTTTTAAGGAAACCCTGTGCGACCAACGAATTCTTTGAGGGATTACTTCCAGAAAGATAAGCCCACTACAACATGCTGGGTATGCTTAGAAAGCTTATCATGTGTACTTTCAGGAAATATATGGTTTGTGACAGGTATTCCAAATGTAAAGGGTTGTTTTGGTAGAAAAAGCGCAAGGTGCCACTTTGTCTGCAGAGCTGAAATTTTCAAGCAAAATTACCGTTGTGCACAAGCTTTACTTTGGGGTGTTTGTCAACTCTTCCCTTGACAGTAGCTATGCATGTTGGGTATCGTTCTGTTCGGGGGATGTTGCTTTTTTAGATTAACTTGTATTTTCTTGTTTGTATCTAGTTTTCTTTAGAAAAATGTGGCTTTGATTCTGCTTTTTTATCCTTTTTTAGGGAGGCTCTGTGTAACCAAAGAATACATTGAGGGAGAACTTCCAGAAAACTGTGGCAACATCAACAAGCCTAGTACAAATAGAAAGCCTGAGGTGTGTACTTCCAGAGAATATATAGTTTGTGGGGGGTATTTCAAATGTAAAGGGTTGTTTTTATTGAAAAACTGCAAGGTGCACATAGCGCTTAGCATAGCTATATTTGATCTGAAAATCTCCTAAAGCGCTGTTTCAGTTTGGGGGAGTCTCCTGGGCAGGAAAGGGCATCTACCAATACATATGTGGTGCCGTTGTAACCGGGAGAAATTGGGATTTCACACGCAATAAGATTTTATTAACAAACTTCAATTTTTTATTACAAAAAAACACTACAAATTGTAAAAAATAGATTTATTTTTTTGCACATATCTCACCCCAAAATATTAAGAATACACTTAAAAAATGACAAACAAGACATTTCATGTTAAAGCCCAGACTCTGCTGAAAAAACAATATATAATTTTTCTGGGAAATCCCTGGAAATCCCTTCAAAAATCACAGTTGAACATGCATAGTGCAAAATAGTGAAAAATGGTCTGGCAACAAAGCGTAACAAAAACTCCAGATAGGCTGGCACTTAAAGGGTTAAAGCCAGATCAGTCCCTGTTCTAAATAATTCCTGTTCCCACCACTTACCGTGCCACCAATGACAGACAGTCAGAGTGTGCCGAGAAAAGTCTGCAGGGATGCCGCATCCCTACAGTGCACACTGCTGAATGCTTCAGGATCACGGAACTAGGTCAGTAGGTAGAATGACTTAGTGCCTTCTGCACCATTACTCACTGCAGTGCATCCTAAATCAAAATGTCACTGGAGACTGTAGCCAGAAGCCAAAAGACTTGAAAATTTTGGTCAATTTCAACATGTAAAAAGTATGAAAAAAAAAAAAAACACCAGGTGGCCAACATACATGTAATCCATGCATCAAAGCCATGCTTTCCTAACAGTGCCCAGAAAGATCTCAGCATACAACCATATAAAAGAAGCCTTAGGTCTATGGCTAACTGTCCACATGGCAAAAAAAAGGTAACAGGGTAACGGTTACCAAAAAAAAAAATTTATACATACCTCCTCTACCCCTCAGTTCCTCCAGCACTGTCCTGGTCTGTAATTCTTACCGGAGATTAGGTCCCATGTAGTTAATGTGCCCTAGGGAATTCTTTGGGCGATGGCCATCTACATCACTGAGCTTCTTCTAGTGCAGTTCCTTTACTGCTTACACATTTCATTCTACATTTAAAACCAATGGACAGCATCAAAGTGTGTGTGAACCTCATTTCCAGGTAATCCTAGAACTGATACCTTTCAAAAGCGATACAGCATTCCCACATGCTGCAGGCTTGAATGAGTCTAGAAAACGTAAACAAAACGTATTTAGTAATGGATTCCCCTCCATTTATTTAAGCAAGTCTAGCTTAAAAACACTTGCAGTAAAATGCAGACCATCAGAACACCATCTGTCAAAAAAAGGAAGGAAAAAAAAAAGGAAACGATGATTTCATTCCATCCTACTCCTTTCAAATTTCAGGGTGGTCTTGTAATATTTCAATAGCACAGCCTTGCTGAGAAAACTAAATGGAAACAGGTGTCATTGAAATGTAAAATGTAAAGCCACCTGAAGTTTTCTTTTCTGTAAACTCATGCTCTGCAAAGGCATCATAATTTAGTACAAGGAAAACAATTAAACGCTCATAAACTAAGCAAATAGGTTCTTTAAAAAGGTTAGAACAAAAAATTGAGAGTGAACAGTATGAATAGTTAGCTGAAGACAAAAAAATTGTTTGGCCAGTGTGCCAAATTAGTTGTAAGCCGCTTACAGACCATGACTTTTGCTGTATAATGAAGCTAAGGAAATGGCAGGAAAATTCAACAACAACTGAACTTGATATGAGGTTATTTTCAGGATCCAGAAAGGTTCCTCTGTGTGCGGGTTTCTGACTACAAGCGTGTGCACTTTTTTTGTGCACCATGAACCCTTGCTTTTGAACACCTTCATGACAGACCTCGACTTTTGACTTCTACACTGCACATTGGAATCCCCTTTTAGATTGCTACTTTGGTTTCTGACTTGTCTGTGAACCTGTGCTGCCTGCCCCTAACCTCAGCCTGAAACATGAGCCCCAATCTTGTCTTTTGGACTCTATGCTGTGTCACTAGATGTTCAGGGGCTCTGCCGACTAGCACCAACAGATAGTTATTCAGAATCACTTTAAAATGATGGCAGCTATGTGCAAACTACTATTTAACATAAGTTTAAAATGTGATAGGACAATTCTGAACACAACCAGGCCCCCAAATATTAGAGTGTGTTCACAATTATTCCAAGAATAGGACGGAAAATTAGGGGAGGTCTTTTACAGATGTAAAGACATTCTGCGGGTAAAAAAAAAAAAAATACAATTCTGTGATTACTCACCTGTAGAATTGTTATTATGAGTATACAGTACGTCCTGCTCCAGATAAGAATCATTACACTTGTATAGAGAGTCCCACACTCCCTTAATCCACACCCTGTAGTGAATGGCACCACTCCGTTTTAATTAACACTTAATATTGCTTTATTCAATTGTTTCTACTATGTACATACATAGAATTAAAAACATTATTAAAATACATATATTTACACACAGTCCCACCGAGAGTGGGGGAAGGAGAAAGGGGGGGGGGGGGGGGGGAGGACCAGAATGTGTGGAGGGGGGGGCAGGACAACACTGACCAGAGTGTCCAGATGTATAACGCCCTTATGGCTCAATTAATTAATAACATATATTTGTCTGTTGCTGTTTTAAATGCCCATTGCTGCCTATCTACCAGTGCCTATCTCAATAAACCTATTGCTATAAATCTCAATAATGTGCAAAAAATCAAATATTATTTACATAAAGTGCTAAGTGCCATAAATCACAAATTGTTCATATTCATCCTCAGGGCAGCCGTGGGGAAAAAAACAGACACATATATAACAAGACACAGTACCTCAGATATTCCAGTAACAAGCCACACAGACCCCCTCCTCTCCCAGCCGACGCGTTGCGTGACGTCTCGCGTCACTTCTCCAGGGCAGGGCCAAGATCAAAATTATTCAAAATTATTCAATAGTAGAAACAATTGAATAAAGCAATATTAAGTGTTAATTAAAACGGAGTGGTGCCATTCACTACAGGGTGTGGATTAAGGGAGTGTGGGACTCTCTATATTGGTGGGATATGTAGTAGGTGCACACATGTGCCTCCACCCCTAGTTTGTGCACACCCTTGACTAGAAATTTAGTGGGTGCGGTCTTTCTTGTTTTTTGTCTGGTTCAAATCATTACACTTGGGTATAACTCCGCCAGATGGCGCTGGACTGCAGAGACCGCGAAATTGGCTCCTCCCGACCCCTCAAATACCCGGGACCTCCCACAAATCCCCAGCATTGAAAACCAGTTAACGAGAAGCCAGGAGAATGATAACAGAAGCAACCAGTAACTTTAACAATGATAACAATCATCATACAGGGGATCCTAGGATAATGCAAAACCAAAGGTGGGGTGGAGCAGGGCGTACTGTATACTCATAATAACAATTCTACAGGTGAGTAATCACAGAATTGTATTATTCTTAGTATACAGTACGTCCTGCTCCAGATAAGAATCATTACATTTGGGACATACAATAGCAGTGTCTATAAAGTAGGGTGGGATCCCCAAAGGTAACAACAGACAGGTCAGACCACTGCCGCCTGCAGAACCTTGCGGCCAAAAGCAGCATCAGCTGAGGCCCTAACATCAACCTTGTAAAACTTTGAAAAAGTATGAACAGAAGACCAAGTAGCGGCCTTGCAAACTTGTTCATCAGAAGCCTGGTGCTGAAAAGCCCAAGAGGCACCAATAGGAGGATTCTTCCCCTTAGCAGAGTAGGCCCGAATCACAGCCTGACGGATCCATTTGCTGACAGTAAATTTAGCAGGAGCCAAACCCTTCCTGGGACCAGAAGGGACCACAAAAAAAGCATCAGTTTTTCTGAATGGTGCAGTAGCCACCAGATAGTACTTCAGACACCTAACCACATTCAAGAAAAGCAAAACCCTCTCCTTAGCGTTACTAGGATTAGGGCACAAAGAAGGAAGAACAATCTCCTGATTGAGATGAAAGGCAGACACGACCTTAGGCAGAAAATCTGGCTTGAAACGAAACACCACCTTGTCCTGGTGTCTCTCAAAGTAGGGGGGCTGGATGGAAAGCGCGGCCAACTAAGACACACGCCTAACAGAGGTGATAGCCACCAAAAAGACCACCTTGAGAGTAAGAATGGCCAGGGCAGCCTCCTGCACAGGTTCAAAGGGAGCAACCTGCAAGGCAGACAAGACCAAGTTCAAATCCCGAACAGGCAACATGGGCTTACGTGGGGGACGCACATGAGTAACCCCCTGGAGTCCTGATCAGAGAATGCTGGGCAAAGGACCTCTGGAAGAAAACAGCCAGGGCAGGAACTCCAGGATCCTGGGAATAGAGAACACACGACAGGGAAGAGACCTAGACTCACACCAGTCAATGTAGGCACGCCAAACCCTATAGTAAATGGAAGAAGAAGACCACTTTCTAGCCTTTATCATGGTATCAACAACAGACAGCCCCTTCTTCATCAAGATGGAGGTTTCAGCAGCCAGGCCGTCAAAGCCAGAGTTTGTAAAATGGGATGGCGTAAGTGACCCTGAGTGAGCAGGTCTGGCACCCTGGGAAGAGCGTACTGATCTACTGCCAACTGCACCACGTCTGAGAACCACACTCTTCTTGGCCACCTGGGGGCCACCAGGATTGCTGGCACCCCCTCCTGAGCTATCTTGCGCAGAACCCTGCCCAACAGGGGGAATGGGGGAAAGACATACAGGAGCTGAAAGTCCTGCCATGACATTGCTAGGGCATCCGTGGCCAAGGCCAGAGGATCCTGGGACAGGGAGACAAAGGCCGGGAGCTTGTGATTGTGACGAGACGCAAACAGATCCACATCTGGTTGGCCCCAACGGCGACAGAGAGATTGAAACACCCTGTCGCAGAGGGACCATTCTCCCAGGCGAGAGGTCCCCCTGCAGATTCTCCACCCCCGGAATGTACACAGCTGATATGCGGGGAACATTGTCCTCCGCCCAGGCCAGGATCAGAGACACTTCCTTGAGGGCCCCCTTGCTCCGGGTCCCTCCCTGATGATTGATGTAGGCAACCGCCGTCTGGTTGTCCGAGCGTACCTGAACAGGCCGGCCCGAAGGTGTTGGGTCAAGTGAGCCAGAACCAACCTGATCGCCCTCAGTTCCAGAATGTTGATAGGTGTGTGGGCTCCAGAGAGCCCCACCGCCCTTGGAACTGCAGGGACTTCCAGAAGTCCCCCCAACCGGTCAGACTGGCATCCGTGGTGACCATCTCCCAGCAGGGGGCCAGAAAGTATCTGCCCACTAACAGGTTCCTGGAGTCCAGCCACCACGAGAGGGTCCGCCTGACTAGGGGGGACAGAACAAGGACCTGGTCCAGGGATGCAGGATCCTTGTCCCATACTGACAAGAGGTGGAGTTGCAGAGGCCTCATGTGAAACTGGGCATAAGAGACCGCCTCGAAGCACGACACCATCAGGCCCACCAGCTGCATTCCCTGCCTGATGGAGGGATGAGGGTAAGATAGCAGGAACTAAACCTGCGCTAGCAGACTGTCCACCTTCTGCTGAGGAAGAAAAAATACAACTCTGTGAAGTACTCACCTGTAGAGTTGGTATTATACGCATACAGCACATCCTACTCCAGTAGTAGTAATAACATGTGGGTAATCCTCCACCTCCGGCGCAGTGCACTGCAGACATGTAGAAAACAAGCTCCTCCCGGCCCTACATACACCGAGGGACCTCCCACAAATCCCCAGCATTGAAAAGCAGTGAGAAAGAGAGGCCAGGAGAAACAACCACCCAAAACTAGCAAAAATATCAAAGATAACAATCACCAACAGGGGATCCAGAACAAGGTGAAAACAGGGTGGGGTAGAGCAGGACGTGCTGTATGCGTATAATACCAACTCTACAGGTGAGTACTTCACAGAGTTATATTATTCTAAGCATACAGCACATCCTGCTCCAGTAGTAGTAATAACATGTGGGACATCCAATAGCAGTGTCCATAAAGAAGGGTGGGATCCCCAACAGAAGGCAACAGCAAGCAGTCTAAACTACTGCCGCCTGCAGAACCTTGCGGCCAAACACAGCGTCAGCTGAGGCCCGAACATCAACCTTGTAAAACTTTGTAAAGGTATGTACAGAAGACCAAGTAGCGGCCTTGCAAACTTGCTCCACAGAGGCCTGGTGCTGAATAGCCCAAGAAGCCCCAACAGCTCTAGTAGAATGAGAAGTAAGACGAAAGGGGGGAGTCTTCCCCTTAGCAGTATAGGCTTGAACAACAGCCTGACGAATCCATTTACAGATGGTAGACTTGGCGGGAGCCAAACCCTTCCTAGGCCCATGAGGCACAACGAAGAGAGCATCCGTCTTTCTAAAATCCTGCGTGGTAACCAGGTAAGACTTGACACACCTGACCACATCCAAGGAATGCAAAACCCTTTCCTTAGGGTTACTAGGATTAGGGCACAAGGAAGGAAGTACAATATCTTGATTCAAATGAAATGCAGACACAACCTTAGGCAGGAAGTCTGGCTTGAAGCGAAACACCACAGCTAGAGCGGCCTCATGAATAGGCTCAAAGGGAGCCCCCTGCAGGGCCGACAAAACCAAGTTCAAATCCCAAACAGGAACCATCGGTTTCCGAGGAGAGCGCACATGATTGACCCCTTGAAAGAAGGTCTTGATAAGAGAGTGCTGGGCAATGGTCTTCTGAAAGAAGATAGACAGGGCCGAAACCTGGCCCTTCAAGGTACTAAGCTTAAGACCCAAGTCTAGACCATGTTGTAAGAACTCCAGCACCCTGGATACTAAGAATTCCCGGCAGGGAAGAGACCTGGATTCACACCAGTCAATGTAAGCACGCCATACTCTGTAATAGATGGCGGCAGAAGCCTTCTTCCTGGCTTGCACCATAGTAGCCACAACAGATGCAGACAAACCCTTTTCCATCAAGATGGAGGTTTCAATAGCCAAGCTGTCAAAGCCAGCGTTAGTAAATTGGGATGGCGTAGAGACCCTTGAGTAAGAAGGTCTGGCAACCTTGGCAGATCGTACTGATCTACTGCCATTTGAACCACGTCTGCGAACCACACTCTTCTTGGCCACCTTGGGGCCACCAGAATCGTGGGTACCCCTTCCAGAGCGATCTTGCACAGCACTCTGCCCAGAAGGGGGATTGGTGGAAACACATACAGGAGCCGAAACTCCTTCCAAGACATTGACAGGGCATCCGTGGTCAGAGCCAGAGGATCCTGAGACAGGGATACAAGGCTCGGTAGCTTGTGATTGTGACGTGACGCAAAGAGATCCACGTCTGGCACACCCCAACGGTGACACAGTGACTGAAATACCCTGTCGCAGAGGGACCATTCCCCCTGACGGGACGACCCCCTGCTTGGAGGATCTGCTAGCAGATTCTCCGTCCCCAGAATGTAGACAGCCGATATGCATTGTACATTGGTCTCTGCCCAAGATAGAATCAGAGACACCTCCTGGAGACCACCCTTGCTCCGGGTTCCTCCCTGACGATTGTTGTAGGCTACCGCCGTCCTGTTGTCTGACCGTACCTGACCGCCAGACCCTTCAGGTGCTGGGTCAATTGTTCCAGCACCAATCTGACCGCCCTGAGTTCCAGGACATTGATGGGTAGATGGGCCTCCTGAGGGCCCCACCTCCCCTGGAAGCGCAGGGACTTCCAGAATCCCCCCCAGCCCGAAAGACTGGCATCCGTTGTGACCGTCTCCGAAGAGGGAGCCAGGAAGGATCTGCCCCTTGTCAAGTTCCTGTGGTCCAACCACCACGCAAGGGACTGTCTGACAGAGGGGGGAATCACCCAGCTGTCGTCCAGAAATGCTGGGTCCTTGCTCCATACTGACAGGAGGTGAAGCTGCAGAGTTCTCAGATGAAACTGGGCAAAGGGCACCGCCTCGAAGCTTGCCACCATCGAGCCCACCAACTGCATTCCCTGCCGGATGGAGGGATGAGGGTTCGCGAGCAGGGATCTCGCCTGGGTTGTCAGAGCTTCCACCTTCTGTGGAGGAAGGAATATCCTTGACTGAACCGAGTCCATAATCATCCCCAGAAACGGGGTTACTGAGGAGGGGGACAGAGAGGACTTTGGGTAATTGATCACCCAGCCGAAGGACTCCAGGGTGGACACCACCAATCGAGTGTCCAGCTCTGCCTGCCGCAGAGACCGAGAGGTGATGAGTATATAGTCCAGGTAGGGCAACACGCGTATGCCCTTTAGTCTTAAGAGAGACATCACCCCTGCCAGCACCTTGGTGAAGACCCTGGGAGCCAACGTAAGGCCGAATGGCAGGGCCACGAACTGATAATGCTGATCCAACTGCGCAAATCTGAGGAACCTTTGGTGCCCTGAGAACACCGGAACATGCAGGTAAGCATCCTTGGTGTCCACAGATGTCATGAAGTCCCCTGGACGCAGCGAGGCAATGGCCGAGTGCAGAGTTTCCATACGAAAATGCCTGCTTCTGACAAACTTGTTTAGGATTTTCAAATCCAGAATGGGTCTTTTTGGGCACCGTGAACAGGTTGGAATAAAACCCCATGCCCCCGTCTCTTAAGGGGACCTTGCAGATGACCCCGAGCTCCAGAAGGTCCTGCACAGCCAGCATCAAGACTCGAGCTGAGGCAGGATCCTGTGGGATCCGAGACCCAACGAACCTGGAAGGGGGCATCACTGCAAATTCTATCTTGTAACCGGAGGAGACTACCTCCTGAATCCACCGGTCTGGGACAAGGCGTCTCCAGACATGCTCGAAGTGCTGTAGACGTCCCCCCACCCTGACAGGCGAGGGCCCCCCTTCCTGCTTGGGGGGTCTTGGGCCACCAGAAGGGGCCGGGACGGCGTCCTCTGTTCTTGTTCCAGGGTTCTGTGCAAGACCCAGAGAAGGACACCCCTCTACTCTGCTTGGTCCCACGGTAGGGGGTAGAGTGGGAGCTTGGACCACGAAAGGGCCGAATCTGACGCTTGCGCTGGGGCAGCTTGCCACCCTTGGCCAAGATATCTAATCTTTCTCCAAACAGGCGCAGTCCTTTAAATGGAAGCCCCGTAAGGGCCTTCTTGGCGACGTTGTCAGCAGCCCACTGGCGTAACCAGATCGCGCGGCGTATGGCCACACCAGAGCAGAAGATCTAGCGCTCAGCTTAATAGCATCGTCCGATGCAGATAGGATATAATTCACTAAGGTCTCACAGGTGGCCAGAGCGTTGGCGGCCTCAGAGGGCAAGTCATCCGCCCCTTCCAGGGCAGTCTTAACCACCGTCCTGAGCGCCACCGCCGTGATGGCTAAGGCGCACACCGGGCGGAGCGATGCTCCCCCAAATGCAAAGGTATGACATGCCAATTGATCAACTCGCCGATCCTCTAAATCCCGCAGCGTAGTAGTGTCAGGGGAGTGCATAATAGAGGTGTTGGACAGACTCAGAATCGGGGCATCGACCTCGGGCGGCGATGTCCAACACTTAACCAGATCGGCAAGAAATGGATACTTCTTATCCACAGCTTTAGGAATCCCCTGGAGTTTGCTGGGATGTTCCCATTCTTTCAGCACTAGGTTATTAAAGTGAGTTTGTTCGGGAAACTCCAACCGCACCCTAGCGGTATGAAACAGATCGCCCCTTTGCCGAGGGGCCGCGGGAGGGGGAGAGAGGGATAAGACATCAAAGATCTGAGACAGCAGTCTGTCAATGTCGTCCTGGGACCAAAGATCAGAACCAGACTCCTCCTGACTCCTGGACTCGTCCTCGTAGGATCCTGAGTCAGAGAGCAGTTCCCCTTCCTCTGATGGGGACTGAGCATAGGAAAGCAGTAGATCATCAGATTCTACAGGGAGAATAGTAGCCTCAGGATTCAAATGACGCCTCTTGGCAGTAGCCTTGCGCGCCAAGGAGCCAGCGATGAAGCTTTCCACACTAGCCAATCTAGAGGCCAAATCAGCGTGAGAATCCCCACTAGTATTGGGGGTTAAGCTCAAGCTTGGGGGAGTAGGGGAAGTAAGGCGAGGTGCGGGCCCAGCCGCGGAAGAGGTGGGGAGACCGGCTAGCGCCTGTTGAGCACAAGGTACGCAGACCCGTGTATTGTCACCGCTGCTAGGTGAAACCCCACAAGCTGCACACAAATGGGCTTGTCCCAGGGGGACCCCGTTCGTGATGTCCTGGGATACCTCCATATGGTGATTATTAAATTCAATATGCCAGTAGGGATTGACGCTTTAAGCAACCCTGGATGCCCCAATAACCCGCTGGGAAGTGGGAGTAAATTCTGAAATGGTCTGGACCGGGTGCTACGTCGGGCCGGGGGAAGTCACCGAGGACCGCTGTCTGAAAGACACAAGGGGAACAGGGATGTCAGAGCCGAGCGCGAAGAAGCAAGCTAGAGAAAAGATCGCCCATGAGGGCACTTACAGGTCTGCGAGGGGAGGACCGTCTTGACCACGCACATGCGAGAAGGAAATGGCGCCCAGCGAACCTCGAAGGGCGGGCCAGAGCGGGTGATGACGCGGAACGCGCCAGACTGAACCACGCCTCCCCCCCGGAGAGCGCGAAGCTAGAAGGCGCGCAGCCAATCAGGAGAGAATGGTAGATACGTCAGCGTCACTTCAGAGAAGAAGTCTGACAGAGTGAGTAAGGAGATTTGAAAAACGCTGTAGCTTCCCCGAACAGGGCTGCCGTATGCGCCATAGAGAACAAAAAAAGCGCTGCGGTTAGTTAAAAACTTAAAAGTGAAGCACATTCTGACACCCGGTAGCGGTAAAAGTCATAGGACTCTAGTGTAATTAGGGCAAGGATAGGCCATCAAACACACAACCCGCCCCCCCCCCTCTTTTTCCCCCCCACTAACGGGGGAATCTAGGGAGGAAGGTGACCCGAATACAGGGTTCACCGTTACGTGGGGGCACTGGTGCGGGAGGGGCATCCAACTGAAGGCTCACCATTCGCCTGAACCGCCTACCCTATGGAGGGGGATTGCGGTGGAGACTAGCTCCGTAAGCACACTAGGTGCTGTCTACCTTCACCCGACCAACGCAGCCCAGGCTGGGAGGCATTAATTCACAATGAGGACGGGTGGAAATAGTCCCGCAGGGCCTCGGGCTGTAAAGCCCCGCTCGCCTGCGAGAGCTTGATACTTCATGTCTTCGCAGTTCCAGCACTGCAGAGAAATCTGGGGATTTGTGGGAGGTCCCTCGGTGTATGTAGGGCCGGGAGGAGCTTGTTTTCTACATGTCTGCAGTGCACGGCGCCGGAGGATAACCCACATGTTATTACTACTACTGGAGCAGGACATGCTGTATGCTTAGAATATCCTTGCCTGAACTGTATCCAGATTCATTCCCAGGAAGGGTGTCACCAAGGAGGGACACAGGGAAGATTTGGGATGGTTGACCACCCAGCCAAATGACTCCAGAGTGGACACTACTAGCTGAGTATCCAGCTCTGCCTGTTGGAGGGACTGAGAAGTGATGAGAATGTCGTCCAAATAGGGCAGCATGCGAATGCCCTGAGACCTGAGACATCGCTCCTGCCAGCACCTTGGTGAACACTCTGGGAGCTGAAGTGAGACCAAAGGGCAATGCCACAAATTGGTAGTGCTGATCCTCCAGAGCGAACCTGAGGAACCTTTGATGACCTGGAAAAACAGGAATATGAAGGTAAGCATCCTTGATGTCCACAGAGGTCATGAAGTCCCCTGGACGCAGGGAAATGATGGCAGAGCGCAAAGTTTTCATGCGAAAGCGCCTGCACCTGACAAATTTGTTGAGGATCTTCAAGTCCAGGATGGGCCTGACTGACCCATCTCTTTTGGGCACGGTGAAAAGGTTGGAATAGAAACGCTTGCCCCTTTCTTGTAAGGGGACCTGACAGATGACCCCCAGCTGCAGAAGGCTTTGCACCGCCAGAACCAGAGCCTGAGCTGACATAGGGTCCTGAGAGATCCGGGATCTGATGAATCTTGGGGGCGGCCAGGCAGCAAACTATCTTGTAACCGGAGGACACTACCTCCTGAATCCACCGGTCTGAGACATGAAGCCTCCAGACGTGAGCAAAATGCTGAAGCCGCCCCCCCACCCAGATGGGTGAGGGCGCCCTGTCATGCCTGAGGGGGCTTGGGAGAAGACTTAGGCTTGGAGCCCCAGGATGAGCCCACGTCCTCTGCCCCTACCCCAGAAATCTCCTCGAGCCCCAGTAAGGGAGACTCCCCTCCCCTGTCTGGCTCCACGGTAGGGGGAAGAAAAGGAGCCCTGTCCCCGAAAGGGCCGAGACTGCCGCCTGCACTGGGGTAACCTGCCTGCCTCCCTTAGCCACCACAAGCCACCACAAGGGCAGAGGTTCTGCCACACATCCTAATGGTATCATCCAAGGCAGAGAGAACATAAGTCACAAAAACATCACAACGAGAGAGTGCATTAAACTCCTCACTAGACACATCATCAGGAGCACCATCTAGGACACTTCTAAGCAGGGTCCTAATAGCCACAGCCGTGATGGCAGAGGCACAAACCGGGTGCAGCGCCATACCCACACAGGCAAAGGCATGGGACGCCAGCTGATCAATACGCCGGTCCTCACCATCCTGCAGCGTAGTAGAGTCAGGGAAATGCATGACAGAGGTGTTAGATAACCCTAGGACCAGGGCATCCACCTCTGGAGGGGATGACCAACACTTCACCACATCAGCAGGAAAGGGATACCTCTTATCCCAATTCTTAGGGACTCCGGGAAGCCTGCTGGGACGTTCCCATTCCTTGAGCACGAGATTATTAAAATGGGCTTGCTCAGGAAATTCTAAACGTGGCTTAGCAGTATGAAACAATGCCCCCTGTTGCCTGGGAGCCGCAACCGGGGGAGAAATAGACAGAACCTCAAAAATCTGAGCCAACAGCCTATCAGTATCATCTGGGGCCCAGGGGTCAGAGCCAGAATCATTATGACCCCTGGGCCTCTCCTCAGATGACTCCGAGTCAGAGAATAACTCCCCTTCTTCCAAAGGGGTAAACCAGACAGTTCCAAGAACTCATCAGCCTACATAGGGAAAAGAGTGACATCAGGCGTCAAGTGCCGCTTCTTAGCAGAGGCCTTACGCGCCAAGGTATTAGCAAGAAACTTCTCGACACTAGCCAGTCTGGAAGACACATTAGGCTGAGAATCCCCACTGGTATGCAACTCAATGGGAGTCAAATTCAAGCTTGGGGGAGTTGGTGAAGCCATACGTGGCGCAGGCCCAGCCGTTGGTAAACCAGGCTGCAGCGCAAGCACCTGCTGGGCACAAGGTATACAGACCCGCGCATTGTCAGCACTAGTAGGGGACACCCCACAAGCTACACACAGCCAGGCTTGTCCCGAAGGAACCCCGATCACATTATCCTGAGACGCCTCCATATGGTGATTATAGCGACACAATAGGCCGATAGGGATTCACGCTATAAAAGCAACCTGGGATGCCCCAATAGCCTGCTAGGGAAGTGGGAGTAATTTACACACTAGGCCTCACAAGTATAATAACTAAATAGAGGGAGTAGGGCCGGGAGAAACCAATAGAGATCGACCTGTCTGAAAGACATGAGCAAAGAGAACCCCATAAGTGACATGTATAATGACATAGGGTAAATAAAGCCGCCCACGAGGGCACTCACGGACCACGGTAGGTAGATGCCAGCCACGCAGAAGCCGAATCCATAGAAAATGGCACCGGGTATACCTCGAGGGGCGCGTGGAGACAGTGACGTCGAACGCGCCGTCCGCGGGCCCCGCCCCCCTGAAGAGCGCGAAGCAGCACACATTACAAGCAGCCAATAACAGCGCACCAGCGCCTGAGGTAATGCCGCCGCCAACCGCGGAGCACAGTGAAAGCGCGCATGGCGGCATATTAAAAAAAACGCAACCAGTGCAACCAAGTCAGCGCGGAGACTGACACCAACCAGAAGCACATAATACAGTGAAGCACCGAGGCATATACACCCCCCCCCCCCCCCCGAGAGCTACAAGGGAGAGTGAGAGAGAGCTTAACATAGGGCCCACCAATAGACAGGGGCAAGGGGCATCCCATAGAGGCTCACCATATGCCTATACTGCCTACCCTTTGGTGGGTGCTTGCGGTGGAGCAGCGCACCTAAGCAACTGACAGCGGTGCTGCCTACCATCACCTGGACCAGCGCAGCCAAGGCTGGGAGGCACATTAATAATGGAACGGGTGGGAATAGTCCTACAGGGCCACAGGCTAATAGCCCCGCTCACCTGCAAGAAGAGAGAGCCATCTTCTTGTCCTTCACAGTCCAGACTGCAGAGAAATTCTGAGGATTTGTGGGAGGTCCCGGGTATTTGAGGGGCCGGGAGAAGCCAATTTTCGCAGTCTCTGCAGTCCAGCGCCATCTGGCGGAGTAATACCCAAGTGTAATGATTCTTATCTGAAGCAGGACGTACTGTATATTAAGAATAAAGTTATACTCACCTTTACGCTAAGACACTGGCGCTCAGACACTTACCGGATCGCCAGCAGGGTGAAGAATGCCCCCTGTCCCCAAGAACAATACAGGCAATCTGCAGAATTCCCCCACAAAATAAACCCTTAAAAAGTAGTGTGGCAGAACCCTTTGTCCCAGCAGGGGGCAATGGTGTGGTTGGGTGTGTGTGGGTAGCAACGAAGCTCTGTTATGACAGAGCAGACAGTAGAATACACGCAGGGAGCAGTTATACTCACAGACAGCACAACAGTGCATCTTGCTGATCCCCGTAGCTCACACAAGTGACATAAGCAGTGTAAGACAAAGAGCAGGTAGCAGCACTGGGACCCCGTTTTTGAGTATAACTGCTCATTGCCCCTCCTCCGCTGCCCACTGTCATCACAAAGCTACACAGTTTCATATACACCACACACACAGGCACCCCCAGGATTTAGAAGAGAAGTCCACTTACCTTAACCTTACCAGCCCTCCTGCAACGCTGAATGTGTTCCCACAGCCCTGGTCCCAGATGATGGGTGGGCAGCGCCTGTAATCAGCCAGAGCCCACCATTTTCATAGAAGCAGGCCCTATATAAACCATGTCCACCTGACAAAATCAGGGCGGCAGCAGTTCTATAGTTGTTCTTTATAACAGTGATTCAATAGATCATATAGTTGCAACTTACAATTTTTTTTTTAGAGCCTATAAAAAATTATTTAAAAACAAGGATGCAGTGATGAAAAACACAGGTTTTAAGAACAAAAATGTTTCTGTGAATATGAGGTTTAAACATTCCTACTCAACAGCTTTACAATTTACGTATTAAGACATCCTCGTCTTTGAAAATAATATCCCAAGTTTAAACATTTCTGTATGTAAACCTCCAATGGGACCCTGGTTTTGTAGAAGATTAGCACTTGTAAGAATGTGAGTTATGCTACAAAAATATACAGAGGCTCATAAACATAACCAACCCCTAGTTACCCTTCACTTGTCATGGCTTAGGTTTCAGGCTAACTGGCGTACATGCAATTTTAAAATTACACAACGATTCACTGCTAACTTTGAAAGTGATTAATCAAAGTCAAAAGAGAAAGCCAACCATCAAATAGGGTAGGTCTCAAATGTCCGTATTTTATATGCCTATGTATATATAAAATGTAAAAATAGGGAGGGAAAAAATGAACACTCTATTTCATCAAAACGGCATCTGTAAAATTACGTACATGCATTTCATTTATTACCAATTAAACCTTCAGTTACTGTTTGACTTACATCATGCATACCTCAGTCCTGCTACTTGATTACACAATCAGAAACATTTCTGTAATACCCGCAAGACAAAAAAAGGTCACTTAAGAAAACGGATTTTAGTTTACTCACCTTAAAAACCTTTTCTTGAAATACATCTGGGACACAACTGCTTTGAACGCTCACTGACGATCCTAGCTCTGCCCATCAGAATGCTGAACACTATTCACACCTGTTAAAGCAGACCTCCAGTCAATAATTCAAAGCTTAGTAAATTGCTCCTCTGAAGCCCCTCTCTGGCTATCCGTGACATAAGCTAACGGAGTGGGATTAACACCATGCCAATGTTTGGAATAGCAGGCAAATTTTGCACTCTTAAACATGCAAGGCAGCGGCCATCTTGCCACACACATGAAGGAGCCGATTCTGATAAATCGACGTCAAAATTGCCTCATAGCTCTGAGTAATCATCTCTTATCTCTAGCAAGAAATAGAAAGCCTTCAGTTGTAACGTCTCATCTTTACTTCTCTAGCTGCTAATAACTTCTACATACATTGTATCCCCTGACTGGATACTTCTGCAGCAGCAGCCACCATAGAACAACATTGTAACAGTTTCCCCCACACAGATCTCTCTTGCTACATTAGTGGTTTATTCGGTGATTGTGTGTGTGTAAAATGACAGGCAAGCTTCTCCTTGTTTCTGAGGCATATCTCTCTCTCAGCCTGGTGTGAATTCCTGCTGTCACAGCTGGTAAGCAGGGCTATCAGGTGTGGCAAGATGGCTGCCCCCATGTAACTCAAGCATGAATAATCTAAACCACAAAATCCACATGAGGTTAAGCCCACTCAAACTGATCATAAGATGGGAAGCAGTTTACTAAACTTTTTTTTTTTTTTTTTTAACTGGAGGTGCACTTTAAATTGCAGCAACAAGGTGGAGGGTAGCAACTCCAGATATACTTCAAGGAAATGATCTGACCATGAACACTAAAGTGTAAGTTTCTTGATCGTCCATATGAGCAAACAGGTTCTTTAATTCTTCACCTTGTCCCAAAACCGTGTAGAGAGCGGAAGGACACAAGCATTAACATCATCAGTCTGTTAAAAAGACATCAAAAGCTGAGAACATTTTTTCCAGACAGGAACTCGGCCTGGCACCTCTAAACCTTGGCAGCCAAATCCGAAGCAGGATGCACACAACAGGCTTCATAAACTCAGACAGGGCATGCAAGGACCAGAATGCAAGGATCTAAAACCTGAATGAGGAAGGTTTACTTCAGAAGCTCTAGGGAATTGAAAGATTGCATTTCAGCACATTCCTTACCACATTTAGAAGATGCAAAAATGCAGACTAGTCTGTACTGTTTGTACACACCGTATTTTTCGCCCTAGCATTAGACCTAGCATTAGACCACCTGTTAATTTCCAAGGTTTTAGGAGGTGCCCTTAGCAAATGAGCTGGCACAATTAAAATGTATATTTAATATTTGTTATTATTAAATCAGTTGATCAGTTGGAATAGGGGTGGTGCAATGTGCACCCCTTGGTTTGAAATTTAACATGTATGCTTCAAGGCTAGTGAAAATAGCTGAAAACTACAGGCCACTGATGAAAATAACTTGGGCTCGGCCATTTCTATGTTTCAGCAACTTAGGGATAAATATAATTTAATGCTGAAAGATTTATTTGGGTCACTCATTTATATGCAGGTCACTCATTTTATTTACTCCTTAACAAAGGGCAAGCCAGGGCTAGATATGCTCACATTCTTTGAAAATCAATGCCAACAAGACCCTAGGGGTAGGTGGGGCAGCTCAAAAATATACAATCAGGTGAGACTAGGGCTGGACAGTTCGAGCCTGTCTTATATACAGAGAGTTGAATAAGGAATGGGATCATAAAATCTGGCAACAGATGTGGAGAGCGTTCTTTGGCACTGCAGCGTCAGTTATGTCAATTGAGGCAAATGTGAAGGTAGTTCTGAGATGGTACCTGGTTCCTGAACAATTGGTGTATTATGCTGGCAGATTTCAGGGGTTCTGTTTCCAGGGGTGTCTCTCTTCAGAGTCGTACCAACATGTATAGTGGGAGTGCGTCATGGTCAGGGGTTTTTGGTTCGAAAATGTTGATGTCCTTAGTAAAGTCTATAGTAGGCAAATAGAGTTAGATGCTTGGATAGCTCTTTTTAATAGACCTATTCAACCTAGCACATTGATGCAAAGACAACTGGCCTACCACATCTTGACGGGAGTGAAAATGGTTATTGCTAAAGCGTGGAAGCCACAAGAGCTGCAGGGAATTTAAAAACAAGGTTAACTACATTAGGTATATGGAATAAATCTATCGCTATCCATAATGGGAGTCTGGATAGATTTCGAGAAATGTGGGCTCATGGGTCCAACATTTTTAACCAACTGACCTTGGTTAATCTTTTGACTATTTGAAGGCTATGGAGCAAGTTTGGGCTATTTATCTCTCCCCTCCCTTTTTTTTCCTTTTCTTCTGCTTCTGCTTTTCTCTTCTTCTTGGGGTGTATAGCTCCCTTCTGTTGTGTTTACATGAAGTCCAGATTACATTACTCAATTATGACTAAACAATTTGGTGCTTATATGGATCACAACTTATAGTTTAGGTTAAAGCTTGAGAAAAAAAAGAAAACCGTTTTCACGATAATAGAGCTTTAGCCTAAAACTTACAGGGGCACTCAGGTCCGATGCATACCCCCTTTAGCCACCCGAAATTTGTGTAACTATCCACCATGAAGCCAATCTAAAGTCCTCAATTTAAGCATCATTACTTATGGCCCATTTACACCAAGCAATTATGGAGCAAGGAATCTTCAAAGCGACTGCAATTTAGAAATAATCGCTCGGTGGCGAGAATTGGTTAATCGGTCAGCAATCGTATCATTTCATCTGGCTAAAAATTTCTCATTCATCACTTGAAGATTGGAGTGTGTAAACAGAAGTGGCCCTCGAGAAAAAAAGTGTTTTGCTGCAAGATGGCTCTATAGCGACCAACTGACCAGCAAATCTTCAGTGTCTGACCACAGTCGCTCAATCGCAGAACATCTGTATGGTCGGTTCACTGAGTGAACAGCCAATTGATCTGCTCATGTAAACCCAGCATAACTCTCGACATACTCCTACACTTCACTCAGTGTGCTATTTGACTGCCAACACCAAATTGGATTTGCAGGGCAGGTGCAGCGCCATACACCGCACTCTGCTAACACAACCGGGAAAAACCTTTTGGGGCCTGGAGGGAACATGGACGACTCACACAATTGTGCTTTGAACATCTTAACAAATCAAATGTTTACCTATAGACAGATACAATACAGTATGGAAGAAAGGAAAGTCAAGAGTCTTGTCATTTAGCCTGTCAGGGTTTCATATTTCTAGTTGATCACCAGTCCTGTGTGTTAAGGCCGTATGTTTGATTCCTGGTATCTCTGTAGATCCCTGGCATACCTTTAGATGTACAGCCTTCATAGACCAGACTGCAGCTGTGCTCTAATTGTCATTGCAGTCCAGCACTGCCTCAGGTATTCCCAGGAGTTAATATTAGTAAGCCGACTTTAGCCTCCAGTTCCGATTGGTCGATGGCCACATAAAGCTAGGCCTCACCCTGCCTGTGATAGCCATTGCTTTGTGTGCTTTCATATCTGCCCGTGTTTGACCTCCAGACCTCCTAGTCTTTCTACCTTGTCGATTTGGTTTAACTGATCTGCTCGCGTATTCCCCCTAGCTTCACCCGACAACTCCTACTACCTGTAGTCCCGCCTCTCAGAGATTATTGGTTGCGCTAATAAGTCCTGGGGGCAACCATGTCTGGTGAAGCATAACCAGCATCCTGGCAAATGGGGGCATACTATAGGTGAAGCTAGAGACAGAGATTGGTCAATACTCTCTGATTTGCGAACCAGTGAGTCTGACATAACCCTTCTTGATGAACAACAAAGCAATAAGATTGCACAGTCCATTCCACTATTTACCGTATTTTTCGCCATATAAGACGCACTTATTTTCCCCCAAAAGTGGGGGGAAAATGCCAGTGCGCCTTATCGGGCAAATGTAAAAAAAATAAATAAATAAAAAAATTAAACTCACCCGTTCCCGGCACTCCCACGTTGCCTGCCGCACTGCAGGAGGCCAGAAGAAGACAGAAGAGCGGTGGGCTCTGTCCCCGTCCCCGCCACTGCTATTGCTGAGGCAGTGATAGCAGCGGCAGGGACGGAGGTAGCGCCTGCCACTCCGCCATCATCTCCTGCGCTCCAGCTGCTGCCTCTTCCGGCAAGGGCAGGAGTGAACAGCCGGGTCCATGCAGCAGGTGGGCGTGGCCTGCATCGCGTAGGCGCAGGTCACGCCCACTCGCTGCACGGACCCGGCTGTTCACTCCTGCCCTGGCCGGAAGAGGCAGCAGAGAAGTTGCGGAGGAGAGGAAGGAGCGGCTGTCCCTGTCCCCGCCGCTCCTTCTTACTGGCCGGGCAGACACCCGGCTCCATAGAACGGGTGGGCGTTGCCTGCGCCGCGATGCTCGCCGACGCTGCGCAGGCCACACCCACCCATTTCACGGGGCCGGGTGTCTGCGCGGCCCGGCCAGTAAGGAGCAGCGGCGGGGACGCGCCTCCATCCTCAACGCGGGAGCGCCATGAACATGCGAGTTCATTTTTGTTTTCTTTGTTATTGTGTGCCTATGGTGAACAGGGGGGAGGGTGCCACACTGCTTCTATGGGGAATAGGAGAGGGGGTGCCACACTGCCTATATGGAGAATAGGAGGGGGGTGCCACATTGCCTATATGGGGAATAGGAGGGGGGTGCCACATTGCCTATATAGGGAATTGGAGGGGGTGCCACATTGCCTATATGGGTAATAGGAGGGGGATGCCACATTGCCTATATGGGGAATAGGAGGGGGGTGCCACATTGCCTATATAGGGAATTGGAGGGGGTGCCACATTGCCTATATGGGTAATAGGAGGGGGATGCCATATTGCCTATATGGGGAATAGGAGGGGGTGCCACATTGCCTATATGGGGAATGGGAGGGGGGTGCCACATTGCCTATATGGGGAATAGGAGGGGGGTGCCACATTGCCTATATGGGGAATAGAAGGGGGGCGCCACATTGCCTATATGGGGAATGGGAGGGGGTGCCACATTGCCTATATGGGGAATAGGAGGGGGTGCCACATTGCCTATATGGGGAATAGGAGGGGGTGCCACATTGCCTATATGGGGAATAGGAGGGGGTGCAACATTGCCTATATGGGGAATAGGAGGGGGGTGCCACATTGCCTATATGGGGAATATGAGGGGGGTGCCACATTGCCTATATGGGGAATAGGAGGGGGGTGCCACTTTGCCTATATGGGGAATAGAAGGGGGGTGTCACATTGCCTATATGGGGAATGGGATGGGGTGCCACATTGCCTATATGGGGAATAGGAGGGGGGTGCCACATTGCCTATATGAGGAATAGAAGGGGGGTGCCACATTGCCTATATGGGGAATGGGATGGGGTGCCACATTGCCTATATGGGGAATAGGAGGGGGGTGCCACATTGCCTATATGGGGAATGGGAGGGTGTGCCACATTGCCTATATGGTGAATGGGAGGGGGTGCCACATTGCCTATATGGGGAATAGGAGGGGGTGCCACATTGCCTATATGGGGCATGGGATGGGGGGAATGCCACACTGCCTATGGGATGGGAGGAATGCCACACTGCCTATATGGGGAACAGGATGGGTGGAATGCCACTCTGCCTATGGGAATGGGATGGGGAGAATTCCACTCTGCCTATGGGAAGGGGGAATGACACACTGGCTATTGGGAATGGGAGGGGGATTACTGTAATTGGAGGATACTGCACTTTGCCTATTATTTGGTTAAAAATATTATTTTTCTAATTTTCCTCCCCAAAATCCTGGGTGCGTCTTATAGGGCGAAAAATACGGTAATCAAAGTAGGGAATATAAAAATCAGTGACCACTCAGGACTCTACCATGGTTGTGCAGAAAGCATAAAACTTAATTGAAAATCTCCAAGGTATGCAGCAAATCTGTGATTATTTTGGCACATGAATTTGATTTTAAATAAAGAAAACATCTGGAATGTTTTCTTTCACTAGGGGCTTGTACCGCTTGAAAGATGTATTTACAATGTGTTCCTATAACAGCTAGTGCATTTCCGAGATTCGGCTAATGATTACCGTCTAAATGGCACAAGTCAACTACTGAGCCAAATAAGCCTTAGACAAATATGTAAATTAATCCTGAAGTGTGACACAGCCACGTGATGGGTTTCACACTTCATAAATGTAGTTTTAAAAGCAAAAAAATTTGCATGTCGAAGGATGATTCAATTTGACGTAAAGCTATTTTAGGGTATTTAATTCCCTGATTTCCTAACCAAAAAAGCCTCAGTTTTCTTACTAAATAACATTGAAATCACTTTCAAAAATATACTAAATATAATCTAGAACACTTGATTTGTACCACTAACAAAATAAAAATTACTACTTTAGGATTTATAGTTAAATTAAAAATAGGATAATGCATTGAAAATCATTAAGCATTAGTGCGTTTGAGATTCCCCCAACGTTACCTTAAACCGGATCTTCACCCTGAATAAGAGTCTATCTTGTATGTTTCATTCACCCTGTACATACAGATTGCTCACATTAAAAACCATCCTACCTGCACCTAGTGCGTATTCTGAGCCTTTAAACATCCAAGATGGCGGCTAATGGAGCATCAGGCAGCCTGCAGACAGGAGGTGTCTTCTGCCTGTGCCTTTCTGCATTCTGGGATTACTGTCCTTTTCATAACCCCAGCTCTGCTCCTCCTGTGCAAAGCACTATAACCCCACCCCCTGCACCCCGCCCCCTCTCCTCTCCTCAGTGTGTGTTGCTTCTGAGACAAGATGGTGGCGCCCGTATCCTAGAGCCCTGAACAGAGTTGAAGCCCAGCAGAGGAAAGAATAAAAAGTAAGCGACTAAAAATATATTAATTTTAGATGCTGGAGAATAGTTTAAAGTGGACCAATACCCAGGGCCGATCACCTCCCACCCCGCGGGACATCCGAGATCGGGATGTCCCGCGGGGTGAAACCCCCCAGAAACCCCAAAAAGATCTTGCCTGATCCGCCGCCGCTTCCCGCGCGCCCCTCCAAACGTGCGCGCGCCCGCGCCGGCCCTCTGTGGATGGCCGGCGGGGGCGCGCGCGCGCCGAGAGTGACGCGCGGGAGGCGGCGGCGGAAGCGGCTTGGACGTTCCTGTCCCCCGCCTGGACGTTGGCGAGGATTGGCTGCGGCGTTCACGTGGGAGCGGGGAGAGGTGAGTTTTTTGGGGTTTCTGGGGGGTTTCACACAGCGGGGCACCCTCGATCGGGGTGCCCCGCCGAAGTAGACCAAAACCCAGGATAGTCAAAATCCTGGGTGTTGGTCCACTTTAAGGGTTTGGGTTTTTCTTTAAAATGATGCTGAAGGTCTGGTTTAAAGCAGACCAACAGATAAAAATGACTTAAACCAACACAACAAACAGTGCTCATATGCATCCCTCCCCCAGGATTGCTGCACATAAAAAACCTGCTGTGATAAATTTTAGAAACAAAATGGCGGCTCATGTATCTGCAGGCCGTCTGCAAATAGATGAAGTGCTGCTGGGTTTCCTGTAACTGTGCATTACCAGTTATGTCAGTTGAATCCAGGCAGCAGCATGGCTCAGATGCTAGGAAAGGAAGCATCTGCTACCACTAGAAAATTGGTGAGGTGGCGTTTTAGTTTTGAGTGGAAGCAAGAGCAAATGTAAGCGCTTACAATGCTTCAGTATCCTGCGTGCAGATGGGGAAAGTTTAGGGGAGTTTTTTTTGCCCAACTGTGCCAGGCTGTTGGTCCAGTTTAATCACTTAACCTTCCCCCCCACCCCACCCCCCCCCCCCCCCCCCCCCCCCGGCAATCCAGCACCATTAGCTTCCCGGCAGTCACGGGGGCAGGACATTCAGCGGCTGGAGTGTCACTGACTGGCGCTGTCACATAGCAGCGGCGACAGTGGCTACCAACACCCTTACCACAGAGGGCGTTTGTCCACTTTAAGGACATTAGGGTTGATTCAGAGCCCCTTTCTGGCCATTTTTTTTGAGGTCTTGCTACCAAACGAAAAATCCCACAAAAATGAAAACATTTCACACAAAAATTTTCGAAGAAAAAAAGCCTCTGCTGAATCCGACAAGGGGGAAAAACGACAGAGAATGGAAATTTTCATGCCAAAAAAATGGTGAGAAAGGGGCTCTGAATCAACCCCATTATCTAGGCACATAATACATTAACTCATAATAACATTTAAAAATGACTTTAAAAGTGGAATGACACTTTAAAACGGACCTTCAGCATAATTTAATGAAAAGCCCAAACCCTTATAAAACTATTCCCCAGCATCTAAAATAAATATATCTAACGTTTTTAGTCACCTTTTATTCTTTCCCCCACTGGCCTGCAAATCTGTTCAGGACTCTAGGATACGGGCGCCGTCATCTTGGCTCAGTGGCATCACATACGGAGAAGAGGGGTCAAAAGAGCAGAGGGGCGGGGTTATAGCTGTGCTTTGCACAGGCAGAGCAGAGCTGGGGTCAGGAAAAGAACAGCAATCCCAGAATGCAGAGCATAAGACTTAGAAGACACTTCCTGTTTGCAGGCAGCCTGACACTCCATGGAACGCAATCTTGGATGTTTAAAGGCTCAGAAAATGCAGTAGATGCAGGTAGGATGATTTTTAATGTGAGCAATCTGTATGTACAGGGTGGGGAAAACATATAAGATATGCTCTTATTTAGGGTGAAGGTCTGGTTTAAGGCAATACTGGATAAAGTTAATACACACCGCACAGCACTTTCTGGCTCCATATGCACAGTATAGTGACACTGCACGTGTGCATGACGGGGTTATCAGAAGGAAGCAAGGCTTGTTTCCAAGGAATCCACCACTTCCCATATGCCAGAGCACTTTAGTTTAAAAGCCATGTTAGATTTCTATTTTAAGCTCCAGCTTGGCCAAATAGGAAATGGTCTGTTGGCAACAGAATATCGTTGTGGTAGTGCCAACTGGCCTCCAGCTACACAGTGTGCAGCAGAATTTCAACATGCATTCCCAAGTTACAAAAAGTGTACTTAACATAAATACTGAAAAACGTGGCCCGGTGCCAGGAAAAGCAAAGACAATAAGCCCTGGCTTACATGTTTGCTTTTATCGGTCCAATGTTAGAAGGAAAAACAAAATGTCAAAATCCCAAAAAAAGAAAAAAAAATATTTCCCAAGCTTACGGGGTCAGACCAAAAAATGGCAAAAGCAAAAATTGAAAGGGAAAAGAAAATTATTTTTCTTTAGTAGGAAAACTATGGGTTATGGGATTTTGGTCCTTTCCCTGGGGGCACAGCTGTGTGAAACTACCCCCCCCCCCCCCCAGATCGCTGAAGCCAACTCACCTTATCCCAGTCCCACGACGCGTCTAAGAGCAGTGGCTCGGATGGCCGCATCCGCCGCTTCCCCAGGCATTAAAAAGCCGCTGCTCTTAGACGTGCTGTGGGAAGAAGTGAGAGAGATCGGGTGATCCGGGGGGTTTCACACAGCGGGGCACCGCCGATCAGTGTGCCCCCGGGGAAAGGCCCAAAACCCAGGATAGTCAAAACTTTTGACAATCTTTAAACAATGTGCCAAGCTTATCTGTAACTATTTTGTTTCCTATTTGCTTGCAACTCTGTGTTAAAAAATAAAACCGTTCTCTCTAGCAACAATGTATTTACCCTAGCAGACTATCCTGGGTTTTGGTTGGGGGTGCCCCGCTGTGTGAAACCCCCCAGGTCGCCCGAACAAACTCACCTCTTCCCGGTCCTATGCTGGTGGCCACATCTCCCACTACCCTCTAACAGGGAGCCTGCCGCAGCAAGCATTCACAAATGCCTGGAGTGGGCACGCACCCTGCTAGAGGGATGTGGCCGCTGCTCGCGCATGCGCCGTTGGACCGGGAATGGAAAGCTTTTGGGCCACCTGGGGGGGGGGTCTCACACAGCAGGGCACCCCCGATCAGGGGGGCCCAGGGGGAGAGAGTATGCCTGCCCTGGAGTCTCATAGGTTGCCTATAAAAAGGAAAAAAAAAATACATGGGACTAAACTAGTACCAAGTTCTAGCTACACCACTAACCTCATTGTAGAAAAGAAAGCAATATAATTATCTAATAACACAAAATAACCCCATGCTATGGACTCCAACACACGCAACGAACATTCTTCACCTTGGTCACAGCAACTAAATTCTAATTTATTAGGATTTAAAGAGCACTTAGCAAGCTTCCAATAATCCTGTAGCCGTCTGTGTAGCAGCAAAAAAGATCAAATAAAATAAATGAATAAATGAACCACAGTCAATGTTCCCATCAAGGCCAACAGATTGTTCTGCCATAAATGATTCAATTTACTGTTAATGGCGACTCACTTACAATAACAGTTTTGAAAGAGCAAATGAGCTTCACATATCTCAGGGGTGTGAATCCTAATTGTACATTTACAACTCGTGCATTTTAAAAAGGGAAATTTCATTTCAGTTGTAACATAAGATTTGACAAGGTTCCTTTTTCATTCTTAAAAGGGACTATAAATCCAACGGCAATAATTAGGCAGCAAGCGGCTCATCTGAAGCCTGTCCCATGTGCCTCTCCGCCATTCCCTGCAGCACATGGTAGAAGCTGTAGCAGGTCTCCAAATGTTCCTGGTTTAAAGTGAACCAAAAACCAGGGTAGTCTTATTTCGCCTCCCCCAGGCATTCAGATTCTGGAAAGTCCCCAGTAAACTCACCTTCTCCCTTCATCCAACAGCATATGGTGCACCTGCGCCAGGAATTGTGAATGGCCAGCGCGAGCATGCTACCCGTTAGAGAAGGAGTACTCAACCACTTCTTATAAAGGTCCATATACAGGCATCTGGTGTGAGGTGAAGGTCTGGGAGGTGAAGATCCATATAGTTAGAAATCAGCGCACTGGGGGGGGGGGGCTATAGATTACGCAGGCCAAACTAAAAAAGGCTGGGGTGGATGGGCAGAGCTGGAGGGGCAGGAATGGATGGGGCAGATATGGCGGGACAGAGATAGATGGGGCTGAGCTGGGGCAGCGGGACAGGATTGGATGGGGCAAAGAGACCGAGAAACAAAGTTGGTGTGTACCTTGCAATGCCACTTCCCGTCTGTGCAGTATTTCATATTGCAATGCTAGGTGCCAGGGAGCAGAGTCATGACACTGGCAGGGAGACTAAGCACTACATCACTGATCAAGTAAAGGGAGCAGCGCGGAGCACGGCAATACAAAAGCAACTGAGTGCAGGGCTGTTAGGGCAGGGAAATATGGTGCCGAGGTCCGCATTTGGACCCCGGTCCGCTAGTTAAGTACCGCTGCGTTAGAGGGTAGCAGGGATGCGGCCACAGGCGCAGTCGTGTCTGCTCGGCTAGATTCAGCTGGAGCAAAGTAGAGTCTTGGATGAGTCGGCAGGAGCAGATCCGATGGACGCCAATTGGACGAGAGCCCCCATATGCACCGTAGGACCAAGCAACTGCATCTCAGATCAGAGTGCACAGAGGGGGGTCAAGGACCAAAACCCAGAATTTTGACTTGATCTTAAGTACCACTTTATAACAAATAAAAATCAAAAGGGGCAGTACCCCTCAACAAACTGAAGATACCAATTAGGAATGTATTTCCACTAACGATTTTGTTATTTCAAACTTTCCCCACTTATTTATTTAAAGTGGACCAAAACCCACAGCGATCAGCCCAGGAATCTGTAAGATTCCCTGGCCGATAGATTACCCCCCCCCCCCGGGGCATCCTAAATCGGGATGCCCCGCTGTGTGAAAACCAGCAGGTCGCCCTATACACTTATACTATCCCTCTAGCAGGGCACGTTCTCTTTTAGAGGGTAGCAGGGAATACGCCCACCAGCGCGCTCGGGCCGCTGGCCTTAGAAAAGCCTTAGACGATGTGGCGTCAGCTGCTCTAAGCGTGCTTGCATCCCCCGCAACCCTCTAACAGAGAACGTGTCTGCGCCAATTAGACAAGCGGCCACGCATGCACCATAGGACCGGGAAGAGATGAGTTGGGTTCGGCTATCTGGGGGGTTTCATGCAGCAGGGCACCCTGATCAGTACCAAAGCCCAGGACAGTCAAAATTCTGGGTTTTGGTCCACTTTAATTTTTTGCAGGAGCACACAAACTGCCACTCTGTCCTTTAGTACCCAGCATGAGAGAGTACGGCAAGTCACAGGGGTCCCACAATTGTATCTGAATATATTAGGAGTTAAAGAATGCCCATTACCGATAAAGCTGCACTACTGACACGCACGTCCCCGCTTGGCCACTTACTGTATAAGGTATTTACATAGAATCTATTTTTAGAAGCTTTGAAATGGCTTATTTTAAACTTTTCCAAAGGGGATAAGGCAGAAGGAAGTTAGTGTGTGCCTGGGACTTAAAAAAAAAAAAAAAAAAAAACGGAATCATGTCAAGTCTGACGCTGCAGCATTTAAAGGGGCATTTGCGAAGCCCTGCACTTAACATGATAACCTGAGCATTCTTGAGCTATAACAACAACAACTGGGTTCCGAGATCCCTCAGCTCCTGCAGAAGCCTCTCTGCTGCTTCCACCTGATGTGTTTGGCTTGCCGGTGCGCACAGCAGAGAGATTCTGCATCTGTCGCAATCTTGATTTTCATATGTATCATAGAGCTTCATGCCTTGGCAGCAGCATCTTGTGATTCCACTCCACTGAGAGGGGAGCGCATACGCCAACGCCCTCCAGACACTGCCAACAGTGCTTGCGGAGTGTTTTCCTAAAAGCGTGAGTGCCAAAGAGCCATGCTGATGTAAAACCAGCCTTGATCTTCAAGGTTCAGTTCTGTCTCACAAAGCTCTGAAAAACAATTTAAAAACTGCAGTTTTGGAGGAGGTCCTGGAAAGCAGATCATACCACACTCACTCAGTGAGTACACTCACTATATTGTACGATCGGGGGGGCAAGCCATGTCTTGTGACTGGTGACCTGATCACCCAGGAGGCAGAATAAGGACTTCATTAGAGGCCAGAACATAGTCGCAAGTCAGTATGTGGAGAGACCCATGTTAAGCTTAATATAGGGGGGCTAAAGAGACCAAAAAACCCTCTACTTAGGTAAAGGAAAAGAGTGGCTTTCCTAGAACGGAAAGTATTTGCACAGTACCCAGTTCAAGGACAGATAGCATTACCAATCTACCCTTGCAGTAGGCGGAGCTATGCAAATCATCTCTTTGGATGGCACAGAGACGTAAAGAGATGATTTGCATAGCTCCGCCTACTGCAAGGATAGATGGGTAATGCTATCTGTCCTTGGACTGGGTACTGTGCAAATACTTTCCGTTCTAGGAAAGCCACTCTTTTCCATTAGAGGCCAGAAGGACTATTACATTGAAACTGTAAAAAAAAGCACAATTTTTCATCTCAAACATTTGTATTTCTTTCATATTCTTTCAGCTCGGTCCCCCAAAAGCTCACATTTGGAGTTAGAGTGACATCAGCCACCTGCATGTTTCCCAGTGGTGGCTTATCCGATTATCAGAAATAAGAAGTGCTCTAATCCCTTAAATTTAGTCATTACCTCCTAAAATTCATGCTAGAAAATTACCCCTTCCCTTTCAGTAACTGATGAAACTAAATTTAAGACATCTGAGTGATCCCAGCTGTGCAGTTGATGATTACATTAAGCTTGAAAATATTACACCGAAAATCAGGCTCCTGCAATCAAATAATTAATCTGTAATCAATACAGTGCACTCACTGGTCACATTTTACATTTCATGAGATGGTGAATGTGCTGATTATAAGGGCTCTCTCTCCTCTACCATAAAATCTTTTTTTTACTTTTATGCTTCAGTTATGACTTCCTGAACTACTTTCTACACCAGTGCATCACCTGGTGAACTCTGAAAAGAGAGACTAAGGACCAGATGTAAACCATTAACTTTTTTAATCTCTACTAATGGTTCTACTATTGTGTTTTTACCTCATTCAAAAGAAAAGAAGTCCACAAGAAATAGCCCCAACATCCACAAAAAAAAAATCCCTGTTAGACCTAACGGTAGCGTTTTTCCTACGAGTCCTTCAGGACGACCCGCGGAAAGGAAACACAAACTGAACAGAGGTTAAAAACCCCACCCCTTCCACTCCATCTTAGTCTTAATCGAGTAATATAAGGTATACCGTAGGACAATGGGAGCGAATTAAGGTGTTGTCCGGAACGACAGTTACTGGTAAGTCTAACAGGTATTTTCTCCCTTTGTCCTTCAGGATGGGCAATGCAAGGCAACAAGCAACAGGTTTGCAGCATCTTGCTACCACTGTTGAGCCAGATTGAGTATATACAGTATATACTCTTTAAAGCAGACCTCCCCCTGTATGGGCTGGAACTTGTGATTACTGGATATTTTTTTTTTTTGGGGGGGGGGTATTGAGTACATATGGACATTGTATGCTTGAGCACAAATTTAAGAAGACAAACACAAGCAGTGAGTGCACACATGCCCAGAGCTATGGGCAAATGGGAGGTTGGGAAAGCCTGGGGAAGATGGTGCCAGTTGGTTACAGGTACTTTTAATTATTTGCTGCTGGCTTCATTCAGTGGTTGCATAGTGCGGAAGTAACCGACTGTTGCTCACTCTTAGAGATTTAGGCAGGCATATCAAAACCAAGTGCCCACCCCATAGTCATATCGTGCCTCCTTGCAACCTGCAAGGACAGGTACATACTTGCCAATGAGCCATCACAGAAGTAGTAATGTCCCACCACTGGATGCTTCAAGCATCTACATTAAGACTCCTCAGAACAGGACAGCTGAGGCATATCACCTTTCTAACATTATGGGTAATTATTTATACTTCATTTTAAATGTTTTTTATTGTAAAAATGTTCTTTACAGAAACCCATACAACATCACCAAGAAGGAAAATGATCTAATTGTTTTTGTAAATGAGGCAATGAATGTATGCCCCTGAATATGGACAATAGTACAAGAAGCCAAACGATCTACTGTGTATAAGAATAAAATGTAACAATTCAATATAAACCATTTTCAGCAGAGGTAAAAGCTAAGAAACCCTGAAGAGGTTGTGTCCTCTGGGAAATGATTCACTATGATGCATCACAGGGTTTTCAGTGCTAAAAAAACGTGTTTTATTATAAGGTCTTTCCCAGTCAATCCCTCTTATTCCCAGGTCTTCCCCAGTCAATCCCTCTTATTCCCAGGTCTTCCCCAGTCAATCCCTCTTATTCCCAGGTCTTCCCCAGTCAATCCCTCTTATTCCCAGGTGTTCCCCAGTCAATCCCTCTTATTCCCAGGTCTTCCCCAGTCAATCACTCTTATTCCCAGGTCTTCCCCAGTCAATCCCTGTCCTCCCAGCTCTGCCCCCATCCCACCCGCCTTATTCCCAGCTCTGCCCCCATCCCACCCGCCTTATTCCCAGCTCTGCCCCCATCCCACCCGCCTTATTCCCAGCTCTGCCCCCATCCCACCCGCTTTATTCCCAGCTCTGCCCCATCCCACCCTTCTTATTACCAGCTCTGCCCCCATCCCACCCTTCCTATTCCCAGCTCTGCCCCTATCCCACCCTTCTTATTCCCAGCTCTGCCCCAGCTATCCCTCTTATCCCCAGCTCTGCCCCAGCCATCCCTCTTATTCCCAGCTCTGCCCCAGCCATCCCTCTTATCTCCAGCTCTGCCCGAGCCATCCCTCTTATCCCCAGCTCTGCTCCAGCCATCCCTCTTATTCCCATCATAGGTTCTCCATCAATGCCCAATAAAGATAATGCTGGGGGAGGGACAAGCAGCTCATGGTATATATGATGCGATTACAACTACAAACTCTCCAAGCCCTTCAACCTTCCGCAGACTGTGATGAACGGACCTCAACTAAAAGTACTTGAATATTCCTGCCCTAGGGTATCCTAATACCATCTCAAGTTAAATTGCACAGTAAGAACTGGAAAATATCGCATCACAGTTTATCACAAGGCTAGTCTGTGATATCTAGGTTTAGATACAAATTACATCCTTTATTTGTTCTAGGGGGCAGTTAGAGCATGCTTATAGATTTTCTAGGTTAAAAGTTGGAGGTACTATAAGGCCTAAACCTTAAGCTTGAGAATGCCAATTCTAGGAATATGTACATGCAGTGGATACGTTACATTGGCCTTGCCCTCCATTAGACAATTTTATATGTTCAGTTATGCTTATTCATATGCCTATACATGGTGAAAATGTATTTGAGTCGTCATAAACAAGAT
This sequence comes from Gastrophryne carolinensis, assembly GCA_027917425.1. Classification (NCBI taxonomy): domain Eukaryota; kingdom Metazoa; phylum Chordata; class Amphibia; order Anura; family Microhylidae; genus Gastrophryne; species Gastrophryne carolinensis. The sequence continues at coordinate 385,497,064 of CM051239.1, forward strand.
GATTGTCTTTTTATTTGATAAAAAGTTGTTTGTTGTTGCTTGTAATGTATTTGACGGTATCAAAGCAAATTGAAGTTAAGATTGTAACTATAATTAGCTACTGTAACATTCAGATTATCTGGGGAAACATTAGGAAAACTTTTACTAAAAGTTTCAGTTTTCATTTTATACATCAGTATGTGTGTTTGATAATCTTTAAACAAGACTGTATATGTAAGGCAATTAAGGAAATACTAACTTTGGGATACACTACTAGTTCTTATAAGGGGATATTAACAATTACTGATTTGTATCCAGTCTTTGATTGATTAATCATATATATGAACATTAATGTCTGTGGTATAGAAATATTGACCTTTAATAAGAAATATTCCAGGAAATAATGAATATTCAAATGTTTTTGCCTACTAATAGAAAATAAATTTAGTCTCAAAAACAAACAAGCAGGAAAAATCAAAAATACCAAATCAAAACAAGAGTGCAACAGAAATGTAACAAGGCTCACCCTCATTGGATGTATGTCTGCGTAAGGTGGCTTTCCCTCAGCCATTTCTATAGAAGTAATTCCCAGTGACCAAATATCCGCTACACAGTTATACCCAATCTCTTGTATCACTTCAGGAGCCATCCAAAATGGAGTTCCTATTACTGTGTTACGCTTTGCCATGGTGTCCTGGAAAAATCCACAATACAGGATTATTGACAGATGCCCAAATTACCACCAAATCATCATAGCAGGCTTAGAGCTTACCGTTAACTGACCAGCTACTCCAAAATCTGCCAGCTTGGCATGGCCTTCTGTGTTCAGCAATATATTACCAGCCTTAATATCTCGATGGATCTTCCTCATGAAATGTAAATATTCCAGCCCTTTCAGTGTAGATTTAAGTATTGTGGCAATTTCATCCTCTGTTAACTGAAAGAAAGACTTAGAGATGAGGGTAAAAATGGCACAGTAGCTCTTGACAAAGTATCATGTATTTGCAGTTTAATTCCAAAATAGTTTCTACCCAGCAGTGGTGATACATAAGCAGCAAGAGCTTCACACATTTACCACTACAGCAACAAATGGTCATAGAACAACTCAGAAACTCGGCACTTGCTGAGAAAAAGATTGTACAAGCATATTTGGTTGGCAGAGCAGTACCCCAAATCTGCTTCAAGGATTTTACTATGGACAAAAAAAAATCTACCATTCATCTTAACACATCATACTGCTTCATTGATTATTCACGTGTGGGATGCAGAGCACTAAAAAAGGCATGAATTAGAAACAACCATTCTAACAAGGCAACTGCTGCAAACATATTCACCACTAACCACCAGCAGGAACTCGAACACATGCACAGAACCTGAAAAAGGTATGTACAATCTGCCCCAGGGTCTCAAGCACCATGTGAAAGAGAAAAAATACAATTCTGCGATTACTCACCTTGTAGAATTGGTATTATAAACATGCAGCACGTCCTGCTCCAGATAATGATTCATAACATCTGGGATATAGTCCACAAGAGGGTGCTTTACTGCAGAGATGGCAAAAAAGAGGCCCCTCCCGGTCCATATATACCCGGGACCTCCCACTAATTCCCCAGTATAACAAAGCAGTAAGGGAACCAGGAGAAGCCAATAACAAATTCAACCATGTTAACAAGTAACAAATCACCATACAGAGGATCCAAGAATAAAGTAATCAGGGTGGGATGGAGCAGGACGTGCTGCATACTTATAATACCAATTCTACAAGGGGAGTAATCACAGAATTGTATTATTCTAAGTATGCAGCACGTCCTGCTCCAGATAATGATTCATAACATCTGGAACATCCAACAGCAGTGTCCACAAAAAAGGGTGGGGATCCCAAAAAAAGGCAACAACGTGCAGATTAAACCATTGCCGCCGGCAGAACCTTACAGCCAAAAACAGCATCCGCTGAGGCCCGAACATCAACCTTGTAAAACTTGGAAAAGGTATGAACAGAAGACCACGTAGCAGCCTTACAAACTTGTTCAACAGAAGCCTGGTGCTGGAAGGCCCAGGAAGCCCCAACAGCACGGGTAGAATGAGCAGTAACACGGAAAGGAGGATCCTTCCCCCTTCTAGAATAGGCCCTAACAATGGCCTGCTGGATCCATTTGCTAATAGTAGACTTAGCAGGAGCCAAACTCTTCTTGGTACCCGATGGAACCACAAACAAGGCGTCCGTCTTTATGAAAGGAGCAGTAACCACCAGGTAGTATTTCAAATTCCTGACAACATCCAGAGAGTGCAAGGCCCTCTCCTTGGGATTACCAGGATTAGGGCACAAAGAAGGAAGCACAATATCCTGATTGAGATGGAAGGCAAAGACAATCTTAGGCAAGAAGTCTGGTTTAATTTGGAAAACCACCTTGTCTTGGTGCCTCTCAAAGTAGGGGGCCTGAATCGACAGAGCCGCCAACTCAGAAACACGCCGGACAGAGGTGATAGCCACCAAAAAGGCAACCTTCAGGGTAAGGAGAGAGACAAGGCAGCCTCATGCACAGGTTCAAAAGGAGGACCCTGAAGGGCGGACAAAACCAAATTCAAATCCCAGACCGGTACCATGGGCTTGCGGGGAGGGGGGGGGTGCACATGAGTGACCCCCTGGAAGAAGGTCTTGACCCGAGGATGTAGAGTGAAGGACCTCTGGAAGAAAACAGCCAAGGCGGACAAGTGACCCTTCAAGGTGCTGAGCTGAAAGCCCATATCCAAGCCTCCTGAGGGCCCCACAGCCCCTGGAATTGGAGAGCTCTCCAGTAGACCCCCCCCAACCTGACAGACTGGCATCCGTAGTGACTGTCTCCCAACATGGTGTCAGAAATGATCTGCCCCCCAGAAGATTCCTCGATTCCAGCCACCACAGAAGGGACTGCCGGACCAGAGGAGAGAGAACAAAGGCCTGATCCAAAGACAGGGGACTCTTGTCCCAGACTGAAAGGAGATGGAGCTGAAGGGGTCTCATGTGAAATTGAGCGTAAGGGACTGCTTCGAAGCAGGCCACCATCTGTCCCACCAATTGCATCCCTTGCCTGATGGAAGGACGAGGGCTGGACAGCATGGAATGAACCAGAGCTTGAAGAGAATCCACCTTCTGCTGAGGAAGAAAAAAAATCCTGGCCTGAATGGTATCCAGATTCATGCCCAGGAAGGGGGTCACCCGGGACGGGGAGAGGGAGGACTTGGGATAATTGATCACCCATCCGAACGTTTCCAGGGCTGTTACCACCATCTGGGTATCCAACTCCGCCTGCTGGAGAGAATGAGATCTAATTAGAATGTCGTCCAGATAAGGGAGAATGCGAATGCCCCCGGCTCTGAGGATGGCCATCACTCCCGCCAGTACCTTGGTGAACACTCTGGGGGCTGAGGCGAGACCAAAGGGAAGTGCCACAAATTGGTAGTGCTGGTCCTCCAGGGCAAACCTGAGGAACCACTGATGCCCTGGGAAGAATGGCATATGAAGGTAAGCAAGGGAAGAATGGCATATGAAGGTAAGCAACCTTGATGTCTATGGAGGTCATGAAGTCCCCCGGGCACAAGGAGCTGATCGCGGAGCGCAGGGTCTCCATGCGAAAGCGTCTGGTTCTGATGAACCTGTTGAGAAGCTTTAAGTCAAGGATGGGCCTGATGGAGCCATCCCTTTTGGGTACTGTGAAAGGATTGGAATAATAACCTTGACCTCTCTCCCCCGGAGGGACCGGACAGATGACCCCCATACCCAATAAGTTCTGTACAGTTCTTGAAATAGACCCTGAGTGGCCAGGGGGTCTAGAGGGATCCAAGACCTGAGAAATCTTGGAGGGGGCCATGCCGCGAACTCTAGCTTGTAGCCGGAGGACACAACCTCCAGAATCCCCCTGTCTGAGACCCGTTTGTCCCCAGACATGAGCGAAGAGCCGCAGCCGTCCCCCCACCCGTAAGGGTGAGGGCACCCCTTCATGGCTGAGCGGGCTTAATGACAGATTTGGGCTTAGATCCCCAGGAGCATCCGGGACGGGTACGGCCTCTACCCTTGCCCCAGAAATCACCCCTGTGCCCCGCAAAGGGTACCCCCTCCCTGACCTGGATCCACGAAAGGAGGGGGTAAAGGACCCTGAACCCCGAAAGGGCCGCAGTTGTCTTTTTGCGTTGGGGCAACCTACCTCCTTTTGCAAAAAGGTCCAACCGGTCACCAAAAAGGCGCAGCCCCTTAAAGAGTAGCCCTGTGAGAGCCTTCTTAGCAGCATTGTCAACTGCCCAATGGCGCAGCCAGACCGAGCGGCGAATAGAAACAACCAGAGCCGAGGTCCTGCTGCACATCCTGGTGTCATCTAAGGCAGAAAGAATATAAGCAATAAACATCTCACATTGTGATAAGGCTCCAAATTCAGCACTGAAAGAATCATCAGGATAGCCTTCTAACAGGCCCTTGACCAGAGTCCTAATGGCCACAGCAGTAATAGCAGAAGCACAGACCGGGCGCAGGGCCGATCCCGCACAGACAAAGGCATGGGAAGCCAGCTAGTCAATACGTCAGTCCTCACTATCCTTCAAGGTAGTGGAATCAGGGGAATGCACCACAGAAGTATTAGACAACCCCAAAATAGGAGCATCCACCTCTGGGTGGAGTTGACCAACATTTAACCACATCTGGGGGAAAAGGGTACCCTTTTATCCCATCCCTTAGGGATACCAGGGAGCCGGCTAGGTCGCTCCCATTCCGTGTGAACCAGATTATGGAAATGAGCCTGTTCTGGAAATTCCAGACGTGGCTTTGTAGTACCAAACAATTCCCCCTGTTACCTGGGTGCCGCAGCAGGGAGAGAAATGGAAAGTACTTCAAAGATTTGAGTCAAAAGTCTATGGGTGTCATCAGCATTCCAATGCTCTGAGCCGGCATCAGCGCCAGGGAAATGCTGATCATCGGAAAATTCCGAATCTGAGAATAACTCCCCCTCCTCAAGCGGGGTACAGTCAGACAAATCAAGGAATACTTCCGTCTCCATAGGGAAGGCAGACGCAGCAGGTGCCAAGTGCCGTCTTTTAACTGGGGCCTTACGGGCCACAGAGCTAGCAACCTCTCAATGTTGGCCAGCCTGGAAGACACATCAGTCTGAGACTCCCCACTAGTGTTAATCTCACTGGGGGTCACGATCAACCGAGGGAGAGTGGGAGAAGACATGGTGGGCGCAGGCCCAGACAAGTGCAGCCCAGAGTGCCGTGCAAGCGCCTGCTGGGCGCAGGGTACACAGACCCGCACATCATCACTTACAGGGGATGCCCCACACACCACACACAGCCGGGCTTGCCCAGATGGGACCCCGAGCACAATATCCTGAGAAGCCTCCTGTGCAGCTACCCGGGATGCCCCTTAACTGTCCGCTAGGATAGTGGGAGGATTTTATTGTTTTTTAGGCCTCTAATATAGTAACTAACTAATAGAAGGCACAGGACCGGGAGAAACATCTAATTAGTTTTCTCCCCTGAAAGACAAAAGAAGACAATACCAGCATTAATTAAACAGGAGTGAAAGACAATTAAAAAATAAAAGGGGGCCCGCAAGGGCACTCACAGACCGCCGAAGAGCTTACAATCGATCCGGCAGGAGAGACAAGATGGCGCTGCAGGGCTCTGAAGCAGCTGGCTGCATGAGGAAGCACCGCGTAGCGCGCCCTGCGTTAAGCCACGCCCCCTCCAGGAAGCGCGGGGTTACAGGCTGAAGACAGCCACCCCGCAGCCAATCAGCAGCCGTCAGGTCCCTGAGTGACGTCGCCGCTGACGCCACAGGGCGCGCGAGTCAGCGGCGGGCAGTTCAAAAACTGAAGGGGAGAGGAGCAGAGCCGAGGAGAGTGCCAGCGAGACATGAAAAAGGCATAATAACACATAACAGTAATGTAAAAAGGCAAAACAGATTTACACTAATCAGGCACTCACCCCCCCGACGAGTAGTATAATGGGAGAAGGGGGAGTAAGGAGCCCATTAAAACATTAATATATGTAAGGCAGGGCAATAGCGGACGGGGCATCCCAAGTCAGGATCACCAGTAACCTGACAACCGCCTACCCTTTGGTGGGGGATTTGCAGTGGAGCAAGCTCCAATGAAGCACCTCTAATAGGTGCTGCCTACCATCACCCGACCACGCAGCCAAGGCTGGGAGGCAGAATAAAAGTGGAACGGGTGGGAATAGTCCTACAGGGCCCAGGGCTGTGAAGCCCAGCTCACCTGCGAGAAGAGAAGCCATCATCTTGTCCTTCGCAGCTTACTGCAGAGAAGAAACTGGGGAATTAGTGGGAGGTCCCGGGTATATATGGACCGGGATGGGCCTCTTTTTTGCCATCTCTGCAGTAAAGCGCCAACAGGAGATTCCTGGTTTCTGGTTCAAGTTATGAAGATATCACCTTTCTGATGTGGAGAGCCACATCAACAGCTCCTAAAAGACCTTAAGAGCACCCCCTCCCTTTCCACTGACCTAGAAAACACATGGATAATGCAGAATACAGTTGCACTAGCCATGACAGCATCAGGGGAACTTCTTTAGTGGCCATGCTTTTGCATGGTCTGTCCCTGCACAATGTGTTTATCCACTAAGTATATATGAATTATATAGAGAAAAAGAGTGTGTAAAGTTAACAGCAGTGAAACATCCCTGAAAAGCACCTCTGCTTGTTGATTTGGGGAAAGAACCGAATCCTAGCTTTAAAATTTGTCATCTCCATCATCAGATTTTCTATCCCTCTTTGTACCTTTCAATTCTCCAGCATGAGATTTACTTAGTTTCCAGAATTTTCCTATATTTCCGTCTCTTGTTCTTTCCTTTCCAATCTAACCAATGAACCATGGCTTGTACCCCCTTCCGCTAGTCAGTTCAGTCAAAGCTTGCCTGTGGTTCTTGTCTTGCCTCCTCAGTCCACCTCTTCACTATTTTTACCATTGGTTTTGTGATTTTCAGACATTGCTTGTAGGACAGAATGTAAACAACATGTGATCTGAATAGCCCACAGCTTTCTCTGAAACATATGTGGATGCACAGATGTGTAACAGTGCTCCAGTGTTATTCCGGCTCTCACAGCACAGGTGGCGTGCTGTCTAAATTGTGGTAATTCATGAATGAAATTGGCACAGTAAAATTTTCATAGGACCAGAGAGCATCTGGTGATCTATTCCCACTCCAAGATCCTATCCCCAATGTGTGAAGTGTTTACACCATAAAGGCCTGCAAATTACAGCAAGGCACTTTAAATGTGGAGAACATACTTTGCTTAGTACCTTGGCAACCAAGCACCAAGCATTGTTACTGTGGAAATAGAAGCCTCCACCCAAAACCTTCCCACGGTGACATTAGGGTCATTATCTGAACCCCAGAAGCACCAGCAAGCTATCTAGAATATAATATTTTAGCCATGTCTCAGCTGAGCTTGATACTGTATGTACAAATGCTTGAAACAAACCATTTGCAGCTCGTTCTTATTAAGCAGGTTCGCTACATGTATTAAAGAGATATAGAGATGTAGTTGGTTAACCAAAAACCCAGTTTTCCCACTAGGGCAACAGCAGTCTTACTGATCCTGCACCGGAGCCCAGGCTGTTGGACCTTTAATTGCTTGATATGTTCCTTAGAGATTACTGGCTGGAATAGTGTGAAGGAGTGCACCCAACCCAATGGCTCCTCTCTAAAAATGTAAAGCCTTCCTGGCTTGAGGATTAGAATTTTCGCCATTTGTGTTAGGTTGTTGCTGTGGTAGTGATTAGCAGAAGCTCAGAGAAGATGTGGCGATGGACTGATTGCACCACCATTCTATGCTGGGTTACTGATATAATCTAAAAAAGTTGCAATACAGCCCATGCCTTAGGTTGCAGCATAAGTGTACTCACATTCTGACGTTACACATCAGTAGAACAGCATGGATTTCCTGCATATGACCGGATGGTAGTCAGTCCCCAAAAAATTATCTTTTCTGCTGGAAAATGTCACAGTGAAGTCCATACCCAGAATGCCCAACTTTTAGTTTATGATGATATGCATGGTTGACTTCAGGAAATTCATAGTCAACCAAACTTTCTGCAAGGTTCCCAGAAGGATTCCAAAGCACAGGACCTACAATATGTATATAATAGTTGTGACAGGTGGTCTGCCAGAAGATGTAAACATGCCTCCCATGAGCATTTCTGGATCGAAAAGTACTGTGTTAGGCCACAAATGGACTCCAGGAAAGGTTGCCATTATTTGTGTTGCCAGCCCTTTAAAAGGGCTGCCAGTAAAAAGATCTATAGAGTCCTGGAGTATGGTCAGTATAGGAAGCTGGATGGGTCATGTTGGCCAAGTAGCCCGATCCAGTACTGATCCAGGTCAGGAGTGTTATAAAGACGTTGAGGAGCCTCAGAGTGCGGCTGCTGATTGGGCTGAGGAGAGCTCTCAGCCAGTCTGTTGTGAGGACCTTTTTCACATATGTATGCTGAATTTATGTATGGAAAAAACAAACAATTTGAGTTAACTACCCCCTGTGTATACCTGTGTCTGTGACCAAGAAGATCCCAAGTTGTCACATAGGAGATTGTCTTAATAGGGGATTATGTAATTTTTTCCCTCCCATTGGGAACTGCGCACAACTCCCGGTCTCACGCATGCACAGTGGCAATATAACATGCTGCTATGGGAGCCAGAGAAAGAGTTGAAGAGCTGCGTTCTTACAGACCTGCTTCTGAAGAAGGGCGGCTAAGTGGGCGGGAATCAGAGAAACGGCCCTGAAACAGCAGGATGTCGCCACCTCCGAATGTGGCGACATCCAAAAGGTATGCAGCGCCCATCAAGGGGGAGAATGGCAACTGGCTGTAAAGAGGTCTGATGTTCTTTAAGGGGAAAAAAAATTAGAGTATTTATGGAGTCTACATTACCACACCTTTGAACCACCCAATGGCAACCTTTAGAGGTGTAGCCCGGCTCACCAAGCAGGCAGACGTCAGAGATGCTTTAGACACTTACACATGGGGTCCCACTAGCTCCTGTTTGCAAGCCAAATTTCCTGTTCACATGGGTCAGTTTGCGAGTCAATGGCGTTTCATGTAGTTATTTAAGCCCAGTTTGGTAGCAGGGTTTGAGTTCACTGCAATGCATAAACTATTCTTCAGAGCTGGGCATAAACAAATTCTTCTGTGCTCTGAAAACACAGAAAGTTTAAATGCAGCTCTTCCCATTTCACAGTTCCCACTTCAAAAGACCCATTTAGGGTTGGCCAGCGCTGTAAGAATGCAATCTCATGCTCTGTGGTGAATGCAGATGTTTTTTTTCCCTGAGCAGCTGGAAAATGTACAATCTTCCTTATCTACTGTGATCAGCAAACAGGGACGTTTCTGAGGTTTAACATGATTGCAAATCCGGCCATAATAAAATAAAGGCTGCTTCACCTACAGATTAAAGGAGACAGAAGCGCACAGGCAAACAAAATCAAACCGTTTAGATTGCCGTGGCTGTTAGCGCTGCGGGCTGTACGGTCAGAAAGAGGCATTGTGCGCTTTTGGAACACATTCGGGAAGTAGAGGTGGTTGGTTCAATGCACAGAAGATTGAAGGGGTCGGAAGAAGAAAAAAAAATGTATTTAGCCTGAATCCATTAACATTCCTTTCTCAGACTGCATTTACTTTCACTTGTTTATGGTCACCACACATAATTTGTAATTTTCCAGTAGTTTCTATTTTAGATGTTAAACAATTATGGATCTTATTAAGGAAGTTTCCACTGCAAAGTTTCCCAACGCTCTCCTGTTACTTCAGATAATAGATACAAATGAGATCGGACCAGCCGTAGCAACTGGACCACACTTAGATTGGGGCTGTGAGTTATACACATACATAAAGCAAATGACCTTCAGTAACCTGAGTCACAGGGAAAACTAGGTTGGATTTTTTTCTAAGGGTAATGGAGATTTGCACTATACTACCAAATAGTACTAGGTTATAGGGGCATGACCCTGTGTGGGCCTGCGGGTGGCAGGGCTTCTTCCCTCATTCCCTCCCCTCATTCCTCCTCTCCCCATCCCCTCCCCTCCTTTCTTTTTCTATTTCTTACTCTGTCTGCTTTACTCTCCAATCCCATTTTCTCTCTATTTTTTTTTTTCTTTTTTACATTTTTTCTTTTCAGTTCTCCTTTTGTGTATTAGGCAGTTTGCGTTACTTCTTCATTACGGGATGGAGCAAAAACGTAATAAGATATTCGGCTCTGTATTAATAGACTTGTTTTTTTCATATCCCTACTGCAATATAAGTCACTAAATGCTAGTTAATTATGACATTTGACAGTTCACAATACTGAGAACTTGAGTAGATGTATTTTGTCCTTGCAACTGCCTATATGTTGTACCTTTAAAAGGGGACCAACAGTGTAAAGAAAATGTCTGCTGTAAGAAGTTTTGCTGCAAGATTTTGTACGGAAATAAAGCTTTAAGAATTTATCCTTGTGATCCTCGAGCAGTTGAGTAAGCCATCTGCCAAGCCTTATGGAGTAAAGAAACATCCATCACAGACACACACAAGGAACATGGAGCTGTTTACAGGATTCCAATTACTGCTATTTGGTCAGAATACCGTCCTAACGCGAGACTTGCGATGGGAAAGTGCTCCGAATTGGCTGGCTTCACAGCCCAATACATAGGCGCATGCCTTCTGTGCAGCTGGGAGCTGATTATGTATAGACGGCACTGATTGGCTGAGATGCCAATCAGAGGATTCAGTTGATGTACTGGTCACTGGGGCTGTGAAGACAATGCTGCTTTACCAGAGGCAGCATTTGAGGTAGGCAATCTTGCAGGTGTGGCATGCAGTCAAAAGCATAGTAATGGCAACAGCAAGGGCAATGAGGGAGCGGTCATCTCTTCTCTGTCCCCCCTTTTTCTACAGTGCATGTGCGAGAACAACAAATAAGATGGCAGCACCTGGTGTTCATATTTAGGAACACTAGGTAACCTTTACAGGGCGGCAGAGGGTTGGTTAGATGGACAGCAATTCAAACTTCACTTTTTAGTGTTGGTCCAATTTAAGGCAGCTCCTTGAAATTGTTTCATGATACATGTTCTTTGATTCTACTTGATATACTTTCTTTGTTCTGTACTTGTAATTTAAAATAAAATTAAATAATTGAATAAAAAAAAAAAAAAAAAAAAAAAAAAGAAGGACCAGGGTCATAGGGAAACCTAGGTTAAATCTTACATTTTATGAGGGTAATGGAGATTTGCACTACGCTACCGAATAGTACTCCATGAAAAAAAATACAATTCTGTGAAACTCACCTGTAGAATTGTTTTTGGATATATTCAGTCCAGGTCGTCCCAAGTGATGACATGTGGGTATTCGCCCCCCAGGGGGGCTCGACTGCAAGATCAAAGATGTAGCTCCTCCCGGCCCCCTATAAAGGCAGGTGTCCCTCTATCATTCTCCAGTGGTTAAAAAACAGTAGACAAAAAGAGGACAGGCGGGAGGCCCAAGAAACCATCTTACTTCACATAGCTTCAGCTTCTACTCTCTCTAACAAGATTTATGAAAAGGGCGGGGTGGGACGACCTAGACTGGATATATCCAAAAACAATTCTACAGAATTGTATTTTTCCCTATATCTATTCCAGGTCGTCCCAAGTGATGACATGTGGGACATCCAAAAGCAGTGCCCATTTGGGCGGGATCCCCTGTGCGAAAAACAGCATGTAGTTCATTTCACTACTGCCTGAAGCACCTTTCGGCCAAAAACAGCATCAGCTGAGGCCCGGACATCCACCTTGTAAAACTTTGTAAAAAGGTATGAACCGAAGACCAAGTGGCGGCCTTACAAACTTATTCAACCGATGCCTGGTGTTGAAAAGCCCAAGAGGCACCAATAGCTCTGGTAGAATGAGCCGTGATCCGAAAAGGGTGTTCCTTCCCCTTGGCAGAATACGCTTGCACCACCGCCTGTCTGATCCACTTCCTGAGAGTGGACTTGGCTGGTGGCAAACCCTTCCTAGAGCCCTCTGTTAGGACAAAGAGCAAATCCGATTTCCTGAAGGATTCAGTCGCAGCCAGGTAATACTTTATGGCCCTGACCACATCCAAGGCCCGTTCTTTGGAATTAGCCGGTGCTGGACACAAGGAAGGCAAGACAACGTCCTCATTAAGGTGAAAGGGAGAAACTACCTTAGGCAAAAAGATCAGGTTTAACCCTTCTATTGCCAGCCACGTAAATTTTACGTGGCTGCCTCTCCAACCGTTAAACGCCAGCCACGTAAAATTTACGTGCCTGGCTTTGCCCCCTGCTAGCGCCTGCAAGATTTAAAAAAAAACACTTACCTGACCCCTCATTTGAACCGGCCGGGTCTCCTCTTCACCCTGGGGGGCTCCGATCCCCCGTCGGGGCTCCTCCGGAGGAAGGGGAGAGCCCGGAGTAGCCCCCCCCCCCCCCCGTTTTTGCAGCCGCTGGCTTTTCCTGTAAAAAATAAATAAATAAAAATGACATTTACTCACCTCCATGTGCGCTCGATCTCGCCGGCCCTCCTCTTCACCCGGTGGGCCTCCGATCCCCCCCAGGGCTTTCTATCTTCAGGAGAGAGCCTGTCAGGCTCTCTCCCCTCTTCCTCCGACGGGCGCCGCAATTTTGCTGTGAAGCCCCGCCCCTTTTGGGGGCGGGGCTTATGACGTCACTCGGCCGGCGTCTTGACAGCTCCGGGCCTCTCAGCTGTCAGATGCCGGTGATCGGTGGTGAGAGAGGGAGGGGATAGGAGATCCTCTGATCTCCTGCCTCCCCTCCTCCTCTGGCTGCCGATCACCGGCATCTGACAGCAGATCAGCGAGGGACACAGGAGCTGACGATCGAAGGTGAGTAAAGAGTACATTTTTTTTTTTAATAAAATTATTTTTTTCTGTGTGTGTTTCTTTTTTAACTGTTAACCCTTTGTGAACTAGTAAGGGGTCCATGAGACCCCTGTACCAGTTCACAAGGCTGGGGTCTGGCAAGTCACCTACCCTAGCGGGTGACTTGCCATTAACCCCTGCACCCCCAATTACCTGCCTCCCCAAAGCCGGGGGGGGGGGGCAGAAGAGCCCGGGCCCACATAGGCTATGTGGGCTCGTAGGCTGCAGGGTGGGGGGGGCCACAAAAGCTGGCCCCCCCACTCTGTTCCTACAAGCCCCCATAGCTGGTTCCGGGCTGGTTATGACGGGTAGGGGGGACCCTAGGTCATTTTTTTTTTTTTTTAAAGGGTTAGGGTTAGCCTAACCCTAACCCTTAAAATTCAAAAAAGAAAAATGAGGTCCCCACCCCTGTGGGGGGGGGGGGGGGGACCCTACGTCATTTTTAAAAAAATGTTTAACGGTTAGGGTTAGCCTAACCCTAACCCTTAAAATTCCCCCCAAAAATGGGATCCCCCCCCCAACTTTTTTTAAGTGGACCAACACCCAGGCTGATCGGCCCGGATCAGATCCCTCCCCACGGGGCATCCGAAATCGGGATGCCCCGCTGTGTGAAACCCCCCAGGACGCCCCATTCGCCTTACCTTATCCCCGTTCCAACAGTGCATGCGCAGGCCGCATCTCGCGCTTCTCTCTATCAGGGCGCGCACACGTGCCGGTCGTTTGTGAATGGCCGACGCGGGCGCGCTCCCTGTTAGAGGGAAGCGCGAGATGCGGCTGCCAGCGCGCTCAGAGCCGCTGTGGTTGTCCGTCCCTTGTCCGTGCATACCACAGCGGCTCTGAGCGCTCCGATTGGACGAGCGCTCGCGCATGCGCCGTAGGAGCGGGCTGAGGTGAGTTTTTTTTATACCTTTCTCTGGGGTTTTACGCAGCAGGGCACCCCCGCGGAAGTGGATCAAAACCCAGGATAGTGAAAATCCTGGGTGTTGGTCCACTTTACGGGTTAGGGTTAGGCTAACCAAAAAATGGGGTCCCCCCACCCCCCGGGATTAAAAATAAAAAAAATTAAAGAATTAAAATTAAAAAGAAAACGACATAGGGACCCCACTATTTTTTTTTTAATTTTTAGGGTTAGGCTTAGCCAAAAATTCCCCCCCAAAAATTGGGGTCCCCCCCCCTGGGAGGGGGGTCCCTATGTCATTTTAAATTAACCCCTTATGTTTATAGTGTGGATAGTAGTATTTTATTTGTAAAAAAAATATTTAAAAAACAGTAGAAAAATGACAAACAAGACATTTAATGTTAAAGCCTAAATTCTGCTGCAAAAAAATATATATATATATTTTCCAAGAAATTCCGACAAAAATCACGGTTAAACATGCCGCAAAATGGGGAAAAATGACCAACTGAGGGTGACAAAAGTTCAAGTAGGCTGGCAATTAAAAGGGTTAATAGTACCTATGCATGTTGGGTATTGTTCTGCTCGGGGGACCTTGCGTTTCAGATTTAGCTTGTTTTTTCTTATTTGCATATTGATATTTTAGGAAATGTGTTTTTTATTCTGCTTTTTTTATACATTTTTTTGTGAAACCCTGTGCAACCTAAGAATTCTTCAAGGGATTACTTCCAGAAAGATGAGCCCACGACAACAAGCTGGGTACGCTTAGAAAGCTTAAAATGTGTACTTTCAGGGAATATATTTATGGTTTATGGGGGATATTCCAAATGTAAAGGGTTGTTTTGGTAGAAAAAGCACAAGGTGCGCACTTTGTCTGCAGAGCTGAAATTTTGAAGTAAAATTACCGTTACGCACATGCTTTACTTTGGTGTGTTTGGCAACTCTTCCCTTGACAGTAGCTATGCATGCTGGGTATTGTTCTGTTCAGGGCATGTTGCTTTTTCCGATTTTCAGTTTTTTTCTTGTTTGCATATAGTTTTTTTTAGGAAAATGTGGTTTTGATTCTGCTTTTTTATACTTTTTTTTAGGGAAACCCTGTGCAACCAAAGAATATATTGAGGGATTACTTCCAGAAAACTGCACCCATGTCAACAAGCCTGGTACGCCTAGAAAGCCTGAGGTGTGTACTTCCAGAGAATCTATAGTTTGTTGGGGGTATTTCAAATGTAAAGGGTTGTTTTTTTTGAAAAACTGCAAGGTGCGCTTAGCGCGTAGCATAGTTGTATTTTATCTGAAAATCTCCTAAAGCGTTGTTTCAGTTTGGGGGAGTCTCCTGGGCAGGAAAGGGTGTCTACCTATACATATGTGGTATCACTGTAACCGGGAGAAATTGGGGTTTCACGCGCAATAAGATTTTATTGACAAACTTACATTTTTTATTACAAAAAAAAATACAAATTGTAAAAAATTGTTTTTTTGCACATATTTCATCCAAAAATATTGAAAATACACCTAAAAAATGACAAACAAGACATTTCATGTTAAAGCCCAGACTGAAGCCCAGCTGAAAAGAAAAAATACTGTATATCACTTTCCTGGGAAATCCCTGGAAATCCCTTCAAAAATCACAGTTGAACAAGGGGAGCGCAAAATGGTCTGGCAATAAAGGGTGACAAAATCTCAAGGTAGGCTGGCAGTTAAAGGGTTAAAGCGAAAAACCACCTTATCCCTATGCCACTCAAAAAGACAATTCTGCGAGTACCCACCTGTAGAATTGCTTTTACCATGCTTGGCACGGCCTGCTTCCAAAAATCCTTACGTATGGGTAATCCCGCCACAAGATTTAGGGGTACTGATTACTGATAGCTGCAAGATGAGTGGACAGTGTAGCCAGGCGGTGGGAAAAGCAAGCAGGATGCTCGGCTGCATAGCTCGAGGCATCACCAGTAGGAAGAGGGAGGTTGTGATGCCGCTGTATAGAGCCCTGGTAAGGCCACAGCTAGAATACTGTGTGCAGTTCTGGAGACCTTACCTGCAAAAAGACATTATTCAAATAGAACGTGTCCAAAGGCGGGCAACGAAAATGGTGGAAGGACTTAAACTTAAAACTTATCAGGAGAGACTTAAAGAACTTAATTTGTACAGTCTGGAGGAAAGAAGGGAGAGGGGGGACATGATTGAGACCTTTAAATATGTGAAAGGATTGAATAAGGTTCAGGAGGGAAGTGTTTTTAAGAAGAAACTTAACGATAGAACAAGGGGGCACAACCTGAAGCTAGTCGGGGGGAAGATCAGGAGCAATGTTAGAAAATATTATTTTACAGAAAGAGTAGTAGGTGCTTGGAACAAACTTCCAGCAAAGGTAGTTGAAACATCAACAGTCACTGAATTTAAACATGCCTGGGATAAGCACACATCTATCCTAAGATAAAGAGTACATACAGTATACACATAAGGGCAGACTAGATGGACCGTATGGTCTCCTTCTGCCGTCAACCTTCTATGTTTCTAAGATGGCGCAATGTACTGCATAAGAGTGGCTCCTCCTGGTACCATATAAAAACGGAATCACCACAGACTTATCCAGTGTTGACAAGCAGTGTTTCAAGAAACCGGGAGCTAATAAAGATAAAAAAGGTAACAAACCCCAACTAACTTGGAACAATCACCATAAAGAGGCAACCAAGAATAACGATAACAAGGGTGGGGTGAAGCAGGCCGTGCCATGCATGGTAAAAGCAATTCTACAGGTGAGTACTCACAGAATTGTCTTTTTCCCATTGCATGGCACGCCCTGCTTCCAAAAATCCTTAAATATGGGAAATCCAACAGCAGTGTCCGTAAGGTAGGGTGGGATCCCCAAAGAGTAACAGGCAGTTCAAACCACTACTGCCTGAAGTACCTTGGGGCCAAAAGCAGCATCAGCTGGGGCCTTAACATCAACCTTGTAAAACCTGGAAAAAGTATGAACAGAAGACCAAGTTGCGGCCTTACAAACTTGTTCAACAGAAGCTTGGTGCTGAAAAGCCCAAGGCGCACCAATAGCATGAGTGGAATGAGCAGTAACCCTAAAAGGAGGAACCTTCCCTCTGGCAGAATAGGCCTGCTCCACCGCCTGACGGATCCACTTGCTGATAGTGGATTTAGCCAGAGGCAAACCCTTCCTAGGTCCAGCAGGAAGAACAAAAAGAGCGTCAGATTTCCTGAAAGACTCAGTAGCAACCAAATAAAACTTCAGAGCCCTGACAACATCCAAAGAGTGAAGGGTCCGCTCCTTGGAATTAGCAGGATTAGGGCACAAAGAAGGCAAAACAATGTCCTGATTGAGATGAAAAGCAGACACAACCTTAGGCAAGAAATCTGGCTTAAGCCGAAACACCACCTTTTTCTTTTTTGCATGGCACGGTCAGCTTTGGTATTCATAACAGTTGGGTTATTCTACCACAAGGTGGCGCAATGGTACTGCAGAAAACTGTGGCATCTCCCGGCTCCCTATAAAAACGGGATTAACCATAAAGTTCCCAGAGTTTTCTCTGCAGTGATACTGCGAAGTTAGAAGATGGCTCTCTCTCTGAGCTGGGCAACCAAGCCTGCGGCCCTGCATGTCTATTTCCATCCGTTTCTGGACCCTCACACACAGCTCCAAGCTGCAGACCCTGTAAAACAAAGGGTAGCCGGTGAGCCTAATAGGGATGTGGAGTTTCTGTCCTGGCTTCTGAGGGGGTGAGTAGTTTGGGGACTGTGTCCCCTTATTTTCCTTTTTGGTTCCCCCCACGCCCTCCCCCCCCCTTGCCATGGCTGCTCTGACTTCGTTGGGAGGGGGGGTGGTAGCGGCAAGTGGTGATATCTGTGGTGTTTTGACGTTTTTTGTGTATTTTGTGGTGTTTTTAGCTGCCGCGTCTCTTTGTACTGCGTTCCGCGGCTGTGGGCGCTATAACCTGAGGTGATTTTGCTTTGTCATGGCACCGGCCGGGTCACGTGAGCGCCGTTTTCGCGTTCTTCGGGGGGGGGGCGGGGCCGGGTGATGACGCATATCGCGTCGTTCCCCCCCGCCGCCCGCCCCTCGAGGTACCTCGGCTGGCGCCATTTTGGACAAGCTGCGCGTCTGGATTTTTCCCTTCCTGGCTGCAGCGCTGCTTCCTCCGGTGGGTCGCCTTATCCAGCGGTCTGTGCATGTGTGACCCCTCTGGGTCTTTGGTCCTTGAGTCCCCCTTGGGTTTTTTTTATTGAATTGGGGTGTATTTGCTGCAGAATGCTCATGTGTGTTTTTACTTATGTCTTTCAGGCGGAATACCATTGGGTTGTGGTTTCTACCGGCTCCACTACTTCCTCCCCCTCATTCCCCCTTAATTGACTTCTGGGGGCATCACATGGGAGGGCATCCTGGGTGGCTTCTGTCTTAAGCCTGTACCCACTGCTGGCCTATTGCGCCTGTGTTAATCACCATATGGAGGCTTCTGGGGATAGCGTGCTTGGGGGCCCTTCAGGGCAAGCCCAGCTGTTTTCCATGTGTGGGGTATCCCCTGTGAGTAACAGTGTCACGGTGTGCGTGCCGTGCGCTGAAAGTGTCCTTGCGCTTCAAGCTGGTTTGCTTGCTTCGCTTTCCAGCTCTGCGCCTCACTCAGCTTCACCTACTCCCCCACTCCTGCCATTGGGCCCCAGTGAGGGGAATGTTGGCAGGGAGTCACATTCTGATTTGGCTCTGCGGGTGGCTAACATTGAAAAGCAGCTTGCCAAGACTGTTCCTAGGAAGGCCTCTGGCAAGAAGAGACACCTGGATCCCAGGCCCGCTCCCCTTACTGAGGTGTATGTGGGGATTGATGATCTTGGTGGCTGTCACCCCCTTGAGATGGGGGAGCTCTCCCAGGATTCTGACTCCTCTGGGAACCAGCAGAAGGGTTGCGATAGTGACCCTGGGTCTGCTTCCGCAGAGGAATCATGGTGCCCTGAGGACACTGATAATCTGCTGTCACATATTTTTGAAATTTTGCACATTGCTGCCCCTGAGGTAGCTAAGAGAAAGCAGGGGGAGCTTTTTCGCCCTGGTAAACAGCGTCTAGAGTTCCCTGAGCAGGAACATTTTACCACCTTGGTGCTTAAAGAATGGGAACGTCCTAACAGGCTGTCTGCTGTGCCCAAGGGTTTGGATAAAAGGTATCCCTTTCCTGCTGATCTTGTTAAGAGGTGGTCATTTCCCCCTGAAGTGGATGCTCCCGTGCTAGGCTTGTCCAATACTTCGGTCATGCCTTCCCCTGACACTACCACTCTGAGGGACGGTGAGGATCGGCGTATGGATCAAGTGGCCTGCCATGCTTTTACCTGTGTGGGGGCTGGCTTGCGCCCGGTATGTGCTGCCGCCATTACTGCTATTGCCCTTAAGAAGCTGCTCAAGCGTCTCATTGATGGGCCAACAGCTGGTAGTGTGTAGGGAGGAATATAGGACTCTCTTACTTTGCTCTGATTTTGTGGCCTTTATCCTTACTGCTATGGATGATGCTGTGCGGCTGTGTGGTAGGGCCTCCGCGCTCTTGGTGGCTATGCGCCGCTCTGTCTGGTTGCGCCAGTGGGCAGCTGACGCTGTGGCTAAGAAAGCTCTCACTGGCCTCCCCTTCATGGGGCTGCGGCTATTTGGGGAGCGTCTTGATGTTCTAGCCAAGGATGGAAGGCTGCCTCAGTGTAGGAGGCAGTTTCGGCCCTTTCGGGGGTCCTCTGCCCCCTCCCTCCCTTCCGCATTCCCAGAGGGGGCCGTGGCGCCCTCCTCTCCAGTGGTCGCAGAGATTCTTGGGGCCGTGGCACACCCCGTGGTCATCCCGGTCTCTCCAGGAATCCTAAGCCCAAACCCTCTCCCAAGCCCCCTCAGGCATGAAGGGGACGGCTTTGGCTCTTTGCTCACATCTGGAGGCTTCATGTCTCAGACCAGTGGATTCAGGAGGTAGTGTCCTCCGGTTACAAGATAGAGTTTGCAGCCTGCCCCCCCCCCCCCCCCCCAAGATTCCTCAGATCCCAGATGTCTTTAAACCCCCTGTCTGCTCAAGGGTTGCTTCTGGCGGTTCATTGCCTGTTAGAGTCCGGAGTCATTTGTTTGGTGCCCCATCAAGAAAGGGGTCAGGGGTACTATTCCAATCCCCAAAAAGGACGGCTCTCCGAGGCCCATTCTGGTTCTGAAGGGCGACTTCATGACCACTGTGGACATCAAGGATGCTTATCTTCATGTGCCTATCTTCCCAGGTCATCAGAGATTTGGTGATCAGGATCAGCATTACCAGATTGTGGCACTACCCTTCGGTATCACCTCGGCACCTCGGGTGTTCACCGAGGTGCTGGCGGGAGTGATGGCTCTGCTAAGGAACCAGGGCGTCCGCATCATTCCTTACCTGGACGACATCCTGATTGTGGCCGAGTCTTTTCCTCAGGCCGAGCAGGACACTCAAATGGTGACATCCACTCTGGAGTCTTTCGGCTGGGTGATTAACTATCCCAAGTCTTCTCTGTCTCCGTCCTTGGTGAGATCCTTTCTGGGCATGACTCTGGATACCTCTCAGGTCAAGGTGTTCCTTCCTCAGCAGAAGGTGGAGGGTCTTCAGCTGCAGGCTCGGGCTCTGCTGTCGTGTCCTCATCCCTCCATCCGTCAGGTGATGCAGTTGGTGGGCCTGATGGTGTCCTGCTTCGAGGCAGTCCCCTTTGCACAGTTTCACATCTCTTCTCTTCTCTTCAGTTGCACCTCTTGTCAGTTTGGGATCGGGACCCTATGTCCCTGGATCGGGAATTTGTTCTGTCTCCCCTGACCAGACAGTCTCTCTCGTGGTGGCTGGACTCAAGGAACCTTCTGGGGGGCAGGTCCTTCCTGCCCACGTGCTGGGAAACGGTCACCACGGATGCCAGTCTGACCGGCTGGGGAGGCTTCTGGAAGTCCCCGACGTTCCAGGGGACGTTCCAGGGTCAGTGGGGCCCACAAGAGGCCCATGCTTCCATCAACGTCCTGGAACTGAGGGTGATCAGGTTGGTTCTTTCTCGCCTATCCACTCACCTTTGGGATCGGGCTATTCAGATCCGCTCAGACAACCAGACGGCGGTGGTCTACATCAATCATCAGGGAGGGACTCGGAGCAAGTGAGCCTTCAAGGAAGTGTCCCTGATTCTGTCTTGGGCGGAACAGAATGTTCCCTGCATCTCAGCGGTCTACATCCCAGGGGTGGAGAACCCGGAGTGGTCTCTCAACAACCGGGTGTTTCTCTCCCTCTGTCACCGCTGGGGTCAGCCGGATGTAGACCTGTTAGCGTCCTGTCAAAATCACAAACTTCCCAGATTTGTCTCACTGTCTCAGGATCCTCTGGCCTTCGCCACGGATGCCCTGGCAATACCTTGGACAGAGTTTCAGCTTCTCTATGTGTTCCCTCCGTTTCCTCTCCTGGGCAGGGTCATGCGCAAGTTAGCCCAGGAGCGGGTACCAGCCATACTGGTGGCCCCTTGTTGGCCAAGAAGAGTTTGGTTCGCAGATGTCGTGCAGTTGGCAGTAGACCGGCACGTCTTGCCCAAGGATCCAGATCTTTTCACTCAGGGGAAGCTACGCTATGCCAATTTACAAACTCTGGCTTTAACGGCTTGGCTGCTGAAACCTCCATATTGATGGAAAAGGGGTTGCCTGCCTCTGTTGTTGATACCATGATTCGGGCTATGAAGAAGTCCTCGTCCTTTATCTGTTACAGGGTCTGGCATGCTTACATTGCCTGGTGTGAGTCCAAGTCTCTTCCCTGTCGGGTGTTTTCTATTCCCAGGATTCTGGAATTCTTACAACATGGTTTGGATCTGGGCCTTCAACTAAGTACCCTAAAAGGCCATGTTTCAGCTCTGGCAATTTTTTTCCAAACATCTTTTGCCAATC
Source organism: Gastrophryne carolinensis (assembly GCA_027917425.1). NCBI lineage: Eukaryota > Metazoa > Chordata > Amphibia > Anura > Microhylidae > Gastrophryne > Gastrophryne carolinensis. The sequence continues at coordinate 385,518,710 of CM051239.1, forward strand.
ACCGGTTGGTTAAAACCATTTTCCAGGGTAATTCTCATGTGCGTCCACGCCGTAAGCCTTTGCTACCAGTCTGGGATTTGAATCTGGTGTTGTCTGCTCTGCAAGGGCCTCCCTTTGAGCCTATTTGAGACTTTCTGGTGGCTATTCTGTAAGGTAAGTTTCTGAGCTAGCGGCGCTTTCCATCAAACCTCCTTATTTTGAGAGGCATCAGGATAAGGTGGTGTTCCGGCTTAAACCCGATTTCATGCCAAAGGTTGTGTCTGCCTTTCATCAGGACATTGTCTTGCCTTCATTGTGTCCTAATCCTGCTAATTCCATGGAGCGGACTCTTCTGGACCTAGAAAGGGTTTGCCTCCGGCTAAATCCACTATCAGCAAGTGGATCCGTCAGGCGGTGGTTCAAGCCTATTCTGCTAAGGGAAAGGAACCCCCCTTTAGGATTACTGTTCATTCCACTCATGCTATTGGTGCCTCTTGGGCTTTTCAGCACCAAGCTTCTGTTGAACAAGTTTGCAAGGCCGCTACTTGGTCTTCTGTTCATACTTTTTCCAAGTTTTACAAGGTTGATGTTAAGGCCTCAGTGGATGCTGCTTTTGGCCGCAAGGTGCTTCAGGCGGTAGTGACTTAACTACTGGCAGTTACTCTTTGGGGATTCCACACTACTTTGGACACTGCTTTTGGATGTCCCAACTGTTATAAATACCGTAGCGGGCCGCGCCATGCAATACGAAAAAAGCAATTCTGTGAGTACTCACCTGTAGAATTGTTTTTGTTCTTGCATGGCACAGCCCGTTCCGCCCCACCCTTGTTATCGTTATTCTTGGTTGCCTCTTTATGGTGATTGTTCCAAGTCAATTGGGTTTATTTACCTTTTTCACATTTTTTACCTTATTCTCTCCCGGCTTCTTGTCTCACTGCTTGTCTACGCTGGGAACTCTATGGTTAATCCCATTTTTATAGGGAACCGGGAGATGCCACAGCTTTCTGCAGTACCACTGCCCCACCTTGTGGCGGAATAACCCAACTGTTATAAATACCGAAGCAGGCCGTGCCATGCAAGAACAAAAACAATTCTACAGGTGAGTACTCACAGAATTGCTTTATCCTGATGCCGCTCAAAATAAGGAGATTTGATGGAAAGCGCTGCCAGCTCAGAAACTCGCCTGACTGAAGTAATGGCCACCAAAAAGGCCACCTTAAAGCGGTCCTTCACCCTGAATAAGAGTCTATCTTATATGTTTCCCACACCCTGTACACACAGATTGCTCACATTAAAAATCATCCTACCTGCATCTACTGCATGTTATGAGCCTTTAAACATCCATGATGGTGGCTCATGGGACATCAGGCAGCCTGCAAACAGGAAGTGCCGTCTAACTGTGCTGCTCTGCATTCTGGGATTGCTGACCTTTTCGTGAGCCCAGCTCTGCTCTGTCTAAGCAAAGCACAGCTATAACCCGCCCCCCTGTACTTTATCCCGCTCTCCTCTACTCAGTAAGTGTGATGCTTCTGAGTCAAGATGGCGGCGCCCGTATCCTAGAGTCCTGACCCGAGTTGCAGCCCAATGGGGGAAAGAATAATAAGTGACTAAAAACTTAAAATATATTAATTTTAGATGCTGGGGAATCATTTTATAAGGGTTTGGGCTTTTCAATAAATCATGGTGAAGGTCCGGTTTAAGAGTCAGAATGGGCAAGGCAGCCCCACGGATAAAAAGGGAGGGAGGACCCTGCAGAGCAGACAACACCAGATTCAGGTCCCAAACCGGTAGCATAGGCTTACGTGGCGGACGCACATGAGTAACTCCCTAGAAAAAAGTCTTAACCAACCGGTGATTGGCAAAGGATCTTTGGAATAAAATTGCCAGAGCTGACACCTGTCCCTTAAGGGTACTAAGTTGAAGGCCCGAATCCAAACCATGTTGCAAAAATTCCAGAATCCTGTGTATAGAGAACACCCGACAAGGAAGAGACTTGAACTCACACCGGGCAATGTAAGCATGCCAGATTCTGTAGTAAAGGACGAGGACTTCCTCCTAGCCCTAATCATGGCATCAACAACAGAAACCGGCAACCCCTTATCCATCAAGATGGAGGTTTCAGCAGCCAAGCCGTTAAAGCCAGCATTTGTAAATTGGGAAGGCATAGTTGTCCCTGAGTGAGCAGATCTGGATCCGTGGGCAAGACATACTGATCTACCACCAACTGCACGTCTGCGAACCACACCCTCCTTGGCCAACAGGGGGCCACCAGAATGGCTGGTACCCCTTCCTGGGTTATCTTGCTAGCACCCTGCCCAGCAGAGGAAAAGGAGGGAACACATAGAGGAGCCGAAACTCCGTCCAAGGCCTTGCTAGCGAATCCGTGGCAAAGGCCAGAGGGTCCTGTGACAGGGAGACAAACCTGGGAAACTTGTGGTTGTGGCGGGACGCAAACAGGTCCACATCCGGCTGCCTCCTGATTCTCCACCCCCGGAATGTAAACCGCTGAGATACAGGGAACATTCTCTTCCGCCCAAGACAGTATCAGAGACACTTCCTTGAGGGCTCGCTTGCTCCGAGTCCCTCCCCGATGATTGATGTAGGCAACCGCCGTCTGGTTGTCCGAGCGGACCTGAACAGCCCGACCCCGAAGGTGTGTGGTCAGCTGATAAAGAACCAACATGAACGCCCTCAGTTCCAGGACATTGATGGGAGCATGGGCCTCCTGGGGGCCCCACCGACCCTGGAACTTCAAAGACTTCCAAAAGCCCCCCCAACCGGCCAGACTGGCATCTGTGGTGACAGTCTCCCAGCACGGGGGCAGAAAGGTCATGCCCACTAGAAGATTCCCTGAGTCTAGCCACCACAAGAGGGACTGTCTGGCCAGGGGGGACAGAGCAAATTCCTGGTCCAGGGACACTGGGTCCCGATCCCAAACTGACAAGAGGTGCAACTGAAGAGGTCTCATATGAAACTGAGCAAAAAGGACCGCCTCGAAGCAGGACACCATCAGACCCACTAACTGCATCCCTTGCCGGATGGAGGGATGGGGACAAGCTAGGAGGCACTGAGCCTGTGCAATCAGACTGTCCACCTTCTGCTATGGAAGGAAGATCCTTGCCTGAACTGTATCCAGATTCATTCCTAGGAATGGAGTTACCAAGGAAGGGGACAGTGAGGACTTGGGGTGGTTGATCACCCATCCAAATGACTCCAGAGTGGACACCACCAGCTGAGTATCCAACTCTGCCTGATGTAGAGACTGGGAAGTGATGAGGATGTCGTACAGATAGGGAAGCACGCGGACGTCCTGACATCTGAGCAGAGACATCACGCCAGCCAGCACCTTGGTGAACACCCTGGGAGCTCAAGTGAGGCCGAAGGTCAAGGCCACAAATTGGTAGTGTTGATCCATCAGCGAACCTGAGGAACCTTTGATGACCTGGGAACACAGGAATATGAAGGTAAGCATCTTTGATGTCCACAGAAGTCATGAAATCCCCTTGGTGCAGGGAACTGATGGCAGAGCGCAGAGTCTCCATGCGAAAGCGCCTGCCCCTGACAAACTTGTTGAGAATCTTTAAGTCCAGGATGGGCCTGACAGAACCATCCTTTTTGGGTACTGTGAATAGGTTGGAATAAAAGCCCTTGCCTTTTTCTCTTAAAGGGACCTGGCAGATGACCCCCAGCTCCAGGAGGCCTTGCACTGCTTGCACTAGCTCCTGAGCTGACACAGGGTCCTGAGGAATCCGGGATCTGATGAACCTTGGAGGGGGATCGGCAGCAAACTCCAGAGGATTTAGCTTTGGGACCCCAGGAGGAGCCAGGACGTCCACGTCCTCTGCCTCTACCCCAGAAATCTCCCCGGGCCCCAGGGAAAGACACCCCCCTTCCCTGTCTTGCACCACGGTAAGGTGGGGGGGAGGAACCCTGACCCCGAAAAGGCCCAGGTTGCCGCCTGCGCTGGGGTAACCTGCCTCCCTTAGCAAAAAGGTCCAAGCGGTCTCCAAACAGAGGCAGTCCTTTAATGGGAAAACCAGTGAGGGCCTTCTTGTCAGCAGCCCACTGGCGCAGCCAAACCGAGCGGCGTATAGCCAACACGAGGGCAGAAGTTCTGGCACACATTCTGTTGGTGTCATCCAATGCTGAGAGGACAAAATTTACAAAAACATCACAACTGGAGAGTGCATTAAACACCTCACAAGGCAAATCATCAGGGACACTATCGAGCATATTTCTGATAAGGGTTCTAGTGGCCACAGCAGTAATGGCAGAGGCACAGACCGGGCGCAGCGCCGTCCCCGCACATGCAAGGGCGTGGGATGCCAGCTGATCAATACGCCGGTCTTCGGCATCCCGCAGGGTAGTAGAATCAGGGGAATGCATGACAGAGGTGTTAGATAGCCCTAGGATCGGGGCATCCACCTCGGGGAGGGGGGGGGGATGACCAACATTTAACCACCTCAGCAGGAAAGGGATACTTCCTATCCCAACTCTTTGGAACCCCGGGAAGTTTACTGGGGCGCTCCCATTGCTTGAGCACAAGGTTATGGAAATGTGCCTGCTCTGGAAATTCCAAATGTGATCTTGCTGTATGGAAAAGCGCCCCTCTTTGCCTGGGAGCCTCACCAGGGAGAGAGATAGACAGAACCTCAAAAATCTGGGTCAATAATCTGTCAGTGTCATCCGGGGCCCAGGGGTCAGAGCCAGAATCGTCATGACCCCTTGGTCTCTCATCAGATGAGCCTGAATCAGAAAAGAGTTCCCCTTCATCAGACGGGGTATAGCCACACAGATTGCAAAAACTCCTCAGTTCCCATAGGGAAAACACGTCAAGTGCCGCTTCTTAGCAGGGGCCTCACGCGCTAAAGACTTCGCAATAGTCTGTTCAACAGTAGCCAGTCAAGAAGACACATCAGGCTGAGAATCCCCACTAGTATGCAACTCAGCAGGAGTGAGATTTAAGCTTGGGGGAGTAGGTGAAGTGAAACGAGGTGCAGCCACTGGCAGGCCAGATTGCAATGCAAGCACCTGCTGAGCACAGGGTACACAGACCCGCGCCTTGCCAGCGTCAGCATGAGGCTGCCCACACGCTACACACAACCGGTCTTGTCCCGAGTGAAAGTGAAAGCAAAGACTGTATAACATACATATCTATACACATACACCCCCCCCTCTTTTCCCCCGAAGACTACAAGGAGGATGAGGGAGGACGGCGGCCACTTAAATAGGGCCCACCGATAGGCAGGGGCAATAGTGCGGGAGGGGCATCCCATAGAGGCTCACCATAAGCCTGAACCGCCTACCCTTTGGTGGGGGATTGCGGTGAAGCAGCGCTCCTAAGCACCAACGGCGGTGCTGCCTACCTTCACCCGACCAGCGCAGCCAAGGCTGGGAGGCATATTACTAGTGGAACGGGTGGGAACAGTCCTACAGGGCCGCAGGTTAATAACCCCGCTCACCTGCGAGTAGAGAGCCAATTTCTCGTCCTTCGCAGCCAAACTGCAGAGAAATTCTGGGGATTTGTGGAAGGTCCCCGAGTATTTGAGGGGCCGGGAGGAGCCTATTTTCGATGTCTCTGCAGTCCAGCGCCATCTGGCGGAGTATATCCCAACTGTAAGTATTAGATTTGGAGCAGGACGTACTGTATACTAAGAATAACATGAACTGTGTACAAACTGGCATACTGGAATGTAGTAAACCAATTAGGGACAGTATTGTTAATCTATTACACAAAAGGTATATCAAAATGACAATTCGGTTGTTTGTGTGTGTGATGCAGTTTAAGATGAATTTTGATGGGGGTACATGCGACCTGGTGAAGTAATGAATATTACAAAAATGCAGAAAAAGGAGACTAAATCTCTGCCTGCTCAAACTAGATGCAACAGAAACCACTAAAATATAATTTATTAAAGTATAGAATTTGGAAAAGCTCTTGTACATCCATTAGTAGCAGGGCAGGTGTGACTAATAAATACATTCTTTACTTTTATATTTTAAAAAAATGCTAGCGTTTTGGTCTGCTAGCAACTGCAGAAAAATACAACTCTGTGAAGTACTCACCTGTAGAGTTGATATTATACGCATACAGCACGTCCTGCTCCAGTAGTAGTAATAACATGTGGGTAGTCCTCCGCCTCCGTGCACTGCAGACATGTAGAAAACAAGCTCCTCCCGGCCCTTCATATACCGAGGGACCTCCCACAAATCCCCAGCATTGAAAAGCAGTGAGAAATAGAGACCAGGAGAAAGCAACCACCCAAAACTGGCAAAAATATCAAAGATAACAATCACCAACAGGGGATCCAGAACAAGGTGAAAACAGGGTGGGGTGGAGCAGGACGTGCTGTATGCGTATAATATCAACTCTACAGGTGAGTACTTCACAGAGTTGTGTTATTCTAAGCATACAGCACGTCCTGCTCCAGTAGTAGTAATAACATGTGGGACATCCAATAGCAGTGTCCATAAAGAAGGGTGGGATCCCCAACAGAAGGCAGCAGCAAGCAGTCTAAACCACTGCCGCCTGCAGAACCTTGCGGCCAAACACAGCGTCAGCTGAGGCCCGAACATCAACCTTGTAAAACTTAGTAAAGGTATGAACGGAAGACCAAGTAGCGGCCTTGCAAACTTGTTCAACAGAGGCCTGGTGCTGAAAAGCCCAAGAAGCCCCAACAGCTCTAGTAGAGTGAGCAGTAAGACGAAAGGGGGGAGTCTTCCCCTTGGCAGTGTAGGCTTGAACAACAGCCTGACGAATCCATTTACTGATGGTAGACTTGGCGGGAGCCAAACCCTTCCTAGGCCCATGAGGCACAACAAAGAGAGCATCCGTCTTCCTAAAGGCCTGCGTGGTAACCAAGTAAGACTTGACACACCTGACCACATCCAAGGAATGCAAAACCCTTTCCTTAGGGTAACTAGGATTGGGGCACAAGGAAGGAAGTACAATATCTTGATTCAAATGAAATGCAGACACAACCTTAGGCAGAAAGTCTGGCTTGAAGCGAAACACCACCTTGTCCCGGTATCTCTCAAAGTAGGGAAGCTGAATAGACAGAGCAGCCAACTCAGACACACGTCTGACTGAAGTAATGGCTACCAGGAAGACAAACTTGAGCATGAGCACAGCTAGAGCGGCCTCATGGATAGGCTCAAAAGGAGCCCCCTGCAGGGCCGACAACACCAAGTTCAGGTCCCAAACAGGAACCATATGTTTCCGAAGGGAGCGCACATGAGTGACCCCCTGAAAGAAGGTCTTGATAAGAGAGTGATGGGCAAAGGTCCTCTGAAAGAAGATGGACAGGGCCGAAACCTGGCCCTTCAAGGTACTAAGCTTGAGACCTAAGTCTAGGCCATGTTGTAAGAACTCCAGCACCCTGGATACAAAGAATTCCCGGCAGGGAAGAGACCTGGATTCACACCAGTCAATGTAAGCCCGCCACACTCTATAGTAGATGGCAGCAGAAGTCTTCTTCCTGGCTTGGACCATGGTAGCCACAACAGACGCCGACAAACCTTTTTCCCTCAAGATGGCGGTTTCAATAGCCAGGCCGTCAAAGCCAGCGTTAGTAAATTGGGATGGCGTAGAGACCCTTGGGTCAGAAGGTCTGGTAACCTTGGCAGATCGCACTGATCTACTGCCATTTGAACCACGTCCGCGAACCACACTCTTCTTGGCCACCTTGGGGCAACCAGAATCGCGGGTACCCCTTCCAGAGTGATCTTGCGCAGCACTCTGCCCAGAAGGGGAATTGGTGGAAACACATACAGGAGCCGAAACTCCTTCCAAGACATTGACAGGGCATCCGTGGCCAGAGCCAGAGGATCCTGAGACAGGGATACAAAGCTCGGTAGCTTGTGATTGTGACGTGACGCAAAGAGATCCACGTCCGGCACACCCCAACGGTGACACAGTGACTGAAATACCCTGTCGCAGAGGGACCATTCCCCCTGACGGGACGACCCCCTGCTCAGAGCATCTGCCAGCAGATTCTCCGTCCCCGGAATGTAGACAGCCGATATGAATTGTACATTGGTCTCTGCCCAAGTTAGAATCAGAGACACCTCCTGGAGAGCACCCTTGCTCCGGGTTCCTCCCTGATGATTGATGTAGGCTACGGCTGTCCTGTTGTCTGAGCGTACCTGAACCGCCAGACCCTTCAGGTGCTGGGTCAATCGTTCCAGCACCAACCTGACCGCCCTGAGTTCCAGGACATTGATAGGAAGATGGGCCTCCTGAGGGCCCCACCTCCCCTGGAAGCGCAGGGACTTCCAGAAACCCCCCCAGCCCGAAAGACTGGCATCTGTCGTGACCGTCTCCCAGGAGGGAGCCAGGAAGGATCTGCCCCTTGTCAAATTCCTGTGGTCCAACCACCATGCAAGGGATTGTCTGACCGAGGGGGGAATCACCCAGCTGTCGTCCAGAGATGCTGGGTCCTTGTTCCATACTGACAGAAGGTGAAGCTGCAGAGTTCTCAGATGAAACTGGGCAAAGGGCACCGCCTCGAAGCTTGCCACCATCGAGCCCACCAACTGCATTCCCTGCCGGATGGAGGGATGAGGGTTCACGAGCAGGGATCTCGCCTGGGTTGTCAGAGCTTCCACCTTCTGCGGAGGAAGGAATATCCTTGACTGAACCGAGTCCAGAATCATCCCCAGAAACGGGGTCACTGAGGAGGGGAACAGAGAGGACTTTGGGGAATTGATCACCCAGCCGAAGGACTCCAGGGTGGACACCACCAATCGGGTGTCCAGCTCTGCCTGTCGCAGAGACAAGTGATGAGAATATCGTCCAGGTAGGGCAACGCGCGTATGCCCTTTAGTCTTAATAGGGACATCACCCCTGCCAGCACCTTGGTGAAGACCCTGGGGGCAGACGTGAGGCCGAATGGGAGGGCCATGAACGGATAGTGCTGATCCATCAGCGCAAATCTGAGGAACCTTTGGTGCCCTGAGAACACCGGCACGTGCAGGTAAGCGTCCTTGATGTCCACAGATGTCATGAAGTCCCCTGGACGCAGCGAGGCAATGGCCGAGCGCAGAGTTTCTATACGAAAATGCCTGCTTCTGACAAACTTGTTTAGGATTTTCAAATCCAGAATAGGTCTGACTAACCCGTCCATTTTGCGCACCGTGAACAGGTTGGAATAAAACCCAGAGCCCCTGTCTCTTAAGGGGACCTCGCAGATGACCCAGAGCTCCAAAAGGTCCTGCACGGCCAGCATCAAGACCCGAGCTGAGGCAGGATCCTGTGGGATCCGAGACCCGACGAACCTGGTAGGGGGCAGCACCGTAAATTCTATCTTGTAACCGGAGGATACTACCTCCTGAATCCACCGGTCTGGGACAAGGCGTCTCCAGACATGCTCGAAGTGCTGTAGACGTCCCCCCACCCTGACGGGCGAGGGCGCCCCTTCATGCTTGGGGGGTCTTGGGGGGGCTTTGGGCTTGGGCCCCCAGGAGGAGCCAGGACGGCGTCCTCTGTTCTTGTTCCAGGGTTCTGAGCGCAACCCAGAGAAGGACACCCCTCTACCTTGCTTGGTCCCCCAGTAGGGGGTAGAATGGGAGCTTGGACCACAAAGGGCCGAATCTGACGCTTGCGCTGGGGCAGCTTGCCCCCCTTGGCAAAGATATCTAATCTTTCTCCAAACAGGCGCAGTCCTTTGAACGGAAGCCCCGTAAGGGCCTTCTTGGCGACATTGTCAGCCGCCCACTGGCGTAACCAGACCGCACGGCGTATGGCTACCACCAGAGCAGAGGATTTAGCACTCAGCTTAATAGCATCGTCCGATGCAGATAGGATATAATTCACAAAGGTCTCACAGGTGGCCAGAGCATTGGCGGTATCAGAGGGCAAGTCATCCGCCCCTTCCAGAGCAGTCTTAGCCACAGTCCTGAGCGCCACCGCCGTGATGGCTAAGGCGCAAACCGGGCGGAGCGACGCTCCCCCGAATGCAAAGGCGTGACATGCCAATTGATCAACTCGCCGATCCTCTAGATCCCGCAGCGTAGTAGTGTCAGGGAAGTGCATAATAGAGGTATTGGACAGACTCAGAATCGGGGCATCGACCTCGGGCGGCGATGTCCAGCACTTAACCAGATCGGCAGGAAATGGATACTTCTTATCCACAGCCTGGGGAATCCCCTGGAGTTTACTGGGATGTTCCCATTCTTTCAGCACTAGATTATTAAAGTGAGTTTGTTCGGGAAACTCCAACCGCACCCTAGCGGTATGAAACAGATCGCCCCGCTGCCGAGGTGCCGCGGGAGGGGGAGAGAGGGATAAAACTTCAAAGATCTGAGACAACAGTCTGTCAATGTCGTCCTGGGACCAAAGATCAGAGCCAGACTCCTCCTGACACCTGGACTCGTCCTCGTAGGATCCTGAGTCAGAGAGCAGTTCCCCTTCCTCTGATGGGGACTGAGCATAGGAAAGCAGCAAATCATCAAATTCTACAGGGAGAATAGCAGCTGCAGGGTTCAAATGACGCTTCTTGGTGGTAGCCTTGCGCGCCAGGGAGCCAGCAATAAAGCTTTCCACACTGGCCAATCTAGAGGCCAAATCAGCATGAGAATCCCCACTAGTATTGGGGGTTATGCTCAAGCTTGGGGGAGTAGGGGAAATAAGGCGAGGTGCGGGCCCAGCCTCGGAAGATGTGTGGAGACCGGCTAGCGCCTGTTGAGCACAAGGTATGCATACCCGTGAATTGTCACTGCTGCTAGGTGAAACCCCACAATCTGCACACAGACGGGCTTGTCCCAGGGGGACCCCGTTCGCGATGTCCTGGGATGCCTCCATATGGTGATTATTAACTTCAATGTGCCAGTAGGGATTGACGCTTTAAGCAACCCTGGATGCCCCTATGACCCGCTGGGAAGTGGGAGTAAATCTGAAAAAAAGGTCTGGACCGGGCGCTACGTCGGACTAGGGGAAGCCTCCGATGACCGCTGTCTGAAAGACACAAGGGGAAACAGAGCCGAGCGCGAGTTAACACGCTAGAAAAAGGATCGCCCATGAGGGCACTTACAGTCTGCGAGGGGAGGACCGTCTTCACCACGCGCATGCGAGAAGTTAATGGCACCCAGCGAACCTCGAAGGGCGGGCAATAGCGGTCGATGACGCGGAACGCGCCAGGCTGAACCACGCCTCCCCCCCGGAGCGCGCGAAGCTAGAAGGCGAGAATCAGGAGAGAATGTAGCTACGTCAGCATCCCTTCAGAGAAGAGGTCTGACGAAGTGGGCAAGGGAAATTGAAAAACGCTGTAGCTTCCCCAAAACGTGCTGCTGTGTGCGTATAAGGCACAGTAAAAAGCTGCGGTCAGTATAAAAATAAGCAAGTGAAGCGCGCTCTGACCCCTGGTAGTGGTAAGCGTCTAAAGTGTACTTAGGGCAAGGAGTAGGCCATCAACACACAGCCCCCCCCTCTATTACAGAAAGAGTGAAAAGCATAAATAACAAAGAAGGAAAGAAAAAAGAAAGAGAAGAAGAAATGACAGAACAAGAAAGGAAGGAAGGAAGAAAGAAAGTAAGAAATAAACACTGAATGGAAGAAAATAAGGAATGATACAGAAAAAAGAAGAAAAAAAAAAAAAGATATGACAAAGAAAGATAGAAGGAATGAAACAAAAAAATAAAGAAAAGAATGAATGACACAGAAATTTGGAGAAAGAAAGAAAGACCAAAGAAAGAAAAAGGGAATGACACAAAAGGAAAGAATGAATGAAAGAAAAGAGAATTAAAGAAAGAAAGAAAGAAAATTATGAGAAAGAAAGAATACAAGAAAATAAAAGAATGGAAAGAAGTAATGACAGAAAAATGAAAAATAGGATTGAGAAAGAACTGAAAAAAAAAAGCAGGAATGACAAGAAAGAAAGTAAGAAAAAGAAAGGAAAAATACTGAAATGCTGCAATACCCAGCATTACCCGAGAGAGGAAAGAAGATGTGAGAATAAAACATTTAAAATTAAGGAGAAATTGAAATTTTGTGATGACACCCAAGCCTGGACTAGAACCATATAAGACTGAGCCTTGTACATACAGATTGCTTACATTAAAAAATCACCCTACCTGCATCTACTGCATTTTCTTAGCCTTTAAACATCCAAGATGGTGCCCATGGAGTGGTGCCTGCAGGCAGGAAGAGTCTCCTGACTATGCCGCTCTGCATTCTGGGATTGCTGACCTTTTCCTGACCCCCAGCTCTGCTCTGTCTGTGCAAAGCACAGCTATAACCCCGCCCCCTGTACTTTAGCCCTCTCTCCTCTCCCTAGTATGTGATGCTTCTGAGGCAAGATGGCAGCGCCCGTATCCTTGGGCTTTTCATTGAATGATGCTGAAGGTCCGGTTTAATGGCTAGCAGTTACAAACAAACTCATTATTGTTCTGTTTATTCACTTGCTTGTTGAAGAATAATTCAATATCGGCATACTAACTATGCACAACGCTTCCCCTCAGGCTATAGGGGGGGGTGGAAACTAAAACAGAAGCGTGCCTTTAGATGCTGCCGTCATTCTGCCACAGGTCAGTGATCACAGCTTGCAACCCCCCCACGCAGAATAGACTGACCCAGACAGGAGACGCCTCCGCTCTCCCTGTCACAACTGCCACCTGATTTAGGAGGTCCGGAATTTACTTTTTACATTTACTTTGCCACAGCTTATTTGTCCATAAGCCAAACATTTATATGGTCAAGTGTCCTTTTATTTTGTTACTGGCCTGTATTTTCGCGATAGTCCTCCTTTAAAACCTATAGGACGGTAACCGAGCTGGCAAGCCGTAGCTCCACCCTCTCTTGCATCCCAGGAAATCCTAGAAAACCTCCTGCAATGCAGAAAAACTACAAAGCTATGGTGAAACTCCTTGTTTAATGGTAACTAGACAGTGGCCGTGGCCTGCAGCACCACTTGCCCATTACGTTGCTGCCCCAGCCAGTGGCAGATCACCCAGGTCATGCAAAACAAAACAGCCTCAATCCACTTGACAACACAAAAATGCAAACTAAAATATCAACAAATATCAAGCAGCAATGTTGCAGTGTGCATCCACTTGCTGGTATAGACATCTGAAAGACTGATGCTCATGTATTGTAGCCATAGCTTTAAGCTAAATGTATCTATATATTGGTTGGCTAGGTCATCTACAGGATTACAGGATACAGACCATCAGGTCACAGTTAGGATGCAGCTTGCAGATGGGGTAAAGATAACATAACACACAACTTTTTGCTGAAGAGTCCACAGATATGAAGAAATCAGCACCTTGGAGTAAGGTTTCTTTATCATTTTTAATGTGACTAGACTCACCCTTTTATTGTAATTGGCAGAAGCTGTAGCAACAAGTTCACTTACCGTTTTATTCCGCAGACGAATGATGTCAGAGACAGAGCCAGCTCCACAATACTCCATAACTATCCACAGGTCGGTATTTTTAAAGTAGCTGCCATAGTACTTGACTACATAGTGGCTACACAGTGAAAAGAGGGAGAGACATTTTAGGTTTGTGTACAAGTTGCCCATACAAATGTATTAGCGTTATATGGGGTATATTAAATAAATGTATATGAAGGCTGAGTTACACTGAAATAGAAGGTAGATTTCATGCAGAACAGAAGATAATATTTATATAAAGTTGGCAAAAAGATGACTGCAAAGAGATGCAGATTTGGAATACCCCACTGCCTAATACCTAGGGGAGCCTGAGATTTAAAGCGGACCAAAACCCACATTTTCAGCTAGCATCCCATGAACTGCTCCTCCTATGAAAAGGACTTTTTGGCAATTTCCACTGCTCCTGCTTCACTCTAATCCCAAATAATGACGCCTGTTTCAGCTGTAAAGCTCCGCCTCCTCCATTCACTGCCACTGTTGTGTGTGGCAATGATGTCAACTATGCAATGACTGATTACCTGCCTCTCACACAGAGGGACAGCAAAAAAAAAAAAAAACAGTGTTCCAGGACAATTCGAAAAGTGAAAATATCAATTTCTAAATCTACACCTTAACAAGGGAGTATTGTCAGGGGCTTTGGCCAACGTATTTCATGAGTTCATTGGGATTTGGACAGCTTTAATAGTTCTTTCCTCAATCAGATTGCGGCTGCTGCATGCTGTGTGTCCCTTTATCTGTTGGCAACCAGTTCGATTCACCATGTAGGTATGTATGCCGTACATGGTGACTAGTGACCCTGATTGTCGCTTATGAAGGGCACAAGAGCAGCACTAAAGCATGAACTGAGTAGTCCAGCCTATTTTCCTAATGGTGGTCATTAAAGAGGAACACCACCCCGTTCATGGGTTTTGTTCCTCTCAGGTGGGGCATCCAGATACTCCAATGTGTGCATCACCCAGGAACAGTCATAAACGCACCTTTTTTTTGCTCAGTGAGGCAAAGGAAATCTGAATGGAGCAAGCATTGCTGGCCACATCCCTGCCCCTGTTTCTAGCTGTGGGCATGTCCCCGCTGACCAATAAGGGTGCACGCCTAAATAAAGGTGTGCTTAGGATGTGGCTGTGGCACGAGCACATGGGAGAGGTGAGTGGATTGAGCATCCCGGGGGTTTCATGCAGCACGGCATCCCGATTCTGAACACCTCATAAAAAGGTAGGCCAACCCCCCTCCCCAAAAAGACTAAAAGACCTGAGTGGGGGCGTTGCTCTTCTTTAAAGCATAACAAAACCCAACAGCAGCCAGCCTGGAATTCAAAAGATTCCAGATCCGGCCGCTGGCTTTTCTCCAGGGCATCCCGAATCAGGCTTGGATGTGGGCGATATGGCAGCACATGCTCACCATTAAACTCAGTGACAGCCACCAGCCAAGTGACTTGGGTTTGGATACACCTTAAGCAGAGGGACATCCCAGAACAGGATGCCCTGTAGATATGGGTTTAAAACAAATTACTTACCAGACAGCTAACAGGTTTAATCCCACCAAGTACTGCGTGCTGAGCCAGGCTAGTAACCTCATTGTCAGCCATATGTTGCTAAAAAGCCAGTTAATAAACCCTGCCTGAAATGGTTTTAAAAGTGCACTAAACCCCACCCTGCAGTCTATGAGACTCCAGGAAAGGCTTACCCTCTCCCCGGGGGCATCCTGAACTGGGACCCCCTGATGTGTGAAAGCACCCAATATACGTACCTCCCCCCCCCCAGCCCAAAGCACATGCATAGCAGGCGTCACTCGTCTCCCTTATCCTCATAATGGAATGTCTGTGCTGGGCCACGCTCAGCCGAAGGGAGCCCAGTGATGCCACATGCTGCTCACAAGTGCAGCTGGAATTCCAGTATGCAACTCTAGCCACAGCGTGGGCTCGAGGAGAGGGGAGTAAGCTGTGCGACCTGGGGGGTTTCACACAGCGGGCACCCCAAACCAGGGTGCCTCAGGGGGAAGGATCAAAAACTAGGATATTAAAAATCCTGGGTTTTGGCTCACTTTAAGCCGTCCCCTGAAAATGGTCAGTTTAAAGTGGACCAACACCCAGGATTTTGACTATCCTGGGTCTTGGTCCACTTCGGTGGGGCACCCCCGGTCGGGGTGCCCCGCTGTGTGAAACCCCCCCGATCACCCTAAAAACTCACCTCACCCCGCGCCGGCGGACAAGGGATTTGACAGCCGCGGACAAGCGGCTCCTCCGCCGCCGCCTCCCGCGCGTCCCTCTCGACGCGCGCGCGCGCGCCATTCACAGACGGTCGGCGCGGGCACGCCTAGACGGAGGCGGCGGCGGCCGGCCAGCGCCGAAGATAAGGTAAGGGGGTTTGGGGTGTTTGGGGGGGTTTCAGAGAGGGAGGGGATGGTCCACTTTAAATTAACACACTGATAAAATGAGACCCTGCAACCAAGTCAAGTTTCTTTTCCTGGGCAATCCCCTTAATTAGAAATAAAACACATGTACGTTTCTAAAGCTCTAACTACAATGACTTTAAATGACAAGCTGTCTTCAATAACCTCTTTGAAATCTCAGAATCCTGTGACCTGCTGGAGTTTGCAGAAAACCAAACAGTACAAAGCTCAGCACCTCGTAAGTGACCGCAGAGTTCAGCTTTACATGGTACAGTGGTTCCCGAAGCACAAAGCTCAGCACTTTACAGCACAGTAGCCGAGACTCCTGTGTTGCGGGAAGCAGACACAGCAAATCATAAAAATACGCAATGGAACCACTGCCAGTGAGACATACGCACACAAGCCACCCGTAATTCCATAAACCCGCTTACCTATCACATTGCTGCATGATCGAGATTTCCTTAATAATTTCTTGGAGGTCAGATTCCACTGGAACCTGCTTGATGGCAACAACTTGGCCGGACTCCTTATGAATGGCTTTAAACACGCTTCCATATGAGCTGTACAGAAAAAACAGCAATAGCAATAGAAGCTTTAGAACAATAAAAACACCATAAATGTCTCATGTAATGCAGATAAAGAAGAGAAAATAAAAAGAATAATAAAGAATAAAACAAAAACGAACAAAGGACATGTGCGGAATTCCATAGTAGAATATCTATCCCACACCAGAACAATAAGGCTAGACCTGAACTTGGAATACAATATGAATCTCATCTATGATTATAATGTTTCGCCTCTGTTGTGTGTGTTATAAGAGAACCTACAATAATAGATATCATGGAAGAGACCAAAGAAGAACATAAGAGGGGGAAAAGAAAGGGGGACGGGATGTCCTACTTTAATATTTAAAGATGACCAAAACCCTGGTAACCCAGCTCTAGAGTCTAAATGACTCCAGGGCCGCGTTACAGATGCCCCACTGTGTGAAATCCTGTTGGTCGTCTGTATACTCACCTCGTCGTGAGCCTTCAGTACCATCCTGGCACACCTCTAGCTCACCTCTAGCAGAAGCATATCTGAATGGCTGGCAATGGCTGCAAGCAGCAAAAGGGAACAGTCAGCAGCAGGCGACCGGCAATCTGTTCCATTTAGGTGGAGAGAGATCATGCAGCAAACCTATTTGGTATGTGGAGGGCCAGCAGGTTTTAGACTCCAGCCACATTGGGTTTTATTCTGCCTTTATTTTCACTGAATAACGGAAAAGGACAAGATGATGCCAATGTTCCTAAAGCCAGAAAAATACACTTTCAAAAATGTAAATCGAAAGGGGAATTTTCCTTTAATCAGCAACATATTTTATGGACCAAAGATCCATGAAGCATGCGGCCAGGAGCAGCGCTACACCTACTTACACATGAGTAGCATAGAATGCTGTGGATATTTGTTCCTCAAACGCCCATAAATAATCCCCCCACCCCTAATCTGCTTTAAGGGTCTGTTCACACCTCTCCGCAAGAGCAGGCATTTTGTGAGCATGCCAGAGGGCCTTTGTATCAAAACAAATACTGAGCTTTTGATGCATTAGCAATGCGTTTGCGTTGCATTTTTTAAAAGAAACTTTTCTACAAAATAGTAAATTCTATGGCAACGCAAACAAAGCAAACGCAACACAGGTACACAGTGTTATACCTCAATTGACATAGACTTCTATTGACCTGTGTTACTTCGCTGCCCTGAAAAAATACAATTCTGTGAAATACTCACCTGTAGAATTGGTATTATAAGTATACAGTACGTCCTGCTCCAGATATAATACTTACACTTGGGTTATCCTCCGCCAGATGGCGCTGTACTGCAGAAGCATGCCAAAAACAGGCTCCTCCCGGCCCTTCATAAACCCAGGGACCTCCCACAAATCCCCAGCATTGAAAAGCAGTGAACTAAGAAGCTGGGAGAATTAAAAACCACCCAGAACATCTGGTAATGATAACAAGATAACAATCACCATACAGGGGATCCAGAATAATGCAACAACAGGGTGGGGTGGAGCAGCACGTACTGTATACTTATAATACCAATTCTACAGGTGAGTATT
Organism: Gastrophryne carolinensis; assembly: GCA_027917425.1. Classification (NCBI taxonomy): domain Eukaryota; kingdom Metazoa; phylum Chordata; class Amphibia; order Anura; family Microhylidae; genus Gastrophryne; species Gastrophryne carolinensis. Next base: position 385,536,563 of record CM051239.1, read on the forward strand.
TCACAGAATTGTATTATTCTTAGTATACAGTACGTCCTGCTCCAGATATAATACTTACACTTGGGACATCCAATAGCAGTGTCCATAAAGTAGGGTGGGATCCCCCAACAAAAAAAGGGTGACAACAGGCAGTTTAAACTACTACCGCTTGCAAAACCTTGCGGCCAAAAGCAGCATCTGCTGAGGCCCTAACATCAACCTTGTAAAACTTCGAAAAGATATGAACAGACGACCAAGTAGCGGCCTTGCAAACTTGTTCAACCGAAGCCTGGTGCTGGAAGGCCCAAGAGGCACCAATAGCACGAGTAGAATGAGCAGTAAGATGGAAGGGGGGACTCTTCCCCTTAGCAGAGTAAGCCTGAATCACGGCCTGACGAATCCATTTGCTAATAGTAGATTTGGACGGAGCCAAACCCTTCCTAGGACCAGAGGGGACCACAAAAAGAGCATCAGCCTTCCTGAAGGCCGCAGTGACTACCAGGTAATACTTCAGACACCTGACCACATCCAAGGAATGCAGAACCCTTTCCTTAGCGTTGCTAGGATTAGGACACAATGAAGGAAGAACAATATCCTGATTCAAATGAAAGGCAGACACCATCTTTGGCAGAAAGTCCGGTTTAAAGCGGAACACCACCTTGTCCTGGTCTCATAGTATGGGGGCTGAATAGACAACGCCGCCAACTCCGATACACGCCTGACCTGAAGTGATAGCCACCAGAAAAACCACTTTGAGTGTAAGTACGGCCAAAGCAGCATCCTGAATAGGCTCAAAGGGAGCACCCTGCAAAGCAGACAAAACCAAGTTCAAATCCCAAACAGGGACCATAGGTTTACGTGGGGGACACACATGAGTGACCCCTTGAAAGAAAGTCTTAACCAAGTGATGCTGAGCAAATGACTTCTGAAAGAAGACAGGGCAGAAACCTGACCCTTCAGAGTACTGAGCTTTAAACCCAACTCTAAACCATGTTGTAAAAATTCCAGAATCCTAGGGATGAAGAACTCCCTGCAGGGAAGAGACCTGGACTCACACCAGTCTATGTAGGAACGCCATACCCTGTAATAGATGGCAGAAGAAGACTTCTTCCTAGCCTGTACCATGGTATCCACCACAGAGGCAGACAAGCCTTTCTCCATCAAGATGGAGGTTTCAGCAGCCAAGCCGTCAAAACCAGAGTTTGTAAATTGGGATGGCGTAAGGAGCCCTGAGTGAGTAGATCTGGTGCCTCTGGCAGGACGTACTGATCTACTGCCATTTGTACCACGTCTGCATACCATACCCTTCTTGGCCACCTTGGGGCCACTAGAATCACCGGAACCTTTTCCAGGGCAATCTTGAGCAGAACCCTGCCCAGCAGGGGAAACGGGGGAAATACATACAGGAGGCGAAATTTCTTCCAAGACAACGACAGAGCGTCCGTGGCCACGGCCAGAGGATCCTGAGACAGGGAGACAAAGGCCAGGAGCTTGCGATTGTGACGGGATGCAAACAGATCCACATCCGGTAGACCCCAACGGTGACACAGGGACTGGAACACCCTGTTGCAGAGGGACCACTCACCCTGACGGGAAGTCCCCCTGCTCAGAGAGTCTGCCAGGAGATTCTCCACCCCCGGGATGTAAACAGCCGAAATGCATTGAACATTGGCCTCCGCCCATATCAGAATCCTCGACACTTCCTTGAGGGCACCCTTGCTCCGGGTCCCTCCCTGATGATTGATGTAGGCAACCGCCGTCCGGTTGTCTGAGCACATCTAAACAGACAGTCCCTGCAGGTGACTGGTCAACTGCTCCAGAACCAACCTGACTGCCCGTAGTTCCAGAATGTTGATGGGTAAATGGGCCTCCTGAGGACCCCACCTGCCCTGGAACCTCAGGGACTTCCAGAATCCCCCCCCCAACCTGACAGACTGGCATCCGTGGTGACCATCTCCCAGGAGGGGGCCAGAAAGGACCTGCCCTTTAGCAAATTCCTGTGGTCCAGCCACCACGAGAGGGACCTTAAGACCAACAGGGGAAGCACACAAACCCTGTCCAGTGACGCAGGGTCCTTGTCCCATACCGAGAGGAGGTGAAGCTGCAGAGGCCTCGAATGAAACTGAGCAAAGGGCACCGCCTCGAAGCTCGCCACCATCAGACACACCAGCTGCATTCCCTGCCTGAGTGAGAGCTGGGGGCACGAGAGCAGGGACCGCACCTGCACAGTCAGGGCTTCCACCTTCTGTTGGGGAAGGAATATTCGTGACTGAACCGTATCCAGAATCATCCCCAGGAATGGGGTCACCGACGAGGGGGAAAGAGAAGACTTGGGGTGATTGATCACCCAGCCGAAGGACTCCAGGGTGGACACCACCCACTGAGTGTCCAGCCCCGCCTGCTGTAGGGGCCATGAGGCGATGAGGATGTCGTCCAGGTAGGGCAGCACTCGAATGCCCCCTGACCTTAACAAGGACATCACCCCCGCCAGTACCTTGGTGAACACTCTGGGAGCTGAAGTGAGGCCAAATGGTAGGGCCACAAACTGATAATGTTGATCGTTCAACGCGAATCTGAGAAACCTCTGATGTCCCGGAAACACAGGGATGTGAAGGTAAGCATCCTTGATGTCCACCGTCGTCGTAAAATCCCCTGGACGCAGAGAGCCAACGGCCGAGCGCAGAGTTTCCATGCGAAAGCGCTTGTGCTTGACAAATTTTTTGAGGATCTTTAAATCCAGAATGGGCCTGACTGACCCATCTCTTTTGGGTACTGTGAACCCCTTGCCCAATTCTCTCAAGGGAACCTGGCAAATAACTCCCAGATCCCGAAGGTCTTGTACTGCCTGCATCAGGACCTGAGCCGATACCGGGTCCTGGGGAATCCGGGACCTGATGAATCTTGAGGGGGGGCAGCACAGCAAACTCTATTTTGTAGCCAGAGGTAACTACCTCCTGAATCCACCGTTCCAAGACTTGGTGCCTCCAAACATGTGCAAAGTGCTGTAGCCGTCCCCCCACCCTGGCGGGCGAGGGCGCCCCATCATGCCTGAGGGGTCTTGGGAGGGACTTTGGGTTTGGTCCCCCAGGAGGAGCCGGGGCGCCGCCCCTTGTTCCTATGCCAGGAGTCTGCACGATCCCCCGCGAAGGACACCCCTTTCCCCTGCTTAACACCTCTGTAGGGGGCGGAAAGGGGGCCCTGGTTCCGAAAGGACCGAGGCTGCCACCTGCGCTGTGGTAACTTACCTCCTTCAGCAAAGAGGTCTAGGCGGTCCCCAAACAGGCGCAGGCCCTTAAATGGAAGCCCAGTAAGGGCTTTCTTAGCAGCATTGTCAGCCGCCCACTGGCGCAGCCATACCGCGCGGAGTATAGCCACTACCAAGGAGGAAGATCTGGCACACAGCCTAATAGCATCATCCGATGCAGAAAGGATAAAATTCACAAACACATCGCAATTAGACAGTGCATTAACAGCATCAGTAGGCAACTCGTCCGGGCCGTCGAGTGCATTCCTGACCATGGCCCTGAGCGCCACAGCAGTAATGGCCAAGGCGCAAACCGGGCGCAGCGCCGCCCCACCAAATGCAAAGGCATGGCATGCCAATTGGTCAATGCGCCGGTCTTCAGAATCCCGCAGCGTAGTGGTGTCGGGAGAGTGCGTAATAGAGGTGTTAGACAGCCCTAAAACAGGAGCATCGACCTCGGGGGGTGATGACCAGCACTTGACCATATCAGCAGGAAATGGATACTTCTTGTCCAAACTCTTAGGGATCCCGGGAAGTCTACTGGGATGTTCCCATTCTTTCAACACAAGGTTATTGAAATGGGTTTGCTCAGGAAATTCCAGTCGGGCCTTAGCAGTATGAAATAACTCACCCCTTTGCCTAGGGGCCTCAACAGGGAGAGAGATGGACAAAACTTCAAAGATCTGAAGCAGTAGTTTGTCAGTATCATCCGGGGTCCAGTGGTCAGAAACGGAATCGTCATGACTCCTTGCCTTCTCATCAGAAGATTCTGAGTCAGAAAATAGCTCCCATTCATCCGAAGGGGTATGTCCATAAAAATGTGAAAACTCATCAGACTCCGTAGGGAAAGGAGCAGAATCAGGGATTATGTGCCGCTTTTTAGCAGTGGCCTTGCGCGCTAGAGAACTAGCAAGCAATTTCTCAACACTGGCCAGTCTAGTAGCCACATCAGGATGAGAATCCCTGCTTGTATTGGGGGTTAGACTCAGGCTTGGGGGAGTAGGTGAAGTGAGGCGAGGTGCAGGCCCAGCTACAGGAGGGGCGGGAAGTACCATTAGCGCAGGAGGAACCCCGTTCACAATATCCTGGGATGCCTCCATATGGTGATTAATAGGCACAATAGGCCAGTAGGGATTGACGCTGTAAGCTATCCTGGATGCCCCAAAGACCCGCAGGGAAGTGGGAGTAACTATCCTAGGACCCCTGGTAATTAACCGGGTCGGGAGAAGCCACTGGATTTGATCGTCTGAAAGACATAATGGGAATAGGGATGTCAGAACCATGCGCAGTGGACAAAAAGGAAGAAAAGCTCGCCCGCGAGGGCCCTCACCGACCTAGGGAGGAGGAGGGCCGCAACACATGTGCGCGTGACCAGCAATAGAAGGGCGCCAAGAACCTCGAAGGGTGGGGCAGAGTGACAGTGACGCGGAGCGCGCCAAAACGGGTCCCCGCCCCCCTCGAAGAGCGCAAAGCTCTGAAAAAGTTTCAAAGATGTCAGAAAAGCGAAGTGTATGGCACACTTAGCAAAGGATACGCCAATGAAGACGTAGCGGCGTCTGAGGCGCCGCCGCCGCTCATCGTGGCACATTCAGCCACGGAAGGAGTGTGCGTGGTGGCGACAGATGCAATTGAAGTTTTAACAGCGCAGCACTGACACCCGGAATACCAGTCAAAGACAGTACAAAGGCCAAAAGCGTGTAAAATACACTGACCACCACACACCCCCCCCCTTTCTTCCCCCCGGACTACGGGGGGAAACGAGGGAGGTCGGCGACCCTTTGTACAGGGCCCACCGCTACACGGGGCATGGGGCAATAGCGCGGGAGGGGCATCCTCTAGAGGCTCACCATCAGCCTAAACCGCCTACCCTTTGGTGGGGGACTGCGGTGGAGCATGGCTCCATAAGCACACAAGGTGCTGCCTACCTTCACCCGACCGACGCAGCCTGAGCTGGGAGGCACATCACAGGGAGGACGGGTGGGAATAGTCCAACAGGGCCGCAGGCTTTGATAGCCCCGCTCACCTGCGAGAGAGTGATACTTCATGTCTTCGCAGTCGGCACTGCATAGAAATCTGGGGATTTGTGGGAGGTCCCTGGGTTTATGAAGGGCCGGGAGGAGCCCGTTTTTGGCATTCTTCTGCAGTACAGCGCCATCTGGCGGAGGATTACCCAAGTGTAAGTATTATATCTGGAGCAGGACGTACTGTATACTAAGAATAAAAAGGTGTCTAAAACGCGTTTACGATACGCTGCGTAACGCAGCACAGATGTGCAAACTATCCTATCTAGAATAACATGCAGTGTTTTCTCTGCATTGTAACTGCTTAGTTAATGCAGTACAGCAATGCAGATAAAGCATAGAGGTGTGAACAGAGCCCCAACTCAGTTTAAATAATACACTAAATGACAATAAATGAGACCTTGCAATCAAGTAAATACAGACAATTAAACAGTAGTGAACTGATAAGGAGGACAAAGATCCTTATGTCAGTTTAGTGGATGGTAAGCAGGTGGCTGGAAAATTCTCTCCTCCAATTACAAACATCGCACAAGGCTGCAAACAGCCCCAATACATGGCCAAGGGTTGACATTTTTGGTGGCAGAGCACAAGGCCATAGGTGCTGGTATTCTGCATGGCCTAGACTTCCATCAACAAGCAGAGTGGCCTAGGTCTAGGCATTGCCTAGACTACCAAACAAAGACAGTGCAGTTATGGGTCAGCTCAGAGAGAAGATTAAGTCATCATGTCCTGGTCAATGCAAGACTGACATCCAGCAATACCAGGTTAGACAATACCTTTCTCCTCATCACTGCTGTACTACACGTCACTGGGTGGGTGTACATGCGGGCCTCAATTACCCAGAAAACTAAAACAGACAAAAGTTTTCCACCCATCCAATTCTGCTCCTGTCACAGTAAACATATCTGTGGGGAATATGGCAAATATTATATGTTATTTTATAGCTGATGCCCAGCTTCCCCCTTTAAGATTCTCTGTTCTTAACAAATGTCACCCTTCATTTGCCCCTGTAGCATTAACCACGTTTTACTATTTGGCACTACATATGTTCGACCTTGATTTTTGAAGGGATTTTCCAGGAAAATTATATATCATTTTTTTCAGCAGAGTCTGAGCTTCAACATGCAATGTCTTGTTTGGCTTTTTTTTAGTGTATTCTCAACCCTTTTGGGTAAAATATGTGCAAAAAAAAAAAAAATCTATTTTTTGCAATTTGTAGTGTTTTTTGTAATAAAAAGTGTAAGTTTGTCAATAAAATCTTATTGCGTGTGAAACCCCAATTTCTCCTGGTCACAGTGGTACCACATATGTATTGGTAGACACCCTTTCCTGCCCAGGAGACTCCCCCAAACAAACAGCGCTTTAGGAGATTTTCAGATAAAATACAACTATTCTATGCGCTAAGTGCACCTTGCAGTTTTTCCAGAAAAAACACCCTTTACATTTGAAATACCCCCCACAAATGATATATTCTCTGGAAGTACACGCCTCAAGATTTCTAGGTGTACCAGGCTTGTTTATGTGGGTGTAGTTTTCTGGAAGTAATCCCTCAATAAATTCTTTGGTTGCACAGAGTTTCCCTAAAAAAGAATAAAAAAGAAGAATCGAAGCCACATTTTCCTAAAAAAAAAAACTATATGCAAAAAAGGAAAAACAAGTAAAATCTGAAAAAGCAACATCCCCCAAACAGAACGGTACCCAACATGCATAGGTACTTTCAAGGGAAGAGTTGACAAACACCCCAGTAAAGCATGCGCATAACAGTAATTTTACTTGAAATTTTCAGCTCTGCTGACATAGTGCGCACCTTGCAATTTTTCAACCAAAACAACCCTTTACATTTGGAATATCCCCCATAAACCATATATTCCTTGAAAATACACGTTTAGCTTTCTAAGCGTAATGAGCTTGTTGTAGTGGGCTCATCCTTTTGGAAGTAATCCCTTGAAGAATTCTTAGGTTGCACAGGGTTTCCCTAAAAAAAATATAAAAAAGCAGAATAAAAAACATGTTTTCCGAAAATATCAATATGCAAACAAGAAAAAAAAAACAAGCTAAATCTAAAAGCGCAAGGTCCTCCGAGCGGAACAATACCCAACATGCATAGGTACTATTAACCCTTTTAATTGCCAGCCTACTTGAAGTTTTGTCACCCTCTGTTGACAGGTCATTTTTCCCCATTTTGCGCCGTGTTTAACAGTGATTTTTGCTGGCATTTCCAGAAAATACATATTTATTGCAGCAGAGTTTAGGCTTTAACATGAAATGTCTTGTTTGTAATTTTTTTACTGTTTTTTAAATATTTTTGCGTAAAAAAAACAAAAAATTAAATAAAATAATATTTTTTAGACAATTGTCTCCCTTATTTTAAATAACACATTTGTTTTATTAATAAAAACCATATTGCATGTGATAGCCACATTTCTCCCGATTACAACGGTACCACATATGTATCGGTAGCCCCCCCATTCTTGCCCAGGAGACCCCTCAAAACTGAAAAGGGCACTTTATAACATTTACAAATAAAATACAACTACTATCCACACTATAAACATAAGGGGTTACTTTTTTGGGGAATTTTAAAAGTTAAAAACCCTTAAAAATCCAAATAAAAATGACATGGGGTCCCCCCTACCCATCATAACCAGCCCGGGACCAGCTATGGAGGCTTGTAGAAAAGGGTGCAGGGGCCAGCTCTGGTGGCCCCCCCACCCCACCCTGCAGCTTACAAGCCCACATACCCTCTGTGGGCCCGGGCTCTTCTGCCCCCCCCTGGGTTTTGGGGAGGCAGGTAAGGAGGTAAGTTAGGCTAACCCTAACCCTTGAAAATACCCCAAAAATTGACATAGGGTCCCCCCTACTGTCATAACCAGCCCGGGACCAGCTATGGGGGCTTGTAGGAACAGAGTGGAGGGGCCAGCTTTTGTGCCCCCCCCCACCCTGCAGCCTACAAGCCCACATACCCTGTGTGGGCCCGGGCTCTTCTGCCCCCCCCCAGGCTTGGGGGAGGCAGGGGTAATTGGGGGTGCGGGGGTTAATGGCAAGTAACTCGCTAGCCGCAGGTGACTTGCCAGCCCCCAGCCTTGTGAACTGGTTTAGGGGTCTCATGGACCCCTTACCAGTTCACAAAGGGTGAACAGTAAAAATACACACTGACACATAAGAAAAAATGACTTTTATTAAAAAATAAAAACTTTTTTTTACTTTACTTACCTCCAACCGCCATCGGAGCCCCCCCCCCCAGTGAAGAGGAGACCCGGAGGGAGACAGTCCGACCGTATGTAAGTAAATGTCATTTTTATTTTTTTTTATTTTTTTTTTTTACAGTTAGCAGCGGCCGCTGCCGAAGCGGGGGGGGGGGGGGTCGCTATTCCAGGGGCTCTCCTGGAGCCATCCGAGCCCCCACGGGGGATCGGATGGCACCAAATTAAAGAGGAGACCCGGCCGGATCCAACGAGGGGTCAGATGAGTTTTTTACTTTTATATTTTTTTTTACTGTGGGGGTTTAAATCAGCTACGCAAATCTCACATAGCTGGCACTTAAGTGGAGGAGAGGCTGCTACGTGAGACTCACGTAGCTGGCACTAGAAGGGTTAAGGTTTTCTAGACATAAACATGCACAGGACCTAATCTCCCCAGGAAGGAGAATTAGCATCTGTGAGTTGAGACAATCTCAGATCACAGACTCCCTGCTGATTATCTCACACCTCTGTGCCGGGAAGGCCCCGCTGAGACTGAAGCAGAGGTGCCCACTGGAGATAGTTCCCTGGCATCAAACGCCAGTGCCTCAGACATCCAGCACCAACACAAATTGGACCGTAGCTGGGCTGCTGTGACTCCCACAGCACCAAGCCAGATACAGAACAGCCCACAAAACCGCGCATAGACGTACAATTCTCAGGGCCATGTGACTATGGGAACCTAAAGAAATGGAGATCTTGGGTTCTGACCCATCTAGGGACTGCATCTTTGGGCTCATCGGATGCCCAGCATCCAGCCCAATCGTTTGGTGCCATATCCAGGAGCGATAGGACACCCCTGCCTAAAGTTATAACGCCTAAAAGGGTTTTAGGTTCTAAAGCAAGTTGCACAACAGGGGGAGGGAACAGTTCGCCCCACAGAAGGGAGGGGGTGAAAGGATCCCGAGGCAAAAAGGGGGATGACCCTGGGCCAGCGTTTGTAACTTCTGGGGAGGTCGCATTGCATGCGTGCTGAAGGTGCCCATCAATAAGCTCGTCACTCACCTCCATGTGGGAGCTCATCATCACTACTCCGCATCTGCATTTTAAGGTAACTCTGACTGTTGTATCTGTGTGTGTAACTCACTGTAACCTGTAACCCACTTCTCAGAACTACATTTGCATTCATTCATATTCCATCATAACCAAATGTTTGTTATCACTGCCTAGTGTGCTTATTGCATAAAAACCTATATTTAACTTGAGCAATCATTTTGCCTTAGCCAAGAATCTGTGTGTCCGTAGGTTTTGCGCCTGGTAATCCCGCTAGGCCGGCAAACGGACAGGGTTTTGGAAAAGCGGGCTGTGTGTTTGGAGGTCCCTGATTGTTAGTTGGATCACGTGACCCGCAGTTCCTTGACAAGATCAATCAAGGATATCAAAATCATTGCAATTCCCCAAGCAGGGTCCGATTTACTAGACTCCTCTCTCTCATTCACACCTCCCATTCACCCAATAGCCACCTCCTGTTATCTTCAACTCAAGAACATCTCCTTTGTTCAACCCATACTCTCACCTCACCTGGTGCCACCAAATTCTAGTGCATGCCCTGATCATATCCCGACTAGACTACTGTAATACTATCCCTGTTGGTGCACTAACAGACTGGCACGGCTGCAATCTATTCTCAACTCTGCTGCTTGCCTCACCCACCTCTCCTCCTCTGTGGCAGTCCCTTCACTGGATGCTAATTTCTGAGAGAATTCAATTTAAAATTCTAACCTTAACTTACACGGCACATGCAAACAGGCACCTGCCTATATATCTGCGCTTACCAACAAATACCAACCCAGACGCAACCACCTCCTTCTGGTCCTCAACTTTAGTCATGTCCTTGTACTCCCTAATTCACACGTGCCGCTCCACATCTCTGGAATGCCCTTCCCAATCATTTAAGAGTGCCCTCAAAACATATTCAGAGGATCACTTGCCAGTACATATTATTTGCAACCAAAGCCAGTTCTAGGTTTATGTTGGGCTCTTGGGCGACGAGTCTCAGTGGACCCCTTTGTGGCATATTACGACAAGTGCACCAATAATTCAGGTTCCTATGTCCCACACATCTATTTCTATGACTCCCCCTGCCTCTGATTAAAGCAGAACAAAACCCAAGATTTTGATTATTCTGGATTTTGCTCCCTGCTCCAGGGGCATCCCAAATTACAATGCCCCGCTGTGTAAAACTCCCAGATCTCCCAGAATAACTTATCTCTTCCTGGTGCTACGGCACAGGTGCGGACTGTCACACAATTGGCCAGCCCTAGAATTAAAAAGACTGTAACCCACCTACTCTTGCTGCAGGTAAACCATGACATTCATTACATGTGGGTATACTGACCTGTAGATGGCGATCTTGCAGAGATGATAAAAAAAAAGGAAGGACCCTCCCGGCCCATAAATACCTGGGACCTCCCACTCATTCCCCAGTATAAAGATAGCAGTAAGATCAAGGGACCAGGAAAGCCAATTAAAACTAACAAAGGTTCACCATATAAAGGATCCAGAATACAAAAGGGCAGGGTGAAGCGGGGTGTGTGACATACTTATAATACCCATTTTACAGGTGAGTATTCACAAAATGGTATTATTCTAAGTATGTCACACACCCCGCTTCAAGACATTCATTACATGTGGGACATCCAATAGCATTGTCCATAAAGGGCGGGATCCAAAAAAAAAAAACAACAAGGCAACAAGGCACAAACTTAAACCACTGCAGCCCAAAAACAGCATCCGCTGAGGCCCGAACATCAACCTTGTAAAACTTGGAAAAAGTGTGAACCGAAGACCAAGTAGCAGCCTTACAAACCTGCTCAACAGAAGCCTGGTGCTGGAAGGCCCAGGACGCCGCAACAGCACGAGTAGAATGAGCAGTAACACGAAAAGGGGGAACCTTCCCCCTGGCAGAATAGGCCCCAACAATGGGCTGGCGAATCCATTTACTAATGGAAGACTTGGCAGGAGCCAAAACCTTCCTAGGCCCAGTGGGCACCACAAAAAGGGCGTCAGTCCTGCGAAAAGGAGAAGTAGCCACCAAATAGTACTTCACACAGCGAACCACATCCAAAGAATGCAAAACCCTCTCCTTGTCATTGCTGGGTTTGGGACACAAGGAGGGAAAAACAATATCCTGATTAAGATGAAAAGCAGAGACCACCTTAGGAAGGAAATCTGGCTTGAAGCGGAAAACAACCTTGTCCTGATGCCTCTCAAAGTAAGGAGCCTTAAAGTGGACCGTCACCCTGGGGTGATCGGCCCGGGAATCTATAAGATTCCCGGACCGATCACCTCCCTCACCGCGGGACATCCGAGATCGGGATGTCCCGCGGTGAGGGACCCCTCCGAAAACCCCCCAAAAACTCACCTCCACGGCGGCGGCCGCCGCCGCCTCCCGCGCGCCCCTCTAGACGTGCGCGCGCCCGCGCCGGCCGTTTGTGAATGGCTGGCGCGGGCGCGCGCGCTGTGAGAGCGACGTGCGGGAGGCGGCGGCGGACGCGCTGGCTTGTCCGTCGCTGTCAGCGCTTGTCCGTCGCTGTCACCCGGCCACGTGGGAGCGTTGTGAGGTGAGTATTGGGGTGTTTCTGGGGGGTTTTACACAGCGGGGTGCCCCCCTGAAGTGGACCAAAACCCAGGATAGTCAAAATCCTGAGTGTTGGTCCACTTTAATAGACAAGGCTGCCAACTCCGAAACACGCCGAACAGAAGTGATGGCAACCAGAAAAACAACCTTCTGAGTAAGCGTAGAAAGTGCAATATCCTGCAAAGGTTCAAAAGGAGGACCCTGCAAGGCAGACAAAGCCTGGGAGCAAAGGCTTCCTAGGAGGCGCACATGCGTAACCCCCTGGAAAAAGGTCTTAACCAGAGGATGAAGAGCAAAAGACTTTTGAAAGAAAACCGCTAGGGCAGAAACCAGCCCTTTCAGCGTACTAAGCTGCAAACCTTGGTCCAGACCATGTTGCAGAAATTCCAAGACCCTGGGCATAGAGAACGCCCTGCAAGGCAAGGCCCTGACCTCACACCAATCAATATAAGACCTCCAAGTCCTATAATAGATGGCAGAGGAAGACTGCTTTCTAGCCCTAACCAGAGTCTGAATGACAGCATCAGAAAGACCTTTCTCCCTCAAGATGGAGGTTTCAGCAACCACGCCATCAAAGCCAGCGTTGGTAAATTGGGGTAGAGCAGTGGACCCTGAGTGAGCAGATCCGGCAGAAGGGGCAGGTCTAACTGATCCTCTGCCAACCTTACCACGTCTGCGAACCACGTGAGCGACCTTTTGGACACAAAATCAGCCGCCCACTGGCGTAACCAAACCGACCGGCGGATAGCCACAAGCAGGGCCGCAGCTCTGCTACACATCACCAATGTGTCATCCAGGGCAGACAGCACAACGGACAACAATAACTCACAGCGCTTAAGGTCGGCAAACTCCTCACTAGCCGGGTCAAGCACGGAAGAAATCAATCTTCTAACAACCGACCTGGCAGCTACCAATACAAGCACAGAAGCACAAACCGGCCGCAAGGCCGATCCAACACTGGCAAAACCATGACAAGCCATCTGGTCAATGCGTTTATCCTCACCATCCTTGAGAGTAGTGCACTCCGGAGAATGGAGGACTGAGGAACTGGACAACCCCAAAACAGGAGCATCCACCTCGGGGGGAGACGACCAGTGCTTCACCGCGTCCGCCAGAAAGGGATATTTCTTGTCCCAACCCGGTGGGACACCTGGAAGCCACGTCGGCCTCTCCCATTCCTTGAGAATGATACCATCAAATGCTTTTGATAAGGAAATTCCAAGCGCGGCTTGGTCACTTCAAAGAACTCCCCCTTCAGCGGAGGAGCCGCCACGGGGGGAGAAATAGCCAGGACCTCAAACATATGAGCCAGGACCCTAGAGGTATCCAAAGAATCCCCCTGGCCCTGCTCGGTATCAGCGCACACAAACTGCTGATCGTCGGAGCCATCAGACTCCTCATACAGCTCCCCTTCCTCACGCGGGGAACAATCAGACCAATCCAGGGAGTCAAAATCCTCCCTATCAAAGGCCTGCGCAGCCGTATACAAATGTTCTCTCTTTGCAGTGGCCTTTTTTGCAACGGCACTGGAAAAAAATTTTCAAGATTGGCCAATCTGGCACACACCTCAGATTGCGACTCCCCGCCAATGACCACATCACACGTACGCGTCAAGTGAGGGGGAGACGGAGAGGAGACTGGCGGAGCAGAACCGAACGCCTGAGATCCGGTCTGCCGCGTAATAGACCGCTGCGCACAGGGTACACATAGAAATACATCATCCCCCAAAAGGGATACCCCACACCCCAAACACAGCCTGGATTGCACCGAGGGGGGCACAAGCCCAGTATCCGGGGAAGCCTCCATATGGTGGTTTTTGAATAATTATATATATATATATATATATATATATGTGTACAATGCTCTTTTGGGAATTACGCAATAATGCAACCCGGGATGCCCCTTTAAGTCCCCGAGTGGGAGGATTTTAAGCCAGCTAAAATTTAACCAGGGACCCTGGACCGGAAGAACCCCCCCTTAATATGATCAATGGTCCACCTGGAACACAAAAAACAAGCACACGCTCAGACCATGCAAGAGTGTATAAAGAGTTAAAAACAGAAGAATCTGATGGCCACATCAGGCCACTCACCCGACCTTCAGTAGCGCACGCCAGGCACAGTGAAGACACGCAGTGTGCAGTAGGAGGAGGGAGGAGGCGCCCCCCCCCCCCCCGCTCAGAGGAGAAGAAGCCCTCATGGGCTCACCGCCGCCATTCCAGTCAAAAGTAAAAGCACACACACAGTTAAGCATACACACACCCAATAAATGAGAGGAATCCATAAGGGACTCGGCCGCCACCCCCCCCCCCCCTCTAAGGGTATCCGGGAGAGGGGGAATCCATGCCAGGGTAGGACCAAGGGACGGGGCATCCCAAACCGGGATCACCAACCCGGATAGCCGCCTAAGCACCAGGGGTGCCAACTACATTTGCCCGGACCAGCAGTCTAGGCTGGGAGGCAGGAATTTAAATAAGGGAATCCGGGTAGGAATAGAAGAATAGAAGGCCGGGAGTCATCCCGGCTACCGGCAAGAAGGAGACATCATCTTCTGACTTGCTCGCCACTGCAGAGTTGAAAGACTGGGGAATGAGTGGGAGGTCCCAGGTATTTATGGGCCGGGAGGGTCCTTCCTTTTTTTATCATCTCTGCAAGATCGCCATCTACAGGTCAGTATACCCACATGTAATGAATGTCTTGAAGCGGGGTGTGTGACATACTTAATTTGCCCAGGACAGAGGTAGAATTATTTTGCTACCCTCTTATGTTACCATGCCCTCTCCATTCACTACAATGGAAGGGACATTTTACACCTCAGCACGACCCCTCCATTGCAATGTATTTAAAGTGTGTGACAGGGCTCCAGTGATTTATGATGGGGGCACAGCCCTGACACCATCAATTCCGGGTCCAAGGCAGAGCAGGATGCGATCCAGTGATCAGAGGGGTTGCTGATTGCCAGACTAGGACCAATCGGCTGCGCAGGGCAACAGGGGCGTACCCTTTTGTAATTTTTATTGGGTGGTCAATCCCATTAGGTTGTTATTTGTTTTACCTAGTTTGTAGTTCTACATTGTACAGCACCATGGAAAATTATGTCAATCACGTCACTGGCTCCCACTATCTGAAAGAATTCAAATTCCTAACCCCAACCTACAAGGATATTTTATCACTAGTTAAAAGACGCCAACTCCAATCTGTGCATCAACTACTACTCCCACTCAAGTCAGGACTTCACAGAAACCGCTCCACCCCTTTGGAATGCCCTTCCCCATCCAATTCGACACAACCCATCCCCTAAAACCAATTTAAAGCACCCTTCACCCCACCTATTTAGACAAGCCTATCATTAAAGTGGACCAAAACCCACTGCGACGGCGCATGCACAAGCTGCGGCCGCATCCCCGCTACCCTTCCAGCAGGGCGGGTGCCTGCGCCAGGCATTTGTGAATAGCCGGAGCGGGCATGCTCCCTGTTAGGGGGAAGCGGGGGGATGCGGCCACCAGTGCGCTCAGAGCCACTGGCTTAGACGACATGACGTCAGTGGCTCCGAGCGCGCTGTTTGGACGAATGGCCACACATGCGCCATAGGACCGGGAAGAGGCAAGTTACCTTCGCCGATCGGGGTGCCCTGGGGGAAAGGACCAAAATCCAGGATAGTTAAAATCCTGGGTTTTGGTCCACTTTAACTCACCCATCTTACAGGCTTATCCCTCAGAACTCTGGGAACTTGTCTATTACATACATTGTGTGACCCGACCTCTTGTCTCCACCGTCTCTCCTTTAGACTTTAAGGTCGCAAGAGCAAGACCGTCTCTAACATACTCCTGTATCTATGTGTTTAGTTACATTTCTGTTACATCTGACTCGCAATCCCGTATGCATTATATGCATTGTTGTATTATAAGTATTTTACTTGTCTTACTTCTCCACTAATTTATACCTTGTACAGCACCACAGACTAGGACGGCAAGTGATATTTCAGGCAAAGGCAATTGCGTCGGGAAACGTTTGGCACTTAGCTGAGCATGAATGGAAGTTCTGCCAAGCAAGCCATCAATATAGAGGGGGTGTGGTCTAGACTTGCTCCTCAAGCTAGTATTGGTGGCCCACATTGGCAGGGTGGCGCTGGAGGGGCAGATGAAGTTTATTTCCTCATTCAGGTTACCCAGCTGAGAGGAGTGACAGCACTGAAGGAACGCTTGGCAAGGTAAGCTGCTGGTAATTTATTTATTTTAACCTTTTGCCTGAAAAATCCATTTGAATATTAATAAACACAATAACAGAGCTTTATAAAAACAATAACTGAGTAAATGTATGGCAAATTCAAGCTGGCACTTAAAGTGGACCAAAACCCAGGATTTTGACTGTCCTGGGCTTTGGTTGTTTCACCGGTGAAACCCCCCAGATCGCCTGAACAAACCCACCTCTTCATGGTCCTACGGCGCATGCGCGCCCGCTCGTAGCTGCTGACGTCATGCCGTCTAAGATGATGTTTAAAGGCCAGCGGCTCCGAGCACGCTGAAGGCCACATCCCCCGCTTCCCTCTAACAGGGAGCGTGCCCGTGCCAGCCATTCACAAATGGCTGGCACGGGCACGCTCCCTGCTAGAGGGAAAGCGGGGATGCGGCCCGCGCATGTGCCGTTGGACCGGGAAGCAAGGTAAGTGAACGGGGCGACCTGGGGGGGGGGGGGGGGGGCTTTCACACAGCGGAGCATCCCGATTTTGGATGCCCCGGGGGGGGGGGAAATCGAACGGCCTGGGAATCTATAAGATTCCCAGGCCGATCGAGCTGGGTTTTGGTCCACTTTAATTACCATAAAGAAGCACCAGCAGAGGTTATCACACCATAGATTATAGCACAGAATTATTGCATTTATTCTACACAGATAAAATGACAATGAGGTAAAAGATCTAATTGTTGCTGGTAGAATCTAAGCCTAAGCAATAGAAATGTATGTTCCTTAAAGGAATACAAAGGCAGCCACACATTAAAGATTGCCAACAATCCCCTAAGAGAATCTGGCCTTAACCAGGTGACAAGTCACATAAGGTAGCCGGTTTATAAAGCTTCGGCACGCTGCGTCAGGATCCACTCTCGCTGGCATTGTTCTCCTCATTACACATCTGCTTTGGTGGCTCTTCATCAAAGCGATTGGGTTTAATACAAGTTTCATACACGGAACATCTGGCTTTGTTTTCTCGTTTTGATTACAGCATTAGCTTTCCAATGCTGCTGCATTACGATGGAGATCTCACAGGATGGAACATCTGTTATTGCATTGCCTCCGTGTGTCACTATTCATTTTGTAGACGAGAACGCGTTCGGAGGAGCGCCAGCTATCAATAACATCTCCCCTTCTCCCTGGTCATCTGCTTACTCAAAGTAGACCAAAACTGTTTGGGCTGTGTGAAACCCCGCCATTCGCCCAGTCATTTTCTTGGTCCAATGGCGTATGCGCTGCAGCTAACCAGTGACAGCGCTAACGAGGGGACAGACGGCAACCTAGGAAACCCATCTGAACAGCTGAGAGGCAAATAGTGGCTGTGGTTTGATAATATGGATGTGACTAAGCTGATAGGGCCTTTAATCATTGTTCAAATATTCCAAGTTGGGAATTGCCTCTAGGCATCAATGTGGACACAAATCTACCTCTGGAGCATCCAAATTTGCCATGTCCTGCTGTGCATGTGTGGGCTCTCCACTTAACAGGTTTCCTAGCCATGCACATGAATGAGCAGCTGTTTGCTTTGTGCCCCAAGGCACATGTGGGGGCTAGTGGCTTCCCTTCAGCTGCCTATGGCTAAAGAAGTGGCTAGGAAACCCGATTGGCAGGCTAGACGCTCCCTTTCAGCTGAGCCAGACCTATCTGAATGGACATGCACAGGGGAGTATAGCTAGGCGGACATTCAAGCTTCCTAGCCACTTATTCAGCCATAGCCAGCTGAAGGGATGCCACTAGCCACGTGGGGGCATGAAGTACAGAAACCTCACGTCTCCACAGAACCCTCACATCCACACAACATTGGGGCATCTTAAAGCGGACCAAAACCCATATTTTTAAACTGGACCTTCACGCTTAACCTCCCTGGCGTTCTGATACTGACAAATGCAATGGCAACGAAAGCGTTGCCATTGCATTTGTCTCTGACGCACGGCTCCGCCCCCATGAGCCTCTGCGGCTCACAGAGACGGAACCCGGAAGCAGAGACGGACGCCGCAGCCGCGGCTCTCACCTGCGATCGCGGCGGAGACATCGCTGGATCGCAGGGAGAAGGTAAGGAGGCTGCGCCGCCCGCTCTTGCTCCCTAATCGATCCCGAGCGTGACTCGGGGTCACCGCCACTTACTGCGCAAATTGACCCCGAGTCACGCTCGGGATCACCGCCAAGGGGGTTAATAAGAGCCTATCTTATATGTTTCCTCCACCCTCTACATACAGATTGCCAACATCCTACCTGCATCTACTGCATTGTATGAGCTTTTAAACATCCAAGATGGCGGCTCATGGAGCATCAGGCAGTCGGCATACAGGAAGTGTCTTCTGACTGTTGCAGTGCATTCTGGGATTGCCGTCCTTCTCCTGACCCCAGCTATGCTCTGTCTGTACAAAGCACAGCTATAACACATCCCTCTATGCTTTACCCTGCTGCCCTCTCCTCAGTATGTGTGATGCTTCTGAGTCAAGAAGCCTATATCCTAGAGTCCTGAACAGAGTTGCCGCCCAGCGGAAGAAAGATTAAAAAGTAAGTGACTAAAAACTTAAAATATATACATTTTAGATGCTGGGGAATAGTTTAAGGGTTTGGCCTTTTCATGAAATAATGCTGTAGGTCTGCTTTAACTAAAACCCCCTGAATTGCTCTCCCCATGAAGAGGACCTTTTGCCAATTTTCACTGCCCCTACTTCACTCTAATCACAGATAATAGGACATGTTTTATCTGTAAAGCTTCGCTTCCTCCATTCATTGTCACTGTTTTGTGTGGCAATGATGTCATTGCCACTCCGATGTAATGACTGATCGTCTGCCATCGTACAAAGGAGGACAGCAAAAAAAGTGTTCCAGGATGATTCCTAAAATAAAAATATCAATTTTTAGTTCTACTCCCTAAAAAGGAATTATTGGCAGGGGCTTTGCCCAAATGTATTTTGCAAGTTCAATCGGACCTTCAGCATGATTTAATGAAAAGCTCGTACCTATTCCCCAGCATAAATATATATATATATTAAAGCGGTCCTTCACTCTGAATAAGAGTCTATCTTATATGTTTCCCACACCCTGTACATACAGATTGCTCACATCAAAAATCGTCCTATCTGCATCTACTGCATGTTATGAGCCTTTAAACATCCAAGATGGCGGCTCATGGGACATCAGGCAGCCTGCAAACAGGAAGTGCCTTCTGACTGTGATGCACTGCATTCTGGGATTGCTGACCTTTTCCTGACCCCAGTTCTGCTCTGTCTGAGCAAAGCACAGCTATAACCCATCCCCCTGTACTTTATTCCACTCTCCTCTCCTCAGTAAACGTGATGGTTCTGAGTCAAGATGGCGGCGCCTGTATCCTAAAGTCCTGAACAGAGTTGCAGTCCAGTGGGGGGAAGAATAATAAGTAATTTACTAAAAAACGTAAAATATATTAATTTTAGATGCTGGGGAATGTTTTTTAAAGTGGACCAACACCCACCGGTGATCGGCCCGGGAATCTATAAGATTCCCGGGCCGATCACCTCCCTCCCCGCGGGACATCCGAGATCGGGATGTCCCGCGGGGTGAAACCCCCCCCAAACACCCCAAACTCCTTACCTCAGTTTCCCTTGCGCCCCTCTAGATGTGCGCGCGCCCGCCGTCTGTGAATGGCCGGCGCGGGCACGCGCGCGTCAAGAGGGACGCGCGGGAGGCGGCGGCGGAGGAGCCGCTTGTCCGCGGCTTGTCTGTCGGCTCGGGGAGAGGTGAGTTCGGGGGGTTCGGGGGGGTTTCACACAGCGGGGGTGCCCCACCGAAGTGGACCAAGACCCAGGATAGTCAAAATCCTGGGTGTTGGTCCACTTTAAGGGTTTGGGCTTTCAATAAATCATGGTAAAGGTCCGGTTTAAGTTTTTAGTCACTTATTCTTTCACCCACCGGGCTGCAACTCTGTTCAGGACTCTAGGATACGGGCACTGCCATATTGACTCAGAAGCTTCACATACTGAGGAGAAGAGAGCGGGATAAAGTGCAGGGGGTCGGGTTATAGATGTGCTTTGCACAGACAGAGCAGAGCTGGGGTCTAGGAAAGGACAGCAATCCCAGAATGCAGAGTGACACAGTCAGAAGACAATTCCTGTTTGCAGGCTGCCTGATGATCCATGAGCCCCCATTTGGATGTTTAAAGGCTCATAACATGAAGTAGATGCAGGTAGGTTGATTTTCAATGTGAGCAATTTGTATGTACAGGGTGTGGGAAACATACAAGATATGCTCTTATTCAGGGTGAAGGTCCGCTTTCAGTGGGTTTTGGTCCGCTTTAAATTGGGATGTCCCATGGGTAGGGATTCTGCCATGCCTAAAGGCTTATAGCCATAAATGCTGAATGCGACAATCTGACAATGCAGCAGAGATATCTAAACCTGCCAAATAAAATAAATAAATAATGGAAAACAGGTCTGAATTAAAAGCACCGCAACATAGACACAAAGCATAGCTGTGAACTTAGCCTACAAATATTAAAGTGGACCAAAATCCATTTTTTTTTTTTTACTATCCTGGGTTCTGGTTCCTTGCCCCTGATCCATGCCCCACTGTGTGAAGTCCCCGAAATTGCCCGAACAAACTCGCCTACTTCCGGTTCTATGCCGCATGCACAGCCGCTCGTGAAATCAGCACGCTCTGACCTCTTCGAGCCCCAGGAGCTCGTCTAACATGAGCGGATTCGAGCGCACTGGCGGCCACATCCCCCTTTGCAGCCATTCAAAAATGCTTGGCGCGGGCACACACCTTGCTAGAGAGATCCGCAGGAATGCACCCGCGGCTTGTGCATGTGCAGTTGGACCAGTTTGTGAGCGACCTGGGGTGTTTCACACAACAGGGCATTCCGATTTTGGGTGCCCCGGGGGGGGGGGGGGAAAGAATCCATCTCCATGGGTCTTGGTTTACTTTAAGCATCCCTGACAAGGCATGCCCCTAAACCATCTCTCCTTCTCCCTGGTCATCTGCTTACTCAAAGTACACCAAAACTGTTTGGGCTGTGTGAAACCCCGCCATTCGCCCAGTAATCTTCTTGGTCCAAAGGCGTATGCGCTGCAGCTCATATAATAAGCTTCTTCAGCCGCGCATATTAAATTAAGGCTCGCAGGCACGCACAGCCATTCAGTTGTGACAGATGCGGTCGGGCGCATCCGAAAGAAGATGCAAGTGATGCCATTGGCCACAAGTTTGGGATGCCCTAGGAAGATCGACCAAATCGAGGTCTTGTGCGGGAGCATCAAAGCTGCCTGGCGCTGCTTGGGGGACCATGATGTACCTAAATCCCTTTCCCACTTTTCAAGGAACTTTAGATGCTCCGCATCTGGGGGGGCAATCAACAGTTTATAGATCCTTGAGAGCGTATGTCTTTCTGTCGCAGTACTCTGGCATAGCTCTTCAAAAATAGTAAACCCCGGCCTGCTCCCTCTGTGTTCCTGTAGCGAGGCCAAGAAATGTCTGAGTTGCATACACTGCCAGGCCGACCAGCTAGGGATTCCCAACCTTTGCGCCACTTCATTTGGATTCACCCAATTCCCCTCCACAAGAAAATGACCAACCCTATACATTTTAGCGCTAATCCAGGTCTTCACCTTGTGTCCTCCGCATC
This sequence comes from Gastrophryne carolinensis, assembly GCA_027917425.1. Taxonomy (NCBI): domain Eukaryota; kingdom Metazoa; phylum Chordata; class Amphibia; order Anura; family Microhylidae; genus Gastrophryne; species Gastrophryne carolinensis. Next base: position 385,558,460 of record CM051239.1, read on the forward strand.
CCGGGGCAAAAAGCGGGTTGCCCAGGACCGGATACATTGGGGAGGGAGATGGAGATATCTCCTGCCGCTGAAACATGGACCTGCACATCCCAAGCGTAGGACCAATGGTGGGATGTTGTCTTCCCAAACTGGCACCCCCACCCGCCAACCACGGAGCCCCCTGGATTGGGACTTCCAGGAAACCCTGCTCAAGGCCTACCCATTGCTTGTGATGCCTGTGAATACACCAGTCCACCACCCTGCAGAGGTGTACTGCAGACTGGTAGAGCAAGGGGTCCGGCAAGCCCATCCCTCCCCGCTCCTTCGGCCTAGTTAAGATCTCTCTTCTAAGTCTCGGTTTCTTTCCCGCCCAGATGAAGTCAGTGAAGATCGTACGGATCCTCTGAAAATAGGAGCGCGGGAGAGCCACCGGAAGGGCTTGTAGTAAATAGAGCAGCCGGGGAAGCAGGGTCATTTTGACTGCATTACATCGCCCAAACCAGGAAAGCCTCCCTTTATTCCACCTGGCTGTCTCTGTCACAAAATCTCTCAATAACGGGGGGAAGTTGAGGGAATATATCTTAGAGAGATCCCCGCTAACCTTTGTTCCCAAGTATTTAATACTCTCTTTGGCCCAGCGGAATGGAAAGGCATTTTTAATCGTCCTAAATCTGTGCTCAGGGATGTTTACATTGAGAGCCTCAGATTTTTGAAGGTTAATCTTGTAGCCGGAGAGAGTCCCATATTCCCGGAGTTCCTTCATTAGGTTGGGCACCGAGACCTCCGGACCGGTAAGAAAGAAAATCAAATCATCGGCATAAGCCGCCACCTTGTACTGACCCGAGATGTCGCCTAGTCCCTTAATATCCGGGTTGCTGCGCACCGCACACAAAAAGGGCTCCAGCACCAGTATAAATATCAGCGGTGACAAGGGGCAGCCCTGCCTTGTCCCATTCGAGATCCCAAAGGAACCCGACGAGCAGCCGTTAACGCTCACCGACGCCGAGGGAGAGCCATACAGACTCTCAATCCACTGCCGCATGTTTGGGCCCAGACCTATATGTCTAAGCACCGTCCTCATAAACTGCCAATTGACCCTGTCAAAGGCTTTCTCGGCATCGGTAGAGAGCAACAGGGCGGGAGTCCGACGGCTCTGCGCTAAATGGATCAGGTTCAAGACTTTGGTGGTATTGTCTCTAGCCTCTCTAAGAGGCATGAAACCCACCTGATCTGGGGAGACCACCGTGTGCAGATGCGGAGCAATCCGCGATGCCAGAATTTTAGCAAATAATTTAATATCCGTATTAAGTAGAGAGATCGGCCTGTAGTTTGCGCACAGGGTGGGATCCTTTCCCTCCTTGGGGATCACCGCTATATGGGCCGGCAATGTATCGCCCGGGAGGGGGGACCCCTCCAAGATGGGAGTTCATCATGGAGAGGAGCCTGGGGGCCAGGAGGGGAAATAATTTTTTGTAGTATTGGATGTGCAGCCCGTCAGGACCGGGCGCCTTTCCCGGAGCCGCCTCGGACACAGCGGTCTGCAGCTCCAACATTGATATTGGGTTTTCCATTTCCAGAACAGCCTCCCCGGGGAGCCTGGGCATGCCCGAATTTGCAACATACTGAGCGCATTTTTGACCTAGGGCCCCATCCCGGGAAGTCGGCAGGTTATATAGATCTCCATAGAACTTGCGGAAAGCCTCCGCAATCTCCTCTACTCTCTGCACCACTCTCCCTCCAGAATCCACCACCCTGGAAACATAGGTTTTCGCCCTTTCCGTTCTCAGGGCCCTCACCAACATTTTGCCGCATTTGTCCCCAGATTCAAAAAAGGCCTGCCGGCATCTAACCGCCTGAGCCTTCAGCTTGTCACAGCATACTGTCTTCAGCTGTTCCCGCAGGGCAGTAAGTGTCGGCAAGAGCGCGGCCGACAGGGACTTTTTATGTGCCCCTTCGAGCCTCCCTATCTCTGCAAGAAGTTTCATCATGCCTTCCATTTTTTCTTTTTTGACCCGGGCCCCCTGACTGATGAACGACCCCCTAATGACGCATTTGTGGGCCTCCCAAAGCGTTCCAGGAGAAACCTCTGGACCAGAGTTTGTTTCAAAGTAGTGCTTAAGATCTCTTTGAATCACCTCCAAGACACTTTGGTCCTCCAGCAGTGACCCATTTAGTTTCCAAGACCAGGACCTAGGAACAGGGGTGGGATCCGCCACCGTGATAGAGATAGGAGCATGGTCGGATAGTGTGATGTTTCCTATCGTGGTGTCAATGACTCTGGCTAGTTGGGAGTGTGGCACTAGGAACAAGTCTATCCTTGAGTAAGAGGTGTGCGGGTGGGAGAAAAAGGTGTAGTCCCTTGTGTTCGGATGCTGAATTCTCCAGGGGTCTACCAGCTGAAATAGAGTCAGGGTCTTCTTAAGGTGTTTTAGTTTGGCATAAGCAAAGTGGGGTCCCCCCTTAGATGTGTCCAGCAGTGGATCTAAGGCCAGATTAAAGTCCCCGCCCAGTATCAATTCCCCAGCCCGAAAGTCTGCAAGAGTCTCTAGGACACCAGTTATAAAGGGAATTTGTCCCGTGTTCGGTGCGTATATATTGGCCAGAGTGTAGACTTCAGACTTGATTTTCCCTTTCACCAACAGCCATCTGCCCTCCCCATCTGCTTTGTAGTCCACCAATTCCCAGGCCAAGGACCTTGAGATTACTATGCTGACCCCACGGGATCTAGAGTCAGGTGAATAACTATGATAAGCCCTAGGGAAGTATTTGTCCCCTAAGGAGGGTGGGTTGGATGCTTTAAAATGTGTCTCCTGCAGGAAGCCTATCTGGGCTTTAAGGCCTTTCAAGTTTCTTAGAACAAGTGACCGTTTTTCAGGAGTATTCATACCTTTGGTATTAAGGGAAACAATTGTAGTTCCCGCCATGTCAGAGCGCCCTCCAGAAAACCCAGCAGCGGCCACTTCGGAGGTTATAGAGCCCTACACCCACAAAAGTCTTGCCCTGCCCTTGGGGATTGGGAAAGGGGAGAGGAAAAAGGGAAAGTGGGGAGGGAAAACACAGAAAATGTCAACCACTAAATCAAGAAAACAAAAAAAGGGGGGAAAAACAAGAATATAACCAAATTAGAAAATTCCTAACAATCCTACACGGAGTGAAAACAAAACTCGGCGGCTCCTAAGGAGCCTCGAGTTGGCCCTATCGGGGGGAAGAGTGTCTGTCGACACGGAGATGCAACCAGAGTCTCTCCCTCCCGCACTAGGCCTTATAGATAGGCTGGATTGCCAAGACAACCAGCCTTGCCGTTGAAAAGCAGCAAATCCGGCTTGTGAGAGCAATGCAGCCAGAAACATCATAAACAAAACAAAGTGGCATTTAATTACAACAGGTAGTCAGCCACCCCTCTTAAGTAGGACCCCCCAGCCCGCGGAGAACACCCCCAGTGGACAGGGGGCAAGGCGTAGGCAACACAGTGTTCGCCAAGCATCTTACAGGGCCCGTCAGAGGGCAATCCAGATAGTCCCGAGGATGCCCTCCCGGGCGGGGGGGGGCGACAGTCCAGCAACCCATCGGGGGGAAAACAGAGTGGGGTTCACCAGATCATGTTTCTACATCGTACGGTCTGGTTTGTCGCCGGCCACGTCGCTGTCTTCCGCGGCCTCTCGAGCCAACAGGGCCCTCTCGAGCACCAGTCCGGGGTATCGAAGAGGGCGGCAACTTCACTGCCAACCAGTCCGGCACTCCAATTGGTTCGCAGCCAAGAAAAGAGAACACGTCAGGGAGATCCCTTGGCGTTCTGAGCAGGAAGGTGCCTCCGTCTTTGCGAACAATTAGGTGAAAGGGGTATCCCCATCTATAAGTCCCCCCTTTGTTCGTGATGACTTCTAAAAGCGGTCTCAGGGCTCTTCTCATCAGGAGAGTGCGTTTAGAGAGGTCTTGAAGTATCTGAACATTTGCGCCATCAAAGTCCACATTGCCTCTTCTCCAGGCCTTACGAGTGATCTCTTCCTACAAAGTGTATCTATGGATTCTGCAAACCACGTCCCGAGGTCTCGAGGGGTCTGTGCTAGGCGGCCCTAAGGCTCTGTGCACCCTGTCCAATTCTATCGGGGTGGTCAAGTCTCTTTCCAGCACGGTGTTTAGGATGATCGTCGTAATACGGGTGAGATCTTCTCCCGTGGATGCCTCCGGGATGCCCCTCAGACGCAGGTTATTTCTGCGACTTCTATTCTCAATGTCGTCTATATGTAGCATCTGAGATTGCAACAGTGACTCTTGCATGTCGCATCTCGCTTCCAGCATTTGCAGACGATTCGACACAGAGGGCGCCTCCGCCTCAAGACCAGCCACTCTTTCTTCAACTGCCCGCATGTGATTCTTGACCTCGCCCAACTCACGTCTGTGGGCCTCTTCGTATTTCGCTATTAGGGCCTCGATGTCTGCTTTGGATGGGAGGCCCCGCAGTAACGAGATTGTTTCCATGTGGATGCTGGTCTGGCAGGAGGGTGCAGGGCCAACAGCACCCAGCGAGCCCAGCGTCTCCGGTGGCGATCTCAGTGTTCTCGTCTCTGAGAGTGGTACCCAGGGGACCAGCGGGACCTCTTCTGGCTCTCGCGAAAAACACGGTTGCGGCGGCGACATCACAGTCGGGCTTGGGCCGTTCCCCGACCACGGGATCGTCGGTGAGGGCAGCAGCGGGGACGTCGGCGGGCTGGGTGGGCCAGCTCCCAGGGAGCCGATGATCACCCTCGGTTCCAGGGGGACTGGTTGGCGGGGTCTTGGGTGTCGCTGCGGCAGGCCCTCCAGGGGGCACGACTTCTCCTCGCTTGGGACAACAAAGTGATGTGCACTGCTTTGCCCCCCCTCTTGTCTGGGCAGGTAGGCAAAACGTTCTAGCCCAGTTCTGGGCCTCTCATCCGCCGGGGATCTGCTTTGGGGGTTCCTGACAGTCACGTTGCTTGCTGGCAGGGATCTGGAGGCACCGGGCTGGGGACTCATCTGTGGCCCGGCAATGTGGGCATCCCGGGCGGGGGGGGAAGCGGCCTGTCTCCTCCGTAAGAGGGCCTCATTCTGGGGCCCGGTTGGGGAATCTGGTGTGTTCATTATTATCTCCCCTGACTGAGACCCCGCAGTCAACTGTCGTCCAGCCCAGGCATCTCCCGTCCCTCTGGGCACTTCTGGGGAGGGCAGCTCTGTCCCCACATCGCCTCCCCCTGGTCCCATCCCGCGCTCACCTCTGGCCGCCATCTTGTGTCCTCCCGGGCAGCCCGTCTTCACGGCCTCTGGACCACCGGGCCACGACACACAGCCCCGCTCTGACAGCCCAGGTGTCAGGGCGCCGTGTGACAGGCTCCGCAGCCGGTTGTTTTCCTCTGGGGCGCCAGCCTGTGACGGGCGGGCAGCGCACCGCCTCTCATCTCCCCGCTCCTGACATGCCGAGCGTGTCTCCCCGCCTGTGGCGCGCGGTACTCCGCCGCTCACCTTCTCTGCTCCTCCGGCATCCGCGGCAGCCCCTCCAGCCTCGCAGCTCCTCTCCGCCAGTCGCACGGGGGCCGATACCCCCAGGTCTGTCTCCTTCTCTTCTGAGGACGACCCGCCACGCGCCGCCATCTTGTCGCCGCAAGCCGCCTGCGGTGAGTCAGTAAAGTCCTGGATCCAGCGGCAGCGGGAGCCTGGCCTGCCCCCCTTACCCCTCTTCAGGGTGGCCTTTCTTCTGCCCATGGTGTCTGGGTGGGCAAATATCAATGGATTGCTGCTTAATCCTATTAAATTTAGGCACAGGTGCGGGAGCTCTGTGAAAGGCAGCCTCACAGCACCATGTCCAGGACACGCCCCCCGTATGGATTTTTAATATTGCACAATTTTGGAATACACCATCCTGGGTTTTGGCCCTATCCCTATGTGAAACCCTGCAGATCGCCCGAAGAAATTTACCTCATCCCGATCCTATGGCGGATGTACAGCAGCTCGTCCAATCAGCACACTCGGAGCCACTGCCATCACGCCATCTAAGACGGTGTCTAAAGTGTGTCGGCTCCAAGCGTGCTGGCGACCGCATCCCCCACTTCCATTTTAAGAGGGAGCATGCCCGCACCGGCCATTCACAAATGGCTGGCATGGGCACATGCCCTGCTAGAGGGATAGCGGGAATGCGGCCGCAGCCTGCGCATGCGCCGTTGGACCAGGAAGAAAGGTAAGTGAACAGGGCAACCTGGGGAGTTTCACACAGCGGGGCATCCCGATTTTGGGTGTAGGGAATCGATCGGTCTGGGAATCTTATAGATGTGGCTGGTGGTGGACTTGGCTCCCTTCGGCGCCTTGGGTGCTTAGCCATTAGCGGTGCCGAAGGGAGCAGAGTGAAAGCGCACTCGCTTTTAGTTAGAGCCTGCGCCCTGGGAGCGACTGGAAGGTGAGTTGATTGAGTGACCTGGGGGGAATACACACAGCGGGGCGTCCGAATTCACTGTTTTTTATGCTGTCCCTCTCTGTAGGATGACAGGTGATCAGTCATTGCATAGGTGTGGCAAGGACATAATTGCCACATAACAGTGGCAATAAATGGAGGAGGCGGAGCTTTACAGCTAAAACAAGGGCCATTATCTGGGATTAGAGTAAAGCAGGAGCACTAAAAGTTGTACTCTGCATGGGGTGAGCAATTCAGGGGATGCTAGTTAAAAATGTGAGTTTTGGTCCACTTTAATAACCCTTGGAGCAGTCACCACAAAAAAAAGCATATTAACAATGGGCAGTCACATGGCGCACCTCCTGCTGAAAATGAAGGAAGGAGTCTGCTTGCTTGTAACTGGAAGCAAGGGCAAGCAGCAAGGATCAGCCGGTGACCATACCAGCACTGTCTACAGGACTCCGAAGGATCGATCCTGCAGTTAGTTTGGTAGTAAAGCTTCTTTCTATTTTATATTGCTTCCAAAAAATCCCTTATAGGCTGCTTTTGGTGACCAGTCGAAGCAGTGGAATTAAAGTGGCCCAAAACCCAGGATAGTCAAATGTTTTGACTATCTTGGGTTTTGGTAATTGCCCCATGGGCACCTCACTGTGTGGAACCCCCCAGGATGCCCGAGACGGACTCACCTCTTCCTGGTCCCACAGAGCATCTAAGAGCAGCAGCTCTGACGGCTGCATCCTCTGCCTCCCTCTAACAGGGAGCGTGCCCGCGCCGGCCATTCACAAACGCCTGGCACGGGCACTGCTAGAGGGAAGCGGAGGATGCGTCCATCAGAGCCGCTGCTCTTAGACGCGCTTTGGGACCGGGAAGAAGTGAGTTGGCTGCAGCGATCTGGGGGGGGGGGGCGGTTTCACACAGCTGGGCACCCCCGATCAGGGTGCCCCCGGGGAAAGGACCAAAACCCAAGATAGTCAAAATCCTAGGTTGTGGTCCACTTTATTGTTTCAGACACAATTTTACCATGCAATCCTGACCCCATGTTCGGGCCAGTTTTTCTTGCAATCAACTTCCATGTGTTAAGGCTTGGCGCACTTCTTCCTAGGGACGCATCCATTGCCGTTTCTCCTGTACATGAGCGAGTTTCAGGCAGCACTTCATACATGCAACTGACAAGCACACTACAACTCGCCTAGTCATGGAAACGTGATCCCTTCTAAAGGAGAAATTTATTCAGAGGAAATTGTTTCCTTTACATAACTGTAATAAAGGAAAAGCGAGGAGCTCAAAGCAAACAAACAGAAACGAAGAGAAAAAGCAGCTTCTGCATGGAGAAGTCATTAGGGAAAAGCCGCTACTGTTTTACAACAGGAAACGACCACAACGCAGCTCCGTGCAATGCAAACAAGGGACTTCCGCTGCTATGAATAGGAGAGATGAAGAAGTGCTCCTGGATCATGGAAGTAAGATTTGCTGCTGGAGAAAACCACAGGCAGGCTGCAAACACTAAAATGACAATTCAAAAGGAACTTTTACACTAGTCTTTTAGACTCCAGGACCACCCGAGTTCCACTCCTTGGGGCATCCTGAATTGAGATGCCCCGCTGTGTAAAAGCTTGACGCTGAGCAGGGGATGTGACCGGTGCAGCACTCTGCTCAGCTGCCTAGACGTTCCCGACAGGCCCTCTCGATGGGTGCCGCCATCTTCACGAGTAGCCCTGTCACCCCCACGGGCGTCACTCTGGCTCAAGGCTGCTCAGCTGTCAGATGCCGGTGATCGGTGGGCAGAGGAGGAAAGAGGTAGGCGACCCTCTGATCTCCTGCCTCCCCCCTCCACTGACCAGGGATCATGGCATCTGTCATCGGATATGCGAGGGATACAGGAGCAGCCAATCGGAGGTGAGTAAAGATTTTTTTTTTTTCTTTTTTTTTAAATAAAGACATTTTCTCTATGTGTGGTGAACTGGTAAGGGATCTATGTGACCAGTTCACAGGGCTCTGGGTCTGGCAAGTCACCTGCAGCTATGCCGGCTTGTAGCCTGCATGGCCAGGGGCCACCAAAGCTGGCCCCTGTGTCCTGTTCTACAAGCCCCCATAGCTAGTACAGGCTGGTTATGCTGGGTAGGGGGGACCGGACAACATTTTTTGGGGGGATGTTTAAGAGTTTTCAACCCTTAAAATTCACAAAAAATGGGGGCCCATCCCCCAGGAAGGGGGGACGCTATGTCTTTTTTTAATTAAAAAAAATATATATAGTCTTTGAGACAGAATCAGGATATATCGTATCGTCATACATGTATCGCGATACGTATCATATCGACAGATTGTTGCCAATTCACACCTCTAATAGCTGATGACAGAGCTGAAAGGAGCCGAGTGAAATTAAGCGATGGCTGAGTGATCCTCGATTCACTTAACTTCAAGGTGTGCCTGAAACTGAGTGACCAGGGGGGATACACACAGCGGGGCATCCCAAATTAGAGGAACACCACATGGGAAAGTGAAATTTCTATGTTTAATTCCTCTTTAACCCTTTCGCTGCCAGCCTACCTGCAGCATTTGCCACTCCCTGTTGCCAGACGATGTTTCACTATTTTGCGCTACACATGTTCAACTGTCATTTTTGAAAGGATTTCCAGGGATTTCCCAGGAAAATGATATATTGTTTTTTTCAACAGAGTCTGGGCTTTAACATGAAATGTCTTGTTTGTATTTTTTAGGTGTATTCTCAATATTTTTGGGTGAAATGTGTGAAAAAAAAAAAATTATTTTTTTACAATTTGTAGAGTTTTTTTGTAATAAAAAATGTAAGTTTGTCAATAAAATCTTATTGCGTGTGAAACCCCAATTTCTCCCGGTTACAGCGATACCACATATGTATAGGTAGACACCCTTTCCTGCCCAGGAGACTCCCCCAAACTGAAACAGAGCTTTAGGGGATTTTCAGAAAAAATACAACTGTGATATGCGCTATGCGCACCTTGCGGTTTTACCAGAAAAACAACCCTTTACATTTGAAATACCCCCAACAAACGATATATTCTCTGGAAGTACACACCTCAAGCTTTCTAGGTGTACCAGGCTTGTTGATGTGGCCATAGTTTTCTGGAAGTAATTCCTCAATGTATTCTTTGGTTGCAAAGAGTTTCCCAAAAAAAAGGATAAAAAAGCAGAATCAAAGCCACATTTTCCTAAAAAAAACTATATACAAACAAGAAAAAACAAGTTTAATCTGAAAAAACAACATCCCCCGAACAGAACGACACCCAACATGCATAGGTTCTGTCAAGGGAAGAGTTGCCAAACACCCCAAAGTAAAGCATGTGCGTTCACGGGGGATCGGATGGCACCAAATTAAAGAGGAGACCCGGCCGGATCCAACAAGGGGTCAGGTGAGTATTTTTATTTTTTAAACTAGAAGCGAGGAAAGTCAAGCACGTAACACCTACGGGCTTGGCACTTAAGGCCCAGCCAAGCCAGCACGTAGGTGTTACGTGCTTGGCAACAAAAGGGTTAAAGGGAAATTTCAGTTAAAACAGACTAGCGGTCCGCTGAGCATCCTCTGGAAAAACCACACTCACCACTTCCACATTCCCCCAACGTCATCTCACTGTTCACGTGCCTGCAAATAGAATCAGCTTCACCAATAAACCTGAACATTTGTGTGCGCTCACCTGCCCGGTGAACACATTTAGCTGCATAAAGAATTGCTATTACTCAAATTTAGAGGCCCAGTTTCACTGGAGCTCCTCTTTACATAGGAACACCCCCGGGATGATTTTCACCATCCCGACAGGGCATCCATATTTGGGATGTCCCACGATGTGAAATCGCCTACAATATGCACCAATCAGTGGCTCTCGACTCAGCTTTTATTGGTCACTCTGACGTTGTGGGTAACAAAACTGAATGGAGAACAAGCCTCTGCCCATTTACCTAAATCAGCCATTGAGAATTGCCTGGTGCTAGGACACGTCTTAGCGGAGGAAAGTGTGGAATACAAATGGACCGTGAGAGGTGCATATAGTAAGTGATGGGAGGGGATTTCTTACAGTGGGGCAACCGCAGGAATGGGGAAACCTGCCTCCTCTTTAAAGTTTTATAGACTCTAGGGCCAGTGGTCTTCTTAATGGGACATTCTGATTTGAGAAGCCCTACCGTGTAAAATCCCAGACTGCCTGGAAACTCACCTTGCCAGCGATCCCACGATAAATACTTGGCAGCATCCAAGCTCACATCCAGCTGAGGTCAGTACCACATTAGACAATTCTGGTCTCAGAGCGGTATAGTAAACATAGAAACATAGAAGGTTGACGGCAGAAGTAGACCATACGGCCCATCTAGTCTGCCCTTATGTGTATACTGTATGTTCTCTTTATCTTAGGATAGATGTGTGCTTATCCCAGGCATGTTTACATTCAGTGACTGACGATTTTGTTAACTACCTCTGCTGGAAGTTTGCTCCAAGCATCTACTACTCTTTCTGTAAAATAATATTTTCTAACATTGCTCCTGATCTTCCCCCCGACTAGCTTCAGGTTGTGCCCCCTTGTTCTATCATTAAGCTTCTTCTTAAAAACACTTCCCTCCTGAACCTTATTCAATCCTTTCACATATATAAAGGTCTCAATCATGTCCCCCCTCTCCCTTCTTTCCTCCAGACTGTACAAATTAAGTTCTTTAAGTCTTTCCTGATAAGTTTTAAGTTTAAGTCCTTCCACCATTTTCGTTGCCCGCCTTTGGACACGTTCTATTTGAATGTCTTTTTGCAGGTAAGGTTTCCAGAACTGCACACAGTATTCTAGCTGTGACCTCACCAGGGCTCTATACAGCGGCATCACAACCTCCCTCTTCCTACTGGTGATGCCTCGAGCTATGCAGCCGAGCATCCTGCTTGCTTTCCAAGAATAAATGGAGTGTGAGCAGCCAACTGGCAGGTTGCCCGTGCATGCTATCAGAGTTGAGTTCAAAGGGGCGAACTGGGGGGGATTTCACACAGATCTTCATGTGGTAGCGGCCATTTTGGAGCTTCCTTTCCCAGCATCCCAGCTGTGTTGCTGTCTGGATTCAGCTGACATAAGCCCACAATGAACAAGAACAGGAAACTTCCTCCTTGCATGCATCCAACATTGGATGCCCCGGGGGGAGGTAATCAATTTGTCATGAGTTTTGGTCCACTTTAAATTTTCAATGCTGACTGTAACTACCCACATGTATTTGCCCTTCTGACAATGCATCTATTAAGTGTATGTATATAGTTTGTCTAGTGTGATCATAAAATGATTAAAATATATAACCTAATCTTGGGTTGCTCCGATATCTTGATGACGAATACACTTGTCTGAGCTTCCTGGTTATATTATACTCAGGCTGCCCTCTGGCCCAATATAATTCCCTTAACGAACGGGGCTATATTAAACAGAGCTCGTAGCATTCCTACAGGGCTGGCAGGGCTTTGATTACTCGTGGTAGTTATAGGGCCCCCCAGCATTTCACAGTCTTGAATATCAAGGGACCGTACCGCATGATCTCGGAGTACGATTCATTACAGGTGGATTAACATTTGAATTCTTCTAACAAGATTGCTATTTGGACAGCCCAAGTAAGTAAGTTTGTGGGCAATATACATTGGGGTGTGAAAAACGATAGTAAATAATAAACCTGAGAAGAGTATGCAGAAAAGCTATAAAAATAAGCTCTCCCTCTCGCATCAAAAACAATATTTCTGAACCGGGACGCCCAGAAAACAATAACATAAAATATAAAGAGAAAAACAGAGCTAGAGGGAAATGAATTCCTCAAGCGGAAACTGCCTGTATAGCATAATAAAATCCAAATCAACATATCATATTCTCACACACCCCCCATCTCTAGCAGGTATGGCGGCCATGACCAAAGGCCAGGCTGCATTTAATAGAAACGTTCTGGCATTGATCATTTTTAATATTTCCCAATATATGAGAGTTCCTGTATGCAGAGAGGAGAGCCATCTCCCCATTCCATGTAAGCACACATAGTGGTCAAATAAAACACTTTATAGTCCCGCGTTAAAGCAAACTTAAGAGACCCCCGTTTTATCCAGGAACCCCGCACAAGCGATAAAAAGAATATTACATTTTACACTTACCCTTCGCCAAGCTTTTCCAGAACATCAAAGACCTCTTCTGGCTGTTTTGTCAAGCTGTCTTCACTCAGCTTTTTAAGTTTGCTAATAAAAAGAAAACAAAGACACTTTGAGGTCAGTGCGGATAGTACGGTCCAAAAAGGTAAAAAGAGGGACTTGAGAGGAGAAATGTAGCAAAGGTCAGCCATGGCCCACAGAGTGGGCTTTAAAGTAGCCCTAAACCCTAACATATAGCTTACACAACCGTTTTAAAAAACATAAAAAAAATGAACAGATAAGCTCACCTTGATAACAGCATCTTAGCATCTTTAAAATAATAATATTCTGCATTCTGTAATACTTACCCACCCTTCTCGCTCCCAGTTTCACGGGGGGGGGGGGGGGGGGGTCTGGCAATCTGGAAAAAAGCTGAAGCTTTTGAGTGATAGGTCAGTAATCCAATCCCATGCAGCAGTCACGAGGAGCCCTGCACCCTGCCGGCATCAGGGGAGGATTTCAGTAATCAAGTAAGGTGTTGTTAAAGTGGACCAACACCCAGGATTTTGACTATCCTGGGTATTGGTCCACTTCCCCGGGGCACCCCTATTTGGGGTGCCCCGCTGCCTGAAACCCCCCCAAACACCCCGAAAACTCACCTCTCCACGCTCCCACGTGAGTGCGCTGTCCAATGCCCGCCGACGGACAAGTGATGTCCATCGACGGACAAGGGATCGCGCCCGCCGCTGCCTCCCGCGCATCACTCTTGACGTGTGCGCGCCCACGCCGGCCATTCAGAGACGGCCGGCGCGGGCGCGCGCACGTCTAGAGGAGCGCGAGAGAGGAGGCGGCGGCGGAAGCAGCAGCTGGAGAGGTAAGGATTTTTCAAAGTTTTGGGGGGGTTACACCCTGCGGGACATCCCGATCTCGGATGTCCCGCGGTGTGTGAGGTGATCGGCCCGGGAATCTTATAGATTCCCGGGCCGATCACCCCTGGGTGTTGTCCCACTTTAACACTCAAAATGGGTTTAGCACATGCCCTCTTTTATCATATTTGCACTGACACTAATATATATATATATATATATATATATATATATATATATATATATATATATATATATAACTCTGCAACCCATGGTAGTTTACTTAAAGGTGGCCCATTAGTCTCAGAGAATGAAGCAGCAGCAGCACCCGGCAAGACACTGAATCACACAAGAGTGGCAATTCCAGGAGAGACCTGCACATTGGTCATTGGATGGCAGATTGTGGGGTTTTACACTGTAGCTTGGTATGTCCCCAGCTCAAGGCTTGTTATTTGTGTTTCTGAAAACACAGAAATGTGCTTGAAAGCTTTGTAAGCAGATACATTCCGCCCCCCCCTCCCGGTCCAGCCTAGTTGGGACACTGCATGTGACTGCCAAGCCTTCAGGAACTTAGGAGGTTATAAAAGGTGATTTCAAACATTGGTCAGGACCGGAAAGCATCCCAAATCAGGATGACCGGGGTGTCAAAGATGGAACATGTGCCAGCTCTCCCCAATCAACATTTCATGCTGAATGAATGGGAGGAGCAAGCATTCCTTCGGCAGCTCCTCATTGGGAAGTACCTACCTGACCAACCATTGAGATAGGCCTGTGCAACCCGGGATGTTTCTTGCCCCCTGAACATCAACCACATCACCAGCGGCAGGTGCGCTCCCGCCCCCAGCCTAAATCAGACACACGTAAAGATGCAGGGATGCGGCCACCTGATGTTTGCATCAGCAGGAGATCCAGAAATAAGTTTTGCGGCGTCCCAGGGTAGGGGTGCACACCCCAAATCGGGGGAAGGCCAACTGTCAGCCCTGGATTCTTTAAGATTCCACAGCCTGCCAAGTTGGGGTTTGTCACTCTTTATGAAACTGAATGGCAGCTTAGCACGCCAGCCACTCAATTATGCTGGAAGCGGTTTAAGAAAGATGCTGCTGCCAGCCACACGTGCGTCGTCGTTTTGTAGACGAGGTAAGAATATCATGCAGCTGGTGGGGTTCCACACTGCGAGCATCCAAAGGGTAAGCATTCAACTGGGCCAAGGTCTGGTTGTGGTCCACCTTAAATACAATACCTAATCTTCCTTTTCATTCAGTTGAGTTTTTTTAGACTTTTAAGATGGTCTAAAAGGTTGGCCGATTCCCTACCCGCAGGGTATCCCAATGTGATACAGGGACACTCTGCTGTGTGAAACCCCCCTGGAATTGCCAATATACTCACATAGCCAGCAATCCGAGAGAGTATGTGCAGGCTGAGGGCGCACCTTGAGCTAAAGCCATTAAGATAGGCTGACACAGGAGCGCATTCATCAGCCAAAGGGAAACCGGGGATACTAGCAGCTGCCCACTCTCTATGTAGTGCAGCATAGAGCACTGATTGACAGAGAGCTGTGCATGTGTCACTGGAAGGTTGGAAAGGTGAGTTATGTGGACAAACCAGGGAGTTTCGCACAGTGGGAATCCCAAACTGGGATGCCCCAGGATAGGCAAAATCACATGTTTCTGGTCCACTTTAAAGCAAATCTTTACTCGTCAGAGTGACAACCAGTCACGGGTACTGCATGGATTGGGGAAACAGACACCGTCTACAGCAGGAGCCAGAAGAATGTTGGGAACAGGTGAGTAACTAACTTGAACTCTAGATGCCAGTTAAACCTTTCCTAAAAAGCATCCAAATTTGGGATGCCCCACAGGGTGAAACCATTTTGCCTTATACACACACATAATTCCAAGATCCCATGGTGGCCCAATGCAAACAGCAGAGAGTGGTGGTTTGGCACAGCATTCCCGTCCCCTGCCACAACTCTGCCAGCAGAACATTAGGTCTCACAGAGCAGGGATGCCACAGGATCGCAGAAGGTGGCTAGTACACAGATAGACCGGGGACAACCCCTAAGACAGGGGGTTTTGTCCGCTTCAAATCAGGGTAAGTAGGGGTTGTTTTCAGGGTATAGGTCCTCCATAATCCAATGGAGGCCCACTCTCCAACAGCAAATCTGAGACTTAAAGTGGACCAACACCCACCGGTGATCGGCCCGGGAATCTATAAGATTCCCGGGCCGATCACCTCCCTCCCCGCGGGACATCCGAGATCGGGATGTCCCGCGGGGTGAAACCCCCCCAAACACCCCAAACTCCTTACCTCATCTTACCGGCCGCCGCCGCCTCCCTCGCGCCCCTGTAGACGTGCGTGCGCCCGCGCCGGCCATCTGTGAATGGCCAGCGCGGGCACGCGCGCGTCAAGAGGGACGCGCGGGAGGCGGCGGCGGAGGAGCCGCTTGTCCGCGGCTTGTCCGTCGGCGCGGGGAGAGGTGAGTTCGGGGGGTTTCACACAGCGGGGCACCCCAATCGGGGGTGCCCCACGACCCAGGATAGTCAAAATCCTGGGTGTTGGTCCACTGAACCAGTTACCACTACTGCCGTTCCTGGCTGCCAGGTGTAAAGAAATGAGGCCATGGTAAATAGCCCTGCCCGATATTGGGCTTGCCCAGTGCATCCTAAAGCTGCGGGGGGAAGGGGGGGTGAATAGACCTCCTGTCATTCTTGACTGAAGATCAACTTTAACCAACATACCCAGGGCATACCGATTTGGGACACCCCTCTAACCAATGAATCTAAAAGGCAAAATAATAATAATATGGCAGAATAAAATTTGCGGTTTTAACTCGATTTTAATCTCTGGTTTTGTTCCTTGCCCCGGAGGCATCATGATTTGGGATGCCCCGCTGTGTGAAACCCCCTAGCTCACCCCATACCAAACATCCCTTTTCCCGGTCCTAAGGATCAGAGTTGTGCACATTAATGTTCAGCATGCGGCTCTGCTTTCGGCAAGCGCGAGCGAGAGCAGCCACACAGACGCACCCCCCGCCCATTTGGGGTGCCCCTCTGTGTATCATCCAGTATCGCTGTATAAATTCGCAGGGGAGTGACCAATAGCTCACGCTCCATTCTTCTTCACAATCCCATTCTGACATTATGGAGGCTTAGCAAAGGACAATGGTGTGCAAGCCACTTGCCCTTACCCCATGTAGTGCACGAATGGGAGCTGGCAGCTCCCGGTAAGTAGCTCTGTATTTTACTAGCTGTAGTACATGTCCCTATTATGGGGCATATATATATATAGAGTAGGGACCACACTAAACACAGAGTGCCTTGTCGGGGCGGCGTGGCTTCAACATGTATCTGCAGATATATGCAACCAAACCTCTGTCTTTCCACATAGCTAGACCTGCTTGGTGATTAAAGTGGACCAAAACCCAGCTGGATGGGCCCAGGAATCTGTAAGATCCAAAATCGGGATGCCCCGCTGTGTGAAACCCCCCAGGTCACCCGCTACACTTACCTTAATCCCGGTCCAATGGGGCATGCGTGGGCCACGGCCTCATCCCCTCTATCCCTCTAGCTGGGCGCGTGCCTGTTAGAGGGAAGCGCAAGATGCGGCCAACAGCACGCCCTTGGAGCTGCAGAGCTAAGACGTCGGGTTAGATGTCCATTGGTGAATGGCCGATGCGGGCGCGCTCCCTGTTAGAGGGAGCAGCTGAGCTAAGACGTCGGGCTAGACGTCCATAGCTCAGCGGCTCCGAGTGCGCTGATTGGACGAGCGCCGTAGGACCGCGGTGAGTTGATGCGGGAGATCTGGGGGGTTTCACATAGCGGGAGTGGACCAAAACCCAAGATAGTCAAAAGTCACCAATGATCTACTCAATGCCAAAAGCATTGGTCACTACTCCATCCTCATCCTTCTTGACCTCTCCTCAGCCTTTGATACTGTCGACCACTCTCTGCTTCTTGATATTTTCTCCTCTCTTGGGGTTCAAGGGCTTGCGCTCTCTTGGCTCACCTCTTACCTCTCTGACAGATCATTCAGTGTATTCTATTCTAACACAGTCTCATCCTCACGTTCTCTTTCTGTTGGTGTGCCGCAAGGTTCTGTCCTAGGCCCCCTACTTTTCTCAGTCTACACCTATGGCCTTGGCAAACTTATAACTTCACTAGGCTTTCAATACCACTTCTATGCGAATGACACTCAGATATATCTCTCAGGCCCCAATCTCTCCTCTCTCCTATCTCGCCTCCCCAACTGCCTCTCAGCTATTTCTTCATTCATGTCATCTCGCTACCTCAAGCTACACATGGACAAGACAGAACTGGTCATTTTCCCACCCTCTAACTCCCCTCCCCTCTCTAACACGTCTATTTCTGTCAACAATTACACAATAACAGCAACTCCCCAAGCTCGGTGCCTGGGAGTCATTCTGGACTCTGTCCTCTCTTTCAAACCACATATTCCCTCCCTGGCCCCCTCCTGTCGCCTCCAACTTAAAAACATCTCACGCATCCGTCCTTTCCTCTCACCTGACACCACTAAAATGCTAGTGCATGCCCTGGTCATATCCCGACTGGATTACTGCAACATCCTTCTTTGTGGCTTACCAACTAACAGACTGGCACCCCTCCAATCTATTCTGAACTCTGCTGCTCGCCTCATCCATCTCTCCTCTCGCTCCTCCAGTTCTGCACCTCTCTGCCAATCCCTACACTGGCTGCCAGTTCCACAGCGAATCCTGTTCAAAACTCTAACTCTCGCATACAAAGCTCTCTCCAACCAGGCCCCTCCCTACATCTCATCTCTAATCCAACAGTATCAACCTAGACGCAGCCTCCGCTCCTCTGCCGACCTTCTCCTGTCCTCCACCCTGGTCACCTCCTCTCACGCCCGCCTCCAAGACTTCTCACGTGCAACTTCAATCTTCTGGAATGCGCTCCCGCACCCAATCCGCCACTCCGCAACCCTCAAAACCTTCAAAGGCGCCCTTAAAACTCACTTATTCAGACAAGCATATAATCTAGCCTAACCAATCTTCTCAAGGGCGCATGCCACAAAGCTCAATACTGACTGTTTGTGATCCTTCCCCCTCGTCTTCACCCCTCTTCCTTTAGACTGTAAGCTCGCAAGGGCTCTCTCCCCTATTGTATCTTGTATTCAGAATATCCATTGTCAACTCTGTAAAACTGCATTTGAATTATTATATGTACCGTATGTTTCTACCCTGTCTGTAATTACTACTTTGTAAAGCGCTACAGAAGATGATGGCGCTATATAAATAAACAATAATAATAATAATAATCCTGGGTTTTGGCCCCGTTTAATACTTAGATGAGACGGATGGGTGGGCCCACTTTGGGGCCTCCCACACTATCTATTTAATTCTCAGAGCAGCTTGCCATTTCCTTTCGTCTTTAATTCAGGCTAGATATATACTTAATTTTTCAACCACCCCTGATGAAGGTTAGTTCCAAGCATCTACTACTCTTACTCTGCTCAATATTTTCTGACACTGTTCTAGATCTTTCCTCCAACTAGCTTCAGGTTGTGTGAAGTGAACATGGGATAGGACACTGAGGTCAGCCAGCGACATGCCAAGCCAAGTGTAATTCACCATTTGAATAATTAAAGATTTCCCTTCCTTGTGTCTGTGCGACATCATAAATATTTAAACCTGAGATGATGACATCAGCGCACACATAAAGGAGTGAGTTGGGTGAGGAGTGGGATCTCTTATCAGCACAGACCCCCCAGCAGCTCTTTGATGGGCTAGAAAATCCCACCCAGCGGCAAGCTGTGGCTAAGTTATCTACCAGAAACAAACAGCCAACGGAGGATCACATGTGCCCATCCTGATTGGCTATCTCACTTTATGGCAGATGCTGGGCAGACTGATATAATGCAAGTGCTGCACTCCACACCAGAGAGCACAGCCTAGACATATAGAGCTCACTGCTGGGCTACTGAACTACTGTCATTGTGTTATCCTCAATTATAACCCACCACAGAGGTCACTGAAGATTTATAACAACCCACCTCCCCCATGCATCCAGAGCAGCCCCCAAGCAGAAACAAGTACAACGTAGGACACTGCTAGGTCAGTAAACAGACAAGTGCTGCAAGTCAGAACCTAACTTGACATTTTTTTTGTTTTTTTAGGACATAAGAAGCTTGCATGAACATAAAAAATGTCCTCTGCATTTAACACAACCGTGCTGTGTGCTGCTCTAATTACACTGCCCGGAGAAGCCAAGTGCTTACCTCTAGGCCACAACAGCCCCTTATGTGGCACCACCTGTGAGCCCTACAATGGAAAGATAATCACCTTTCCCAGGAAAGAGCAGAGCTATGGTGATAAAACAATTTCATATATGTATAGAAGCCGAACCTCCTCTACCTGGGTTTCCCCAAAATAAGCCCTAGCATAATTTTTCAGAATGCTTTAAAAGGAAGAAGTCCACTTTCAATGGCATTTTTAAAGAGGAACATTGGAGGCCCTGGAGTCTAAAAGACTCTCGGGCCATCCAAGTTTCACTTCTTGGGGCATCCCGATTTGGGATGCCCCGCTGTGTAAACCCCCCTAGAAGCCCTGTGTCACTCACCTTGTCCCGGGGCCCCCACCGTGTCTCTGCGCCACGGCCATATCCCCGCTCACCTCTAGCCATGCACGCACCCAGCCTCTCTGAAAGGGAGGTGTGGGCAGGCGACAGCTAGGTGGTGAGCGGGGCCTGCGGTGCACTCGGCTCCCTTTGACGCTGCTCCACTGCTTAGCCATCAGCGGAGCAGAGAGAAAGCGAGCGCAGATATTGGTTAAACGGGCCACGAGCTCGTCCCTTGCCTGCGCCGTGGGAGCGACAGGAAGGTGAGTGACCTAGGGGCATACACACAGCGGGGCATGCCAATTTGGGATGCCCTCATTGAGAGGAACAACACCCCGAAAACAGGTGTTGTTCTCTTTAAAAGTTTCCACTATTCTGTGGCAAAATGAACGTTAGTTACGGTTTGTAACTTAGCAATGTACATCAACTAGTGTGTGCTGTACAGTACAGACTTTCCAACTCTAGCTGGCTAATCACATGAGGAAGAGACGACGTTCCACACTTCTGAGCTCATAGGCTTAACCCTTCCTGCTGTAATTCAGCTGCTTCAGATGAGCGGATCACAATCTTGTGCTCCAGTAGCCAAAGGGTTCCTGGCAGCATTCTGACCAAAGGAGATCATTACTGCTGATTGATTTAAGCAAAGCTACTTATGAGCTCCACTGTCACAATGCAGGCGTGCCTGATGGAAAAGTAAAGCAGGCCAGCGTGCGCCTGATGGAAAAGCAAAGCAGGGCAGCGTGCGCCTGATGGAAAAGTAAAGAGGCCAACACGCGCCTAAAGGAAAAGCAACGCAGGCCAGCACGCGCCTAAAGGAAAATCAACGCAGGGCTGTGCGCGCCTAAAGGAAAAGCAACGCAGGCCTAAAGGAAAAGCAAAGCAGAGCGCGCCTAAAGGAAAAGCAAAGCAGCGCGCGCCTAAAGGAAAAGCAACGCAGGGCAGGGCGCGCCTAAAGGAAAAGCAACGCAGGGCAGGGCGCGCCTAAAGGAAAAGCAACGCAGGGCAGGGCGCGTCTAAAGGAAAAGCAACGCAGGGCAGGGCGCGTCTAAAGGAAAAGCAACGCAGGGCAGGGCGCGTCTAAAGGAAAAGCAACGCAGGGCAGGGCGCGTCTAAAGGAAAAGCAACGCAGAGCGCGCCTAAAGGAAAAGCAACGCAGAGCGCGCCTAAAGGAAAAGCAACGCAGAGCGCGCCTAAAGGAAAAGCAACGCAGAGCGTGCCTAAAGGAAAAGCAAAGCAGCGCGCGCCTAAAGGAAAAGCAACGCAGGGCAGCGCGCGCCTAAAGGAAAAGCAACGCAGGGTAGGGCGCGCCTAAAGGAAAAGCAACGCAGGGCGCGTCTAAAGGAAAAGCAACGCAGGGCAGGGCGCGTCTAAAGGAAAAGCAACGCAGGGCAGGGCGCGTCTAAAGGAAAAGCAACGCAGGGCAGGGCGCGCCTAAAGGAAAAGCAACGCAGGGCAGAGCGCGCCTAAAGGAAAAGCAACGCAGAGCGCGCCTAAAGGAAAAGCAACGCAGAGCGCGCCTAAAGGAAAAGCAACGCAGAGCGCGCCTAAAGGAAAAGCAACGCAGAGCGCGCCTAAAGGAAAAGCAACGCAGAGCGCGCCTAAAGGAAAAGCAACGCAGAGCGCGCCTAAAGGAAAAGCAACGCAGAGCGCGCCTAAAGGAAAAGCAACGCAGAGCGCGCCTAAAGGAAAAGCAACGCAGAACGCGCCTAAAGGAAAAGCAACGCAGAGCGCGCCTAAAGGAAAAGCAACGCAGAGCGTGCCTAAAGGAAAAGCAACGCAGAGCGTGCCTAAAGGAAAAGCAACGCAGAGCGCGCCTAAAGGAAAAGCAACGCAGAGCGCGCCTAAAGGAAAAGCAACGCAGAGCGCGCCTAAAGGAAAAGCAACGTAGAGCGCGCCTAAAGGAAAAGCAACGTAGAGCGCGCCTAAAGGAAAAGCAAAGCAGGGCAGCGTGCGCCTAAAGGAAAAGCAAAGCAGGGCAGCGCGCGCCTAAAGGAAAAGCAACGCAGGGCAGCGCGCGCCTAAAGGAAAAGCAACGCAGGGCAGCGCGCCTAAAGGAAAAGCAACGCAGGGCAGCGCGCGCCTAAAGGAAAAGCAACGCAGGGCAGCGCGCGCCTAAAGGAAAAGCAACGCAGGGCAGCGCGCGCCTAAAGGAAAAGCAACGCAGGACAGCGCGCGCCTAAAGGAAAAGCAAAGCAGGGCAGCGTGCGCCTAAAGGAAAAGCAAAGCAGGGCAGCGCGCGCCTAAAGGAAAAGCAACGCAGGGCAGCGCGCGCCTAAAGGAAAAGCAACGCAGGGCAGCGCGCGCCTAAAGGAAAAGCAACGCAGGGCAGCGCGCGCCTAAAGGAAAAGCAACGCAGGGCAGCGCGCGCCTAAAGGAAAAGCAACGCAGGGCAGCGCGCGCCTAAAGGAAAAGCAACGCAGGACAGCGCGCGCCTAAAGGAAAAGCAACGCAGGACAGCGCGCGCCTAAAGGAAAAGCAACGCAGGGCAGCGCGCGCCTAAAGGAAAAGCAATGCAGGGCAGCGCGCGCCTAAAGGAAAAGCAACGCAGGGCAGCGCGCGCCTAAAGGAAAAGCAATGCAGGGCAGCGAACGCCTAAATGGAAACCAAGGCAATGTAGGGCAGCACATGTGCCAGGGCACTGAAGGGCACCCTCCCCCCTCATGTAAGTGAGATGACAGGGCACAGGGGGTCCCAGTATATTAGCAGGAATACAGTGAACAGCCTCCTCACAAGAGCTGCCATTGCAATAAACATGAACAGAGAAGTGAGCAGGGGGCCAGCATCGGTCACGTGACCTGTGACAGGCCAGAGCCGGGCCATTTAATGGGAGGCCTCGGCTTCCAGCCCCGGTCACGTTCACAACCCGTCCTCCTCACCTCTTGGGCGCAGGGTGCTCCATGTCGGCGCTGTTCTCTTTCTCCCACTCCTCCGCCCTGGTAACAGCCAACAACACCGCTCCACAGACAGAACTAACTCCGCACAACTTCCATCTTCCGCCTCCCGGACCGCTCTACAACCTATCCTGCTGCCAAAGGCAGCGCCGCCTCCCCGGCCCGCTCTCTGCGCGGATTGGCAATCGGGAACAACAACTAGGCTCCTGATTGGACAGGCTTCACGTCACGTCTCCTGAAGCTTTGCTAGCGAGTTTTCTACACTGTTATTGATGCTTATGCACCGCTTTACTCCCCTCCCGAGCCGGGAGCAGGAAGAGGAGAGTGTGCTGCGGAGCATGCCGGGAAGAGGGGCCGGCCTTCACACCAATGAGAAGAAGAACCAAGCGGCTTAGACATGGATACTGCTCACAGGCAGCCGGGGCACTAGTGCATCACCCTCCCCATCCTCCACTAGTGGGTACCGTCTGTATCCTCTAACCCTGGCCATCATCCCTCCCCATCCTCCACTACTGGGTACCGTCTGTATCCTCTAACCCTGGCCATCATCCCTCCCCATCCTCCACTACTGGGTACCGTCTGTATCCTCTAACCCTGGGCATCATCCCTCCCTATCCTCCACTACTGGGTACCGTCTGTATCCTCTAACCCTGGGCATCATCCCTCCCCATCCTCCACTACTGGGTACCGTCTGTATCCTCTAACCCTGGGCATCATCCCTCCCCATCCTCCACTACTGGGTACCGTCTGTATCCTCTAACCCTGGGCATCATCCCTCCCTATCCTCCACTACTGGGTACCGTCTGTATCCTCTAACCCTGGGCATCATCCCTCCCTATCCTCCACTACTGGGTACCGTCTGTATCCTCTAACCCTGGGCATCATCCCTCCCTATCCTCTACTACTGGGTACCGTCTGTATCCTCTAACCCTGGGCATCATCCCTCCCTATCCTCTACTACTGGGTACCGTCTGTATCCTCAAACCCTGGGCATCATCCCTCCCTATCCTCCACTACTGGGTGCCGTCTGTATCCTCTAACCCAGGCAGGGCTGTATTTAAATCACAATAGAGGTTGTGGGTATCTTGCAACCCACTCATACAACGACCCTCCCGGTAAGTATGAATAATAATAATTGAAACAAACAAAAAACAAAATTAAAAAAAAAACTTTGTTTTTTTGTGCTCCCATTAGACCAGGGGCACAACTACAGCGAGTAGGGCTGGTATAAGTGGTAGGCCCGCTTAAAACAACACATGTAACAACAAAATATAGGGAATTACTGGGCCTCCCCTGTTTTTAGATCCCAGTTAGGACCCAAGGCTCTACCGATGTTACAGATATACAGTCAAAAATCATTACAAATACAAACTGTTCGGTTGCTGGTGCAGACGTGGTGATAGTACATCCCTTGAAGTGGGCATAGGGTGGGCAAAATAGTTTCGCCTAACTGTAGACTTCGTCAGTGCCCATAAACATATCCTAAGGGAATATATATATTGGCATCACTTCAATATATAATTTCTACATTTATACACTTCATCAAAATATATACAGCATATATGTAACAATATGCATAGATTCGTACCTCAGTTTCATTGTATAATGGACGCAGTTGGGGACAACCCCTGGTTCCTGCAGTATAGTAAGATATCACACAGCCTGTATACTGATGTATAGTATGTATATTCATGTAAAGGGCAAAAGTGCAGCCAGCAGTCTAAGTAGGACAATAACACCTGCATCAAAGAAGAGGGTTCCCTCATGAGGACGACCACCAATCAGTTACTTGGCTAGACTATTATTTTGAAGGAAAAAAATACTGTATATGGGGCCTCCACCAGTTTTTGTGCTCAGGGGCCTCCACCACACTTAATCCGGCCCTGCCCTTACTACTATAGTAAAAAAAAGAAATTAAAACTCACATAGCCAGAACATTAATGCCTCCTAACAAGCACCCCCTCCCCAGCCACAGAAGGATGCAGAGTGTGTGAAGGGGGGTGCAATTGGTTGAACACAGGCCAGAGCATCTCCCCTCCACTGGTGTGGTCATGTGACTCATGTATATCAGAACACAGTAAAAGATGGAACATGCTTGCCTGCTTCTCTGCATTTCACGCTTTGTGCCCTCTAGCCCACTGCACCCTTTCCCCTACACACTTTTTTTATTTAGCCCATGACCTAACTTAAAAAAAAGGGAGTGCATACTCTTAAAGTGCCTAGGGCACCATGAACAGCAAATACGTCCCTAAACCCAGGGCATCACCACCCCGCATCCTCCACTACTGGGCCTGATTCTTTACCCCCCAGGGCATCACCCCCCACATCCTCCACTACTGGGCACCCCCTGATTATTTACCCCAGGGCATCACCCACCCCCCCCCATGGTCCTCCACCATACTCCTCCTGCATCCATTACGCCCAGGGAATCGCCCTCCCCATACAACACCGTTGGCCATCACCTGCATCCACTTCCCCAGGTCATCACCCTTCCCATACCCACCATTGGGCACCACGTGCATCCACTACTCCAGGGCATCATCCTACACTATTGGGTACCCACAACACCATCTACTCCAGGGCATCACCCCCTTATCCTCCGCTATTGGGCATCACCCCTCCACCGCTAGATAGCTCCTGCGTCCTCTACCCCAGGGCATCACCTCCCCTGTCTTCCATCTGCATCCACTACCCCCAGATCATCACCCTCCCCATACTGCACCATTGGCCACCACCTGCATCCACTTCCCCAGGGCATCACCCTTCCCATACCCACCATTGGGCACCACGTGCATCCACTACCCCAGGGCATCACCCCCTTATACTCCTCTATTGGGCACCCCCTGCACACTTTACCCCAGGGCATCACTCCTCCATCCTCCACCGCTGGACAGCTCCTGCATCCTGTACCCCAGGGCATAACCCCCACATCCTCCACCACTGGAAACCCCCTGCATCCTCTACCTCATCTTCCACCACTGGACACCTCTTGCATTCTCTACCTCACAGCATCACCCCCCTACTCCACCACTGGACACCCCCTGCATCCTCTGCAACATCTTCCACCACTGACACCCCCTGCATTCTCTACCTCACAGCATTACCCCCCTACTGCACCACTCGACACTCCTTGCATTCTCTACCTCCCAGCATCAACCCCCCTACTCCACGACTGGACACTCCCTGCATCATCTACCCCAGGGCATAACCCTCCCCCCCCATTCTTAGTAAGACAAAATTGGGCTTGGACTGCTTTATGGTGGAGGACAGGAAATAGCTGCACACTCCAGCGAAATATGTCTCCTGTTGGAGAAACGGTGGCTGCCGTAGATGTTTATAGCAATTTCCAGCTCTGCTAAGGAAATATGAGTGCTTCTCTAATGCAGGTTATTTTAGTGTCCTTGAGAACCAGGACCCTTTCCTGGTACAGTGTTGTAAGTGTAAGTCCACTTTTAATCCACCTAGTAAACCTAAAGTTCAGTTGTAAGAAACAAAACATTTCCACGCCAAACTTTCCTTCAAACAGGGTTATTTGGACACAAGGGGAGAAAAGGGTTACCAGGGTCCAGGTGGGTTTCTTCCGATGGGTCTTGGGAGGGAGAAGGGTCGGAGATGCCTGTTATGGGAAAACAAAGTATTTAGTTACTTAAAGTGCACCAACAGTCAAATCTAAGAAAAAAGCTCAGAGGACTTACCTCTACCCTTTTCCCGGATGTCCCTGTAGTCACACAGCCGGCTCACCAGGAGGGTCAAAGCACCTGGAGGTTTGGGATACATAGTCCTGGGTGTAGCAAGATGGTGGTGTGGGAGCGAGGTGTCCAGGAGCCAGTAGGCAGGTAAGGTGAGTAAGTAACTACCGGTAATAGGCAGTCATTGATAAACATTTATTTTTTTAAGTTTAAAAGTAAAAAATAGGCTGTTGGCCCACTTTAAGGGAACTGAATCGAATTTCTATCTAAAAATCTAATTGCGGTCCACTTACCAGGTAGTTCCAGTTAGGGTCGCGTGTGTGCCTACACGGGGAAGCTGTACACCCTGATGGTGGGGGCTCCAGGAACCAGGATCAGCCGTGGTCTTTCAGGAGGGCCCCATGCCATCCTCGGTCAAGCTTGGTGGATCCATCCAGGACCTCTGTAGGGATAAAATAAAGGGTTTGTAGGGGAGGGCATAGGGGATTCTCAGGCCTAGAAGGGTGAGACAAGAAGTGTGCTTACCTTGGCTGAGAACATGCAGCCTCCACTGTAATCCCGTTGGGCCTGGTCCTTGATGGATTTGCGGGGGTTGGTGGGTGGTCCTGCAGGCATGCCACTGGGGCCCCTTTTTGCAGATGGCCGTCTGGAGGGCTTGGGCAGTTTCCAGCTCAATGCTGTGCTTGTAGCTGGAAGGGCTGGCATCCCCTGGTCCTTCCCAGTTTGGTATGCCCCTCTGCAGTCCTGGGCATCCCAGGGGGGTAGCCTTACTTGGCGGTGTTTGCTCCACCAGGCGGCTCCCTCCCATCTCTGCCTCTGTCCTCCATTGTGACTTGGGAGAGAGGGGATGGGAGGAGCTATCCTATAAAAAGGGAACAAATGGGCGTAGTTATCTTATATTTGGTGGGTAAGTGGGTGGAATTAGTATTTAACCAGAGAAAAGTGGTTGGGTTTTCATTAAAAAGAGAGCAGACTAGGAGGGTTTAGGCTAGAAGGGAGAGGGTGGAGTTTAGCGCTGGCGATATAAGGTGGGCTAAGTCTCCAAATACACTGGCCCATGCCAGTTGCGCGACAGCGGAAGTGGCAGTAACAGCTAAAGCAACGCAAATGCAGGAGGACATACTGCTTAGACGCGCAAGGGTTTCAGGGTACCTAGAGAGGACCTGGTCAAGAGAATGAGAAGGTGCCTGTGGCGTGGATATGTGGAGCCACCTGGGACAATGGGTGTGCAGGGCCTGCAAGAGGTGCCTGAACTCCAGTAAGATGTGGCTGCCCTGTTAGAAAACCTTAAAGTGATACTGCAGACATGGGTAATTGTTACACCATTGTGTCGGGTTACATTTGGCACTGTCCTAGACTGTTTTCAGTTTTTAAATTTATTCCAAAATGGGGATCCCACAGTCCCCACAAATCCACCCCCACACATTCAGCGGCACCACTATTTGTATCAAAAGAATGTACAAACTTTATTGATAAATCTATTTATACTGCACCATTAAGACACGTTAAAATCATTAAAAAAACACATAACAATGATTATAGAGGGGGCGGGGGAGAGGAAAAAAAAGGGGACACTGAGATGTAACAAAAGAGGCAGCTAGCTTTTCTTCTTCAAGTAATCAACTATAATAAAGGCTCTTATCTGTTTGTGTGGCTGGCAATACAATGCATTACTAATAACCCAAAAGTGCAATATAAAATATATATAATCCTTGATATCCCAAAACCATATATCATAAATATCATACCCTAACTATGTATAGATTAATCTACCTTATAACAACCCTAATAAAGTGCAATGTGCCTTGCAATATAAATGAGCATTGTTAAAGAGGACCAGCCAGGATGGAAAACAATACAGACATACACCATATAACATAAAAATCTCAAGTTTTTAGGAGCAGAGCCGCAGCAGTGTCACCCCCCTAACACCACACACACCTCACTGCCGACGCGTTGCGTGATGCCACCGCGGCACTTCTTCAGGGCAAGTGAGGCTCCCCTATAGCGGACACCCTTAAATACTCACCGCCCCCCCTCCCGGGCACCGCCATACGCCACCGCAATGAGGACGCCGCTCGCACTCTGGCCAGAAGTGCGTCGGCAGTCCCCAGTCACATGACCGCTGATGCGGCCACCTGCCGCCTCCGGCCGGAAGCTGTCAGTGGAACGCACTGTGGGTCAAACGGTGGGAGCACACGCCGCCCGAGCACTGCCCGGGCGCGCACCCGCATATCTGAACAGGATGGCAGTGAAGGGGAGCGAGGATGGGCGAGTATCGCCGCCTACATTGGGGAGCAAACATAACATAGTATGCGCAGAGACACAACACAAAATCATAACATAATTGAGTATATTTGTATAATATTCTATTCACAGTCTATCTATTCTACATGATTACATTAGCCTAAACACCATGCACTGAATTGACTGGCTGCCCAGCCATTTCTCTATATACACGAAATCATGTCATACCATATATAGTTATGCCACACTAATGGCGCAACATATCAATATGTGACCACTTTATCCCTATATATTAATCCAAAATATAGGGAGAGAATATATGGGCAATACCTTGTAACACCCCCCCAATGCCCGTCCGAACTACAGCACATGGCATAAAACAAATTGTTACATACTAATCATGAATTGTAAATCCTAATCCAAGGATATGGACTAAAACTGTACTGCAGCGCCTACACGAGCAAATGCCATATAATCAATTATGAATCCTTAATTAATAGGCACCTGCCTGTTTGGATACTCAATAGGTTGTATCCTATTTTTACCCCATTTTTGGACCCTAACATATGATCAAACATCTGACAAAAACCACCAAATGGGTCACATAAGAAATATGTAATGTAGCACAAATCTTCGGGGATCCAACATGAAAAGTCCACACATCCCTTTGTGCCATTAAATGCCCGGGGTCTCCACATCAATCCAGGCTGCCCAAAGACGCCTTCTCCACAGGCAATAAAGTGGCGCATATCTTCTTCCTTGCTGGTGTCTCCCAGTCAAATTGCCGTGCTGACTTGCACCTCCCAGGTTAGTTATAAAATGGTTTGAGCAGCTGCCACTCCCCTTTTGTTCACTTTGAATTTGTGCAAGCACATGGGGTGTGGGGTCTAGGCTGTATTGCAAGGTCTTGACCCTTCCACCCCATGGCTTGCACATGAGGTTTAGGGCAACCTTGGGTAAGCTGCTCCCATTTTGTCTCTTGCATTGTATGTCCCAAATGGGGCTCTCGTAGATTAGAGTTAGGGCTGCACCCATAGAGGCACCTTGGCGTGGTGGTGCAACTTAGCATACTTCTGCAGATGTGTGTGACCGAGCCTCTGTTTTTACCAGATTTAGAGACAGATTATAGGTTGGTCTGCAAGCTAGCAGGGTTGAGTGCTGCTGCTCCTCTAAGTCTTTAGTAACCTAATTGCCCTGCTGACCTCTATGTGGGGTGCACCACTAGTAACAAAAATTATTGTGCTCACTCGAGACCATATCAAGCACCAAAAATGGGAGCGGCCGTGAAAGACACACCTCCCTCCCTAATGAGGAGCACCAAACTATATCCAAAATTAATAATCAAAATTTATTAATACATATCAATTCATAAAATATATATACACAAAAATCACATGTAATCACAAGACAATTAAAAACAATTGGAGGGTCCCAATTCATATGCTATACAAATACAATTCGCAAACCCCCAAAACCTGGGGAGTTCAATGTTGCTAATAAACGTGATGCAGCCACTACTCCTATCCCATATGTGAATAAATAAAAACAGGCAATGCACTGAAGGAAAAGGGAAGGGGATACTGGGGTATGTATATGCAGGGGTGCACTACCTCTGCAACACACTTACCCCAGCATCTGTGCCTGCACTCAAAGGGCCCAATAAAGTACACTGTGAATTTCTAAAACCTATCCCCTGTATAAAACCCAAAATGAGGTAATAGTATCAAACATACTGTGCAAAATCCATGACTAAAAGTACATGACTAAAAGTGCTTAAGTGCTATATATCACCCCAACCTATATACAACTGATAAATCCAATTGAAACCGACATCTAAGCATGTAGAAACCTAAATAACTGATAAATAATGATACTATAACAAACTATATATACAATAACTGGAGATGCCAGGTGATATGAAATATACAAAGAGCTCAAGAGACACCATTACACATATCTGTTCAGTAAGCAAATATCAGACTGCCAGTGCCCAAAGTAGAACAAATAAAAGGAGCATATTAGTTAAGCATCACAGAAAAAGGGACCCCCACAAACCAGGCCACCCGCGCCCGCCGCGCCCGTGCGGCTTCAAAAGGGTGAAGGTAAAAGTACAAACCGTCTGGACTCTTATTTATAGGGACACCTACCTGTCCCCTGTCTCGCCGGCGCTCCCGCCAAAATCCCGCGCCGTGCAGGCGCGCCCACAGTGTAGCACAGGCGCGCACACCAACCCGGCGCGGTGACGTCAGCCGCAGGCCGGGGCACATGACCCCAAGCTCTGACAGGCTGAGGACGTCAGATGACGCTAACCCGCCCACAGCGCCGCCGGAGTCCCCATGCAGCCGAGGGACACCTGACAGCAAAGCAGGAGGATGACAGGTACCGCCGTGCGGTGGGAAGCCCGGCAGTGCCACAGAGGGCACACAGGCATACACCGCCGCCCGGCGGCAAGGCAATTACGTTGGCGGGGCAGGAGACAGGCAGCAACCCCAAGACATAAAATATTAAAAACAAGACTACACAAAAACATCTACTGACAATGAACTATTATTACAATATACATCAAGTAACAAAATGAATAACAATAGGCCATAGAAAATACTGTATATACCCCTGAATGCCCACTAATTCAATATACTATCAACTGATGATTTACATATTTACACCCATACTATGCTATATGTCCATAACCATATATGTACCCCTCCACATGTGTGGGGGCACATCACAAATCATAGGTCATGGCAGTAACATGTTAAAGGAGACTCAAGTGCCAGAATAACAATGTTGTACATAACCACAAAATGACACATTTGTGTAATGGCCACGCCTCAGAAGATCATCACAAAAATTGCCCTGCTGACTTGCACCTCCCAGGTTAGTTATAAAATGGTCTGAGCAGCTGCCACTCCCCTTTTATTCACTTTGAATTTGTGCAAGCATATGGGGTGTGGGGTCTAGGCTGTATTGCAAGGTCTTGACCCTTCCACCCCATGGCTTGCACATGAGGTTTAGGGCAACCTCAGGTAAGCTGCTCCCATTTTGTCTCTTGCATTGTATGTCCCAAATGGGGCTCTCATAGATTAGAGTTAGGACTGCACCCATAGTGGCACCTTGGCGTGGTGGTGCTGCGGCTCCTTTAAGTCTTAAATAGTTTAGGACAGTGACAAATGTAGCCCAACGCAATGGTGTAACAATTACCTTTGCCTGTAGTAGCACTTTAAGCCCCAGGGAAGTGTAGAACCTGGTTGGGTGTGTTGTCCCTGGACATTCTGCTGTCTACAGCAAAATGGAACATAATTTAGTAACACATAGCCCTAAGGTAGAGAAGGTCTCACTTAGTGAGACCTTCTCTACCTTTATTCACTTTGACTGGGAGTGGGTAGTCCCATCAAAGTGGGGTCGTCTAGGACTTGTGTTGCTCTCCTCTATGGTGAGCTGTGAAGGAGTTAACTGAATACTAATTTCTGTTAACTGAATGATTTAGAACTGTGCCGAGATCTGTTCCTTGAAACTTTGCTTTGTTTCATGAATGCGATTTGAGCTGATGTCTTGCTAACGAGTGAAAAAAGTGGAACTACACTGGTTAAGTCAACACTGAGTGGTGTGAATGTTTGTTGGCTGACCGTGTCTTACATAGATTTGTTGAATTGCAACCCCTATTCTAACACACCAGATGGCAGTAATGTGGATCCTGAAGACAGCTTCACATTGTTTGTGTGTGTCTGTGATGTGTTCTTACTCCATAAGGCTTGGCAGATGGCTTACTCTGCTTGCCATGGACATAGAATACGTTTCAGAAGCTTTGTTTCAGTACAGAATCTTGCAATAAATACTCCTTACAGCAGAAATCTTGAAATGTACGTTCAATACAGCAGGAAACTTGTGATGTAACCCCATAACAGTAGCAGCAGGTAAAAAGACTGTAGGCTGCAGCAGGTGTGCATTGCTTGGATGCAAAACTAGCAAAGGCTGAGGGAGAGGGGAAGAAGGGAGGAGCTACTTGCATCACAGGAAGACTAAGAGAGACTAAGGGAATTAAAGGCACACTGCTCAGCCTATGTAAATAAACCTTTTAAGCAGTTACCCCAGGTAAAATAAAACACTTGCCGTGGGACATGACGACCCCTGACATAGAGCTGTTGAATTATAAGGACATTGCTTTCAGCCGTGACAAGTAATAGCTGATCTTTATTACCACTGCAGTATGTGACTACTTGTGGACAGGGTAGTCCCTCTGCATGTGCAGGAAGCCATGCGCCTCATTTTCAAGTTATTCATCTAAGGGTTTCATTGGTGTTTTGAGTATCATTTGAACCCTCAATGACAATGTTCTGTTCTTATATTACAGACCTTGGAAAAAGAAATCATCTACCAATATACTTTATTAAAAAAAACTTTCCTGGGGGCGTGGCCGGCTATGAGAGTGTGAGGACGTGTTCTATCTGGGCTCCCGCTGGCCATCCTTTCAGCCTGACCATGGTGAAGAAGCGGAGGGGTGCCAAGACGCCTGTATCAGCATCTCACCGCAAAATCAGCGTCTACATGGAGAGGAGCCGGCCTCTGCAGCTGCTGCTGGATCCTCCGCCTGCCGTCGGGGGGGTCGGAAGCGCCTAGATGCGAGGTCGCTCTCACCGTCGGGGGGGCCCCCGTGATGCCAGGGCCAGGAGTTGCCCCCCTTCGTCTGCCCCACACATGGAGAGCGGCGTTGGAGCCCCAAAATCGGTGGCGGAGGTCGGGTGGGTCTGCCGGGACACGTGCGCTGCCAGAACAGGAGGTAGTGAAGCGCCTCCCCGTCGCCCGAAGTGAGCTGCCTCCTGGACCGGAGCGGGGGAGCCAGAGCGGCTGCTCTGCTGCTCCAATACTTGCGGAGATGAGAGGCGGGGGAGAAGCCCCCCCAGGGGAAGCACGCACGAGGGTCGGTCCTGAGCGGCTGCGGTGGGGCCGCCGACGAGCTCAGGTATGTCCCAGCTGAGCTGTCCCAGCCCTGATTGCCCTCCTTCGCTTCAGAGTGGGGGACACCCTTGCAGGTTGGGGTCCCCACCTGAATCACCCTCCCGCTCTTCCACCATCACCCTCTCCCCACCATCCTGGCAGGAGCTGGCCGTCCAGGTGTTTAGCCTTGGCCCAGATCTTGGATCAATGGAGGAATTTCCCCAGATGCGGGATGTATTAGCCCCAAGCTCGCCGGGTGACTGGTATGTGGGCAGAGCTTGGCAGGGGATGCCCCCTTCCCCCTTGTGGCAGCAAAGGAGCAATTCATCAGTCCCCACTTGGCCTCGTGACCGGCTTTTGGTGGAGAGGGAGGGGCCCGCAGCGACATCCCGGGGTGGCGGTGCGCCCTCAGACGCCTACATTGACACCTACTCGGGCCGGCCTCCTCTGCCCATGGGCCCGGGCTGCCCCGGGGGCTCGACACTGCGCAGCGCTTCTGCTGTGGGAGCTGCGCCCACGCTTACGGATGGTGCCCCGCAAGCCACTTGGGCTCCCCGACGCTGATGCAGCCCCCTCTTGACCCTATCCTCGCAGCCCTGAAGGCGGAGCTTAAAATTTTGCCCACTAGAGATGACCTTAAATCCTTCATTCAGAGGGTGGAAAGCACATTTAAGAAGGACATCTGCAGCAGTCAGAAGGATCTGCAGCAGTCAGTGGGCAACCTTGACACCAGAGTCGACTCGCTGGAGCAGTCCCAAACCGCGACTACTCAGAGGTTGGAGGCGCTGGAGAGGGAATTGACCCTTCAACGAGCTGTCTCACAGGCAGCGGTCCTACACCTGGACGACCTCGAAAATAGGAGCGCAGAGGCGACGGGCCCAGACCAACTTCGGCCCACCATCATTGGCATTTTCAACGAAATACTCCGATGTCCACCTGACGCCGTGATAGACCGCGTCCACAGAGCCCTTGGTCCCAGATCTTCCGACCTCGCTCATCCCCGCGATGTTATATGTCGCCTTCATTACTATTCCGTGAAGGAGGACATCTTGGCGAAGGCTTGGGCACAAGGTCGGATCTGCTTTGATGGAGCCCCCCTGCAGATGTTCCCAGATGTGTCGCGTAGGTCGCTTATGATGAGACGCGTCCTGAAACCTTTGTTCTCCAAGATACGGGACTGCGGAGGCTACTATCGTTGGGGCTACCCCTTTCATCTTTTGGTCCATAAAAATCAGCGCACCTTCACCATGAAAACCCATGCTGATCTCCCAGGCCTGTTCACCTTCCTGGACTCCACCCCGGTGGAGGTCCCGGATTGGCTTGACATCTCTCTCCCCCTGCGGCCCGCAGAGGGCTGGACGGAGGTCCACCAAGGGACACCCGCCGCTTGGCCAATGAAGTTTAGGCGTGCTTTATTGCCCTCAGTGATATCTTTAAACGGCATTTAGCTTTGCAGATTAATCTTTAAATTGTTTGTGCTTGTTCACTGTGCTTCGGGCTCGTCGGGCTGTTCTTCATCTACTCAACTTGTTTGTTGAGTGAGTGGTCTGGATGTGCGCACTTAGGTGTTGCATACCTCTCCTCTTGACTGACCCTCCGATCGGGCGCCTCTGCGGACGCGTTATGGTTCATCACCTAGTCCTGGCGAGCCTCGAACCTGCTTTCTATCTGATTATAACGTGTTCTGGTTCTGGTTGGTTGGGTGTCCTGCCACACGGCAGTTTGCCGCGGGGAGTTTGCCGCGGGGGCGCCTGGCCGCCTGGATCTGCTCTTGCACATGTAAAGTCTCCGTTGCTTATCTGTATGTCTTCAAACGGACTTAAGCCTTGCAGATTAATCTTTGAATTGTCCATGCTTGTTCGCAGTGCTTCTGGCTCGTCGGGCTGTTCTTCCATCTACTCAACTTGTTTGTAGAGTGAGTGGTTTGGTCATGCGCACTTGGGTGTTGCGTACCTCTCCTCTTGACTGACTCACCGCGTCGGGCGCTTCTCCTGGTCGTGTCACGGTTCATCCCATGGGGTCAGTCCTGGCGAGCCTCGAACCTGCTTCCTATCTGTTTATAACTGTTCTTACACATGTAAATTCTCTGTTGCTTACTTGTCTGTTCGTTTTAATTGGTCCTTGTTTTGATAGCTCTCTTGGCCGCTGCCGAGCCCCCCCGTTGTGCTGTTGGCGGCTGGGTTCAGCTTTCACTAATTTTTTTTGTATTCTTGTGGGTACTGTCCTGAGAAGGGGATTTCCATTGGCAGTATAATCTGTGGGAGGTTGCCCCAATAAGTTAGAATGGCGCGGCCGGGGGGACCTCCTCTGTCTCTCGGACCCATTTCGCCCCTACCGTAGGCCGGGGCCCTGGGGTTCCCTGGGTTGGCGTTTTGCTCACCTCGGGTGCCAAGGGCTCAATTCTGGGAAAGACGGAATCGTTCCCCACTTAGATACCCTTAATTTTCCCTTATATATTAGTTTCCACTTTACACGTTTTCGTAAGGTGTGTGTCTTTTCTTTGTGTGTTTCCTCTTGCTTCCTGTGGTTGTCTATCCCTGTTTCCTGGTGTAACCTTGTCCCTCCCCCTCCCCCCCTTCCCTTTTTTCTTATTTCTCTCTTCCTGCTTAGGGCTCCCTTCTCTCCAGTCTCCCCTCTCTCTAAGTTAGGAGTTGCCTGTCCTGCTCTGCCATGTCCAGAGTCCAATGCACTTCCTTGAATGTTAAAGGCCTGAACTCCCCGGTCAAGCGTACTTCTGTTCTGGGTGAGTTAAAGCGTCTGGGGGCGGGAATCGCCTTCCTTCAGGAGACTCACCTTAAAGAGGGGAGAGGGCACAATTTGTCCAGCCGTTACTTCCGTCACCAGTACCATGGCCTGTCCCCCGACTCGAAGTCGAGGGGGGTGGCCATCGTCCTAGCGGGTTACTTCCCTTGGACACTGGAGGAGACGTTACACGACTCTGAGGGTAGATACCTTTTTGTAAGGGGTACTCTTTACACTCAGAAGGTAACGATGGCAACTGGCTACTGTACGAGCTCGAACCCAACCAAATTTTTGAGGTCTACCCTGGAGAGACTGGCTGAATTCACTAATGGCATACTCCTTTTGGGAGGCGATTTTAATTGCGTTCTTGATCCTCAGATTGACACCTCTAAGGGGACTTCTAACATACCATTTTCAGCTCTAAGGAGGATTAAAGCCCTCCTGTTTGACCACCAACTTTTGGATGTGCGGCGGATTATGAACCCCAGAGGGAGGGACTACACCTACTTTTCCCCTCTCACAATTCCTATTCGCGTATCGATTGGTTCCTGGTCCCCCATAGGCATGTGCATCTCATATCGCGGCCTACTATAGGCTCGATTTCAGTCTCTGACCACGCTCCTATCTCTATTACCCTGTCGATCCCTGACTCTCCCTCCCCCTCAGGACATTGAAAGCTCAACAGCTCCCTCCTTCAGGACCCCACGTTCAAGGCGGAAATTCGGTCGGCAATTACCGAATTCTTTTCTGTAAACAACACTCCAGATGTTTCACGGATGTCCCAATTGGAGGCTCACAAGTGTGTGATTCGGGGCCTTCTGATTAGACGGGGTGCCTATCTTAAAAAGGAGAGAGAAAAACAAACAGCTCACCTGCTGCAGGAGATTCAGAGTCTGAAGACTCGACATAAACAATCTTTAGATCCCGCACTGAGTGCAAAATTGACTAAACTACGGGAAACCCTCCGGGATATAAGCTTTGTGAAGGTGAGGGGCCAGATCGCTGGGTGTCGTAGGTATTTCTACGAATTTAGCAATAAAAGTGGAAGGGCTCTGGCTAGAGCTTTGCGGGGGCAGCGGTCCAGAAACTTAATTCCCAGCATACTTGACCCAGAGGATAACAGGCACTATAAAATAGGTGATATAGCCAAAACCTTTAGGAGCTTCTATGACGGCTTGTACAATCTGCCGCAAAATAAGTCACTTGCTCATCAGCAAAAAATAAGGGCCTACATCCAGATATCGGGCCTTCCCCGGCTCAAGCAGAGGGTGGCGGAGGCTCTTGAGGAGGAGATTGACATGGGGGAGTTCTTAAAGGCCATTGGGAACATGAAACCTGGAAAGGCTCCTGGCCCAGATGGCTATAGCCTGGAATACTGTAAGGAACTGGCGGGCACTCTGGGCTCTCACTTTATTTAATCTTTCGCCTCTTTGAGTACTGGCCTCCCCCACCCCCCCCGGGACACTCTTCGAGCTAGCATTGCCGTTGTCCCTAAGCCAGGCAAGGACCCAGCTCAGTGTGGTAGCTATAGGCCCATCTCCCTATTAAACTGTGACCTCAAGATATTCAATATAATCCTGGCAGACAGAGTTGCCCCCCTCCTCCCGGACCTCATACATTGGGATCAGGTGGGCTTCGTTCCAAATCGCGAGGGGAGAGATAATACTATAAGAGTTATGGGCGTGATCCATCATGCGCGACGGACAGGGGAGGCTGCGCTACTTCTCTCCACGGATGCAGAGAAGGCTTTTGACAGGGTGAGCTGGGCTTTC
Organism: Gastrophryne carolinensis; assembly: GCA_027917425.1. Classification (NCBI taxonomy): domain Eukaryota; kingdom Metazoa; phylum Chordata; class Amphibia; order Anura; family Microhylidae; genus Gastrophryne; species Gastrophryne carolinensis. The sequence continues at coordinate 385,596,668 of CM051239.1, forward strand.
CTAGAAGAAACCCTTAAATACATCGGGCTGGGCGATAAGATGCTTAGCAGAATTCTGGCTTCGTATACCTGCCCCTCGGCATCCGTGGTGGTGAACGGCCTGCCTTCCCAGGCTTTCCATTTGTTTAATGAGACGCAGCAGGGCTGCCCACTTTCCCTGCTTATCTTCATCCTCTCACTGAACCATTCTTACGTTCGATTAGACAAAACGTAGATATCTCGGGAGTGAGGGTGGGCGGGACTGAGCACAAGGTCGCGGCTTATGCCGACGATTTGATGTTCTTTGTCCCGAAACCAGAGATCACCTTGCCTAACCTTCTTGCCAAGCTTAGGAGTTTCCAAGAGGTCTCCAATTATAAGATCAACTACCAGAAGTCCTCTGCCCTAAACATTAGTGTCCCTGCGGTGAGACTGCGCCACCTCGCAGAAAACTTTCATTTTAAGTAGGAGCAGGAGGCTGTTACTTATCTGGGTACACGCATCCCTTCCTAATTGCAAGAAACGTATGCATTAAATTTCCCTTCTCTGTTAAAGAGGGTGGAAGAAGGCCTCTTGAAATGGAATAAGGGAGTTTTCGGAAGGGTTAGTGTCATCAAGATGAACATCCTTCCCAGGGTGCTATATCTGTTCCAAACCCTCCCAATAGATATACCCTCTACCTTCTTTAAGCAGCTTACAGGAATATGCACTAGGTTTGTCTGGGCTGGTCGCTCCCATCGTCTAGGGGGGACTGGGCCTGCCAGACTGGAGGTGCTATCATGCAGCGGCTCACCTTAGGGGGGTATTGACTGGTGCCGCCATTCCTCTCTGAAACAGTGGGTTCAGATGGAACAAGATGCCTCTGCTTGCCCTCTCCCGGGTCCACAATGGGTTCCACTGAATAGACTCACGCAGCTGAACAGGCACCCTACAATTGGCCCGTCCAGGAGAGTGGTGGACAGACTTTTTCCTAGGCCGGGTCTCTCCCCCTCTCCGTCCCCCCTAACACCTGTTTTGGGGCACCCTGACTTTCCAGTGGAGATAGCTGGCGGTCCCTTCAGGGCCTGGATCAAGCAGAACTGCTTTAGGAGACTTCACATGCAGGCTGACGGTGGTTGGAAGGGGCCGGAGGCCCTGGTTGGTGACCTCGCCCTCAGGCCTATCACGCAGTTGCAGACCCTCCAGCTTTTGCATTATCAGCGGTCGGTTGAATGCACAACCGATGCATCTAGGCCGCTAACACAATTTGAACAAACCTGTATGGGGTCCGGCCACTTTTAAGGGGCTTTGTCATACTCATATTCATTACTGATTGAACCCCCAAGTGACTTTGCTCCTTCATACGTGAGGGGGTGGGAGAGGGAATTGAACAGAACCTTTACGGAGGAGCAAAGGCTAGCTATGATTCAGCTGGCACATAAGAGCTCTATTTCCTGTAAGTACCAGGAGACTACATTCAAAATTCTCTCTCGATGGTACCGGGTCGCAGCGTTACTGGCGAATATGTTCCCCTCTTTCTCTCCCCTCTGTTGGAGGTGTTCGCGTTCTAGGGAGACTATGACACACTTTTTTTGGGAGTGCGAGAAGCTGTCTGGTTTCTGGGGAGGGGTAAGAGAGGTCGTCTAGAAATTGACGGATTTCGACCTGGGTGAGGACCCCGCCTGCTACCTACTTAACCTGGCCCCGGCCTCCATGAGATCTAGGTGCAAGTCCCTTCTCGCTCCCCTCCTGAACGCTGCCAGAACTTGCATTCCGGCTAAGTGGAGGTCCTCTGAGGCCCCCCACAATGGCGCAGTGGCTGGTCGTCGTCTAGGATATTTGTAGGATGGAGGGACTCACTGCCTCGCTCAGGGGGACCCTGGAAAAACATAGGAGGACCTGGCAGGAATGGGACCGATTCACTTTCTCTCCCGACTATCTCATCTATATGTAACATGGCCTTGATGGGATTCTCGAGGGATGGTTCTCTCTTTTATCCCCTTAACCCCCCCTTTACCCTTCCCCCTCCACTTTTCCTCCGGATGTTTGTCTTGTCTTCCCTCCCCTATCCCCCTCTGTTACTTGCCCCCCCCAATAGTTTTGATATACCCTGTTGTTTAACCCAATAAAAAGAAGGTTGGGGGCATAGATTGCAGATGCTATAGCATATCAACAAACAGGATTGCAGCCTAAAATACATGGAGCGGGGCTCAGTGTAGCTCTGCACATTATCTCGTGCTTCCGGTTCATGGAAATTGCAGTCGTGTGGTTACCCCTGCCCCACGGGCAGCCTGTTCTGATGTCTCTCTGTTTTTATCGTGGTTGCAATGTCTGTATTTAAGTGGCACTGCGTTGCCGAGCACTGTAGTTTCTGCTTCCTTCAATAAAAACATTTAATTATTAAAAAAAAAAAAAAAACTTCTGTATTTTTTTTTCTCGCTTGAAATTCAGGAAACTGACTAAAAGTCAGCAGAAATCACTATAAAACGGTGTGCACAGAACTTATGATGAGTGAGAGGTTTTCGGGTGTGTTTGAAGATACAGCTCTGTGCTTGAAAAGTATATTGTTTCTTTTCCCAAGGTTTATTAAAGGGCCTTCCTAGGACAGGAAACTACATAAAGTCCTATACTCACTTTTACTCCAGCTGTCCTCTGGAGCCCAGTCACAGCTTGCAAAAGCATACGTCATTATCACAGTGCTCTTAACTGTGTACAGAGGGGGCATGCCATGCGGGGGCCTGGGTTCTGTGGACATATCTTGCAAACTAGTGAAAAATAAAGAGAAAAGGTGAGTATATGTTTTTTATTTTCTCTTGGAAATAGCCTTTAAATCAAGTCCAGTCTGTGGTTAAATGCTGAGTTAGGACTGGGGGGGTTACAAAAAGAACACTTTACCTTGCCCAGAATCCTGTGCCATTCCACTGGCATTTCTCGCCCTGGGCACAGCCATCTTAAGCCCTGCCCTTGCTAGCTTACAATTGAAGGGATGAGAGACAAGGTTGGGTCGTAGGTAGTATGTAGTAGTATGTTCTAAGCATGGTAGCAAAGTGTCGTGTTACCCCTCAAAGCACCCCTTTGAGGGGTAACACGACAAGTGTGTTGGTTAAGCCAAATGAAAGGCTCATCTAAATTGGTGGATTTTAAGAACACTTTTGAAGGCTATAAGGTTTGGAGAGTGGCATATTTTATGTAGCACTCCAGAGGACTAGAGGGGCACATTTGAGGTCCTGAGGACAACAGTGGAAGGAAGGGACCATGGTTGAGGACAGGATGAAGTCATGAGCAGAACCGATACTGTGTGTGTGCTGGTATCTACAAACTAGCCATGAAATGCAGGAAGGGCCTTGGCCATAGAGATCGTTGTAGGTTATGATTAGGAGATTTTAATGTTTGTTTCTGATTTAATGGGGAGGGAATGTCCTTAGGGATGGGATCAGAGTTATCCTGTGGACTTGACTAGATAAACTTTTAGTCAAGGTATTGATGCACATTTAGCTTGGGCTTTTTATACAAAGGGCAATCAGGATGGGGACATGGCTTAAACAGACCCAAGGCCATAGTTGGTGCCCAATGATAAGAACAATTTCTTTACAAGCAGATAAAAACAGTCCCTTGAACACTTATCCCAGCCAGTCAGCAAAAGGACCCAGGGACGCTATCTGAAATTTGTGGGCCCCATACAGCAGCAATGTATGCCCCCTAATAACCAATGTGTGAAGGCTTGGCCCCTAGTTTAAACTGCGCCTCTGGTCCCAAGACAACCAGGCTTACCTCAAAATCCAGACAGTCGATATAGGAAACAAAAAGTCTAGGGGCTATTATATGTTATGGGGGACCCAGACCCAATAAAGGCTTTTATAGAGACTGGGCCCCTTTATAACCTTTATCTGATGATTCAGGCCTTAGACTGAACTGGACTTCTGGGCTGCAACTCTGTTCAGGACTTTAGGATACGGGCGCCACCATCTTGACTCAGAAGCATCACACTGAGGGGAGGAGAGTGGGATAAAGTACAGGGGACGAGTTATAGCTGTGCTTTGCTCAGACAGAGCAGAGCTGAGGTTAGGGAAAGGTCAGCAATCCCAGCATGCAGAGCAGCACAGTCAGAAGGCTCTTCCTGTTTGCAGGCTGCCTGATGTTCCATGAGCTGCCATCTTGGATGTTTAAAGGCTCATAACATCAAGTAGATGCAGATAGGATGATTTTTAATGTGAGCAATCTGTATGTACATGTTGTGGGAAACATGTACATGTTGAGGTCTTTTTCTTGGCACCTTAGAAAAGTGGTCTACTCCACGGAGCGCGTGGGTAAAGGGGCACCAGGATCCAGCCAGGCTTTACATGGTGATAGATTTCTAGTTTTTCTATATATAATTTTAGGGTAGTGGTTTTAGTTAGCACATACATAATACTTTGCTGCTATTTTTTGCTGTGTTGCACTTGGCACTTTATGGATTTTATGAAATGTATTAGTTATTTGAATGTTGCCTTAGTTATAAATGTGAGAGTACATTAGTACTATTTAGCACTTTAACATTGCACGATGACACCTTTTTCTGGCCTGGTAGTCGCCCATGGAGAGATGGTTCAGGGTTTTTAATGATCTTTGTATGAGCTCTATATTTTTAATGTTTCAAATAAACTTATGATTGAATTTGGAATTTAATAGCACATGCCTGATTTTGTGATTATTTAGATTGGTGGTGCAGACTATTGGTGCCCTTTCTTGTGGTACTGGGCCACATATCATATACGTTTACAAATTGCTTTGTTTTTTGGTCACCATTTTAGTGCACACCAATCTATTATTAGCAATCTGCGGGGTGGTGCAGGGACAACCCTATTTGTTTCTACATATTGTGGGAAACATATCAGATAGACTCTTATTCAGAGTGAAGGACCGCTTTAATTGGGACCCCAACAAATAAAAATTCCATAGCATCAAACATTTATTTTCCGCTAAGCTGAAGAAGCTTCCACTTAAAATTACACAGCACCAAGGGTGAAGGTAACATAAGGGCTAAGAACAGCTTTTTTTCCCTTCAGATTTTACTGACATGCAAAAACAATTTACTGGGGAAACACTTTAGTAAATAGACTCTAAATTGCCCATATGGTATCTGCGCAGCCTTGCTCTCACAACAATCCAGATAGAGGCTGATGTTTTCCTATAGTTTTGTCCCGGTGCCAAAAGTCTAGATATAATATTTTTCCCCTGATGCTGGAGGAACGTGCTTTATAAGTCATACTGTAAAGCTGCATTGAGGTTTTAATGATCCCCATACCCTCTGCCCCATTCCAGCTTCCAATAACCATAACAGCTCGCACTCAATAAACTACAAAACTCTGTTTGAAATACAAGAGGTCCTCGGGTTTTTCACCTCTTCCAGTTAAACTCGCCATGCTTATCATATGTTTTCATGTATTTTTGGAAAGCCGTGCAAGTGAAGATGTGTGGGTTTGCTCTATTAACCTCCCCAAATATTTTCTCATAGAGGTCTGAGAGTAATTTCATGCTTATAACTAAATCAGGCCGTGGCTTGTTTCTTTCCTTAAAAAAAAAAAAAAAAAAAAAAAAAAAAAGATTGAGGGAAGGGGCTGATTCACATTTGTGTTGTTGTTATAGTGTGTCCTCAGATTCCCAGAAATCCCAGAATAATCATGTAAATAAAGCGCTATATTAAAGCCCTGAACTACGAGCTTCTACCTAAACTGGTAATAGAACCCTATCGTCATTTCAAAGAAAATAAATGTCTGTGTGAAAAAGAGTTTCCTGTGTCTTTATCAATCAAATCTGCTCGAGAATTCTAAAAATGACCAGTTGTGTATGGCCGCTTCTACCTCACCGCAAATTGTCAGTCTTTTGGATTCCTGTACCGCTATTTGTTGTTGGGAGACTTCTGGTAGTAGGAACGTGCTGCTAAAGTGGGGAGAGCTTCCCTACTCTAAAGGGACAGTCCATGACCCCGTGTGCTGTCTGGGCCCAGCCAATGCCTGAATATTGACATCAAACCTTTCCAAGTTCTTGGAGACTTGGCAGCCACGTCTAGTGTCCCTCATGGCTGCCTAGGTGGAGGGGGTTGCTATGAACATGAGAACTATTCTATTTTAAAGTGGACCAAAACCCACCGTGATCAGCCCAGGAATCTCTAAGATTCCCGGGCCAATTGATTCCCTCCTCCCAGGGCATCCAAAATCGAGATGCCCCGCTGTGTGAAACACCCAAGGTCGCCCCATACACTTACCTTGCTTCCCGATCCAACAACGCATGAGCGAGCCGTGGACGCATTCCGCGCTATCCCTCTAGCAGGGCACATGCCCGCACTAGGCAATTGTTGAATTGCCAGCACGGGCATGCTATCTGTTAGAGGGAAGTGGGGGTTGTGGCCACCAGCACACTCGGAGCCGCTGGCCTTAGACGACGTGACGTCAGTGGTTCCGAGCATGCTGATTGGACAGTGGCCGCATATGCGCCGTAGGACTGGGAAGAGGTGAGTTAAAGGAGACGGACACAACAAAGAATGCTTACATGCATCCCTCCCCAGGGCAATTTAGATTGCTGCACATAAAAATTCATTTCCCTTTTTCTAACTTCTGCTGTAGTCCAAACACAGTAGGGGTGCACCACACAATACCTAAGATGTGCTACACTGTATTAATAAACTAGAAATACCAAAGAAGATGGCTAAGGGGAAAGAGTCCCTCTTCACCACATAACAGGAGCACCAGAAAAATATACTAACAATCTAAGACAATAAATGCATCATTTTATTAATAACAAGACAACAAATAATCACATGTACCTACATAAAAACACATTAAAAAACACTGCATGTCCATAATTAAAGCCAGAGCCAAAAAATAAAAGGCATACAATCACTGGAAACACTGGAAACCCTAATAAGCCTACTGTGGGGACTACACATAAGCTGTCCTAATATTTTGTGCCGGCACAAAAACCTAAAGGTGGGCCTAAACTCCTTATTTCTAAGAAGGGAAGTAGAAAAATACTACAATACTAAAAAGTGCATAGTGCTGACAAAATACAGTTATATATCCACAAATATACGCTTGTGCGTTAGAAAAAAGTGACTAGTGCTAAAGTTATATTACAAAAAACATGTATTTATACAATATCAACACAATGAAAATTCATATACATATAAACAACGTGAATAAACACAAACAATAATTTCAAACAATAAATTCTGCTGTAGTCCATTTTAAAAACAAAATGGCGGCTCATGCATTTGCAGGCTAACTGCAAACAGGAAGTGCTGCTGGGCTTGCTATTACTGTGCATTGTCAGTTATGTCATTTGAATCAAGACAGCAGCATGGCTGAAATGCTGGGAGAAAAAGCTCCAAAATGGCTGCTACCTTTCTTTTCCAACTGTGCCAGGTTGTTGGTCCGGTTTAACTTCGGCGATCTGGGGGGTGTCACGCATCGGGGTGCCCCGGGGGAAAGGACCAAAGCCCAGGATGGTCAAAATCATAGGTTTTGGTCCACTTTAAAGTGTACCGGCCAGGCTGGCCGTGGAGTCTAATCGACTCCAGGGCTCTGTTGACTAAGTGCCCCTGGGGCATCCCAATTCGGATGTCCCACTGCAGTAGCTCCCCTCCCCCGGGGCTCTTGCTGCAATTGCAGGCCACAGCCACATCCCCGGCATTCCTGAGGCACACTCCACAGGGAAACAGGAGATGCGACTGTCCCCGCTCCCTATGCCAATGTTCAGTTCTAGCCAACGCTTTATACCATACATTAGTATACACAGCATAAAGCGCTAATTGAACAAGAGCCTGCGCTTACACTGTGGGAACGGCGGAAAAGTGAGTTGTGTGGGTGATCTGGGAAGTTTCATTCCAAATCGGGATTCGCCAGGTACGAGGACCTATCACCAGGACAGTGAAAATCACATTGATAGGTCCACTTTAGTGCTTGAGCACCCCTGTAAAGTGAAAGAGAACCCAAGATTTTGACTATCTGAGGCTTTGTTCCTTGCCCCAAGGACATCCCGATTTGGTATGCTTCAACGTGTGAAACCTCCCAGACGGTAACAGCTCACCTTGAACCCAGTTTAACGGGGCATGCACAGGCTCTCGTCCAATCAGAGCCATTTGCTATGTATATGTCTTTCAGCAAATGGCTCTGATAGTCTGCAATGGGAAACGCAAGCGGCTGCATATTTGGGCTGTGCGCACGCTCCCGCACCAAGCCTGTCAGCTGATTGGCCCAACTCCAGAACGATTAGATGGCTTAATCGCCTGCCACACTGCTTTTAGCTCACCCACCCCCTCCCGCCATCAATCACAAGATCGCTCCCACACCCTCTCTTTTCTCTACAATGGAGGTGTGTCTGGCGCAACACACCCCTTCCATTGCAATAAATAGAGAGGGCGTGGCAGTGCTCTTGTAACTGAGGGCGGAGACAAGAGCCTGACATGGATTCCGACCGCAGTACAGACCCATCGATGGGGTGAATTGTGGCCACCGGATGATCAACTGCGGGGAACAAAAGGTGAGTATTTGTTTATTTACATGGGCATTCAATTCCTTTTAAGAGCCTTATATTAGCATTTCCACTATTGCTGCTAATGTTAGTATGAATGTACAAGTTTTCAGGAGGCTGAGCAATCAAATGGATTTTAAATCAGGGACCTAATGGCAATATTTTTACTGTCACCAACACCTGTAAATATTAAATGCTATCACACAATAAGAGATAGAAAAATACAAACTTTTCGAATTTGAAGTTTGAATAAAGCGCTGAGTTGGCAGAAAGTGATGGATGACAGCAGAAAGTGACAGGGCTGAGCAGAATGACGGGAGGAGGGGTCAGCATGTGTTGGCCCACAAAGTCCTCCCCCATCATAAGTTTTCTTTCCTAAACACACGTCATAGCTATAGTAAACACCACACAGGATTTGATGCATGTGCTTGGCGATGCCTGATTAGAAAGGGTTAAAGTTCTTCGGACTGGGCCCAGAGGTTTGGCCAGGGATGGGGCATTGTACTTACCCAGTTCATGGAATGATGGTCACCACGATCCTCCAGAGCACAGCAGAGACAGTAAAACACACAGTTCTCTTTACGGGATGCCCCTTCTTTATTCAACACGGTTTAGCAACAAAATGTTTTCTTCGCTAGTACTTCTAAATGGGGTCTCCTGTTCTCTCTAGTTTCCGAGAATCCCCTCCCAACGAGCCTCGCTCCAGGGTCACCTTCCCATGATCCCTAACTTCCAGGTCCCAAGCTGGCTTCCTCGCCGCTCTGGTGAACCTCAACAGGGGCACCAGACACTAGGGCCTATCTCACCGAGCATCCAGCCACAGGATCTCTAGCAGCTACACTTCAGGGATGCCCTCCATCTACCCCTCATAGGTCCAGCCAAAGCTCAAACACAGATCAGGAGCTTCACATGGTGGCTTCTGTGCAGGGCTCTATTCCCATGCCCTCTGGAACTGGAACTCTCCAGAATCTCCTTGGCTCCCCCCATATTATATAGTTTATCTCTCTACTGCTCTCTAATGGCAAAACCTAAATAACTACACTACACTACACTACTTATTTTATTTCTTATCCTCTATGAGGGCCTCTAGTGGCCTACCTAAGTATTTACAACTACTGTACCCTAACCATTAATCTACAGCCTAATCTAAACCACCACTACCCAGGGTATCCCAGGGCATCCCCCCCTATTCTCCGGGGACCCCCCTCCCAAGTGCAACCCTAGCCAGGGGACTATACTGTTACACTATGTCTGTGTGTCAGGATATGTCACACAACATACACTTATAATTGGACAGAGCTTGTGATTTGTGTGTTTTAAGACACCACAATAGGGGCCATGCTGAGAATCTGGTGAAGCAGGTTTACCTTTGGGTGTGCTTTCAGGTGGGAACTGAAGCGTACATCTGTGTGAGCTTTTTTACTTATATATCCCATAGATTATTGTTTCTTGACAAACATGACAAAAATATCCTTACGGCACCTGTAAAAATGCCGACCACAGGTGAAGTTCATACCTGAAAAGGAAGGCACCCTAAAGTTAAAGTGATTCTGCAGGCAATGGTAATTGTTACACCATTGCGTCGGGCTACATTTGGCAATGTCCTAAGCTTTTTTACGTATTTAAATTGAAGCAGAAATGGCCGCGATATCAGGGTTTACAATCGAAAAATTGGAGGAAAATTAAATCTTCTTTTGGCTCGTATCTTAATTATTAAATATTTGGCTCGTAATTGCTCCCAACATGAGATTTGCGAGGAGGGTGGCTAGTTTAGAACAATGGGATCCTATCAGACACCAACAGCATACAATGGTATACCTGGGGAAAACAAAAATTAAAACCACAATATCAGGAATACCAAACAGCACTGAGGGCAGCAAATATCCAAACAATAATGTACCTGGGGTGGGGGAGCTAAATAAATTGAGTTGATTTTGGGGGTTTTGGCCCACTTTAAAGGGACTTTATAGCCAGCAAGCAGCCTGTCCCATGTGCCTCTCCTACATTTCCATGCAGTGCAGTGTAGAAGCTGTAACGTTTTTTTTTTATTTTCTTCCTCCAGGACCACGCAAAAAAGTGGTCCTGCAGCCACCCTGTCCCTTGGTGCTCTCAGTGCAAGCGAACATGGCAAGCCTCAGTGCTACCACAGCTGTCTCTGACCACAACAGAGCATGCTCAAGACTCAAGATAAAGCTGCAGCATGAAACACCCTTCTCGGCTTAAAAATTTTTGCCTAGAATACATGAGGTATTTACATACAATCAGAGATTATCAGGTCCTTTGAAATGGCTCATTTTCTAATGTTCCCAAGGGGGAGAAGGCGGGAGAAAAAAATTGTATGCCTGTAGGGGGACTTTAAACAGGAACTTTGCGCGTCCGGCCTTTCTAAATGGGCGGCGCGGGCACGCCAGGACTAGAAGGTGAGCTGGTGGCACACTTGGCTCCCTGCGACCCCGCTGAGCGGCTTAGCTGTCAACAGAGCCAAAGGGAGCAGAGTGAAAGTGAGTGTGCTGATTGGCTGAGCCCGTTCTTGCCTGAGTCTATGCTGTGGGAGCGACAGGTAGGTAAGTGTATAGGGCCACTTGGGGGGAGATACACACAGCAGGGCATCCCAATTCAGGATGCCATCACATAGGGGAACAACACCCCAAAGAGTCAAAATTGGATGTGTTGTTCCTCTTTAGGTTGAGCAGTTCTCCACTTTCACAGGAGAGACCTGCTCACCTCTAACAATCAGCCTATTGGGAACAGTAGCATTAAAGAGGACAAAAACCCTGATAAAAACCAGGCTCTAGAGTCCAAAAGATTCCAGGGTTGGGTTAAGCATTCCCCACTGGACATCCAGATTTGGGATGCCCCGATAAAAAAACATTTTTATTTAGATATAAAATAAGTGTTTCATTTGTCATGCAGGTATATCAGTGCAGTGTGTGATACAACACTCAGCATCTGAGGAACCTGGCTGAGCCGGCGGAACACGTGGCCTGATTCCTGATGAATAATGATCCATGGGAATTGGACTGTGTGCATTCTAATAACAGCTATAATTGTGCACGTTTCCTTTTTCTCGCTATAGACGTTTACCCTTAACCTTAGAAACATTCTATTTATAATTGGCATCCAGAGATGTAAAGTCCTGCTCTATGGAACCCTGCTAGACCCTATTTGATTACCTCTCTGGTAATTCCATGGCGTATGTGTGGGCTGCCAGTGGCATCCCTCTAGCAACTGTGCACACCTGTGCCAGGTATCTCTCAATTGCTGGTGGGGCCAGGGCCGGATTAAGCGTGGTGGAGGCCCCTGGGCACAAAATCTGGTGGAGGCCCCAGATACAGTATTTGTTTTCCTTTAAGATAATAGTCCAGCCAAGTAACTGATTGGTGGTTGTCTGGCACCCGCCTACTTACTGGAACATCAGATCGAGTCCCTTGTGCCACCCTTGTGCGGATGCGTGCTGCTCGGGAACTCCTGATTTGCCATTCTGGGGGGAGGGGGGGGGTGCAGTCGCCCAGCTGGTCCAGCAGAAAACAGTTCCCTGCATTGAGCTGCCAGCGGCTGTGCTTGGTGGCTTATGTGCAGTGAGCGGCTGCCGACTGAAAGCTCTGCACGCACCCATCACTGTAGCGTTGCTGACGGCGGCTTTGCTGCTCTAGATTCTCCGTCCTGCCCTGTGGTGGCTTTGGCTGCCCAGACGCGGGGGGCCCCACTGCCGCCAATAGCTTAATTGCCAGCCCCACGACCCGTCAGACCAAAGACTGGAAAGCCTCCTGGACCAGACCATAACCCAAAGTTTGGTGAAGGCCCACTTTGCAGGGCAAGTGGTGGAGGTCCCCAGCACGCGCCCCTTGTGCCCCCCCTCATAATTGAGCTCTGGGGCAGGTATTCACAGACAAATAGTATCGGCCAGTGGCTAGACCACCATTCAGGTTTCCTAGCTACTTCATATGCACAACTGGGAAAACTGATTGACTGGCAGCCCACACATAAACTGTTGGATCGACAGTGAGGTAAGCATATTGGGTGACCCGGGGGGAGGGGGTTTCACACAGTGGGGCATCCCAAACTGGAAGAATTATAATAGCAATACGCTGGTATTTTCAGAAACATTAATGGCCAGCTCAATCTAATAGTTGGTAGGTGAAGTTCATATGTCCAGCACTCAGATAAAGTCTAAAATCATTCATTTATATATCCATTTTAAAAGATGCAGATTTTTCCATCCATTAAAAAAACTCACTTGTTCCAGGACATAACATTACGCGTTTCGTCATATACAATATGTTACAAACCCACATAAATTTATTTTTTTATTTTTCTTTATTTAGTTTTCAAAAAGGTACAAGAAGGATATCAACAATACAAACATTACAGAGAGAATGTAAATACAGCTTACAAGTAAAGTCAGTAATAGCATTGGCATTGGGACCAGCCCGATCCGTTGACCCCCTCCTCCCGTCTGTCTATTCCCCGTTACCCAAGGTCACTCTTAGTTTCTCTGTGGGCAGGTAAGGTGTGCGGGGGGAGGGTCTGTTTACTGAGCCTGTTTGTTTTATTATTTTTTGCACAGTTTGCACTGGGCACTTGCCCACTCGGCGGGTCCTCCTAAATTGATTTAAATGGGTAGGGTTTAGATGTAGTTTGTCTTCACTGAGTCCGTTTAATAGTAGCCTGGTAAAAATTTTTTTAGTAGTATTGGATTTAATTGTCTTTGCTATTTAGCACATTATTATATGTTTAGCACTTGTGCACAATTATTAAGATGGTTATTTTGCACATGAACCCATAGATCAATCCAGGCATTTGATGTGGTTGACCATTAGTAGTATTATTGGGCCGTGTTGGGCCCCTTCCCCCCCTTCCTTTTATTCATCCCTCCCCTTGCCTTACCTTTTGAATGGTGCCCCTTCCTCGATGTTAGTTGTCTTATATGTTTTTTAATATAGGAATGTCTTTAAGATTGTCTTGTAGTTCATAAAATCATTTGTAATAATAAAATTGGATTTATCATTATTATTATTACTCTGTGGTGCTTCTGTGACAGGGTGAGGAGGGTGTGTGGGACCCCCCTCTGGTTGTGGAGATTCTCTTTCTCGATGCCGTCCTCTTATTTGGGTTTTGTGAGGAACCATGAGGGAACTCTCGTGCTTCCTACTCCGTCACACCTTTATGGCCCACATAAATTTATAATAAAATAACTCACATCCAATGGCCTCTGGTCCCTTGTGCGTACCCGTCTCCACCTCCTCTCAAGCCGTCGTCCCCCCGCCCGCCCCCTCCACCAACCGGATCGCAGACACCAGAAGTGGGGAAAGGAAGAGGGAGGAGGAGAGGCAGAGAAGCCCGTCCCCCCTCTCCCACGTCTCCCGACCGGGAGATACATTTATGTGTGTTTGTAACATTTTATATATGACTATGGGCCCCAGGTCAGCCCGAAACGCGTAATGTTATGTCTTGGAGCAAGTGAGGTTTTGTAATGGATGGAAAAATCTGTATATTTAAAAATGGATAAAAAAATGATTGATTTTGGACTTTACCTGAGTGCTGGACATCTGAACTTCAAGCTGTTATTTTAACACAGGCTAGCTCAGGGGACAGGCTGTTATAGCTGAGCAGTTCTCCCCTGTAAAAGCAGAATAGTACATTCAAAACATGACACCCCTGATTCACCTTCTATCTCCCAAAAGAAGCAACCTTGGCTAGAATTGTTTTGATGCAGGGTGTCTATTGCTGGGTTTACATGATTCCGATTTAGCAATTATCGCTCTGTGTAAAAAGCCGTTGCGTTTGAGCAATGTGCTAACAAAGGGTGCACCGCCCAAATCTTCCTACAAAATGCATACAACTGTGTGCTCACCCATCAAAAATGCAATCCACAATAATTTGGAGTGGGCGTGCAAAGAACACACCAATCTCCCAAAGGAAGCACCACTACAATCAACAGTATATATTAATGATTTTATTAGTACAAAAAAAAAAAATTAAAATACATACACCACAAGACAAATTTAAAAACAACCAGTATGGCCAAATGTATCTATATCAATGTGTATTCTAGGATAATTAATATTATTCACCCATAGGGCAGTGATTTAAGAGGCCCTTAGGGGCCATACACATTGATATAGATAAATTTGGTCATACTGGTTGTTTTTAAATTTGTCTTGTGGTGTATGTATTTAAATTGTTTGTTTTTTTTGTACTAATAAAATCATTAATATATACTGTTGATTGTAGTGGTGCTTCCTTTGGGAGATTGGTGTGTTCTTTGCACGCCCACTCCAAATTATTGTGGATTGCGTTTGAGCAATGAACGAGAACTGGTAGATCGGTCGGCCACCGTATCGTTTTAGCTAACCTAAAAAATTCTTGTTCATCGCTTGATGTTTGGAGTGTACAAACAAAAGTCGCCCTCAAAAAAAAGTTTTGCTATGAGAACAAGCGATCACATTAGCGATCCCTCTTTCGACTTGTGCCCAACAAATCTGCAACTGGACCAGTTGCTCAATCGCAGAAGATTTATATGGTCACTTGCTCGCTAAGCAAACAGCCAACTGATCTGCCGGTGTAAGCCCAGCATAAGTCTCCTATCTAGTGTATTTATGTGGGTTTTTATTATTGTTTTTTTTCTTGACAGTGCTCCTTTAATGCTTTATGTCTGGAGTTCTTGAGATTGCCCGGATATCAGGAGACATATCAAACTCTTTTTTATTTAGGTATAAAATAAAAGTGTTTCATTTATCATGCAGGCCTATCAGTGCATCGTTACTCGGCAGAAGCCTGGCCGAGCCAGCGGAACACGTGGCCATGTTTCTGATGAATAATGATCCATGAGAATTGGATCGTGTGCTTTCTAATAATAAACTGTCGGTTATGAACTGCTATAATTGTGCACATTTTCCTGTTTCTCTCTATAGACGTATACACTCGAACTTAGAAAAATTATATTTATAATGAAATGTGTATGACCTTATGTATCCTACAACCCTGATTTAGTGAATTATTATTATTATTTGAAACCACAGCCAAAATTCCCCACCTGCTGCGCTGCCTCAGATGTCCTCCTTTCTTCCTGCCAACTTTCTGCCAACCCAGATATTGCAAGATAATAAAGTTTACAGGGTCTTTAGTATTGCTGATCTATTTTTTCTGCTATGATTACATATACTGTATACCTAAGACGTTTAAAGAGGAACAAAATCTGGTCCTTTTCCAAGGCCATTGGGAGTGCCTTTATCCCAGCCATCCTGTTTTCTGCAGGTGAGTCAAGAGCACTATTAGTGGTGCAGGACATAAGAAAGTTACCCTCCCCCCCTCTCCAAATTGGGCTCAGTCATGGCGAGGGGCACTGCCTGCTGCTGAGGAGGAGGAGGAGGAGAAGGAGAAGAAGGAGGAGGAGAAGAAGGAGGAGGAGAAGGCGAAGAAGGAGGAGAAGGAGGTGGAGGAGGAGAAGGAGAAGAAGAAGGAGGAGGAGAAGGAGAAGGAGGAGAAGGAGAAGAAGAAGGAGAAGGAGGAGAAGAAGGAGGAGGAGAAGGAGGAGTAGAAGGAGAAGAAGGAGGAGGAGAAGGAGAAGGAGGAGTAGAAGGAGAAGAAGGAGGAGGAGAAGGAGAAGGAGGAGGAGGAAGAGAAGAAGGAGGAGAAGGAGGAGTAGAAGGAGAAGAAGGAGGAGGAGAAGGAGAAGGAGGAGGAGGAAGAGAAGAAGGAGGAGGAGAAGGAGGAGTAGAAGGAGAAGAAGGAGGAGGAGAAGGAGAAGAAGGAGGAGGAACTGCACAGCACAGCACATACCTGTATGGAACAGGATGGGTGAGTACTCAGAGGAGGTAGATTCTTGTTCCCTTCCACACTGAATGCTGTTTGCCTATAAATTGTCCTGCTGGTATTCTTATATCGCTGGTGAGTCCACATGGGCTCTTACTGTAGCTTTCTATGCCGTGCATATTGATGAGTAGCATAAAGAGCTTAATTGAGGGCATCCTAACAAACACTTCCCTCTGTCCATGCTTGGCGGTGCCAGACATTTTGATTTCCTGCTTTTAGTGGAAGCACACATCCGGCAAAGAGATGACGCCATAGCCTCGATTCAATAAAGGCAGAAAAAAATTCTCATGGTAGTAAAAAATTCAATTCATGAGAAAAAAGCCTGAGAATTTCACTGTTGTTGAATCACCAGCTAAGAAAACAATGAAAGTCAATGGCACTTTTTTACTCCTAAGAAAAGTAGAGAACTGTTTACTCCTTTCTACACTGTAGTAAAAGCTGCCATTGGCTTTCATTGTCTTTTATCTAGTGATTCAGTAACAGTGACATTCTCAGGCTTTTTTCTCATGAATTGCATTTTTTACTACCATGAGAATTTTGTTCTACCTTTATTGAATCAAGGCCCATGTGCTGGATGGTCAATGGAAAATTTCACACAGCAAACCATCCCTAATTAATACAACAAAAAGAGGGAGACCACTAGCCCTACTGACTGAAGAGTCTTATAGACTTTAGGCTGGTGGTTGCTCCTCTTTAAAGTCCCTCATTCCTCATTTTAAACAGGTGAGACTAAGGGGCTTATAGCCCTGATACACGTCGCCTGAGTCTGCTATGGGGCATGTTGCAGTGAGACTTTTGCCCTTATTCATCAAGCGATAGCGCCAGGTAGTGTCTGACGAGCGCCAGGTCCCGCCAGCTAACGGCGGCTACCGACTCAAGTACGCCCGGCGTCGGCCTCAATGACGCATTTATCAAGCTAAATGAGGCTAGCGCCGGCGAGAGCGACAGCTACCGCGGGATTCATCATGTAGCCGACTGCAACGAACAGCGCCACTGCTAATCCCATCACAGCGCCAGGTATGACCTGTCGCTCCCTGGCGATGTCCAATGCATTTCAATGGAGCAATCTTTAATTAATCATAATTAATTGCTATTAATGTTTTGTTTTTTTTTTTTATTGTCAAAAAATCTGTGACCACTTCTGCAATGTTTGGATTTTTTTTTAAGGTAAAAAAAAAAAAAATGATTTTGTGCAGAATTGATATTACAGGTCTGATATTAATGTATTCATATTACAAAATGTTTATAAAAACTTTTAATTTTACAATCAAAAAATATGGTTGTTTGGGGGTTAAAAACTATTTTAAATCCATCGCCGCCAGCGCTCTGGGGTTTAAACAAGGAATTCACAGCGCTTAAAAATTCGGAGCGTGATTTGTTAATGAATCTGCAGCAAGCCGTTCGCTCTGGCCATTCGCTGTCAGGCGCACCCATACAACGCTGAACCTGTGAAACAGCGACCCCTAAGCCCGTATTCAACATTACCGCACACCGAATGAGTCGCTGTCAACAAGCAAACCCCGGCAAAGCACAGCGAATACTAGCTGGCGCTGTGAAAATCACGCTACTGGCGCTCATCTGTCGCTACCTGGCGCTATTAATGAATCGGCCTCCCCATTTAAGAAGGGATAGCGACAGGTGGTGCTTCGTAGCGGCAGGCAGCGTCTGGTGAACGCTGGACGCTGTATGCAAAACCACATTTAAGAAAGCGAATCTGGTGAGCGCCTCTAACATCGCCATGTAGCGTCACATGTATTAATACAGGCAGCTCTAGGCTCAGGAGTGCCATGTAGTACCTGTCGCTCTCCCATACATTTCAATGGGGCTTCATTAGTTGTGTATAAATAGCGTGTTTGGCTTTTTTTTTTTTTTTGCTCAAATCATTGTGTGACCTCTCCTGGCTGCAAACAAACACTTTTAGAAATTTTTGGGACTTTTTATATTTTTATGCAGAATTGTCATTACAGGTCTGTCACTAAAGTGTTCTTGTCCCAGTGTTAAAACAATGGGGGTCATTCATCAAGGGATAGCGGCAGGTAGCGCCTCGTAGCGGCAGGCAGCGTCTGGTGAACGCCGGGCTCTGTCATTAGGTCTGGCACTAAAGTGTTAATGTCACAGTGTTACAACAATGTCATTCCATGTGTTTTCGCTTTGTTACTGGTGTATATGTGTTCAAAAACAGACTTTAATCACACAGCATCTTGCTCTCTATGCTACAGCGCCCAGCTTTAGAGCGCCGACGCTGTGTGTGTCTAGTGTTTTGTTAAATATGGTGTGGAGTGCCGAGTGCCGGACGCACTGAGCTGGCGCTACCTCTCACACGCTGCAGCGTTATACTGTTGTTACAGCGCCCAACATACATCACATTCATCAATGCCAGCCAGGTTACTAGAGCGACCGAGACACTCTGTTACAACGCCCAATACCCGTTTACAGTGTCTACTAGCGGCCGCTATACAGATGCTCATCTGCCGATACCTGGCATTAGTAGTGAATCAACCTCTTAGTTCATGTTTGTCATTTTAAAATATGCTATAAGAACAAAGTCTACAAGGGGCCATTCATTTGCTGAACAACCCTTCTTTCACAATCCTCTCCAGCATAGCATTCTGATTTGAGATGGTGCTACAAGTTCCCATAGATCACAATGGGCAGAACTGGATTGTAGTGTTTAATGCTTATAATTAATATCACACACATTTATTTGTACAGAACTTTTATTGGGATTTGTCAATAATAGAAACGCAGGACCTAGATGTCACCAAATGTCATTTTTTGGGTGTTATTGAAATTGATTTTCATGGCTTCTTTTGCTTAGCAATGTGTAATTTGGAACTAAAACGCAGCCTAAATGCACTGTAAAGTCCCTAGCAGTGATTTCTCTAAAAAATGTAATGATGAAACGCTGATGCTGCGTCATGAAAAATGGAGCACCCAAAAAAATTCACACGTTGTAGGGCGGCACAAAAACAGTGGTACAAACTGGCGCTGGGATAATCGGCAGTCGGGTCCAACAGGCACTTACATAAGCCTCCCAATACATAGTGCAACAATCCCAGCAAATTAGCAAGTTAGCATCAGGCGCTGTGACTTCTAGCACCATTGTAGTCCACATCACAGTGCCAGAAAGGACAAAAATGCTGGCGCTCTAGCCACCAGAAAGATGCGCACATCATAAATAAGGCCCCAAATGTTTAAGAACATTAACAGTGGCTCAGTGAGGTTTGTTTCCCTGCTCACCATCCACAATCGAAACCAACAATGTCGAGTCATAACATACGTGTTAGACATTAATACTAAAATACATTAAAAAATTGCATTTCTACAAATTAGTATGTGAAATAAATATTCTCCAAAGTAGGGAAAATGTATGTATAAAGTATTATACTGCTGTACTAAAATATAGGGTTAGTTAAGAAACGATAACGCCAGGTAGCGCCAGGTAGTGGCAGGTGAAGGCTGGGCGCTGTACGAAAAAAACACATTTAGGAAAGCGAATCTGATGAGCACCTCTAGTGATACATGTGACGCTACATGACGCTATTAGAGTAGTACCTGACGCTCAGTAGCGCTCTCCCATACATTTCAATGGTGTTTCATTTTGTTGTGTTTAAAGAGCGTGTTACCAAAGTAAACACTTTTACAGTTTTTATTTTTTTTTTCATTTTTATGCAGAATTGTATGTGCAGGTCCGGCATTGGAGAGTCATTGCGACAGTGTTAAAACAATGTAATTCCATATATTTTTGGTCTGGTGTTTGTGTGTTAAGAAACAGACTTTTATCACACAGCGTCTGGCGCTCTATGCTAGAACCCCCAGCTTTAGAGCGCCAGCGCTGCTTGTGTTTAGTTTTTTCTTATATATGGGCTTCAGCGCCAAGTGCCAGAGCGCTACACATCGCTTGCTGCAGCGTTGTCCAGTTGTTATATGTAGTGTAGTCTTGGGCGCTTTGATCTCGGGACACCACCTAGCGTTCTCCATTGGCTCTGCAGTGAATCAGGGAGAAGCTTCTACAGAGCCCACCAGACATCACATTCATCAATGCTGGACAGGATAGTACAGCGTCACTTGTCCACCCGCTATGCTAGATTACAGGGCCAGACACCCGCTTGCAGTGTCTACTAGTAGTCGCTCTAAGTGCCGCTACACAGACGCTCACCTGGCAATACATGGTGCTAGTCTTAAATCAGCCTTCCCATTAGTCGGGAGAAAGGAGGAATAATCAGATGAACATTTGGAGCTGAATTCGAGCATGCTTTGTAATGAGAAAGCTGCTTTTATTTCTTGCAAAAATAGATCTGCTGCATGTTTCACGCTTAAATAGGGCTTGGTGTGAGTGATCTCGTGTGTCTTTCTTGTATGTTTCCGCACAACAAAATCATCTCGCATGTGTACCCTGGATCATGCAAGTGTGCGAGAATTTACATGTGCACGGTTTTGCACACAGGTGAGTTTTTTGAAAAAGGCACTGAATCAAGCCTATTCTCCTTTTTTGGTATTTTGGGCCTGATTTATCAAGCACTTCTGCCAGCTTCTTGCATGTTGCTGCACTGCTAATGTTTTAGCAAATGTCTCTCTTGCACTGCAGCAACATGCGCCATTGTATAAAAAACTATGATAAATAATGTTTTGCACGACTCTGATTTGCACTCATGATGCATAGTCTGGCACTGAAGTGCTTGATAAATCAGGCCCATAATATGCCTACTAACCTACAACTCAGTCCACCTACCAGGGACAGCACTGGCCATACCTGGACAAGCCAACTCCTCTTCTGCACCTGATGATCTGCTTCTGGGGGGAAACCCTGGGATCTCCCTGGAGGAACCACTAGGTTCTTGACCCCTGGCCTGAGCAGCCCCACAGTCCTATGACATTGATAAGGTAACCTGGCTGGGAGGTGGAAAAATATTGTTCAAGCCTAGACTTGTAGGATGCAAGTACCAGTGACTCCGGCCTCCTTCAAGATGGTTCTCTGGTTTGCCTCACCCACCAGCTAGTATAGTAGGTATTCCAAGTGGCAGCAGAGAAGGCAGCTTGGCTGGGGGAGGGGGGGGTGGCAGTGGAAAAGTCTATAAGGGCCAGACTCACTAGAGGATGATTTCTGGCAGAAGAGAAAGCATCAGTGGCAGCGGAGCTGAAGGGTGACATAATGCACTGCCAGGGGTAAACTATATAGGGGGCAGGGGGGTGCAACTGCACCGGGGCCCAGGAGGTCAGGGGGGCCCATCCTCGTTGCTACTCCACCTTATTTATAATATTTGTGCTCACTTTGCATCAATAAATGTGAAGCCCCCCCCAGTGTGTGAGTAAAAACTCACCTTTCCCTGCTCCAATGATGCATGCACGGACTCTCGTCCAATCAGATTGTGTGCTCCCACCCCAGCCACTCAGATAGGCTGGGACGGGAGTGTGCACAAGCCTGTGCATACAAGGATGCACCAGCGCGGGCCCCTATTGACTTCAATCAGAGCCCTTTGCCGAAAGAAAGCAAACACAGTAAAGGGCTCTGATTGAAATCAATAGGGGCCCGCGCTGGTGCATCCCCTTATGCCCGGGCTTGTGCGCACTCCCGTCCCAGCCTATCTGAACGGCTGAGGCGGGAGCACGCACACTCCCTAATGTAAAATATATGATTGGACAAGAGCTCGCGCATGCATCATGGGACCAAGGAGATGTGAGTTTTACTGGACTTTCTGAGGGGTTTCACACAGCAGGGTTTGGTATGCCCCAGGGGCATGGCGCAAAACCCAAGAAAGTAAACTTTCTGCTGTTTGAGCTGTATCCAATTAAGTTAAGACCGGAAAAAGTTTACTGTATAAGTCTTGAAAGGGCCCCATTTACCCCGCAGTTGCTGGGGGGGCCTGGTCTGGGGGGGCGGCGGGGGGCGTGTTGCGGAGAGACGGCGGGGGTGTCTGGTGTGACTGCTTTCCCCGGCGTGGGAGACAACGAGAGTAAAGACTCAATACTGGCAGAGATTGTTATATTGATGGTTTACTCATGCTATAATTCCAAGGCAGTTGTGTTGCTATTTAACAGAAGTAGACTAAATGTGCTGAGTTTCCTTATAATTGATGGAATACTGTAATCTTTTATACTCTGTAACGTGTGCCTCCCCTGCACGGGATGGTTTTTGCTTCCCGGCTTTGCCTGCCGATCACTTGTACCTGTATAGTTCCTTTTATTTTCTTTCCTGAATAAAATAAAAATATTGACAGACAAAGGGCCCCATTTAATGTTCGCACCAGGGCCCCATCACATTTAGTTACGTCACTGTATTGCAGTGGGGCCCACATAAGCCTAACACCCAAGGGCCTACATAAGCCTGGAGCCACCAACCCTACCTTTAGCAGAACACCAACTGCTAACCTGTTCTTTATTAACAGCAGCAGAGCTCATAGAACATGATTTTGCCCATTATCAGCTGTTTCCTATTTACAAGTAGATTTTGGTTCGTTGAATGTGTTTGAGTTTGGAACACAGCGTGGAGCACTTGATATGGTCAGTAAAAGACCCCCAGCATCATCCCACACTCCGATCCAACAATGATCCGGCCTGTCTCTGCCAGATACTGTACCACCCCCCCCTTCCTGCTTATAAGCACACAATAAACCAGATTCCCACATCAAAATCATGGGACTTGTAAAGAAATAAAGCGAGTGTAACTTTCAGGTTCCTGAAATAAATTGCACACATATTACAATTTAATATTACAGCCATAAATCTCCCCGGCTTATCCGCAGCAATCTTATCTCCTTTTATTGTTTTCTCCATACTTGATGTTGGAGAGAAGGCTTTTCTCACACTGAATCTCTCGCATGTACGGGGTCACATTGACAATTATTCAAGATACCTTCAAACTTTAGGCAGATTCAGTGCCAAATACACTGTTAGGTATGTATAAGTGATTCCAGCTATCGGCTCCGGTTTCTCTAGTAGTCTGTCAAGAAAATGGCGATTTAATGAAGACAAGTCCTGTATGTTCTTGCATTTCTCTCGAACTTCTTGGGAGTTCTTGCTAAATTCAAGAGCATAAATAAATCTATTCTGTTCTAAGGTGCAATACAGAGGCCTTATCAAAAACTGAGGATTTTACACCCGTTCTGTGGGATTCATAAAGCAATATATTCACACAAGCCACCACAAGGGTAGTGACGATCCAGCCCAGCAGTCACCCGGTTAAATGAGCCAAGCTATCCAGGTATCCTAGTACAAGTGCTTAAAGGAGCACTATCGCGAAAAAAATGGCCCAATAATAAAAATATGCTGGATGGCTAGTGGAGGGGTGACTTATACACCCGGCATCAAAAAAAACAAACCTGGCTGTATATTTTATATTTTAATGGTAGAAAGAGGAAATCACGGGTGACAGGCTCTGTCACCCCTCATTGACTAAACCTGTTACCCCTGGATTTTATTCCTTCCAGGAGAAGAAAACCACAAGCTTAGTGGGAGTTTTATTCAATTCCAGTGTATAAGTGACGACTCCTTTCATTAGCCAATGTGTTTATATGAATTTTTAATATTACACAAATTCGCGATAGTGCTCCTTTAAACTGTCATTCAGCAGCTCACCTCATCATGGCTCCGCTCGCCCTTCCTGTCAGAACACAGCTGCACCTGAAAGTAGCAACAAGGCAAAGAGTAGTGGTACACCCCCTGAATTCATTTACCATAAACCACCAATAATAGGGCCAAGCTGGTGGTCTTCAGACTGTGGACACTGGGAGAGAGGGAGAACAGCCAGGGTGATGAGAATGCCTGTGTTAAAGACCCCGCCCATAATGCTGATTATTATACAGCATCACATAGCCAAAGGCCACGCCCACATTTTTCAAAATATAAAACATACGTTGAAGCTGTAAACCTTGATATATCGCTCATTTCTTCTTCGATTTAAAAACTGAAAAACGTTTAGGACAGTGTCAAATGTAGCCCGACACAATGGTCTAACAATTGCCTTTGCCTTCTGTATCCCTTTAAAGTTTACCAAAACCCTTGACAACCGGCCCTAGAGTCTAAACCTCTACAGGCTTGGGTAAAAGTCCTTTCCAGGGACATCCTGATTTGTCATATCCCGTTAGGTGAAACCCCTTGAGTTGCCCTTGATCCCCACTCTCACAGTGCTTGTGCGGGCCTCTGGTAGCATCCCTTACCCTCCTCTGACCGATACCCACCAGGCATGAATAGCTGGTGGCGGATGTGCACAGCTAGAGGGAGGTGCAATCCATTTATTTAGACTAAATTGCCGCACATTTATTTGCACTGCATTACATTCTGATTGGACAAGAACCTGCTCCGTGGCAGTGTGGCTCTAGGTAAGATTTCCATGTAGGGATTTCACACACAGGGGTATACCAAATCAGAATGCCCTGTAAAGCACACCAAAACCCAAGAGGGTGAAAATCATTATTTACCCTTTATTACCATTGTGAAACCCCCAGATCGGCCACTCTCACGCACCTGCCACCGCATGCGCAGGCACTAGTCCAATCAGTGCTACATACTAATGTGCGGAATAAAGCTGCTGAATTAAACATCTGCTTCCTTTCTTGTTAAACTCACCGGTCTGTAGTTCCTAGGTTCCCCCTTGGACCCCTTATTGAATATTGGCACCACATTTGCTAGGCGCCAATCCCTCGGAACAGCCCCCGTAATTATTGAATCTACAAATATTTGAAATAATGGCTTGTCTATTACTGTACATAACTCCCTTAAAACACGGGGATGTATGCCATCTGGTCCCGGGGATTGATTTATTTTTATTTGCTTGAGATGGTGCTGCACTACTTCCTTGGGGATGCCCTGCTGTGTGAAACCTCCCAGGTCACCGGTAATCTTTTACTTTTCTCCAGTCCAAAGGCACATGACCACGCTCTCATCCAATGAGCGCCACACGCCATGACTGCATAATTCAGCAGACGTCCCTCCTTGTTTTGAATGGGGAGCGCGCGTCACCACAGCCCCAATGTTGTGCACGCTCCCCATTCTAGTCAATGAGAGCCGTTTGCCAAAAGAGGAAAAAACAGCAAATGGGTCTCGCTGGCTATGCACACGCGCATGCTCTGTTGGAGCGTGGAAGACATTGTTTGGGGCTTTCTGGGGGTTTTCCCACAGTGGGGCATCACAAATTGGGATGCTCCTGGGGAATGGAACAAAACCTGTGAAAGTCAAATTCCAGGGTTTTATTCCGCTTAATAGGATTTTTTTCCAATTAGAATGTTGGAATCCTGTTTCACGCGGGGGCTGGTCAGGAGATATGGGTTATACCCTCATGGGGTATGACGGAGGCCTCTTCCTTAATTATGTCATCAATAACTGATAGGGGGTGACTATGAGCCTTATTTATGATGTGCGCCTTTTAGCATAATTCTTGATGCTGCGCCGAACGCTACTAATTATCTTTGACTGTTGCACTTAGGTATTGGCCACCCTATGTCAGCGCCTGTTGGATCCGCCGATTATTCCAGCACCAGTGAGCGCCACTTTGCACTGCTGTTTGTTATTCCGGTGCTCCCCAGCATATTTAGCAGATTTTTTGCCCCTTCAAATCTCTGCTGGGCAGAGTTTTATTATTACAGTTACAAGAAATCACTGCTGTGGACAAAGAGGACAAACTTTATAGATTGCGTTTCAGCTGCGTTTTAGTTGATGAAATGTTGAAAATCAATTTTAATAACCCAAAAAAAACATTTTCAACCATCTAAGTCCTGCATTGAAATTATTGAAATGCACGTTCTGAACAAATAAATGTGTTTAATATTAATTATACGCATTAAACACTTCAATCCAGTTCTGCCCATTGTGCTCCATGGGATATTGAGCTACACTGACAATTTCATCTGCCGCTGATGCAACCACAGCACCTAGCGCTCATGTTAAATAAGACGCTAGGCGGTGTCCGCATCGGCGTTAGCGTTTTTTAGTTGTTAAAACGTACGCTGAGTGCTGCTGAGGCCACAAAATGGTTCTGTGTGGCATTGCCACTTCTTAAATAAGGTTAAGGTAAAAGGATGTATGACTTTTTTATGCTTGATGATCTTCTCTCTTGACATATGTAATGCTCTTTTGTACTGTAATGACTATATGCTCAATAAGGCTGTTTCCTGCCATTTTTCTCTATAATAAAAAGGATTGTAACATAAAGTTATGTTTCTAATGCTTACTGTCCCTCCTGGGTCACTCAGCGCCCTTAGTTAGTGTTTATAAAGGATTTCCGGCACAAACTCCTGAAGCATCCAGTGGGGCCACTAAAGCTCTTACCAAAACAAATCCATAGATGGTCCACTAAAGAGCCCAAATTTAACACAGCAAACTCACCCAAACATCTCTCGCACATTCCACATGACTTCTGATGGCCAATGTTTACAGCTCCACCAGCAACCAATAGAGTTTGTCAGGTGGGAGTGCCCACACAGCACAAGGTGCCACACAAATCCCCATTGGCAGAGCTGTGACTGTGCCACTACCAAAAATGGCAATGTGACGAGTAAGTATTTTCCTGATAGCGGGCTTCTCAGTGCTCTTCAAGAAAACAAGCAGCCCAAATTAGAATGTTCAGCGGATTGGAGTTAAAGTCAAGTCACCACTTCCGTAGTGACTTGTATGGCAGCTGATGGCAACCATTCAAGTTTGATTTGCAAGCCACTTGGCAAACCTGATTGGTCACCTGCAGTCAAGTAATTGTCTGCCATACAATGAATGGGTAAATAGTGATGGGCTTAACCTGCCTCTATTCTATTCTGGTGCAGCTCTTCCGAGGAGTTGGCAATATTCTGGTTCGGTATCATGCCAATCTGAATTCCATTAAAATCTTCAAGACAAAATTCCAGATGTGCTTTTGGATGTTTGGAAACCAGCTAAAGCAGCCAAATGCCCTAAATTGCATGATTGGAAGACCGCAACATCTGGGGTAAATTAAGCTAAAACATTTGAGGTCCTCTTAGTCAAGTAATTATTCAAGTAATAATAATATTTGGTGTAACGGCTTCTTCTCCTTGTTGATATATTTTATTTCTAACACATGTAAAAGATGTAACAGTCACTGATCCTTGTCTTTATGTGAGTGAGTACTGGTGACCTAGAGGGTCGATTCCAGGGCTAGCCTGGGTTTTGGACCTAAATTTTGCCAAATCGAATTTGCTTAATTCTGGTGGAATTTATCTATGACCCAAATCTGAATCCATACATTAGTGGTGAGCATAGGCAGGCCTGAATTTACTAAGTGGGTCAGCCTTCTGGGCATTGCTCTGCTCTTAGCAGAACCTAGTTGGACTTCAGGGGCAACTGGACAACCTCTGGTGGACAGATCTTTAGGATAGTAGGTTTTAATGATCTTAGCAGATCTTTAGGATAGTAGGTTTTAATGATCTTAGCAGAACCTGGTTGGACTCCAGGGGCAACTAGACAAGCTCTGGAGGACAGATCTTTAGAATAGTAGGTTTTAATGCTCTGGACCAGGAACACTGAGGCTACTTACACGCTATGTGTTTCCACCACTATTGTGTCCTGCCCTGTGCACTGCCCCATTGTTTTCTGTCCCCCAGCGCAGGTGCGGGTACCTGGAGGCAGCAGCGGAAGCAAGAGATCCCAGCGGAGGCAGTGGAGATCCAGGAGGCGGAGGCAAGTGATCCCTGCGGTCGAGGCGGAGATCCCGGCGGCGGAAGCAGCTGCGAGACCCGTATCTCTGGTCAGGCACTGCTACAGCTTTCTCTTTAATCTTAAAGGCAAAGGCCAGGCAATGAGAATAATAAGGCAGCAAGAAGATCACCTGAAACCTGTCCCATGTGCCTCCATTTCTGCAATACACTGTAGATGCTGCAGACGCTCCCAGCATAAGCTCCCGGAAAGTGCGACCACTGTTCCTTGCGGTGCTCGCTCACATTGGGCGCGCTGAAGGGAGCCAGTTAACCAGCCACTAATTAATGAATTCCATAAATCACCCTTGTATACATAACTTGCCGGGCTTCTCTCTCGACTGTCTCTACACTACACACAAAATAATGTAACAAGCACCAGTCCACAATCACAGAACAGGTGGAATTTATCCGCCTTACCCTCAGAGATAATGGTGCTAGGGGCCCCATGAGCTTCAAGGGCCTAGAGGTGCCCAATGCACAAATGTTAATCAAGCCCTGGGTTTGCAGTTGGTCAGTAACTGCGCTCCAAGGCTGATGGCTGGGCTGGGCTTAAAGTATAAGACTGAATAGGAAAGTTTAAACAAGGGGCCTAGCCTTTACATTATAGGTTAGTCGGTTATTGGGTCCAAGGCATAATATACACTACACAGACTTTGCCCCCCTCATTTCATAATTTATGCACAATGGCTTTAGACAGATGTCCTTATTTATCATAAATGCTCACAATTGTGTGCCGGCCAGAAAGTCTGAGGTCAGGGTTGCCATCATGGATGACTAGCAGGAGTCCTCGCTTCATGGTTGGGACACTTACTTGAGTCTTATCTGTCCTTCCCCCTGCTGAGGTTATAGAATTGCAAGACAGATCACCAGCAGGAAGCTTTAGTATTGTGGGGGCATATAATGCGGCAGGGGTGTGCATGAGCCCACAGACATGATACCGAGGCAATTGCATTGCGCTGACAAAAAAGTGGCTGGAGGGTACAGTAGTACTGGGGGCGGGAACAAGAGGTCAGGAATTGGATGGGGGTTATAAAACCCCAGGTAGCCCCAAATCAGTGTGGCCCTCCCAGGGATTGTCCCTTGTCTCCTTTCTGCCAGTCCAATCCTATGGGGTACAGTTTAGGCGCCAGTGAGCGCCACTTTGTATCACCATCTTTTTGGTGCTGCACAGCATGAATTTTTTCCACCCTAAAATGATTGGAGCTGTATTTTTCTGCTGCTTGTCAGCGTTTCTTCATTACAGTTACAAAATATCACAAACTGTACAATGTGTTTAGGCTGCGTTTTAGTTGTTGTTGTCCAAATTACACATTGGTAAGCAAAAGAAGCCATGAAAAACAATTTTAACAGTAAAAAATGAAATTACATTTGGCGACATCTAGGTCCGGCATTTACATTATTGACTAGTCACAATGCAGGTTCTGCACAAGAAAATGTGTGTAATATTAATTATAAGCATAAAACACTTCAATACAGTTATGCCATTGTGCTCTATGGGATATTAACCTACAGCACCACTATAAGTTGGCACTGCTTTAATCAGAACACTGTGACATCTAATTTAGTGTTAAATAAGATGCTAGCTGGGGGCTGCATCAGCAGAGACTGTTTTTTGTGTTTGATACATCGCACATGGGGAGCCTTATTTAGGAAGCGTAAGACACACAGCGCCTTTTTTTTTGGCCTCAGCAGCACTCAGCATCTGGTTTAAGAAAGGGAAAAAAAATGGCAACGCCGATGCGGCCGCCGGCTAGCGTCTTATTTAACACTAGCACTGAAAAGGTTGCAGTGTTGGGCGCTCTGGTTGAAGCGGCGCCAGTTGTAACCTGGCGCTGAAGGTCAAGATCCCATAGAGCACAATAGGCAGAGCGGGATTGAAGTGTTTTATGCTTATAATTAACGTTACACACTTATTTGTTCATAACTGGCATTTCGACTTGTCAATAATTAAAATGCAGGACCTAGATGTCACAAGTTTTTTTTTTTTTTTGTGGTTATTAAAATAGATTTTAATGCCTTATTTTGCCTAACAATGTGTAAGTTGGACACCAACAACTGAAACGCAGCCTAAATGCCCTGTACAGTTTGTCCCCAGCAGTGATTTCTTGTAGCTGTAATGATTACATGATGACCAGCGCCGGAATATTAAAGCACCAAAGATTTCAACTAGGAAAAAAATCCTAAATATGTTGGGGAGCACCGTAAAAGAGGCGGTACAAAGTGGCACTCACTGGCGCTGGGATAATTGGTCGGCGGGTCCAACAGGCGCTTACATAGGCCGCCAAATACCTAGTGTAACAATCAAAACTAATTAGTAGCGTTATGTGCAACGACTGCTAGCACCAATGTAGTGCACAGCACAGTGCCAAATAAGACAAAAATGCCTGGACTCCTATACTGGTGCTATAGCCACCAAAAAGATGCTAAATGGCGCACATCATAAATAAAGCCCTGAGTGGCACTGATGCTTCATAAATCAGTCTCCAAATCTTGAACTCCTAGAGGGCTGCAAATTAGACCATCATCCTTGATGAATGCATAGAGCCACTATAGTGAAACCAGGTGATGCGTCTCACATTCTATAGCTATTAATCCCACCACAGTGATAAATCACATATTCATTGTTTCCTCCTCGCCCATGCAAGACACATGATGTCATCACCGTTACTTTGAAAAGCATTTAATCTGCAGACTTTGGTTTTTTACATATTTCGAACTCATCGACCACAAATATGCCCAAAACAAAATCAACTCTAATGGTCCTTGCCAAATACCTAACATATGTGGCAAACATTTTTCTTGGCTAATTCTTATACCTAAGGAACTGACTAAGATATTGTAATTCTCTCATTTATTGATTCCTACATGCTACAAATATTCATCAAAAGCAGTATAAGTGAAAAAAAGTGCAGTATAAGTGTAGCAGGGCCCAGTGAGATCCCCATCAGACCCAACAGAGTGTAAGCTCCCACACTGTATATAACAGGTAAAGTGCAAGCAGATATCCCCAGACCTCAAATTAACAGGCAGAGGGTGAGTGGGTCTCCACCAGAATTTAACTGTATACCAAGAGTGCAAACCAGTTCTGCTGGCATTCCCCCAAATCCCACAATAAAATTAATAAGAAACTGTTTGAATAAAGGGGGTGGGAGCAGCTCAATCACTATTATTTATACAAAATTATTATTATTATCCAGGGCCTGGGAACTAATTTACCGCCCAGTTTAACCCTCTCATCAACTAAATATCAAGCAACAAACATGTCCCTACTCTTAATTCTGAGTCCCCAAAGTTGGGACATGCAATGCAGACAAATATCTGAGAGCTACTCACCTGGGAAGCAGCCAGCCTCCCTTTAGAACACTTCACAGGGAGAAATCCATTTTGACTGAATTCCTCCCTGCTTGTGCTCATGGCAAATCAAATGAATAAAGGGGGTGGGAGCAGCTCAATCACTATTATTTATACAAAATTATTATTATTATTATTCAGGGCCTGGGAACTAATTTACCGCCCAGTTTAACCCTCTCATCAACTAAATATCAAGAAACAGTTTGCCAGACTAGCCAAGACTGACACTGGTGAAGGGATGTATTGCTTTCCTATGAATAAGATTGTTTTAGGAGCTTTTGAGAGTTCTGGTTGTATTTGCAAATGAGGTGTGATTATAAGTGAGGGGACTTTTCATTAATGGACTTATTTTGGGGGACTTTAATTGTTTATTATTGTTTAAGTGCTATAGAGCTAAAATAAGAAGTTAAAGGACACAGTTGCTGCAACTGTAAGCAATAAAATTGTGTTTTTATTGTTGTTGTTTTTTTAAATTGGATAATGGCAAGCAACATTGGAGGTCTACATCAGTGCACAATTTGTGATATGTATACACTTCAGGACTGTCAATCTTCAAGCATTTGCTCTCTTTTGGAAAGACAGAGCAAGTAGGAAACGGGGTGAAGTATGTCTCTATGTAAAGCGACAAAGCATATATTGAGGGGATACTAGCAGAAGATGGCTGGTACAGTGGTGGTGATGGGGGACTTCAACTATCCAGGTATCAACTAGAGACACGGTTCTGCTTCTACTACAAGAGGGGAGAGCATTCCTCAGCTTGCTGCAAGATAACGATATGAATCAGTTCGTGGAGGCACCTACTAGGGGTGATGCGCTTTTGGATCTGGTAATATCAAATAATGATGACCTGATAATGCAAAATGTATTCCTATGGGTAACAAATATAAGCAGCTAAAATTAAACCCCTCATGACTGACACCTGCGGTTGAAAGAGCAATAAAGGTCAAGAAAGGGGCATTTGAAATTTACTAAGCTCTCAGCTGTAACCCTTAAAGTATAAATTGGTAAATAAAGCATGTAAGAAATAAATAAGCACAAAATGAAAGACATGTGGCTATAGAAAGCAAAACAAACCCTAAACATTTTTTAAAATATATAAATTCAAAGAAAACTAAATCAAAACAGGTAGGTAACCAAATTAATGATAATGGTCAAATTGGGATGAAGAGAAGGCGGAGCTGTTAAATGGATTATTTTGCTCTGTGTATATGGGGAATGGGATGGGGTGCCACTCTGCCTATGGGAATGGAAGGGGGGAAATGCCACACTGCCTGTGGGAATGGGAGTGGGGAATGCCACACAGCCTATATGGGGAATGGGAGTGGGGAATGCCACACTGCCTATATGGGGAATGGGAAGGGGGAATGCCACACTGCCTATATGGGGAATGGGAGGGGGGAATGCCACACTGTCTATATGGGGAATGGGAGGGGGGAATGCCACACAGCCTATATGGGGAATGGGAGTGGGGAATGCCACACTGCCTATATGGGGAATGGGAGTGGGGAATGCCACACAGCCTATATGGGGAATGGGAGTGGGGAATGCCACACTGCCTATATGGGGAATGGGAGGGGGGAATGCCACACTGCCTATATGGGGAATGGGAGGGGGGAATGCCACACTGTCTATATGGGGAATGGGAGGGGGGAATGCCACACAGCCTATATGGGGAATGGGAGTGGGGAATGCCACACTGCCTATATGGGGAATGGGAGGGGGGAATGCCACACTGTCTATATGGGGAATGGGAGGGGGGAATGCCACACAGCCTATATGGGGAATGGGAGGGGGGAATGCCACACTGTCTATATGGGGAATGGGAGGGGGGAATGCCACACAGCCTATATGGGGAATGGGAGGGGGGAATGCCACACTGCCTATATGGGGAATGGGAGTGGGGAATGCCACACTGCCTATATGGGGAATGGGAGGGGGGAATGCCACACTGTCTATATGGGGAATGGGAGGGGGGAATGCCACACAGCCTATATGGGGAATGGGAGGGGGGAATGCCACACAGCCTATATGGGGAATGGGAGGGGGAATGCCACACTGCCTATATGGGGAATGGGAGTCGGGAATGCCACACAGCCTATATGGGGAATGGGAGGGGGGAATGCCACACAGCCTATATGGGGAATGGGAGGGGGGAATGCCACACTGTCTATATGGGGAATGGGAGGGGGGAAATGCCACACTGCCTATGGGAATGGGAGGGGGGAATGCCACACTGCCTATATGGGGAATGGGAGGGGGGAATGCCACACTGCCTATATGGGGAATGGCAGAGGGGAAATGCCACACTGCCTATATGGGGAATAGGAGGGGGATGCCACACAGCCAATCCTTCCTTCTTCCTTTTTTTTTTTTTTTTTTTACATTCGCCCAATAAGACACTGACATTTTCCCCCCATTTTGGGGAAAACATATTGTATCTTATAGGGCGAAAAATACGGAAAATATGAATAAAACTGCAAGACCAGATAGACTTCACCCAAGAGTTCTTAAAGAACTCAGCTCAGTTATCTCATCACCCCCTGTTCTTGATCTTTAAAGACTCACTAACAACTGGTATAGGCAAACATGATGCCTATTTTTAAAAAGGACTCTAGGTCTCCTCCAGGCAATTACAGACCTGTAACTTTAACATCTATAGTGGGGAAAATGCTTGAGGGGTTATTAAGGGACTATATACACAAATATGTAACTATCCATAATATTATAAGTGACAACCAACACGGTTTTACTAAGGACAGAAGCTGCCAGACTAACCTAATTGGCTTCTATGAGGAGGTGAGTAGAAGCCTGGACAGAGGGGCGGCTGTAGATATAGTTTTTCTGGATTTTGCAAAAGCATTTGACACTGTCCCCCATAGACACTTATTGGGGAAACTGAGGTCTTCAGGATTAGAAAATACAGTTTGTAACTGGATTGAAAACTGGCAGAAGTATCGTGTGTAGAGAGTTGTGGTTAATGACCCCTACTCTGAATGGTTACCGGTTGTAAGCGGTGTACCCCAGGGTTCAGTGCTGGTCCCACTATTATTCAGCTTGTTTATAAATGATATAGAAGATGGAATTAAAAGCACAAAGATATGTAGCACAGTGAAGTCTATTGAAGATGGTCACAAGCTTCAGGCTGACTTGGACACATAGGGCTCGATTCAACAAAGGTCGAAAATGGATTTTCGTGTGTTTTGTGCTTAAAAAGTTGCAATTTTGCTATATTTTTTTACGAGTGATTCAGCTACCTGGAACCATTGTAAAACACGAGTCACTTGAATTAAATTCGAGTGCGCTTGTAAAAGTGCAAATTAAATTAGTGGATCGAAAAATTTACTACTGCATTTTACAATTCGAAAATTTTACTACTGATTCAGGTGGACTTGATGAGCCACACACATGATATAAATTAGAGTGTTTCACACTAGTTTTTTGATGCAGCTTTCAGCAGGAGAAAACTCAATTTGCTCTCTTACAATTAAACCCTTCTACTTTCTTTGCAATGGTAGTAAACTCTAATGGTAGTAAAAAATTCAATTCATAAGAAAAAAGCCTGAGAATTCCACTGTTTATGAATCACTAGTTAGGAAGGAAGACAATGAAAGTCAATGGCACATTGAAAAAAATACTGAACTTTTTACCCTTTTTTACTAGTAGTAAAAAGTTCCATTGACTTTCAGTGTCTTCCTATATGGTGATTTGGTAACTCTCAGGATTTTTTCTCATGAATTACATTTTTTACTACCATGAGAATTTTTTTCAATGATTTGTGAATCAAGGCCATTGACTTTGAACATATTGCAGATGATGTGGCGCAGAGAAGGCGCACACTACCCATTGCCATATTTTCGGACATGTTTGGAAGTGGATCAGCTGCCATATCAAGCACTTTTCCAGCTTACTAGGCTAAATCATGCAGCTTTGGAATCCATATTTGGCACCATTAACTGGTAGAAGACCTTTGGTCGACCTTTGGGTTTTTACATTGCGGTGCACCAAAACCCAGAATAGTCAAAATCCTGGCTTTTGGTCCACGTTATAGTGTAAGCATAAGAATGGCGTACCATGAGGTTAAAGCTAGCAACGAGCTGCTCCCTGCACCCAGGGACACGTGGTGCTATGTGAACAAGCTTTGTATAGAAAACAATGGCCACATTTCTGCATTAAAGGAAACATTTTTAATACAGGTCCCTGGCAATCCAACCAACCCCCCCCCCCCAAAAAAAAACTACATATATGCCTCTTACAAATATTACTGTTTAATTAGTACTTCCACTACAGCATACCTTGCCTCTTAATTACATGTATCCACAATGTGAGCCATGTACATACAGCTACACAGGTAACTTAAAAAGTTGAAAAAAAAATTATGCATTTACATTTACCCATTAAAAAGCCTTACAACACCATGCAGCAGTCAGAAAACAATACTAAACAATAGAAAAAAAATGCGAGTACATTTTCCAATAATTTTCGCTTGCGACAGCCTTTTTACGAGCATTTTGAAAATTTTACGAGTGATTAGAAAATTTTACGATTGCATTTTCGAGTGCACGTATTTAATTCAACCCCTTTTTTGAATCACTCGAAAAAGTTAAAACTTTGTGCATGCGATCTGATTTTTCGAGTGACACGAATTTATTTCTACCTTTGTTGAATCGAGCCCATTGAGTGTCTGGGCTCCACTTGGCAAATAAAGTTCAATGTGGAGAAATGTAAAGTCATGCACTTGGGGTCTAATAACCTGAAGGCCACATATGTCCTCGGGGGAGTAAAACTGGGAGAGTCACTTGTTGAGAAGAATCTGGGGGTACTGGTAGATCACAGGCTAAATAACAGCATGCAATGCCAAGCAGCTGCTTCTAAGGCCATCAAGATATTATCATGCATTAAAAGAGTCATGGAATCACGGGATAGGGATGTCATTTGGCCTCTTTACTGGTGCACCCTCACCTGGAATATGCCGTCCAGTTCTGGGCACCCGTTCATAGAAGGGACGCTCTAACGATGGAAAGAGTGCAGAGGAGAGCCACCAAACTAATAAGAGGAGTGAAAGTGATCCCCTCCAGATCAATGCAAATTCTCTGATGTCTCTTTCTTTTTCACAATTCTTTTTTCACATTTTTATTTTTCTACCTTCCCCCTTCACCTTCTATTTCCCTCATTCCCTCCACCCCTTTTCTGTATTTCCCCCTTCTTTTTATTTTTCCACATCCCCCCCACCAATCTACATTTTACATATGCCCTCCTCCACCCTCCATCTTCTGCATTCCCGCTATCTCTTTTCCACACTCACTCCTTCTTTTTCTCTTTATTGCATGACATCCTCCATTTTACTCATTACCACCATCTATTTTCCACATACTTCCTTCTATTTCTCTTTTCCCCCTCCACCTTACATTATCACATGTCCTTCTTTTACTCTTGTCCACACCCCCCCTTACTCCCTATTTTCCTCATTCCCTCCATCTCTTTTCTGCATTCCCTCCTTTTCTTTCTCCTTTCCACATCCCCTCTTCCACACTCTCTTCTCCAAATGTCTTACTTCCTTTAAACCTCTCCACATTCCCCCATTCACCCTTTATTTTCTTTACCCCCATCTCCTTTCCACATTCCCCCCTCTTTTTCTATTTTCCACATTCCCCCCTTCAACTCTTTTTCCTCATTTCCCACATTTCTTTTTCGCTTTTCCACATTCCCTCCCTCTTTTACTCTTCTCCACATTCCTCCCTTCACCCTCTATTTTCCTCATTCCCCTGTCTCAGTTCTGCATTCCCTCCTTTTTTTCTTTTTCACCTTCCCCCTCCACCCCCTATTTTCTACATTCCCTCCTTTTTTTACTCGTTTCCACACACAATTCCATCCTCTATTTTCCTCATCCCCTCCAGCTAATTTCTGCATTCCCTCCTTCCTTTTCTCTTTTCTATCTTCCCCCACCCTCCATTATCTTCATTTCATCAGTCTATTTTCCACATTCCTTTATTATTTTTCTTTTACACCTTCCCCTTTCCACCTCCTATTTCCTTCACTCTCTCCTCTTTTTAACATTCCCCTTGTCTCCCTCTCATTTCTACATCCCCTCAATCATTTTTCTTCCACATTCCCCTTTACCCCTATTTTCCTCATTCCCGGCATCTATTTTCTGCATTCACGCTGCCTCTCTTTTTTCACTTTCCCTCCATCCCTCTTGTCATCTTTTCTCTTCACCTGTGTCCATTAGTGTGTTAATGTCTGAGGGCAGAATCCTTTTCTTTCCTGTACAGAGAGCTATGTCGTCTAGGAATCGCCCTGCTCACATGGAGTCATTTCAGCCGTTACACTGGCTGGTTAATGATTTATCCTTCTCTGTACCATGTGGCCATTCGCAGGCACAGATCTGAGAGTGCGGTGAAGGCTCCCTGCGCTCCTCCTATTATTTTTCTATTTATTAATAGTAATGCCAGTGCTGTCTTCTTACACTGATCTCTCCACATAATGCAGAGCAGTCACACAAATCCTCCCCAACATTTGGCAAACCTCTTAGAAGTGAGATCTGGTCTTCCATTAATCATTTTGGCCTGTAGATGGCAGTGCAGGCCTTTCGTTGTTGTGAAGCTGGCAGTTGGCCTCCCCCTCATTGTTCTGCTGTCCTCTCCATGTCAGCCTCCTGCAGAGATGGCACACTCACTCAGCATCCTGACTCCCTGGAATAGCTCTGCCCTTTCACTGCTGGGGCAAAGAATAGGGACCTTTCCCTGTGGGGATTAGTTTTTAAAGGTCAAAACTGATATTTCACTTTTTTTTAGGGAGTAAATTGTTTCTGGCTGTTTCTCCTTTTTTATAATGCTGCTCTGGTTCATTTCTTCTTTTATAATATTCTGGCAAAATTAATAAAATAAATATATTAATAATACACTGTACCTCCAAGTAAAAGGAAAGTGTACTTGTGCCCTTCCCGGGGCAATAGCATAATAATACGATAATTGATAAATAAGAGATAAACAACAATTCTGCTCAATAGCGAGACGAGATCTGCAAAATTTCAACTGCAGGCTCGGCTATCTCTCCTATTGTATCTTGTATTCAGAATATTCATTGTAAAAGCTGTAACCCTGCATTTGTAATAGTCTATGTACTGTATGTTTCTACCCTGTCTGTAATGACTACTTTGTACATCGCTACATAAGATGATGGCGCTATATAAATAAACAATAACTGCAGAACACACATTCATACATACAAATTTAATAGAATCATTATTGAGTATTATACATATATCAATCAGTTAATAAGACTTAAAGGAGGATATTAAAGGGATTTTCAGTATGAGAGGCAGCAATCGTTTTCCCTAACTCTGCACGCAATAAAATGAAAAAAAAAACGCTCTTCTATTTAGGAATCTAAATTTTACCCACTGGTGATGCGACAGTTGCTCAGGCGAGGGGAAATTATTTTTAACGAGTTAGATATTTTATTTTAGAACTTTGGAATTAACAGTGGCCTATAGGAATTCAATTCAAAGCAAAGCAATTTTTGTATCTTAAATAAAATCTCTAACTACACACCACCTGTAGAATTTATATTTTCATATAAAATTCTTCTAACATTCATGCTTATGTCAGCGCCCGTTGGACCCGCCGGTTGATTTTGTACTGGTGTTTTTCCGGCGCCCAACAGCTTATTTATGAATTTTCTCCTCCTTGAAATCTTTGGCGCTGTATTTTTCTGGCACTGGTCGGCATGTCATCGTTAAAGTTGCGGGAAATCACTGCTGGGGACAAAATTTACAGTGCGTTTAGGCTGCGTTTTAGTTGTTGGTGTCCAAATTACACATTGTTAACCAAAAGAAGCCATTAAAATCAGTTTTAGGAACACAAAATAAAATAAAATTTTGTATCATTTAGGTCCTGCGTTTCAATTATTGACAAGTCCCAATGCAAGTTATGTACAAAAAATGTGTTTAATATAAATTATAAGCATTAAACACTACAAGTTCTGCCTATTGTGCTTTATGGGTTCTTGACCTACAGCACCAGGTTTCATCTGGCACTGCTTCAACCAGAGCGCCCGACACTGCTTCATTTTTTTAAATTTTTCCGGCCGCTTTTTTAAATAAAGAAAAATATATATATTTACAACAGTTATATATTTTTTTTCTTACTCTGCACATAACGTGAAATAAAAAACTCTGCAACAATCGGCAATGGAGCAGTTCTACAGGCGAGGCTCAGATTTTTTTATTTTTTATTTAGGTAGATATTTCATATTAGAGGTTTAATAACAACTTTTTGAATTGCTGTAAACAGTTGTTATTTCCAGACTAAAATAAAATATCTACCCCACGTGTTCTCAACCTTTTGAACAGTGTGGGCTACTTAAAGCAGACCAACCACGTCCTATAGAAGGTTAAATCTAATAAAATATAAATAACCCAACAATTGATAGTGTTAGTACGAAAGTATGGGCACTGGAGTGTCATGGAGTGATGCTAGTGCTTGATAAATATGGAATTATGGGGGAGAATATTTTCAGGTGATTACTCAATGGGTCCTGAATGGGGCTACTGTACCTAGGGAAGACACGGATGTCACCGAATAATAATTGTAACGGGAAAAGGAATAAAAGAATGACCTGGATCTATGTCTCCATTATTTATTATGGTGTGATTTTTTTTTTATTTTTCACTGTATTACTTCATACTGTATAGTATTCATTCTAATAAGTTCTGTAGAGAACGCCTGATACAGAGGGTATATTACATCAAAAGTTTTAGAATTTTGTATTATATCCAGTTCATGATGGTGTGGGTGCCTGCCCGATGCATTTTGCCCTATGGGCGAGCTTTCTCAGGAGCTGGGCCTTATTTGGGTTCCTTTGGTGCACCCTGGAAGATTGAGATTGGGGGAAGTGTTGTTTAGGCAGCTGGACCTTCCAGTTGCAAGCCATGGTCGTGGTCTCAGATGCTTGCCTATTACTTGAGATGTTGCTCAGTGCATCATAAACTTTATGAATTGAATATAATATGAAATGCACCATGATTGTACTTTTGTTGTAATATACTCTTTACCAGGCTTTCTCTCCAGAACCTGTTATAATGAATACTATACAGTGATACAGAATGAAGTAATATTGTGAAAAATAAAAAATCACACGATATTAAATAATGGAGACCTGTCTGGCGGGGGGGGGGGGGGGGGGCAGCCTCACAGGAGCAAGTATAGCTAGACTGGGCACCGAGACAGATAAAGAAAGTAGACCACATGGAAGCTTACTTGATAATTCCTTTTTATTTTAATATGCTGTACCATTTTTGTTGGTCGTTTCTTAAAGCTGTCTTTATATACACTTTCTATATGTGTGTAAATCTATTTTGAACATGCAATAAATAAAGAATATATAAAAAACAAATAATGGAGACCTAGATCCAGGCCATTCTTATTCGTTTTCCCTTGATAAATATGGTCCTTAAAATAACTGGTCCCTCACTTACAGAACTGCTCCATCGCACATGCAGGGGATTTCGATATTTAAATAAAACAAAACTATTATTTCACGTTATGGTTTTCCAAGTGAGGGAAAACACTGAGAACCTCTTACCACTTCTCATAAAGAAAAACGTAATTATGATAATTATATTATTAAAAAATTATGTATAAAAAAGTATTACCGGTATAATGAAAATAACCCTCATACATGTTTATGTAGTATGTTAAATATATTATTATTATTTGACATAATAATGCTAAACTTAAAAAAAAAAGAGAAAACCTAGGTAAGTTAAAAAGTAAGAAAACAAATTCTGCCCTTTTAATTTAGTCAGCATAGTTGGAAATTCATGGTGAGACACTGTGACATGCTCTGATCTCTATGGCTAGTTTTAAATAGCTCTGTCATTAGCAAGTTAGCCTGTACAGTCATATTTAGTT
The DNA here is from genome assembly GCA_027917425.1 of Gastrophryne carolinensis. Lineage (NCBI taxonomy): Eukaryota > Metazoa > Chordata > Amphibia > Anura > Microhylidae > Gastrophryne > Gastrophryne carolinensis. The sequence goes on from CM051239.1 coordinate 385,637,849, forward strand.
TGTAAGGAAATGTTCAGTAAGTTATATTTTAACCCACTGACAAGCAACTTGTACTATACTATCTGTTAGCTGGAAGCTTCAATCTCTCTCTTCTCCCCATAATGCTGCAGTTTCATTGATGTGTGTGTAACTCCTCGGTGTCAGGTTCCTCCTAATAATTGTTGTAAAGAAATGTGCCTCCATCAATGCTGAAATTATATTTCGCTATCATCTTCTGTGGCACAGTACAAAGTTTATAGTTAAAATCCGGGGTTAAAAAATCCTATAAATGCATGAAATACAACATAGAGCAGCAACCTGTATATATTAATAACAATGTACAAGATACATGATTACAGGGTTAATTAGAGTCTGCAACCTTACAGATGAAAAAAACAATAACCCTGCCAAAAGGGTGCGAGTAAAAAAAAAAAAAGAAAGTGTTTTTTATATTGCTGCCAAGGATGCCACTGATAGTCAGTACAGAAGTAACAATCTATCACGAGAGATATAGGAAGCAAGGAATCTTGTGATTGCTCTAAGGAACTATTATCACCAAGGGCGTAACTAGAGGGAGCAACTGCATTGGGGCCCATAATGTCAGGGAGCCCACCTTATTCATCTGTGTTCTCACATGGTATCATGTATAGAACTATTTGTATTTACTGTTTCAGTGTTTAGTAGACTTATTGCACATAATTTAGTTAACAATTAGCATCCTAGGGGTAGAATGTGATTTGAAAAAGGTCTGTATAAGCAAGGCTGGGGACTCCTTTTTTGAGTATCAGTGGGTATAGCTGTTTGTTTTGCCTGGACAATCCCTTTAAGATATAATCTGTTGTGCCATGGAGCTTGTACTCTAACTGTCCCTCCATGAATAGAAACTATTAGCAATGTTTGGGAAGCCCCCAGCCAGGGCATATAATGCAATTGGTGTTAATTCAGACTGGCACCTGTAGAGGGGCTCATCAGGCTCTATGGTGCCAGAGCTGAAAATGTGGACTTGGCTACAATAGTTGCTGATGTCTGCCCAGATGCTCGAAACACAGTTTATCAAGCATAGCCAGATGCCCTCACTTGCCATTCAGTGGTTGCCCCTCTTTGCTCTACCTGTCTCTACTGTGGCTTGACCTTCTTTTACAGTGCTCCCCAGCCTTACATTCATAAAGTCATCACTTCCAGCTTTGTGCTGATGAGGGCCACTAGCCTGAAACACATGTCCACAAGTAGGAAGTGATAGCTGCATAAATATTCGAAGATTTACTTAAGCATTGAACACCCAGCTGCCTCTTTCATGAGATATCACAACAATGAAAATAGATTATCTGAATTTGTCCACCTACTGCTAAGAAAGATGGGTAATCCTGTTATTCTCATCTCTGTATGTACTGTGTAAACACTTTCCTCCCTCCCCCTGTAACCCCCCCTCAATCTCTCTCTTCCTCCCTCCCCCTGTAACCCCCCCTCAATCTCTCTCTTCCTCCCTCCTCCCCTGCTGCGTGTGTAGCACCACTTCATGTAAGTATGTTGCTTTATTATGTCTTATGTTGTATTTGTCATTGTCATCAGATTGTGTCCTGATAGAACTTCTTTCATGTACTATGTTGTGTTTTGAAAACATTAGGGGCCTAATTTATGATGTGCGTCCCTTAGCAACTGTTTTGCGGCTGGAGTGCCAGGTTCAGAGCACCGGAATTATCAGACTTTGTTTATTTTTCTATTTTTTAGAGCATGTTACTGCCCCTATTGCTGTTCGTATGTTGGAAGTGGAAGATCTTCCTTTTATAGGATCCACTGTAGCCTTTCAGCCATTATTTTAATTATGAACTTAAAGTCAACATTTAATAATGAGATGGGCCTATATGATTCTGAACAAGTAGGATATTTCCCCACCTTGGGAGTAACATTTATTTGTGCCTCATTGAATCTGTCTGTCATGGTTTTTTCTTTAGTATTGAGTTAAATGGTGTATGTAGGTGTTATTTTCTCCTAATATTTTATAATATTCACCAGACAGACCATCAGGTCCTGGGGCTTTCCCTAATGTTATACCCTTAACCTCCTTAGCGGTGATCCCGAGCGTGACTCGGGGTTAATTTGCGCTGTAAGTAGCGGTAACCCCGAGTCACGCTCGGGATCTATTTGGCAGAGGAGCAGGGCGGCGCAGTCTCCTTACCTTCTCCCTGCGATCCAGCGATGTCCCCGCTGCGATCGCAGGTGAGAGCCGCGGCTGCGGCGTCCGTCTCACTTCCTGGTTCCGTCTCTGTGAGCCGCAGAGGCTCATGGGGGCGGAGCCGTGCGTCAGAGACAAATGTAATGGTAACGCTTTCGTTACCATTACATTTGCCTCTATCATAACGCCAGGGGGGTTAATGGCCTTCTTGAGTTGTATTTAAACACCTTTCTTTTTTAATAATGTGCTCCTTACATTGTAGTTCTAAACACAGTCTAACATAAACTGGAAATAAGAATTGATGCTATGATCATGGGATTCAAAATCTCACCTCTGGGATACCTTTGTGTACTACAAATATTCCTGATGTTGTCCCATGAGAAACAGATCAAACCTAGATGGCAGCCCTGATAATCAAACTTTAGCAACATGGGTCATGCAGTGGAGGGTCCCACCCAGTGAGCTGACACTGCTAGAAATAAGGGTTAGCAGTAAGGATCACAAAGCTTGGCAGATGTGATTTTGTTTGAGGGCACTCGCTGGTGGATTTAGAGCTTAGGTATGGCTATTATCCCCTGATCAGAGAACCAATGGTTAGATCCCACCTGGATGGTTAACTTCAAAAGTAAGTTCACTTTCTAATGAATATTTGAACTTGTATATTTTTGTGTGGCAAAGTGATGTCTGAAAGATGCTGAGCTGATCTAGTATTTTTTATTTTTTCCTTATGTCAGCAAATATGTGTTTTATGGAAACGTATACCAATTGCAGATTTGGTGTACATTGCCAATAGAAACAGATTGCAAATAGTTGCACAGAACACTGCTGCTGGGCATGTGTAAGGTTGAGTGAGCTCCCTCACCGCAGTGTTCTGTGTGCACAACTCACTTGTCTATTCTTGGTGTACGTTGTCAATAGCAACATATTGAAAACTGCTTCAAGAAACCACACATTCGATAAAATAGGAAAATATTTTAAAAAATGATATGGGCTCAGCACCTTGAGTACAATCCCATCAGAAGTGGACTTACCCTTTAAGCATGTGTATGTTTGAAAGACTCAAAGACCCTATAAGATATTTTCGTAAAGCTGGCCTACCACCATCATGAAAGTTTGCCGGCACCAGGTGCTCTGCTGTGTACTGAACCAGTCGTTCATAAACGCCTGCTGCAGGTACATGCCTCGCTTGTATCACCAGCTATGTATTTATAACCAGCGATCCCTTCCCAAATCGGCATGCCCCCCAGGGATGAGGAAATCTTTTAGACTCCAGGAATGCCGTTGTTACTCTTTAAAGTGGAGGTCCAGTCTCTGTGTAACCCCTCACCCAAGGCAACCCAGGAGCCTCGGGTCATTGGAGAGCATGCACCTTAGCACCAGGGGAGGGGGTCAGAGTTCTGTTTTGTTCTGTTCAGTTCTGATCAGAGCCAGGACAATCCCCAAAAGGTTAATATTTAAAAGAAAATTGGAAAAGGGAGAGGCAAGATGAAATGCAACAAACCATTTTGATTATACAAAACCTGGCAAAAATTATGGAATCACCAGTCTCTGAGGATGTTCCTTCAGTTGTTGAAAAAAAGCAGGTCACAGACATGACATAAAACTAAAGGCATTTCAAATGGCAACGTTCTGGCTTTAAGAAATACTAAAAGAAATCAAGAAAAATCATTGTGGTAGCCAGTAACAGTTACATTTTTAGAACAAGCACAGGGAATACATTATGGAATCACTCATTTTTGTGGAAAAAAATATGGAATCACCCTGCAAATTACAAAACAATACAAACAATAACATCTACATCAGATTAAATCTGCTTGTTAGTGTCCAGGTAAAAAGGAGTGATCACACCTTGGAGAGCTGCTGCAACAAGAGGACTGACATGAATCATGGCTTCAACACCAGAGATGTCACTTGATATAAAGAAGATCAAACTCCTTAAAGAGGGTAAATCATCACTCAGTGTTGCACAAGATGTTGGTTGTTCACAGTCAGCTGTGTCTAAAACCTGGACCAAGTACAAACAACATAGGAAGGTGGTTAAAGGCAAACATACTGATAGACCAAGGAATCAAAGCATAAAGACAGAAAACTTAAAGTGGACCAACACCCAGGGGTGATCGGCTCCCTCACCGCAGGACATCTAAGATCGGGATGTCCCGCGGGGTGAAACCCCCCAAAACCCCCAAAAAACCCTTACCTTATCGGCCGACGGACAAGCGGGTGACAGCGACGGACAAGACAGCGCGTCCGCCGCCGCCTCCCGTGCGCCCCTCTCGACATGCGCACGCCCGCGCTGGCCATTTGTGAATGGCCGGCGCGTGCCCTGTAAGAGTGACGTGCGGGAGGCAGCGGCGGACGCGCTGTCTTGTCCGTCGCTGTCACCTGCTTGTCCGTCGGCAGGGATTGGACGGCGCGGTCACGTGGGAGCGTGGTGAGGTCAGTTTTTGGGGGTTTCACCCCCAATCGGGGTGCCCCCCGAAGTGGACCAAAACCCAGGATAGTCAAAATCTTGGGTGTTGGTCCACTTTAAAGTGGACCAACACCCAGGGGTGATCGGCCCGGGAATCTATAAGATTCCCGGGCCGATCACCTCCCTCACCGCGGGGCATCCGAGATCGGGATGTCCCGCGGGGTGAAACCCCCCCAAAAGCCCCAAAAAAGTTTACCTTATCAGCGGCGGATCAGCCGCCGCCGCCTCCCGCGCGCCCCTCTAGCAGTGCGCGCGCCCGCACCGGCCGTTTGTGAATGGCCGGCGCGGGCGCGCGCCCTGTAAGAGGGACGCGCGGGAGGCAGCGGCGGTGGTTGTCCGTCGCTTGTCCATCGCCGAAAAGGTACGTTTTTTGGGGGGGTTTCACACAGCGGGGCATCCTGATCTCGGATGCCCCGCTGAAGTGGACCAACACCCAGGATAGTGAAAAGAAAAGAAAAGAAAGCCATCACTAAAACAGACAACACCTAAACAGAAAAAAACAAGGTTACAATGGGCTAAGGAAAGGCAATCGTCGACTGTGGATGACTGGATGAAAGTCATATTCAGTGATGAATCTCAAATCTGCATTGGGCAAGGTGATGATGCTGGAACTTTTGTTTGATGCCATTCCAAAGAGAATTATACAGACGACTGTGTGAAGAAAACATGCAAATTTCCACAGTCATTGATGATATGGGGCTGCATGTCAGGTAAAAGCACTGGGGAGATGGCTTCAATAATTGCACAGGTTTACATTGACATTTTGGACATTTTTCTTATCCCATCTATCAAAAGGATGTTTGGGGATGATGACATCATTTTTCAAGATGATAATGCATCTTGCCATAGAGCAAAAACTGTGAAAACATTCCTTGAAGAAAGACACATAAGGTCAATGTCATGGCCTGCAAACAGTCCGAATCTCAATCCAATTGAAAATCTGTGGTGGAAGTTAAAGAAGATGGTCCATGACAAGACTCCAACCCGCAAAGCTGGCAACAGCAATCAGAGAAAGCTGGAGCCAGATTGGTGAAGATACTGTTTGTCACTCATTAAGTCAATGCCTCAGAGACTGCAAGCAGTTATAAAAGCCAGAGGTGGTGCAACAAAGTACTAGTGATGTGTTGGAGTGTTATTTTGTTTGTTTTTCATGATTCCATATTTTTTTCCTCAAAATTGAGTGATTCCATAAGTTATTCCCTGTGCTTGTTCTAAAAATGTAACTGTTACTGGCTACCACAATTATTTTTCTTGATTTCTTTTAGTATTTCTTAAAGCCAGAAAGTTGCCTTTTGAAATGCCTGTTTTTTGTCATGTCTGTGATCTGCCTTTTTTTCAACAACTGAAGGAACATCCTCAGAGACTGGTGATTCCATAATTTTTGCCAGGGGTTGTAATAAGCATTACATAGACTGCAAATGCAGCTCACATTTGTAACTTGGTATTGTCTACCAACTGTAAACATGCTTACAAATCTCTCTCAATAAAATATTTAAAACAAAATCTGATCTATTAATATTAAAGTATATTAATATCACTCACTAATACTCTATGGCAGAAGAAACACAAGGGTAGAACAGACAACCGGAAGAAGAATCGCTGGTAAAGATAACTAAGCTGTTATCAGCGCTGATTTCCTCGTTATCTGGTAAATTATTAGACTGGAATTGACCTGTTTGGACGCTTAAAATCAGGAACCATCTAAAGGTAGAAGATTCCTATTCAGAGATGTAATGCCAGATAAACATCTGAAACATGTGTCATGTATGCTCAGCTGTCAGCATCTTCCATGATTTTCAACTGTTGCATGTTTGAAGCTCTCTGGAGACTTCTGGTCTGTTTCTGTTCATTTTATATGAACAGAATAATAAAGTCCCTGTCCAGGCGAAAAACCTCACTTGCTTATTATCTGTTCCCTCTATTGACTTTTATGTATTTCTATATAATATACCTGGCAGAATATGAGTTCTGGGGCCCATCAGTAGAAGTGACTCTAGGGACCCACTCCACACCTAGATGTAAGTATCACTGGCTTATATACAGGGCCCATGCACAGAAACATGAATCCAGAGACCCACCAGGGGATTCCCTAATAAACCTGTGATGCAGTCCGAGCCTGGATTCAGATTCTGATACCTGTACTGAGTACCTCGACCAATGCTGCTGGCTCAGAGGTGGCCCGGTTTTCAAATAAAACTGTGTTTTTTCCACCGCCAAAGCCACAACAATTGGCAGTTTTGAGACTGCAAATTGGCTGATCTAAAAACTGCCATATGCCGATCGGAAGCTGGCTGACCGCATCCCCGGCTTTCTATTTAGGCTCCCGCCCGAGCCATTCAGTTAGGTGGGGCATGGGAGTGCGCACAGCTAAAGGGAGGCCGGTGATTGCAGTGTAGCGGGAGCTGCCAGTAAAGGTGAGTTTGCCAGTGACCCAGGTGGTTTCATCCTGCTATAGGATGTGCGGGAGCAGGCTCTTTTAGATTCCAGTGCCAGCCCCATCAGGTTTTCATTCGCTTTAATTTAACTTGTCAAGTTCATAAAGGGACACTCCAGCCACCATGGCCCATTTTCTAAGCACTTAAAAATCAAATTAAAAAGCACTTACCTCCACTCCAATCCAATGGCAAGAATTGGTCGACTATTGAACAGGCGAGTGGGAGCATGCACAGTGCTGGGAACGCGCACTACGGTGGTATGAGCACTGTGGACAGAAAGATGGCGGCGGCCAACACTGGAGTCAGCCGATCAACACAACTGGGTGGAGGCGGCGGAGTTAAGTGCTTAAAATACTGGCCAGGCCGGCTGGAGTGGTCTTTATGAAAAGTTTGAAGGTATATTAAACCGGACCAAACCCTTATAAAACAATCCCCCAGCATCTAAAATTAATATATTTTAAGTTTTTAGTCACTTACTTATTATTCTTTCCCCCACTGGGCTGCAACTCTGTTCAGGACTTTAGGATACGGGCACCACCAGGACTTTAGGAGAGCGGGATAAAGTACAGAGGGGACGGGTTATAGCTGTGCTTTGCTCAGACAGAGCAGAGCTGGGGTCAGGAAAAGGTCAGCAAGCCCAGAATGCAGAGCAGCACAGTCAGAAGGCACTTCCTGTTTGCAGGCTGCCTGATGTCCCATAAGCCGCCATCTTGGATGTTTAAAGAAAATGCAATAGATGCAGATAGGATGATTTTCATTGTGAGCAATCTGTATGTACAGGGTGTGGGAAACATATAAGATAGACTCTTATTCAGGGTGAAGGACCGCTTTAAGCACTTAAAAGGGTAAATAAAATACCCTGATTGTGAGAGAAGGATTGCAGATGATTTGGCTGCCAGGGCCTGAACTTTCCAAGGTAGGCAGGAGGTTTTTGGATGGGGGGTATCAGTGGGTGTCCTGCCTTGAACAAGCCGCATGCAGTGTGTGCAGCCTCATTGAAGAGTGTTTGTTATAAGAGCCCTGCAGAGCCCCTCACAATACACACACTTTCCCCTCTTCAGAAAACACTTTGACTAAATCCCCCCCTGCTGGGTTGTGTGCTATCTGGACAAAAGGAAATGTTATTTTGTGTCCTGTGAATGGGACAATGAAAGTGGCTCTCCTAGAGAGCTGACACACTGCCTGCTTAGCATGTGTGATTTGTAGATAGGCCTGGCCCTTTATTGCTACATGCCACTGACCACCAGCAGCCAGCCCTCCCCAGCCAGGACACTGCCAGGGCTCCATGGGATGTGACATGAGTTCAATTCATTTATATTAAGGCATACACAGTTCAGCCAGACTGCCTTGCATCAGGGGAGAATTACATTGGCATGTGAGATGTTCTATTATTTTAACGCCCCAATCAGGCTTAGCACAGGGGCAGGGGGAATGGCTGTGGGGTTACAAAAAGCTTGGAGTTTCCCTTTAAAGTGGGCCAGTAAATAGTATTTTTTTACTATCCTGGTGATTGGTCCATTTTCTTGAAGCATCCTGGCTTGGGATGAAACGCAATGTGAAACCCTCCAGATCACCCTCATTGAGACCCATGTGCAAGCAGGCGCACAGTGTAAGAAAGTCAATTTTTGCCCTGTAAGTGTTTGCATTATGTGTGACTGGGTACGTAGCTGCTAGAATAATAGTCGATACATGTTGCAATGGTAGGCGGTAACCTATAGAGCAACAATGTTAAAAGGCAGCTTGCTACTAGTTAGCAACATTATGCTGGGGGTTTATAATGGATTGTGCTCAGAACCAGCAACAAGGAGCGCACACAGGTGAGCCCTATGCTGCTGAGAAGGAAGCACTATAAATAAAATAAAATAAAATGCCTGGGGACTGTCCATGTTTGTACAGTCGGAGCCTGTCACTAAATATGATCAGACTTAATTCACTATGGGATCTGCTTCTCTGAGATGGAACCTGGTAATATGGGACGTTCTTTGGATGATGAGACCTGAGCTGCTCAATTATGTAAGATGAGATCTGTTGTCCTAAATATGATGGGACCGGAACCCTCCTATTAAGTTGAGACGTGATTTTCTTTATAGCACATGGTTAGTTCCCCTAAACAAGATGGAACTTTCTTCCATATAGAGCATGGAATCAGATCCTTTACATAGAATAATATGATGGTCTTTGATCCTCTAATAAAAAGGTAGGACTTGATCCTCAGAATAAGATGGGACTTGATCCTCTAATTAGATGGTACTTTATTCTCTAAACAAGATTGGGCTTACTTCCTTTACTTCAGATAGGACTTGATCCTCTAAACAGGGTTCATGATCATTTAAATAAGATGGAACTTGCTTCCTCTGAATATGATAGGACATGATCTTTTATAGAGCAAGGGACTTGGTCCTCAAAATATGATAGCACTTGCTCATTTAATTAGTATATGACTTGATCCTCTAAATAAGATGTGACCTAATCCTATGAATTAGACGTTAAGGTCTCCTCTAAGTATAATGGGGCTTTATAATATGGCACATGATTTCTTGGATCGTGGGCATGGAACTTGATCCTCTAAATAAACTGAGCACAAAAAGGACATAAGAGAGCACACCATGAGGGATCTCACAAACTCTTGCTCTAATGGCCCATTTCCACGGAGCAATTTTCGAACGAAAAATCGCTAGAACGTTAATTGATTCATGGAAACGGTTGCTGTGATCGAGCGATGAACGATCATCAGTTGAGCGCTGTATCATTTTGACAGGCAAAAAACCTTTCGTTCGTTGTCTGACCGTTGGCATGTGGAAACAGAAATTATCCATAAATAAGACGTACAAGCAATCGCTCTAACAAACAATTAACAAATACATTTTTTGCGTCTGAACGCAACTTGACCAATTGCATACTATACATATGTTGGTTTGCTCACAGAAGAAAGGCAATTTATCTGTTGTGCCATAACAAAAAATTATCATACTAACATGCGTTCGACCGCAAATCGCATGCTCGCATAAGTGTCGTATATTCGTTCGCTCAATCAAGGGGCTCCATCTATCTGTTCATGGAAATGGGCCTTGACATGGGACAGGATTCTCTACTAAACTTGGAACATGATCCTCGAAACAAGATGGGATCTGATGCATTATGTAAGCTTGGCTCTGATCCCCTGTGTGAGGAGGGGGCTGCCCCCCTGTGCTGTAACAAGGGGAGTGGGTGGGAGTCGGCACTGGCAGCCCCTCTAATCAGCCTTTTATGTGTCTCCTCTGTTCGGTGCTGAGCAAAACCCTGAGATTAGGGCGCACCCAGAAGATTGGCAAAATTTATAGCTTGCCCCTCTCCCGTCCCATCTAACTCAGCTGCGCTGCCCAACACCAGGAAAAGGGTCTAATTTATTAACTGCCGACTCTTTCATATAATCACTGTGCAATTGTATTTAATTTTATATAATTGTAGTTAAGGGAAAAGGGGGCAAAATAAAATGGAGAAACTGCCAGCTCTCGCTCTGCTGCGCTGCTCATTTCGGTCGGATTCAGACAAATTGATTTTTTCTTTTGGCTTCAGCATTAGAAAAATACGTTAGGAATAATAATTAAAAAGATACATTATTGATTATTACAATACACAGAGAAAGGTTCCCACAAATTTGACATCTACCGATGTCCCATCACAGGACCCCAGAGACCCCTCCAAGCAGCTACAAACTACTATAGCAAAACAATCGGAATCCCATAAGAGATCCCTAATATCCTCCGATTACATTGTAAGTGATCCACATCTACATACTTTATGAACATACACTGGACGCTGTCAATATACAGTAGATGATCCTTGTAGGTAGAAAATATTTATCATCACTATTATTCACTATTGCTGAAAGAGGGAGGGAAACACATACTACCTTTTTTACTTTTTTTACTTTATTTATTGTATCATACTATATGTTCATAGCAGAGATATATATATATATATATATATATATATAGAAACATAGAAGGTTGACGGCAGAAGGAGACCATACGGTCCATCTATATATATATATATATATATATATATATATATATATATATATATATATCTATCGCTAAGGGTGGAAGTAAAACACAAAAACATTAATAATATTATATGCAAAAAAAATAAATCAAATCACTGAAGGTAGATAGATTATAGGTAGTATTTCATCACAGCAATAAATAGTGTCAAAAAGGCGACTGGGTTTTCGAAACAGACCAAGATAAAACAAATGGGAATATAACAAATACTTTTACTTTAATACTTTTAAGCATTATTTATATGTTACAGTCTTTTAATAAGGGCAGTACAAAGGACTAACTAGATCCAAGTCTTCGTATTCCATATTCCGAACACACGCAATTGTCCACCCTGCCCATGAGAGCTGACTATTCATAGAAATACACTGGTTACTTGTGGAGGGGTTTATGTTTCCGCGAGGGGGGGGGATATACAGTATACCGACCATATTTATACATATAAATGGATAAATATAAGATAGATAGATAGATAGATAGATAGATAGATAGATAGATAGATAGAATTTCTAATTGCTATGTGCTGCTGAATGTGCCAGTAAGTGCTGCCTCCCATTTGGCACCAATATGGTATTTGTTCGATGTGATTGTCCGCTTTGCCATACATTAACAATATGAGTAGGTGGGATGCAGAAGATTTTGCATCACAACTTGTGCCATTTTTCAGAAATTATCAGGTTGGATCTGACAGCGGAATAACTTTTTAGGTTAAGTCAATTTCAGTTAGCTAAAAATAGCCAATCTGAGGTCAGTTTAGTCTTTATCGAATAAGGTGTTAATAATAATAGTATATAAGGATCATGCTTTTACTACTTGTTAAAATACTGACATTATTAACAGTAATAATATTAATAATGCTGCTGCTACTATTTCTACAACTGCTACTAATAAATCTAATAATATCGACACATCTATGTAGCACTATTACTAATAATTGCTAATATGATTGTTACTTCTAGTTTGCAGAGCGCCATTGTCTTGGCGCTGTATGGAACAACAGCTACATATATCCCATCTATATAATTACGAGAAACAAAGTGATTGTATACAGAAATGAGGGGATGCAAATCCTGACCTCCGAAGATCTAGAAGAATCTAGAAGGGATGCAAGCATATAAATTAATATCTAGAAGGACTTGGTGACATCTCTCGCCTCAAACATAAAATCATCTAAAACATAAAATCACTAGATATTTGATTGCTGGAGAAATCTAGCTTACGCTGTTACTGCCAATCACATGCAGAAGACAAGGCTTCTCGTCTCTGATATTTGCTAATTATTATTATTATTATTATTATTATTATTATTATTATTATAGTCATCCTATTAATAATACTCGCAATTCCTGCAATTCCTACTACTACTAATAGTACTAATAGTAATAATATTTTTACGACTAACACTACCACCATGTTGATAACATTACTATTACTACTACTGTCAATGATAATATTAATCATCTTAATCTTACTATTATTGCTACTAATAATAATAGCTTTTTATTACTACTTCATTATCAAATTGTGTTATTATACTACTACTACTACATATTTACTACTACTACTGCTAGTTAGTCGTTGTCATAATCATTAATGCTATTACTACTACTATTATTATTACTACTGCTAATACTAGTAGTACTGCTGCTGCTACTGCTAATAATAATTATTACTACTGCCAATTATACTAACCATCATAATCATAAACTTACTATTATTAGTTATCATAATCAGATTACTACTAGAAATAATAATCAGCATTAATACTTATTATTTCTACAAACCATTCTCATAATCTTACTATTGCTGGTGCTACCACTACTACTCCATAATCATCTTCTTTTACCACTACTAATACTACTTCTACGACTCCAATATTATTATCATTATGATCATACTAACAAAATAAATACTATCACTACTGTTAATAATAAGCATCGTATTAATATTACAACTACTACTAATTATTTTAATCTCCATAATATTACTACTACTAACAATAATAACACACTATACTATTACTACTCCATCATCATATTAACAATGTTATGTTAATGTAACCAATAAAATAATTACAATCATATTAATATAATTACTACTAATCATCACCATGTTCATAATATTACTACTACTATTAAGAACAACAAAATAATATCACAAATTACTATTACTACTTCAACTACTCCAACATTATATTAACAATGTTACTATTGCTACTCTTACTGCAATTACTAAAAACCATTTAATACAATCATATTAATAATAATCTTAATACTTAATATTAATAATAATAATCTTAATAATCTTACTACCACTACTAAAATAATAATCACAAAATACTACCACATCTACTCCATCATCGTATTATATAATTACTTCTTAACATTACTCATCGTCTTAATTATATTACCATTACAACAACAACTAATAATAATAATAAGCCATCATTTAAATATGACCCTGGTGCTGTACACAGCATGAGCTACAATGAGGATAAGATGCAGAGAGAAGACATATCCAGCAGTGAGCAGACATAACAGATGAGAGGGTTCTGGTCACAGGAGCTTGCAATCCATGTATGTGTGTGTGTGTGGGGGGGGGTCGTTTAAGAGGATTCTGGGAATCAGAGGCCAGATCTGCGGATGTGAAGTGGCCAGGGGCTGAGATAAATTGGGGCTACACATTGGGGGTGTTCTCCCCCATGGGGTTATTATGGGTGGGGTATTAGGTGATGGTCGGGCTTCTGGGATCGGTGTCAGCTTCATTTCTGGCAGCAATCGGGGTGTAACATGAATACCCCCCACCCCCTTCTCACCCCCTCCTGCCCTGTGCTGCTGGGGGTCTGCCCGTTATATGGGCTTCTGCCCCCTCTCACCTATGGGGAAGACTCTTGATGGATAACAGGTCGGGGGCTCTGATCTAAGCTCTCATCTGATCAGAGGATCCAGGTTTAGACTCCACTGAAGTAAAAAAAGTAAAGTAAAAAAAAAAGTCCTCCAAAGCTCCGGGCTCTGATATTCTGGCTGACTCGCCTATAAATAGCCTTAAAGGGGGGATTTTTTTACGTAAAGTATGGTCAGCTGAGCTGTAATGAAAAAGAGCGGTCTCTTTAAGAGTCAGTTGCTATCCAAACAGAAGTAAATAGAGCGAGCCACTAGCAGAGAGGAGGAGGCGTGACCAGCGAGAGGGGGCGTGGCCAGCGAGAGAACTTTACAACTGTGAGCGTTCCACAGGTGGGCGTGGCGCTGCCGCAGCTGGAGTGGGCGGGGCCTACGCGGCTGAAATGTGATGGGTCTGAGAGGCTGGACTCACACCGGCCCCAAACTCTGTAAGGAGAGAAAGCTAAAGAGAGCTAAAGAAGAGAGCAGGAGCCGGGACTCGGGGGCCCCCGGAACATGGCGGACATTTCCCCTTGAAGGAGCCATTGCGTGGATCTAATGCCAGGGCTGCGGCCAGGACGGGGATCTGCTGTGGACATTGTGTTCTAAAGAGGAGCCGGAAAGACTGGCAGCTGCCTGGAGAGTCAGGTAAGTCCCCGGGTCACTGTTCTGCAGTGTGTGAGGGTAGAGGAGCTGTCACATGTGGGTGCGATCATGGCTAGATCGCTTCCTACCGAACTTACTAAAACTACTACGATCAGACATCGAACCATCTCTTCTGCCAGGATGCTTCCTACAACTCAAAGGAACTTTTCTAGCGATTACAATACTAATACAATACATACTACCATAATACATACATAATACCATACTACATATACATAATACATATACATACATAATACCATACTACGATCAGATCGCTTTACAAGCTGACATCGAACCATCTCTACTGCCAGGATGCTTCCTACAACTCAAAAGAACTTTTCTAGCGATTACAATACTAATACAATACATACTACCATAATACGTAAATAATACATAATACCAAACTACATATACATAATACATATACCTACATATACATAATACCATACTACGATCAGATCGCTTTACACGCTGACATCGAACCATCTCTACTGCCAGGATGCTTCCTACAACTCAAAAGAACTTTTCTAGCGATTACAATACTAATACAATACATACTACCATAATGCATAATACATACATAATACCATACTACATATACATAATACATATACATAATACCATACTACATATACATAATACATATACAGTCATACATAATACCATACTACGATCAGATCGCTTTACACGCTGACATCGAACCATCTCTACTGCCAGGATGCTTCACACCTTTCCTACCACTCAAAAGAACTTTTCTAGCGATTACAATACTACTACAATACAATCCTACTGCATAATACAAATAGTACAGAATAGAGAAGACAAACATCGCATGCTGGCCACACACTGTACAACCCGATTGCACAATCGTAATAAAAGCCATTTATTAAAAAAAAAAGGCATTTATTATCAGGTCCTTTCATATCATATTAGGCTCCTATGTCTTAGTCTTAGGGGGATATCTGTCAAACATCTGCATGTCTATGGCCAGCATTATGCTATAGAGCAGGATCATGTGTGATGGATACATACTGTACAACCCGATTTCACAATCGTAATAAAAACCATTTATTATCAGGTCCTTTCATATCATATAAAGAGTCCCCTGTATCTTAGGCGCTGGTTGGTACAACTGCCAGATATCTGTCAAACATCTTCATGTCTATGGCCAGCATTATGCTATAGAGCAAGGCCATGTGTGCTGGATATATACTGCACAACCTGATCGCGAATATTGTGAATTTTTATAAGGTTCATTATAATTGTCCTACTGTCTGGGCTATATTCTATTTTAGAAGATAGCTGCCAACATCTGCACATGTATCACCAGCATGATGCTATAGGGCAAGATCGTGTGTGCTGGCTACATATTGTACAACCTGATTGTAAAATAATATTGTATATACTTTTTATAAGGTCCCTTCTAGTTGTGTTACTGTCTGGGCTATAATTTATTTTACAGACAGCTGCCAACATCTGCCCGTGTATCACCAGCATGATGCTATAGGGCAAGATCGTGTGTGCTGGCTACATATTGTACAACCTGATTGTAGAATCGTTTTAACGAACGCCATTTATTATCAAATAATTATTCATATTAAGACTCTCCTTTATCTTAGGCGCTGGTTGGTACAATCTGTCACACATATCTGCATGTCTAAGGCTAGCATGATGCTATAGAGCAAGATATGGCTACATACTGTACAAACTGATTGTACAATCATTGTAATATAAGAGCCACTGATTATAGGGTACAGTGAGATTGTATTAGGATTAGCCTTTATTTTAAACCTGGATAAAGATAGTATGTTCTAGAAAAAAAAAAGTGCATACTGGCTACATGCTGTACAACCGCATTGTACAATCGTTCACAATCATATAAAGAATCTGCACGTCTATGGCCATGCTTTTGCAAGATTGTGCTAGAATAGTACAAAAATGATACATGCTGGCCACATGCCGTACAACCTGATCGTTTAATCTTTGTAATAAAAGAGTCATGTACTATAAGGTCCTTTCAGATCATACTAAGACTCTGCTTTATCTTAGACGTTGGTTGGTACAATTTTCACAATCCTGCGTGTCTATGGCCAGCATAATCCTACAGAGCAAGATCGTGTATACTAGCTACATACTGGACAACCTGATTGTACAGTCGCAAAGTAAGAACCACTGATTATAGCCTCTCCCCCCCCCCCCCCCCCTGAGATTGTATTAGGATTCGTCTTTATTTTAAACCTGATTAAAGACCTGATTGTACAATCGTTGTAATATAACAGACATTTATTATTAGGGCCTTTCATACTCTGCTTTATTTTAAACACTGGTTGTTACAATCTGGCAGACTCTTCACGTCTATGGCCAGGATTTTGCTATAGAGAAAATTGTTGGTACTATACTATTAAGAAAGATCGTATGTGGCTTGCTTTACGATTTGTCGACTTTCGAATTACGTAGAATGGAGAGATTTCCCTCACTCCAATTATGTACATATCGATGGCCTGTGATGCTCTCTTTTTATTCCAAATGATGGCGGGACACACACACTTTACAACCCGATTGTATAATATCTACAATCACTTATCAAATCCCTGTAGTGACTGTAGTACTGTATATAGAATAGATCCAAGATATGCAATCCAATGTCTGTGAACAATATTAGGTCTTGTATATCTGTAGTAGTAAACCAAGACAACTGGATTTTCATCAGACTGGCGTTCTTCATTAAAAATAAGTCCAGTTGTCTTGATTTATTGTTGAAAATATACCATTACCTGAATGAATGAGAACCCCCACAGGCATAGGATGATTTGAACTGGGGGGTTCTGGTGATGCTGGGAGCTGTGATCGTCCATCAGATCTGATAAAAGGAGACGATTTTGTGAGGTTCGCCAATACAGAGGCGAATAGTTCGATAAAAAGTTTTTAGACTGAAGAAAATATTTCAGGCTGAATAACAATAATTATATTACAAATCATACAAATTATTGCAGTCAACTGGTTATTATTATTAATAATGTATTATCTATCTATATCTCGTGTATGTGTGTAATATATATATATATATATATATATATATATATATATATACACACACAAACGTCTTAGATTATTAATCATGAATTATAAAAGGTGTAGATCGTGTATATATATATATATATATATATATATATATATATATATATATATATTATATTATATTATATTATATTATATATAGATATATATTTATTAGGTTGAACATATTTGTCACCCCCAGTTTGGTTTCTCACCTATCCCCCCCCCCCCTTTAGCAAGGTCACAACTGTCCCCTCAGGGGTACTTCATGAAGGCGTAAGAGGCAGTTCTCCCCCTTTGATTCATTAGCAGTGGCACATTGGCCCCATTCCACCCCCACACTCCTCCTGCTTGGGGGAATGTGATCTGATTAAAACAAATGGTAATGGGTCACGACCACTGATCGTTTGATCTACATGTTGGAAGTTTCTCAGTTTGATATGGTATATATACTAACTCATTATACAGTCGTTTTAGTCTAGTCTATAGGATCCCTTCCATACATATTACTGTCAAGATTGGCCTTTATTTTAGACGGATTGATCTGCATGTGTGTGGAGTTTCCCAATTTAGTATGGGAAGGACTTCTGTAATTGTGTTTAAAATATACATAGAGAGAGATCCTTAGATTTTAAGCTCACGCGGGCAATGTTCTCTTGTCTACAGTATTCCTACTCCTTAACAGTTGATCTGAAATTGAAATCTGTAGCATCTTGGTTTTTAATAGTTTCTGCACTGTATGTTTTACCTTGCACAGCACTGCCAATGAAGATGGCGCTATATAAATAAACTCTCTCTCTCTCTCTCTCTCTCTCTCTCTCTCTCTCTCTCTCTATATATATATATATATATATATATATATATATATATATTCCTCAATATATGTTGGTGGAGCATGTTGTCATGGGAAAATCCTCAAAGTCGAACCCACCTAGTTCAGAAATCGAAATGGTGTTTTGTGATGTATTATTACTATAGCTGCCAAAAAATACAATACAATACAAAAAATACAAATACAATACAGGTATGTGGACCTGGATCAGTACAGATCAGTAGAGGACCCAATATCACATGTGGCAATAAAGAAGGGCGCTGAATACAAACACCCACTGAAAAGGGGCAGTTAGGAATGAGGGCCAGTTATTATTTCGTTAGCATCAGAAAAAGGGTTAGTAGTGTCTTATGGCCCGTTTACAGGGAGCGATTACCGAGCGAGAAATCGTTAAACCACAATTTAATCGCTCAGTGTAAACAGCCGCTCCGATGGAGCGATGAACAAGAATTGGTTAGTCCTATAGTTTCGGCTGACCAAAAACTTCTGGTTAATTGTTCATTGCATGATGGTTAGAAATGGGTAAACAGAGGTCGCCCTAAAAAAATGTGTTTTTCTATGAGAACCAGCGATTGCTCTAGCGACCGATTGACCAACAAATCTTCGGCCTCTAAACACAGTGGCTCAATCGCAGAAGATTTTGGTCGGTCGCTCACTGAGTGAACAGCCAATTGATCTGCTCATGTAAACCCAGCATTAATAATTACATTCTGAAATCACTTCTCACTGTCTAGACCCTTTGTCATTAACCCCTAATAGAATCATAACCTCCCCTCATAGGGTGCCACTTTGTGTTTTATATATATATTAACGTACCCTAATCTTTTCAGCAAATATATATATATATATATATATATATATATATATATATATATATATATATATATATATTAATTAATATTATTGTGTCCAATTAACTATTGGCAGCCACTTATTTAACCAAAGAAGAATAAGTTCTCCCTAGGTAGTTGGGGTAGATGTGAGACTGAACTCTGTGTGTGTGTGTGTGTGTGTGTGTGTGTGTGTGTGTGTGTGTGTGTGTGGTGTTAGGGACCAGAAGGGTTGCTATAGCAACAGATGCAAATTGTTTATTAAAGGGTTGCATGTACTCTTCTTTTAAATGTGATTGACTGGGACCCCCGGACCCCCCCCCCCCCCTACACCGCTTGCAGGTGAAAAGGGCAGGCAGCACATAAGTGGT
Source organism: Gastrophryne carolinensis (assembly GCA_027917425.1). Taxonomy (NCBI): domain Eukaryota; kingdom Metazoa; phylum Chordata; class Amphibia; order Anura; family Microhylidae; genus Gastrophryne; species Gastrophryne carolinensis. The sequence continues at coordinate 385,657,563 of CM051239.1, forward strand.
TAATGATCAGGCGTGATAATGACGGTCTATTGAATTAGCGCTGCAGTGCGATGTGCAAATCAAACTTTAGGGTCACACCCGAGGTGGCCCCCCTGAGAGGTGACCCGAACTGGGTAACATCTGTCATTTGTCTCGCGATGAAGAGTTCAGTTCTGCTTAAGGTTTTATATTTGAGCAAAAATATGGACTAAAATATTAAAAGAAACCTTAAAATAAACTAAAACGAATGTGTGTATTCATTATGACCCTACATAACTTCTGGTTGAGACCAATTGGAGCAATCGGGCGATCTAATGGAGTGTGGGGTAGTGGGTACTAAGGAGAGAAGATTACTTTCTACTTGTTAAAGTACAAGTTTTGGGCAAATCCCCCTCTGCTGCATTTCACACGATTACTACGATTGTAGAAGTATTGTTATAGGAGCCCTTCCCCTTTATTTGTAGGAGTATTCGTAATAACAGGAGGTTACTTTATGTCATTTACTAAGATTTTAACGTTGAAAACTGCTCCTGATTCCTGATGGAGATTCTCAATTGAAAGGCTCTAAATGAGAACTTTCATCTCCGTAAATTACATCCAGGTTTTATATGCCAAAGTATCCTATAACAAATACTCCTACACATGTAATGATTTTTATACCATTTCTAAAACATGAGGCAAAGCAGAATCACAACTGTGTATCATCTGACACAGTGCATGTGTCTGTTCACATACAGTTATTCAGATTAAATATATATATATATATATATATATATATATACAATATATATAGAGATATAGGGAATTAGGAATTATTTTTTATTTTTCTGAAGAGGCTAAGCATGGAAAGCAGTCCGATCTTTTCTCACTCAGTAGGCAATAAAGCGAACTAAAATAGTTGTCTTCTAGTTCAATGACAAGGCAGTTCTACAGTCAAGGGGCACATTTTTTTTTGACTGGGGTAGATGTTTTATTTTAGAAGTTACAAAATAACAGCAGTGGTTGGTAATCCAAAACATTAAAAAATAGCCTCCCCAAATGTGTTATCGGATTCCCTATGGGCTGCTGTTATTTCTACCCCATTAAAACAAATAAAAAAAAAAAGATCTATTACAATTGTTATAAACATTTTGGGCCCTGATAATGATTGCAACAATAATAATAATTATACAAAACGCCACTGCAACTACTAAAGCTTCACTATAGAAATATAGCTTAATAGACCAGTGTTTAAATATAAGCTCCTCAGTATACCATACAACACAAAACATAATAGAACAAAAACACCAGAAAATGCAAACATATAAGCAAAGAATTAGCCTCTAAAATTAAGTGATGAATGGGACAGTGTGACTTCAGGAATATGAATTAATTAATTTGTATCATTAATATATCACAGACTGCCATCAGAAATCACAGCGCAGGTAGCAGCGGCCCCGCTACTAATTGCAGGATCAATGGTTGCGCTATCCTGTAACCTGACAGCCAGAAACAGAAGGAATCGATTTTTGTATGGGAAATAGCTGAGAGTTTCATTGATAGATACAACACACACATAAGTGTCATAAAATCCCTCACACGCCAAGATATTGATTTGTAGAGCATTCGCGTGAATAGATATATAAAGTTCTATTTGTTTTAGGATTATTTAAATTTTTCCCCCCTCTCTTTTTAATATATATATATATATATATATATATATATATATATATATATATATATATATATATATATATAAAGTTGTTAGGAAGATTTAAAAAAATCTAAACCAAAACGAGTAAAAGTAATCTACAAATAAGCTAAAAAAATATGTAAAAACTATTTGCAGAGCTAATTAGACCGCATTTAGGTCTAGTAAAACCTACTATTGTTTTTTTATGTAAGATTACATACTAAAATGTACATCATATAAGTCTGTCGCTTGATAGTACATAGCTGAATATGCCGATTTCTAAGCGTGTGTTTAAATGTAAATCTTTTCAGTATTACCACTATATTATTGGCACGTATGTAACAAGTGAACTAGGATGAAGTAGCAGATTCGTCAGACTCCCCTCCCTCATACACAAACATTGAGGGTTGTGAGCGATCAATAGGGGACGCCCCAGACTGCTTTTCTGTCTTCTACTGTGTCTGAGATTTTTTTCCAAATTCTATCTATCTATCTATCTATCTATCTATCTATCTATCTATCTATCTATCTATCGCGCATAGTGCAGTTTCAATGCTAATATGTAACATATTATAGATAGCATTTTCCAAAATTAGTCTTTTTCACAACACGTTTTTCTTAATATATATTTAGCATCAACTAGAAGTTAGACAAATATTCACATATTTTAAGTTACATTTTTAATACCAATGTATAGTATTTACATGATATATAATCACAGTATTCAATTTTGAAAAAAAGGTATGATTAGATTTTAGAAAATTAGACTTTTACTCTACACTTACCCTTATAAGGTATCCCTGGTAATAGGGGCACGCTGTACATGCTGTGGATATATATATATATATATATATATATATATATATTTATATATTTATACCTATTCTTACTGGTTAGACACCAGTACAGGCTTCTGTGCGCCATAAATATAATATGACGTCTAGAAAGGACTGACCTTTGAGCCTATCAAGTTAAGGTACATTTATCTTTCTCAATATAACTACAACATATGATAAATAAATGTGTTTTATTCCCCTGTTTATTTGTGTTTAGAAACTTCCCAGGAGATACACTGTGTTATGGTACCGTTATTACGTTCTTTATGTCAGCAGTTTTTCAAATAAAAGGTTATATAGTATAACATGATGTTTAAATATGTGCTGTGTTTATGCAGACCTAGTCACATAAAAATGAGATTTAAGTTCACAGTTCCTCAACCTAAATAGAAAGTTAAAGTTAAATAAAAGAAAAAATAGAAGGTTAAATAAAAACATTTTGTATTGCCAGATAAGATTTTCCTATAGGAGAATTATTTAAATGTAGAGAAAGTCACAAGCCTGGGATGGTGAGGCCCCTGATATTTTGAGCAATGTCTCATCTAATCAGATGCAGGGGATGTGTGTGAGTGTATGTATGTGTATATATATATATATATATATATATATATATATTATGTATTATATCTTTAGATTTATTATAGCTCATTGGGGAGCACTGGCATTTAACACAAAGGCCAGATCTGGTGTAGGTGGCAGCTAAGGACTGTCAGGGATTGAATGTCCCATGGTGGCAAAACAATTGCAAGGACACATCAGCCAAGAGACTAATAAAGCCTCATGGTCGAGCTGTGGCCACTGTTTCTAGAGGTGAGGAGAAGGCAGATGCTCCAGAGCAGAGTCTACTGTGTGGATCCTCATCCAGAGAACATCTGGAAGAAATCTCACTGTAAAGTGGATTTATTTAGAACCTGTAGTGCTGGAACTAAAGTGTGTCTTTTCTCTCCCTGAGCTGCCTTGATGGATGAGTTATTGTTGGAAGAAGATAAATAGGTGGTCTTGATCCACCCTCCTCCTTTACTGCTCAGTGTAGATTTTAACCCTTCTCCTGTCTGTGTTGCTCATCGCCTGGCTCCAGTAGATGCCCCCCCCCCCCCCCCCCTTTCTCATTCAGCTCACAGATGACTCAAAGTATGCAAGTCCTGTACTGGTTTAAATAGTCAGGCTGTCTTTACACCTCTTTGGATGCACCCCCAGCCATTAGAAGTGTGTGGTATTGTCCACCGAGATTTTTGTACTATATACACATATTCCTGCAGGGAAAGGAACACTAATATTAACAGCACATGTGAAATGAGGATCATATTAAAAGCTGCAATGGTGTGCAATAGGCAGTATAATAAAACTAGAGAATTCCTGAGTCATTGTTTGTAGGAGATGTCAAGGTCCAACTATGGCAAACTAAAGGTGCATACAGCCATAAGCTGCCATCAAGAAAATATTAGACACCTAGATTGGTCTATGGTTTTATGTTTGTATGACTTTTACAGACACACATATACTCTGGCTTCAGTCCCCTGAAATGTGCAAAAAGTGAATCAATAATAATTATATATTTGTATATATTTATATATATATCTTTTACACTGGCGCATGTTGCTGTACTTCAAAAACATATTTGCTAAAACATTAGCTGTGCAGCAGCATGCTGAAAAAATTATAAATTATAATTTGCACTACTTGAATTTGCACCAATGTGGCGTAGTCTGGCAGAAGTGCTTGATAAATCATATTTTAGAGAAGCTGCCTGGCCAGCTCATGTCCCACCCCCTCGTTTCCCCTCCCTGGGATAAGCCTAATTAGGGCATCAAAATAAAAAAAACACAAGTGTCTGGACCCCAGTTGAGAAAAGCAATGTCCTCCAGTACCTCCGGTCAGCCAATCATTGCTGCAGTGGAGCACACGCTGCAAGGTGATCGGATAAGTCACAGTCACTGAAGCTCTCAATGAGGGCGTCATGGGCGGCTGCTACAGAAAGCCTTGGGAGCAGCCCTGGGTGGGGACGGTGGTGGGGGGTCGGATCAGTGTCAGACTGGGGTGCCTGGGGCCCACCCCACACTTAGATGCAAATGTCACTGGCTAATGTTTAGGGCCCATATTGAATCCGTGTGTGCACTTGGAAAGCCACAAACAAGTTGTACATAGATCAGGTTTTGATGATGAAGGCCCTCAAAGTGACCTCTGGGTCCGGGGCCTACAGAGGAATTTCCTGGCAACCCTGTATACCAGTCCAAGCCTGGGTTTATTTTTAATTCCCAAATCAGGTATATTACCGGCCTAGGTGGGTCCAAGATGTCCAGTTTTAGAGTGGACTTCTACTTTATAGTGAGCTTTTGAAAATACCTATTTCTGGTGTTTTGGAAAGCTTACTCTAAAAAAAAAATAAGTTGGCTTATAAAAGGTATCGCTTTATTTATTTTCTGTTTTTAACATTTTTTTTTTAGAAATTAAATATTGACACTACATACTACCGGTATGCTATTTCTTAACTTTTTTACTGATGTCAATGGTGCATCACATTACTGAGGAAAAGACAATTTTTAGTATTCAATATTTTGATTGAAGAGCAGTTGCATAATACGAGAGAATTTTCCATGTCAGAAAGAAAAATACATGACAATGTTTGCAAATATTGTCATTTTTAGTTTTGCATAAAAGTATATATAAAAAGACATGTCTAAATTATAGAGTTGACAATACTAGGTAATATTGCTCAAATTATCTTTTTATTTTCTTGGTTCATCTTCCCCTCTAACTGAGAATACTATATGCTTTCCCATTGAACCAACAAGGGGAAGATTATAAATATATCCGAATCTTAAGGTTCAACTATATAGAGGTCTGTGTAGTGCTAGTGTAGTAGCATATTAAAGGGCCACTCAAGCCCCTTCCTGCAAAAAAAAACATAACCCCCGCCCTGAACCTTCCAAATAGTAATCCTGCTATTGTAATAAAAGACAAAAAAAGACACTCCTCTTCACCCTGAATCCAGCCCCCGAAATTGGCGGTGCTACAGCTGGCAGCACCAAACTCTCGTCACCATCTTCCTTAAATCCCGTCCGGCCTCTGGGAGCAGACGCTCTCCATATAACGCTCTTCTACCTATTTAAGTGAATGGGCGGGAGCACACGTGATGTGGAAAACGCTGCTCCAATCGGACAGCTGGGACTTCCAAGATGACGGCAGCGGGTGCTCAAAAATCCTAAATATGCTGTTGAGCGCCAGAAAAACAGCGGACCAGGGTGGCGCTCACTGGCGCTGGATAATCGGTAGCTGGGTCCAACAGGTGCTAACATAGGCCGGCCAATACCTAGTGCAACAATCAAAGCTAATTAGTTAGCGTTCTGCACAATGTAATCCACAGCATAGCCCCAGATAAGTCCGAAAAGCCAGCTCTCCGGAACTGCCCGCTATAGCCATAAAAAAGATGCTAAATGAAGCACATCATAAATAAGGCCCATTATCTTTTTAAGGATTTACCGGTATATCCACATAATTATTTCACCATTTACAAGGTCTACCCTTAGACCTGATGTTGATGGGCACCCAATAAAATAGTTTCTTAGGCAGAAGCATGCCTAGTCTACATGGATGGGCCTATAATGTTATTATAAGGTTGACTGGCGTCGCCTTTGAGTTCCTTTGTGGCTCCAACTGGAAGTCCCTGCAGGAGCTGCTGAGCTGGGGGGATGCCCCCCGTCTGTCATATTGGAGGGCACTGCAGGTATCGCACTTCCTGGCGAGCCTGCCCCCACCCAAGGAATTCGCCAGAGAGTTGACCCCATTCGAGCGCTTATGTGCGACAAACGAAACTACCAGAGGTACATTATCCACGATCTACAAAATACTGGTGGACCCAGGCGAGAACCACATACCGAATTTTATTTCTGCGTGGGAGTCGGAGCTCGGGGTCACATTTACCCCACCTCAAGTGAAGAAAATGCTGGAGCTTGCACAACGGGCCTCAATAAGTAACCAGTATCAAGAGGCGGGATACAAAATACTGAGTCGATGGTATAGGTCACCACAGACACTCCATCGCATCTTCCCATCGGTTCCTTCCTTATGCTGGAGATGTGAGTGCGACACGGGCTCCCTCTCACACATTTTTTGGGGATGTACAAAGATAAGGGGCTTCTGGGAGGAGATCGTTAAGTGGATCCATAAGATAACAGGAGAGCCAATAGAGCTCTCCCCGGAGGTACTCCTTCTGCATTCTACCAAAGCCTCGGTAAGCAAATACAAGAAATCCTTGACGGTCCACCTGGTAAACGCTGCCAGAGCATGTATCCCCACCAGATGGAAGTCGACTACCCCGCCAACCATCGGCTCTTGGATCAGGAGGGTGGAAGACATCAGACGAATGGAGGACCTGACAGCCCTCCTCCAGCGCACTGAGGAGAAAAATAGACGCCGGTGGATGCAGTGGTCCCTGTTCATGGAGTCGGCGGCGGGCAAGACTCTGAGGGACGAGGCCTGAGGTGTTTAGGGGTCGCTCGGGGGCCGTTGTTGGGCGGGTGAGTTCGATCCGGTCCGGGGGCTATGTCCCCTCGCCTGTGGCGGCTCTCTCTCCCCTCTTGACGATGGAGGCCTGGGCCTCCTCCCCCTGGCCCCCCGCGGCCCCCCACGACCCTTCCCCCCTGTCCGGGCCGCCCATGGGGTTGCGAACGTGGGGGATTTCTCCCCCTTCGCCGGGGGGGGGCGTGGGGGGGGGTCGGGGGGGAGTATGGGACTATTATGAGTTGCGGGGCCGCCCGTGCCCCCCCCCCCTGCCCTGGGGCCTGCTCCCCGACCTCCCCTCCCCCTCCCGCCTCGATTTTTCTCTTGCTCCCTCTCACCCTTCTTTACCTTCCCCTCACCTTTATCCCCCTTCTGCACACACCTTCCTCCCTTCCCCCTTCCTGGTATCATTGGAAAAAAGTGAGGGGTTGGGGCGTTGAGACATGATCCTTAACCGAATTGTAGTTGACGGGTAGGCCATGCACATAGAGTAGTTGCCAAATGCTGTAATGTTGAATTCAAGTGTTATATTGTATCTGCAATGCTCAGTAGCTGTAATCAAAATGTATAAGTGTGATCTGTCTTTTCGCCTTTACTCTTTTCAATAAAGATCTATTGTTAAAATAAGGTTGACGTCCCAGCCAGTTTACAATTGAAAGGGTAAAGGTGCAGAAGAAAGTTTAAATATAGTAAGGAAGAGCAAACACCCCTTATAAAATACTGCGATGAAGCTCTGAAGCCCCCACCCCAAAAGATTTAGAAGGCAAAGTTCATTTGGTGTCAACTTTATGGTCCATTGTAAGAGAAAATATTTGCAAATTGGAATCATAAATGTTTATGGCACAAAGAACAATTGTTAGGTCATGGCTTCCAATCATTTTTTTTATCAGTCTGACTACAAAGAGTTACTGGAAGCTGATATCTGATTGGTTGGTGTGGATTACGACACTTTAGTAAGCAAAATAACAATATACAAACAACAACCCTGAGCAACAGACAGATTCCAGCATTTGTCAGGGTAGAGGATCAGAACAATGAAGCTGATGACTGCTAGAGATTTCCATACTATCTGCTCACTGAAGTCTTTTTTGAGTGTTTCTCTATGTTTCATGGCATTGTATTTTAATACAATTGAATACAAGAGGGTAAAATGCACAGAAAATGCCTCTTGGTGTATATTTCAGTGATCAAACGTAATGTTACAGATATGGGGTGAACTAGACTTGTAGGACTTACAAGATTAATAAATGTTCCTTCAATTCGCTATGTTGGAAATAAAAGCATAAAAACAACGCTTAAAGTCAATACAATTATTGAAAACAATATAAAATACCTATTGAACTATTTTAAATATTAGTAGGAGCCTATTTTTTTGTGTGTGTGGGCCGCACTGCAGAGCCAACTGGAGACAGGCAGCGCTCTGTGTTTACTAGCTCCCAGCCATCTGCCGGGCCCTAGCACAGGCCTGTTAAAAGGTAATGTGCTAGCGACCACTAGTGCTGGCTGGGAGCTCAGGAAAGGCACCAAATTCATTAATAAAAAACACAGCGCCCGTACGGGTGATGTGAATAGGGGATTCTAGGCGTTCAGTGCCTGCTGCAATCCCCCTTTAATTTTATTTAGGGGGAATGGCAGCACAATAATTAAAAAAAAAACAAGAAAAAAAGAAAAAAACAACATGAATTTCATTGGGGACGCTGGAATGACATGACACAGGTTTTGCATGACCCAAAACACAAGTTTGCAGCGCAACACAAAAGTGCTAATGCATACAAAAACTATTCTAAACAGACCAGGGATCCCGTGGCGCATGCACCAGCCCAAAAAAACAATAATAACTCAGACACTGACATCTATGAGATATGGCCACAAAGTGCAGGGTGGGGGCCACCCTGCACTTTGTGGTCTTATCCCATAGATGTGAACGTGGTGCTTCTTAAATGAACCCCTTAATATACAGTGTGATGTGAATGTACCTAAAATAACTGTTGCACGACAGGTGATAGCAGAGCCAGATTTACTTTTAGGCCTAGAGGTACCAATACCTAGAACACTGAGTTGTGATGCTTAAAGAACTGTTGGTTCACTGAATTAGATTTTACCTTTGTTCCATAGTGATTGTCTTTCCCCTGGCAAACCGGGATTGCTTAGGGCCTGATTTATCAGGCACTTCTGCCAGACTGCGTCACGTTGGTACAAATTAGAGTAGTGCAAGATATAATTTAGATTTAGAATGTTGCAGCACTACTAAGGTTTTAGTAAATGTTTTTTGCAGTGCAGCAACATGCGGCAGTGTAAAAAAAAAAAAAAAATATATATATATATATATATATATATATATATATATAATATATATTTTGCACCACTTGAATTTACACAGATCTGGCATAGTCTGGCAAAAGTACTTGGTAAATAAGGCCCCCACTCAATTTCTGAGTTTATAGACTTCCCATTACAAATAATCTTATGATAGAGTGGTTTTCACTCTTTCATTGTGAGCCCACATAACAGAGGCTGCGTCATGTTTTGGTTCCAATTAAGGGAGGTGAAGTCCTCTGGAAAACTTGGTTCTGTTGACTAGAATTACTGTGGCCAAAGAAGTCTTGAGTCACCTTGCTTTAATTTAAACTACACATAAATAAGAAAATGCAGATGCTTTTTGAGATTAAACACACCTTTCCCTTTTGTTTTCTTCTCTTGTCTATAGGAGCTGATCGTGTCGTGTGTTACAATATATTGGAGTGGATCCACTACAGAGAAAGGTGCTGGCAAGCGTGATTAGAAAAACTCTGTAAGATGGGTAGCAAAGCCTTACCAGCCCCCATCCCCTTGCATCCATCCTTGCAACTGACGAACTATTCATTCCTGCAAGCTGTCAACACCTTCCCCGCGGCTGTGGACCATCTGCAGGGACTCTATGGCCTCAGTGCAGTACAGACCATGCACATGAATCACTGGACTTTGGGCTACCCCAATTTGCATGGCATCACTAGGTCCACCATCACTGAAATGGCAGCTGCTCAAGGCCTGATGGATGCCAGATTTTCCTTCCCAGCTTTACCATTTGCTACTCATCTCTTTCACCCCAAACAAGGAACCATTGCTCATGTTATCCCAGCCTTGCACAAGGACAGGCCTAGGTTTGACTTTGCCAATTTGGCCATCGCTGCAACCCAAGAGGACCCACCTAAAATAGGTGACCTTGCCAAGCTCAGTCCAGGGCTTGGAAGCCCCATTTCAGAAATCAGCAAGTTGTCTCCAGACAGGAAACCATCACGAGGAAGGTTACCCTCCAAAACAAAAAAAGAATTTATCTGCAAGTTTTGCGGAAGACACTTTACTAAGTCCTACAACTTGCTCATTCATGAAAGGACCCACACAGATGAAAGGCCCTACACATGCGACATATGCCACAAAGCTTTCAGAAGACAGGACCATCTGAGGGACCACCGGTGAGTTTCCTAACAATGTAAATAAATCCCAGTGCTGCTGACAGTAAATAGTAGTATACTTTGTGTGACGAGGTGTAGTTTAATGGTGAAGTACAAGAACCAACTGCCCCTTCCACAATCTAAAAGGGTTTTACATATCACACATCTTCAGCTGTTCAGTAGGCCAATAAGCTTACCTGACCATAGCAGACCATCCCACTGCTATATGGCTATAAGCTAATAACTGTATACATGGCTCAAACCTAGAGTAGATCTAAGTATAGCAATATATGTTGCCTTTAATAACTGGGCTACAATGGTCCAGGCCTCAGTATTAGAAACTGCTTCTAAGGTGGAAACTGATGAGTGAAGGGCCACATAATGACTCCTAATACTAACCTACAGAGAGGAGATACAAATGTCAGTAAATGAGCCATTGGAATACTTTTGGGATCCTCAACCCTTTGGGCCCCTGCTTGTCTTTGTTCCCACTCTCACAGTGTAACATTATGTATGACATAATAATATATTTCTATGTAATTTTATGAGTCATATAAGGATGAAGTTTAGAAATTACATTCATTTTAAGTGGGTTATTTACTGATGGTAGATATATTACCTAAAACATTAAATTATATGCAGAAGCAATTCTGTCCCAAATCCCCTTACCGTAAAGAGAGAAAGAGCTCTTCGAATCAGAGGACCTTCACCTACTAAATTACAAAATGAGACCAACCCCATATCTACAAAAGCAACAAGATTATTGAGCGATGGCCTACAGCAAAACATTTGTTAGTTCCTATGAGTTGCCGTACTGAGTATGACATATGATCACCCATCTTCAACGGGAGAACATTTCTAGGATATCAGTGGGACTAAATCAAGACAACTGGACTTGCTATATTATTTTCTTGAAGATGTTTTGCTAGTCATCTGATTGACTTTCTGAGTTCAGAGTAAATCGAGAAAGTCAGCACGGGTGACTGATGAGAGCCTTCATATACATGTTTCACTGTGATAGTCAAATAGTTTCTTATAGCCTCAAGTTATCTCAGCAACCGCTGCATGACATATTGAGACTTGTGGTTCCATGACAGCCGTCCAACATATAGTCCTTCTAATTGGCCATAGTATTAACCTGTAGCTACATACAGGTAATGCTACATATAGGTCACCGAATTGTGAGCTCCTCTGAGGGCCATTGTAGAGCAGACAGGACTGATTTGGGAATAGTGGAGCTGCCTGTTATCCAATAATCGGTATATACCATATTCTCAACACTTATTTTTTATATTATCATGGATATATTGTCAACCATAGCTGCATGCATGCAATATTGCATCATATTAGATTAATTAAAAACAACATCCTTGAAAGCTTATCTTCAATATACTCTGCCTAAAAAAGGTATCCTATTTTTCCTTTCCTTAATGTATCAATAAAAAAGATATCTAGTTTGCAATGCCAGGACATTCCTGGTAAATAATATAAAAGGCAACCTACAGACCCCCTACTCTTTCCAGGATCTAGTTGGTCTGTACTCCGGAGCATTTAGGTTTGTTAAATCCAGCAGAAAGGGGGCAGTAAATCTAAGAAACATATGCAAACATAACATTTCAGTAAAGACCTCGGAAAAATGTTGCCTTCTAACCATAACCTTCAAACCCATAATGTAAATGTAGAGCTGGCAGTTAATGCATCGGCCTATAGGGAAACACGGTTGGGCGGAACCCCATTTGCTTCTATAAGCCATAAAGTTTTCGTGAGGGTTTACCAATTGTTACAGTATAGACAGCTGCAATCCCAACGCATAGCACTTGCCATTGTGCCTCCTTTATCAGTCATTGTACTCCTCCCACTATGAATTATGACATGGGTCATATGGGTGAAGTTTTAATGGGATGCATGTGGCTCATGTAATTAAATCTTCTGGGTTTCAGGCTGGTTTTAAGCTCAGGGTCTTCCTTTATTGCCCAGAGAAGTGAAGATGTTTTGCTCCAACAACGTGTGTACAGGAGGTCTGGAGATAAGACCTTGTGAAGGTCGCAGGCGTGGAGTGTCCTGTCTGCCCCATCCAGGCTCATCTATTTGCAGAGAGAGCAATCAGCCTTTGATCAGCATCACCAATCTGTTTTCAAGTGACCCACTCTGCCAGGGTCTATCACAATGGTACACAGGCCTACCTGAGATAAACAGCTTTATTAATGGCTCTCTTATCTGCTCTGTTTAAACTTAGATTTTAATTATTGATTTTCTTTCCCTCCCCCAGATACATCCATTCCAAAGAAAAGCCCTTCAAGTGTCAAGAGTGTGGGAAGGGATTCTGTCAGTCTAGAACTCTGGCCGTACATAAAACCTTACACATGCAGGTAAGACTGACCTCTGTCTATACTGGGAAACACAGGAGGCTCAGTTAGGTGTACTCACCCACCACAGCCAAACAGAGAGCATTTACACTTTACTGAATGGAGCTCATTTAAACCGGACCAACAGCTTTGCAGAGACTTCCTTGCCCCATCTGCATGCATACTGATTCACAGTCAGCACTTACATTTTTGTCTGCACCCACTCAAAGCTGAAACACCACTTCAGAGATTTTTTCCCGGCTCCTATTTTGGAGCATCTTCTCCCACCATCATAACCGTGCTGCTCCCTGAATTCAACTAACATAACCCCACAATGCACAACGACAGGTGGCCTGCAGCTCCGTAAGCCACCATATTGTTTTTAAAATTGACTACAGCAGGAGTTAGAAAAATGTAAATGAATTTTTATGTGCAGCAATCTGAATTGCCCTGGGGAGGTATGCATATGAGCACAGTTTCTTGTGTTTCTTCAGTGTTGGTCCGGTTTAATGGTTGGCTGTTGTGGATCCTGTACTATATTGCAGGTTACACTAAAATGAGAATGCCAATGTGTTATATGGCAAAATAGAGAAAAAAAACTATACATTTTCTCTGTATGCAAAAGATAAAAATAGTAAGCATATTTTGTATTAATTTGAATTAATGTTATTTATGTTATAATTTAAAATGAGAGAACACCTAGTACACACTGCCAGAAATGTTGCAAGCTGGTGCAGTGGGGAAATTAATGAAGACACAACAAGAGAATTATGGGGTCAGCAAGTCACCCTGATGACCCACCAAAGATTGCTTGCGTCACTAGATGAGGAAAAATGTGAATCATTTATTATATACCGTATATAGAAGACAAATGACACCACCTGCCATTGGTGTATGCCCTTTAATTGTCTTGTCGATTGGTCGATGGTGTAATTTGTCTTCTATGTATAATAAATTATTTACATTTTTATTCATCTAGTGGTACTTTAATACAGTTTACTTTTAAGCCATGTATATAAATAATAATTGTAAAAATTATTGTTATACATTTGTAGCATTTGTGGTTACCATAATAAAATAATCCCCAAATACAACACTACCTAAAACTAAAAAAAAAAAAACATTATAATTGTTACTATAAATAATAATACTACTGCACTACTACCAATACAAAAAATCATTACTATTATTTGAAAAATTATGATCATTGTAAAAATACAGTTATTTGAGATGTAATAATAAATAGGTGATATGATATAGCATTTTTGAATAATTAAAGTCCTACTAATAATGTTATTTTTTGATTGCCTTAAATCAAAATCCTAATTAATCCTTTCATGACATTATAAATGACATGGGCAAGAATGAAATATGATATGTAAAAAAAATACATTAAAATAAACTAAAAACGTTATTTACAAGAAAAATATGGTTTACTAGAAATACTACAAATAGTAATGCTGGTTTGTTAATAGAAAAAAAAAAGACAAAACTTTATTTTTACCTGTTCCTCAAAAAGTCCCAATTTATTAATTATTATACACTCCTTTCATCTTATACTAAATTCCCCTGAAATCTCATCAATTAGCCAAATATATGATTGTCCCTATTTCTGCAAATACCTGGAGTGTGTTTTTTTCTATTGGGGTTATTTAAGTGGTTTTCAGACAGTAAGAGGCTCTGAGTTTTCTCTTTTACTCAATGCACAATAAAGTGAGAAAACACGTTTTTCTTTATTTAAAAATCAAATTCTCTTGAACCTGCATTGTTTTTTTTCAGGTGCAGATACTTTATGGGTTATTTTGGAACAGAGGCCTTTTGAATTTCCATAGGCCACTCAGATTTCCAAGTTTTTAAAACTCATTAAAAAAAAATGCACCTCATCTGCAAAACTGTGCCAGGGATTGGGATTTTTAAATAAAATAAAACTTTTGTTATTGTGTGAAAAATTGTCATAGTATCTCACCACCTCTCATACTGAAGATCACCTAAACTCCCCTCTATTTTAATAATATATAAATAATATTCTTGAATGAGTTTGAGTTTATTTTTACTTTTAAGCAGATGATTCATCTTTTTGTAAATATTCGTAAATTTTGAAACAGGTTTGCCGTGATGACCACAAGTCATTATTTTACCTAGTTTGCAACAGTCGATGACTATGGATAAAAAAACATGTTAAAAAATATGTTAAAACGCTACGTAGCATCAAATTTAAATCCCAAATCCTACATTTCCTAATACACCCAGGAAAAGTGATTAATAAATAAATAAAAAGTTTAATCAATTAATTAAAAATAAAAAAGGGAGAGACGTGTAAAGGATTAATCCTTTGCTTGCTTCAAATCTGAACAGGAATCACCCCACAAATGCCCCACATGTGGAAGGACATTTAATCAGAGAAGTAACCTGAAAACTCACCTTCTTACCCATACAGACATCAAGCCCTACAATTGTGAGCAGTGCGGCAAAGTATTCAGGAGAAACTGCGACCTGCGAAGGCACAGTCTGACACACAGCCCCAGGCAGGACTTCTAGAGCCGGCCCCCGCTCACCGCCTTCTAAAAAATGGACACAGCCCCGCCTACTTTCCCCTCTGTGACCGGACACAGCCCCGCCTACACGTTACCCTAGCTCCAGCAGCTGAGGGAGAGAGGAGTTACATGGGACTGATAAGCTGGACTTGCTTGGACTGGACGTTTGATATGGACTTTACAGCCAGCCTGAAGCCGGCTCTGCCTCTTGTACAGATAAAGCTCATTTTAGAGCTGTGTAAATAAGTGCCATGGTGGTTTTTATTATTATTGGTCAGTTTTGATGCACAGTGCTACAAAGTTTTTCGAGAAAACGCCTTAAGACTGTAAGTCAAAAGAATAAAAATATAATTTTTTTCATATGAGTTGAAAACGTATTTATTTATTAGTATTATATTTTATGTATATGTTGTGGGGTTGGTCATCCTGGGGGTATTTGAGTAGAGTAAAATAAAATAACCCAGTTACAAATCAAAATATGGAAAAATCGAAACATTTTGAAAATAGCAATATACTGCACATACTGTAACTGGATGATGGAAATGGACAATGATGACCTGTATTTAAAGTATGCCTACATCCAGTTTGGTGCCAAGGGCCCCTAACCCCTGCTGCTTACCCCAGCCTCAACTATGTTCACTTTATCCTGGTTAGAGTTTTGTGACATGGGGGACAAGAAGTTGCAGCACAGACTGCTGTAGCCAGCTCCTCCTATTGGAGGATTTGTCAGGCACCGCAGTGTGGGCTTCAGCTTTCTGCCTCATGTGTCTTGGAGGCCAAGCCTATCCTAGGTGAGTATAGTTGGCTGCATGTCTTGTGATCATTGGGGGAGGGTTATGCTTAATGCAGAACTATGCACTTCATAGGACAGATGGCCAAGGGAGGGTGTAGGTCTTACAATAGCCCATAGACCAAGCAGCCCATACTCATGCTTTGGTTTTCTCCATCCCATGTGACTGCCAGCAGCCTATCGGGTTCATCCAGCAGCTTGCACATAAGAGTGCACCCATTGGCCTGGAAAACCAATTGGCTGCCAGTGGTCATGGAATTGCAGCCATGGGAGGAAACACAGAAGTGGTGAGTGTGGGCTGCACAGTCCCCATGCTAATACTCAGAGTATATAAGAATGTACTGAGAATATACAATCACATTGTAAGAGTTTTGAGATGGCAGATTGGTGCCGCAGCGACGAGGTGCAGTTGGCTGGACGCATTCCCGGCTCCCTGTTCCAGTGCAAGTTCCCACGCCCCGCCATTCAGAAAGGCTGGGCGCAAGAGTTTGCATGGCCACAGAGAAGCCAGGGATGCAGTGCTGGTAATCATGGCGTCACGGGCCCCGCTGGAAAAGGTGAGTTTACCGGCGACCCAGGGGGTGTCACACAGCAGGGCAACCCGTATAGTATGCCCTGGGGGTAGGCGAGCAATCGGCCCTGGAATATTTTAGATTCCAGAGTCGTGCCTTGCAGCTTTTCATCTGAATTAAACCCCCTGCAGTTGTTGAGGTACAAACCTTTTACACAAAAAAAAACCCTCCTATGGGGTATTTAAAAAGTATGCAACATGGTCTACTACACAAGAGCTTTACACAGCTGAATGAAAACTTCTCCAAAAGAGTTACAGAGAGCAAACTGAATTGGTTTTTACCTTTTCCCACTCAAAAACCAAAGAATTGAGTTTAAAAATACTGGCTTCACTCTAGAAAATAAATCTCTAAGGATTTATTTGCTTTTGAAATTTGGAAAGAAAATGAAACCATCTCGTTGTCTTCTGGCACTGCATTTAGCTCTACTCATTTACGCAGCCACTGGGTCTTCTTGATACAGATAACTAGAAGCTGCTGCAAAATTGCCGGCCACCAAAACCCTCCCCAGTAGGCGCCAGCAACTGCAGTGTGTGTTGTGCATTTCAGTCCCTCACCATTGACCCGAGGTGTGTTCTGCAGCTCCTTAAAGGTTGAGGAGAAGCATTGACAGCAGTCACATGATGATATTGAGTCATCCCTGTTTGGGGATCTCAGAAATGTCAGAATTGTTGCAAATTTCCAAAAATTGCAGATTGTGCCACATTTGGATGAGACAATCAGATAAGTGGGTCGATTCAGAGCATGGTGAGAAAACTCATTACTTTTGAGAAAAGAAAGAGAAAATTGCCATTCACTTTCATTGTCTACCCTGGGGCTGATTCAGAGCCAGGTGAAAATGTATACCCAGTAGACAATAAAACTGAATGGCAGGTTGATCATCCTGTACTGGGATGCCCCATTGTGCAGCACAGGCGCGGCCTCTAGGCCAATGAAAGTTGTCTGTTGTGTTGTGACTACGTCATTTGGCAAAGGGTTCTTATCGTTGTCAGTTGGGAGTGTGCGCTGCGAGGGGGGGGGTAGTGCATGCTCCCCATTCTAGTCAATGAGAGCCATTTGCCAAAAGACATTCAGTCAGCCATTCACAGCAGACAGCTCTCACTGGACAAGAGCCTGTGCATGCGGCAGTGGAAACAAGGAATATGTGTGTGAAAAGAGGCAATCAGGGGGTTTCACACATCGGGCATCTCAATCGGGATGCAGAAGGGGAGCGGAACAAATCCCAGGAAAAAAAAACGGGTTTTGTTCTGCTTTAAATAAAAAGCTCACCAAGATGCAGGTCGCAATTTACATCACAAGACTCAATATATATATATATATATATATATATATATATATATATATATTTATATAGGCAATGAGAGTACTCGGAATACTGTACACTTTTGTGTGCAAAATTTATTTTATAAATCAAATAAAAGAGTGAGGGTACTGTGATCATATGAATATCCTAAATAATATAATATATAGATTTCCTTTCTTCCTGAATAAACACGTATCATGTATAATACTATAATATGCATCGTATACCAGTATATAAGGTTTGATCTTTAGCCAAGCTGATTTATTTCTTCTCTTTAGGAGTCATGCATGCTCTTATGTGGTAGGAGACATCTGTTGGACCACTGCGGCATGCTGTGTTCACTCACACTGAGAGCACCATAGGACAGAGTAGCTGTTTTTTGGGGGCTCTCAAAATGAAGCTTAATTGTTGGGGGGGACTGCAGAAATAGAGAAATGGGTGTAAACGGGAGCGCCGCTGCAATAAGGGCTGTAGCTTTGGTGGGTGCAGGTAACATTGGAGCCCAGGATGTCAGTGGGTCTTATCATAAACTAACCAGATGTTCCCCTTCAGTGGGGCAGTCCCACTCTGAGACCCACTGTGCCTCCGAAAATTTTGGAAAGGCCTAAATGTCCCACCAAATGCACAATGCTGGATGTCTGGGTGGTTTACAACTGCTCTGACTCTTTGGTTGAAGTAGTGGAATGTATGGACTTCTGAACATTGGCTTTATCACCAACATCTTTTATGGACCAAATATTCCTAGAGCATGTGACTCTCAATTAAGGCACACACAAAACCACACCCCTACCATGCCCATCACCCACAACCTGGTTTAAACTGTCCTACTTTGATGACCCCAATAAATGGTCAGTTTACCCTATGATAAATAAACTTTTTTACTCCACTATACAGTCCAAACATTTACAGGGTTATCCAAAAGATTTTAAGAGTCTCAGCAAATTTTAGATTTTTTTCCCCATGAAACTCTCCTGTGCCTGCTAGAGCTCTACAGTTGAGGTACTGAATGGTACTGCTGAACAAAATTTTTTTTACAGACATGGAAAATAAGTGCAGGTTGTGGGAAACGCAAACAATGTTGGCAAAGTTTTGTTTGAATTCCCCGATAAGCACACTGATAGACATATCACAGAGGCAGGTGTGCCAGCTGCTACCGGGTCCATGGCCGTCCTGCAGCACCTGTGGCAGCAGTGCTGGACTAAGCCCCCTCCCAGTGCCTTTACATAGAGCACTTGGGGCAACAAGCTCTGTGGAACCTACAGCTCTGGCCACAGGCTCCCCACAGACAGTGGGCTGACACTGCATACTTCAGGGACACCCCAGGAAGAAAGCACCTTACCGGGGCCACTGCCACTGACCAGGGCACCACAGTGTGCCAACACAGCATAGAACTGCAATTAGACCTCAATTCCCAACTGCAGGCCAGATAAAGGGTGCCCATAATACAAAGCAGTTCTTTTTTGGGGCCTCCCCCCACTGTCTCACCCCACAACCAGGAAAATCATACACTTATACCCAGGGCCGGTTTTAGATAAGGTGGGTCCAGGGCAAAATTAAAAGTGGGGGCCCCAAATTATGAAAAAAAAAGATTAGCGACAACAAAGTCAGCTTAGAGCGGGACATTACCCGGTATGTTCACTATCCCGGGTTTGATTCTTGCCCCGGGGGCATCCCCAATTCACCCAGTTAAACTCACCTTTTCCCGCTCCACCTGCACATGCACAGGATCTTGTTCAATCAGAATTTAAGGGGGAGTGTGCGCACCCACATCCGCTGCATTCCCTGCCTATGTGAATGATTAGATGAGAGCTGGTTGGTTTTGTTCTGCTTTAAGCGAACTAAAACCTAGGTGTGTTAAAAACTTGGGTTTTGGTCCTCTTTAAACAATATGGGCGCGCAGACACTGCAGAAACATCCTGTTTCTGGATGCCTCAGGGGGAGGGAATCTAGCGGCCCCTGGAATCTATAAGGGGTGTGGGTTTTGGTGAACTTTAATGCTGGCAGCTAAGTATTTCTTTGGGGGGGGGGTGCTACTATGATTTTTGCTCTGGGGCCCTGTAAAACCTATGTACTCACCTGAGCATATGTGGGCACACAGCCATCAGCTTAGCTCCATTCGGCCATTTTGGCGGGCAGGCTGATTCATTACTAACGCCAGGTAGTGACAGATGAGTCTGTAGTGAGCATTTCAGAGCGAACGCTAGTAGTTGCTTAGCTCGGCCATGGTTCGTTGTTTCAGAGCGCCTCAGTCGCTGGCCGGCATTGTTGAATACGTTATGTGATTCGCAGTACTATGCTGTATGGGAGCGAATGGTAGTACCAGCTCAGTGCGGCTGACTCACACCACATTCATCAAAAAAACAGCCTCAAACAGTTCCGGCGCTCAAAATCGGGTCGGCAGAAGCTGTGTGATTAAAGTCTGTTTTTGAACATGTATCCACTAGTAACAAAGCGAAAACATATGTAATTACATTGTTATTACATTGTAACATGAACACTTTAATACCAGACAATTTTGCATAAAAATATTATTAATGAAAAAAGTTTTCAAAAATGTCATTTTCTAGGCCAGGATACATGTCTGAAAGATTTGAGTTTTTAAAAAAAGGAAAAAAAAAATTGGGATCAGGAAAGGGATTTAAGGATCGTCCATAGAAATGTATGGGAGAGCGCCAGGTAGCGAGAGGTAAGACGCAGCGCTCTGCAAGACCGAACACCGGCGCTGTACGCTGAGCCTGGGATAATGATGAATCGGATGCTACATGGCGTGGTTATAGTCGCTCACCAGAATCGCCTTCATAAATGTGTAATTGCGTGCCGTGTCTGGCGTTCATCTGCCGCTTACAAGGCACTACCTGGCGTTAGAGCTTCATGAATAAAGCCCTATGAATCAGCTAAGGCCTGAATGGAGCCGAATAGAGCCGTATGCAGCCGAACGGGCTGACAGCCGCATCCCCACTAGCCACTAGCATGTGAATAACTATAGGCACAGCACAGTGCGGCCGCGGATCACGCATGCGCCATTAGATCGGGGACCAGGTCGGTTTTTCAGGAAACTCGGGGGTTTCACACAGTGGTCATCCCAAATGGGAATGCCCTGGGAGAGCGAATCAGGCAGCCCTGGAGTCTTTTAGATTCCAGGGCCGCCCTTGGTCCAATTTACTCAATGGCAATAATAAGGCAGCAAGCAGCTTAACCGAAGAATGTCCGATGTGCCTCCCAGTGCAGGATAGAAGCTGTAGCAGGGCTCTAAAATGTGCCCCTCCTCAGTTTTGTTTCTTCAGTACGACGCAAAAAAGTGATATCTGCCACCATGTCCCTTGGTGCTCTCAGTGCATTGAACCAGGGAAAGCCATAGTAGTCTCACAGTTGTCTCTGGCCAAAGCAAAAGCATGCTCAGAATTCATAAAGCTGCGTCATGACACGCATCCCAGGTCAGCCACTACCCAGGAAACAGAGGCGAAGAAAGCTGCTTCACTTGGAATACATAAGCTATTTACATATATTAGAGATTTTGAGATGCCTTGAAATGCTAAAACCCACATTTTTGCCCCCTCCTTCCGGGGTTTGGTCCACTTTACAGGGGCATCCCCATCTCACATGCCACACTGTGTGACACTCCCTGATGCATCGGCAGCCATGCAAGGGATACCTGCGGGGGCCCAAGCATGCGCCCTGGGATCCCACAACGAGTTTGGTATACGGGGTCATTGCGGGGTTACTTATTGCAAGGGCGAGCTTTCACCAGGCCTCTAGGGCTGGGTAAAATTGGTTTTGGTTTGGTAAAAGGAAAAAGGGCACTTTCCTAAAAGAGAAAATACTCACATGGCACATACAGACCAAGGCCCTTATTCATCAAGGGATAGCGTCAGGTAGTGCCTTGTAAATGACAGGTAGCGACAGGTGAACGCCGGACACGGCACGCAATTACACATTTATCAAGAGGATTCTGTTGAGCGACTGGGATAACGCCATGTAGCTTCCGATTCATCATTATCCCAGCCTCAGTGTACAGCGCCGGCGTTCAGCCTTGCAGAGCGCCCCGTCCTACCTCTCGCTACCTGTCACAATCCCATACATTTCAATGGACGTCAGGTTGTTTTTATTATTAATTTTTTTTTTATTCTCAAATAATGTTGGGATCTCTCCTGGCCTTGAAGCCATTTTTTCATATTTTTTTCAATTTTTATATATTTATGCAGAATTGACATTACAGGTCTGGCATTAATGTGTTCATGTCACAATGTTATTACAATGTAATTCCATATGTTTTTGCTTTGTTACTGGTGGATACATGTTAAAAAACAGCCTTTAATCACATAGCCTCTGGCGCTCTGGGCTAAAGTGAAGCATTTTTGAGCGCCGGCGGTGTGTGAGGCTGTTTTTTTGATCAATATGGTGTGAGTCGGTCGCACTGACCAGTCGCTACCATTCGCTCCTATACAGCGCTGTACTGCTCATATAGCGACTCCCCACAACGTATTCATCAATGTTGCACAGCGACTGAGGCGCTCAGAACTGGCGAACCACGGCCGAGCACAGCGACTACTAGCAGGCAGTCTAAAATGCCTGCTACAGACGCTCATCTGTCGCTACCTGCTGCTAGTAATGAATCAGCCTGCCCGAAAAACAGTATTACCCATCACTCTCAGCCAGTAGGGGGAGCCATACATATAATCTTGCTCCTCTTTGCTATTCTAAGCATTACAGAATGTTGCTATGAAAACCTGTGATTACAAATATTTAAAGGACAAGCTCGGTATCTGTCTTGCTTTGTCACTTGCGGGGTGAGCGGGACCGTGTGTGTATTTTAGGAAAGCGCGCTATTTTTCAAGCTCTATTTATGTTAGCATTATCTGCAATCCTTAAAGTTATTTTAGCACCCATTGGCGTTTTCATGTACAAAGGCCCGCGCTGGGGATAATGGATTCCTTGGCAAATTTCTGCCCCTTTCCAGCGCAGAGGCAGCGCTGCCAGGAAATTTTAATTGACCTCAAGGCCGAGCGTCATTTAGAACTTGGCCACACTGCAGGGTCTGCGTTTGTTATTTTACCCTGGCACAACGGAGGGAGAGGCAGAGTGTGCTTAGCTATTCAGCCAATCAGAATTACACATTGGGCTGGAGTGTGCTTAGCTATTCAGCCAATCAGAATTACACATTGGGCTGGAGTGTGCTTAGCTATTCAGCCAATCAGAATTACACATTGGGCTGGAGCGTGCTTAGCTATTCAGCCAATCAGAATTACACATTGGGCTGGAGTGTGCTTAGCTATTCAGCCAATCAGAATTATACATTGGACTGGAGTGTGCTTAGCTATTCAGCCAATCAGAATTACACATTGGGCTGGAGTGTGCTTAGCTATTCAGCCAATCAGAATTATACATTGGGCTGGAGTGTGCTTAGCTATTCAGCCAATCAGAATTATACATTGGGCTGGAGTCACCCTTAAAAACAGACCTAAAGCCTTCCTAGTAACGCTGTGTAAGGGAGGGCCCTGATCCACTGAGACACTAAACAAACTTATCCACTCACGCCATCAGTGAGCCCTGCACTAGAGAGATACTGTAAAGGTCCATTCGATGAGAGGCGAAGGTCCGGACGGGGGGCTGTTGTGGGGGGGGGGGGGGGTGTATAGTTCAAAATCAGCACACTGGGGGAGGTGCTACAGATTCCCCAGGCAAAACTAAAAAAGGCTGCTTGCCCTCCACCCAAAAATCCTATTGAGCACTGCGAAAAAACAGAAGCTTTTTTTTTGGCCCCAAAGAACCTAGAGCTCTGGTATGCGACACATTGCTTTACCCCCCCCCCCCCCCCCCGCATTCTGTGCAGGCCGTGTACAGGATGGATAGAGAGGGACCGGGGGAGAGGGATGAATGGGGAAGAAGCTGTAAGGAAGAGGGATGGATAGACAGGAATGGATGGGCAGAGCTGGGGGAGGGGGTAGATGGCAGATCTGGGGGGCCAAGGAAATTTATGGGCAAAGCTGAGGGGACAGGAATGGATGAGGGGTGGGATAAAGGTGGGGGGGAAAGGAATGGACGGGGCAAAGCTGGGGGGGATGGGGCTGAACTGGGGTGGGGGGAAAGGATTGGATGGGGAGACTGAGAACAGAGACCTTTTACAGAAACAGAAAGAGACCTTTTAAAATCCAGACTAACTACAGCGGTGTTGTATATTTGTCTTGGTAATGTCAGGTCTCCACTTTGCTTCCGAGACCTTTTACAGAAAAAGTAGTAGATGCTTGGAACAAACTTCCAGCAGAGGTAGAAAAATCAAACTTCGAGCAGAGGTAGTTGAAAAATCGTCAGTCACTGAATGTAAACATGCCTGGGATAAGCCTCCATCTATCCTAAGATAAAGAGACCATACATTATACACATAAGGGCAGACTAGATGGACCGTATGGTCTCCTTCTGCCGTCAACTTTCTATCTATGTCTATGTTTCTATGAGAAACAAAGTTTGTGTGTACCTTGCAATGCCACTTCCTACCTGTGCAGTACATATTGCAATGCAGGGTGCCAGGGAGCCATGACACTAGCAGGGAGACTAAGGGCCTTAATTATGAAGGAATAGCGACAGGTAGCGACTGGTGAGTGGCCGGTAATGACGGGCCCCGCCACGAGAACGCCGGCTCCCCACCACAATCACACATTTATCAAGCCAATCCTGCTTAGCGACTGAGATAGCGCCATATAGCCACTCATTCATCATTATTCCAGCCTCAGCCCACAGCGCCAGCGTCCGACCTTGAACAGCGACAGGTATGACCTCTCGCTACCTGGCGCTCTCCAATGCATTTCAATGGAACAATCTTTAAATATTCATAATTAATTGTTATTAATTGGTTTTTTTAAATGTGAAAAATTCTGTGACCACTTCTGCCATTTTAGGTAATTTTTTTAAGGTAAAAAAAAAAAAAAAAAATTGTACAGAATTGATATTACAAGACTGATATTAATGTATTCATATTACCAAATTATTTTAAAAACTTTTTTTTTTTTGGTTTCCAAAAATATGGTTGTTTGGGGGTTAAACAACTACTTTTAACCCATCGCCGCCAGCGCTCTGGGGTTTAAACATGCATTTTACAGAGCGAGAATTTTTTGAGCGTGATTTTTTAATGAATATGGTGGGAGCCGCTATCATGCGCTCCCATACAGCGCGGAACCTGTCAAATAGTGACTCCTCACCCAATATTCAACATTATGGCAAACCGACTGAGTTGCTATCAACTACAGAACAACGGCCAAGCACAGCGACTACTAGCGGGCGCTCTGAAAATGCCGCTACAGTCGCTCAACTGTCGCTACCTGCCGCTATTAATGAATCGGCCTCTAAGCACCACATCGCCGATCAAGAGGAAGCTCTCAGCAACACAGAAGCAACTGAGCGCTGTCAGGGCAGGGGCCTGGAAATCTGGTGCAGAGGTCCGCATTCGGACCTCGAACGCTGTCCTAGCAAATCTCCCCATAACAGGAAACATCTACACATATATGCGGCAGCTGCACCTAATCCAATAGGAGGCATGCACAACAGCAGAGTTCAGCTGTTTCCTGTCCTCTGTCATACAGAGCTCTATGCCTGATTTAAGGTTTCTAGGAATCTTTAGCTAGAGAGGCATCCCCAATTGGGGTACGTGGAGGTAATTGTTAAAAGAGACCTTAAGTTATTTTTGACTTTAGGTTTGTTTTAAAGATGACCCCCAGCCTATTGTCCGAATTTTTACTTTTTCATGATTTTAGTGATCAGTCCTTGTCCCTGGGGCACTCCGATTTGAGTTGCTCCACTGTGTGACCCCCCCCTCCCCAGATCGCCCACACAACTCACAGTGCTTTATTCCATGCATACTAAAACCTGCCAGGTTCTCAGTTTATTATGGCTAACCCACAGCACATGCACAATCCCCCGCTGGCATCCTCTTCATCACTCTATCCGCTGTGCACTCCTGCATTAGGCATATCAATGGAAGCAGATCGGGGAAGTGTCCGTCAAATCATGAATTTTCGGGCATTAATATGGAATCATTCATGATTGGAGGCGAGCCACACTGAAGGACGTGGAGCATGCACCGCCAGCCACGTCCCTGTCCCAGCTGTGGACATGCACATGCTGGCCATAAAGAAAGGCCTGGCGTCTATCTAGAGGTATATTGGGGATGCAGCTGCGGCCCTGAGTTGTGGCGAGGGCTCGGCAAAGGAGTGAGTGGATTGAGTGACCCCTGGAGTTTCACACAGTGGGACATCCTAATTCGGGATGCTGGATAAAGGAGTATACCACAGCCCTAAGTGTCTTATAGACTCGAGGGGGCAGCTGTTCCTGCTTAAATTGGACCAAACCCCACCCTGAAGTCTATGAGACTTCAGGGCAGCATAGTCGCCACCCCGCACTCCATAGGACTGGGGACAGCCGGGCACCTCCAATCGGGGTCTCCGTGGGGCAAAGACCAAAACCCAGGATTTTGACTATACTGGGTTTTGGTCTTTGCACCATGGGGAGCCAATCAGAGGTGCCCCACTGTGTGAAACTTCCCAGGTCACCCGATGTCACTTACCCTTCCCCAGTCCTACAGCACATGCACAGCCCTCTTGTCCAGTCAGCGTGCTCTGAGCACCACTTTAATGCAATCCTAAACCCATATGTTAACCACTTCCTCATTCATGTATGGCTGGCAATCATATGACTGCCAATGACCAGTCTGGATTTCCCAGTGGCTTGCACATCAAACCTAAATGGTTTCCATTGATCACCCGATTAACTGCCTCTGCCCGTTACCAGCTACCGTGGGGCGGGCATTTCATACACAATAAAAGAGGACCCAGTGCTACACAATTTGAACAACGGCATGTTCAAATCCTGGGTGCTGTGCCAAGATACAATCCTGCAATCGCTGGTCCTGCCACTCAAGCCCTCTGCAATCTGGGACTTTCAGGATATTGACGGATCTATTGCTAAAAGAGAGAAGACAGGATTGCGTAACCATCCAAAAGGTATTCCCTGTGGCATGAGGGGTGCTGAAGATATTAGTAAAAAAATGGGGTGTGGTGTGTTTTAACACAGCTTCAGGACAGAATACCCGCCCCAAGAAACATGACAGAGACAGATCAGCTCCTGACTGCACTCAAAGTCCCTGACAGTGTGGTAGTAGGTGAGCAATCATAGGGCTGCTATCAGAACAGACAGCTGTGTCCCCTGAACCTCCGGGCCCCATGCAGGAATCCTGCCTGTACAGAGCACCACACCTGTTGATTAGGATGAACTGAGCGTCTTTACTTAGCACTGGTGCCCACATTTAAAGGCCTGGGATGGCTCTATGTCAGGAAGCTACATGCATTGAGTGTCGGGGTTAAGCTGCACAACCACAGTGACTCTGGCTTTTACCCCACTGGCTTAGAAGATTTAGGAGGTCCAGCACCGGCCCTTAGTAAATCTGGGCTTAGTCTCAGTTCCTCCCCTTATTGCTTTACCAGATGAAGAGGAGAGGCGTTGCGTGTGAGACCTGTCTATCGCTTCTCCTGTGACATATCACAGATGAAAATATCACCTTGTTGATAGAGCATCATGTAGGAATGTGATATTGACTTTCTGTCTTGTCCAGCAGTGGAGCAGGATGTCTGAGATGCCCCCTGGACATGATTCAAGATGTCGGCACCTTGTGAAATGCCTCACAGTCTTCTAGTTCCAGCTTGTAAGTCATCACCATCTTACATTACCCCGAGGAGCAACGCATGTTGCACTCATCGCTTCATTGTGTCATGGATGGGCACGAACTCCAGGATGACTTCCCAGAGATTGAAATTCTTTCTAAATAATTCCTTTAAGAGATGGTATCACCTGTTTTTAATAGAAACTCGACTGGATAAGGGGTGTAGGCTACGGGGGGTTATTTCTCATTGGTCTACTCAAAATGGTCCATCAAATTGTAACATTGAATTCTGTAAAAACAATGTATTTAGTGTTTCTGAATTAAAGGAGGACTATAGCGAAATCCAGTTAATTAAGATTTTTAGGATTATATGCACGAATATTAATAAAAAAAAATTAAATGTGCAAAAAAAATGATTTTAAGAAAATTACATTTTCAAAGTGCTTCCGGAGCTGGGATGCCAGACAATGGAGGAGTGGCAGGTGGCCGGGGTAACTGGTTTGGACCTTGCCTGTTATGGGGCGATTGGGGGGATATTGTGCACACTGCCTGTTATGGGGTGATTAGGGGGAATCTGCACACTATCTTTTATAGGGTGATTAGGAGGGGGTATTTTAGCACACCATTTGGTTTAGAATGTTTTTTAAATATTTTCCTCCTCTAAACCGTTGGTGCGTCTTATGGTCAGGTACATTGTATAGTGCAAAAAATACGGTAATTGAAAGTAAAAAAAAAAAAATATATATATATTTATAAATCCTTCTTCCTATCTGTGGGCGCCCTACCCACTCTTTCCTTACCCATCCCATTCATATCAAGTCACCCTACAAATTGGCAATACAACATTTGCAGCCTCACCCAACCTTTCCATGGTCATTTGACGCATGCACAGGTTCTCGTCCAATCAGAGCCATTGGTCATGCATATGTAACAAATCGTCCAGAGAGGTAGGTGCACACTTACCTATATTGTCGCGGGTGCCAGGGCCGCGGTGGCGCCGCTTTAAATCCAAATGTACAAAGGGCCAGCACACCGTTAGTGAAATAAATCAGCTTGTATTATCAGGCATACAAGTAAAGTAAAGCAATAATGTAGTCCAACAAAGCAAAGTAATCCATAGCAGTCAGTGTCCCATAAGCCGACGTTTCGGGGGTGCCATAAACCCCCTTCCTCAGGGCAGACAGACAGACAACAAGTGCAACGAAACAGCTGACCTTATAAAGCAATTAGAGCTGTGATTCCCGCAATTAGAGCTGTGATTGACGTCATGTGACGTCAGTGGGTCCGCCTTATCACACAACATGTTATAAGCAACTAATTATTGAACAAAATCCATAATGTACTCACCCATCACCGTCGGAGCGCGCCACAGCGGGCGCAGCTCCGTCACCGCCGGACGCCGGTCACGTTATGTGATCGGCGCAGTTCCCTGTCTGCCTAGGGAAAGGAGACATGAAGCCGGGCTGTAAAGTCTGCCCGGTAACTGGTGACATGTCGGCAAGCGCGACCCGATAGGCCGCGCCTGCCGTCAGTCACCCAGCCAGCAGGGGCAGACGTCACTCACACTGGGCGTGCGCTGGCATGGAAACCATGTCCGCAGCACCACCCCAGTGACCGCTGCACATCATATCTCCTGGCCGGCGGTGAGAGCTGGAAGCTCCCGGCCAAGCGAGCATATTGTCACAGTATACAAATAAGAAAATAGGAAGCTAAAGAATAAAAAATGCGGTAAATCAGGAAAAACAAATAGAGAAAGAAAGAAAGCGACACAAGAGGGGGAAAGAAAAGAGAAAGCAGAATATATGTGAGAAGGATAAGATATGAAGACAACAAGCATGAGAAAGGGCTGAGTAGCATTTGGTACTAGACAACCTAAATGAGAGATCAAAGGGTGACAAAGAAAGAAAAGGAACAGAAGGAAGAAAGAGAGAGGGAAAGGAAGAGAAGGGAGAAAAGAAAGAGAGCTAAAACAGGGAGAAAAGATCAAAGAAGCAAGACGGGGGCGAAGAGCCAGTGAAAGAAAAAATAGATCGAGAACAACAAGAAAGAGAGAGAAAAAAAGAGAGAGAAAAAGAGAGAAAAAAAAGAGAGAAAAAAAAGAGAAAAAAAGAGAAAAAAAAGAGAAAAAAAGAGAGAAAAAGAGAGAAAGAAAAAAAAAAAAAAAAAAAAAAAAGGAGAAAGAGAAAAAGAACGAAGTGCAAGGAGAAAGGTTAGAAAGGAAAAAAGGAAAAAACAGAGACCAAGGGCCGTAGCAACAGGGAGAGAGGAACAGATGAAAAGAGAGAAGTGAAGGAGAGCAAGGGAAAAGAACAAGCAAGAAGAAAAAAAAAAAAAAAAAAATGGGAGAAACAAGAGAGAAAGAAACAAGAAAAGAAAGAAACAAAGAAAGGAGAAGCAAGAAGAAGAGAGGAGAGCAGAACCAGAAGCAATAGAAACCAAAAGAAAGGGGGGATAGAAAGAAAGAAAAAAAGAAAAGAAGAGAAGAAGAGAAAAAAGAAAAAACGAAGAAAAGAAGAAGAGAAGAAGAAAAGACGAAAAGAAGAAAAAGGCTCAGATAAGCTAACAGTAAGGTACTGATACTATATATAATGATTCTAACACAGGAAAAAAGGTTAGCGTTGTGCAAGGAAGCAGGAGAAGCCAAAAGACGTATTTAGGCCTCTCGGTTGGACGGTGTCCAGTTCATGGATCCAGTAAGTCTCGCGCTGTAATAGTCGGAGATGACGGTCTCCCCCGCGGTGCGGTCTTTCAACCTGCTCGATGACCATACCCCGGAGTTCAGATACCTGATGTTTGTGTCTGACAAAATGGATAGCCACCGGTTTATCATGATCTAACGTCTCTCCATCATGGTGTTTCCTGATGCTAACCCGCACATCACTCCGATGTTGTTGAAACCTTTTCTTAAATACCCCAATAGTTTTTCCTACATAGAGCAGGCCACAGGGGCACTTCAAAAGGTAAACGCAATAATCTGTAAGGCAAGAATAGGTCCCCCGGACCTTGTAGCGTCTCCCGGTGTGGGGATGAGTAAATTCCTGACCCAAGATGAGCGAGTTACACACATTACATGAGTTGCACCTAAAACACCCAGTGCGGGAAGATAGCGTAACCGGTGTTTTCCTGTATTTCTCCACTGGATCAGCTTTCACTAGGGAATCTCTGAGGTTTTTGCTCCGCATATGTAATGCTTGGCCAACAGCTCTGTTTGCATGCAGAGCTCCTGCAATTGTGAGTGCAGCGGCTGCTTCCCCAGCACTGCATGCACTCATGTCCCCAGCCTATCTGTATAGCTGAGGATGGGAGCGTGCCTACAGCCAGAAGACGCAGGAATGTGTCCATTGTCATTGTATAGGTGTAGCAATGACATCACTGCCACTCACAACAGCGGCAATGGCTTAATGATGTGGGGCTTTACAGCTAAAACAGGCATCATTAGCTGGGAGCAGTGTGAAGCAGGAGCAGCGAAAGTTACTCTTCATAGGGGGGAGCAATTCAGGATGCTAGTTAAAAAGGTTGGTTTTGGTCCACTCCCCCCTGCATAGAGTCTATAGGCCTTATTTATGATGTGCACCTTTTAGCATCATTTTTGTGGCTTTAGTGCCAGCTTCGGCAGGCAGGCATTCCCGTCTTATCTGGCGCTGTGCTATGTACTACATTGGCACAAACCTTCGCTGTGCTGAACGCTACTTATTAACCTTGATTGTTGCACTAGGTATTGGCCGGCCTATGCCAGTGCCTGTTGGACCTACCGGCCAAATATGCCAGCGCCAGTAAGTGCCACTCCCCAGCATATTTATGATTTTTTTCTTCCTTGATATCTTTGCAGCTGTATTTTTCCAGCACTTGTCGGCATTTTTTCAATACAGATACAAGAAATCACTACTGGGGACAAAGGAGGGAAACTATACAGTGCATTTAGGTTGCATTTTAGTTGCTGGTGTCCAAATTACACATTGCTAAGCAAAATAATCCATTAAAATCAATTTTAACAACACCCA
Organism: Gastrophryne carolinensis; assembly: GCA_027917425.1. Classification (NCBI taxonomy): domain Eukaryota; kingdom Metazoa; phylum Chordata; class Amphibia; order Anura; family Microhylidae; genus Gastrophryne; species Gastrophryne carolinensis. Next base: position 385,689,169 of record CM051239.1, read on the forward strand.
AAAAACATCGTGGACCATCTAGGTCCTGATTTTCATTTAGCGACAAGTCCCAAAGCAAGTTCTGTACAAAAATACAATTATGTGAGTACTCAACTGTAGAATTGGTATTATGAGTATACAGCACGTCCTGTTCCAGAATATTCCTTACACATGGGTTATACATCCACAAGATGGGGCTGGACTGCAGAAAAAAGACTTGTGGCCCCTTAAATAGCCAGGAACCTCCCACTAATTCCCAGTATTGACAAGCAGTTGACAAGAAGCCGAGAGAATCAAAAATGAATAAGAAGCCAAAATGAACAATCACCATACAGAGGTAACCAAGAACAATGATAACAAAGGGCGGGGTGGAACAGGACGTGCTGTATACTCATAATACCAATTCTACAGGTGAGTACTCACAGAATTGTATTATTCCAAGTATACAGCACGTCCTGCTCCAGAATATTCCTTACACATGGGACATCCAATAGCAGTGTCCGTAAGATAGGGTGGGATCCCCAAAAGTAACGGTGGGCAGTTTAAACCACTGCCGCATGCAGAACCTTGCGACCAAAGGCAGCATCAGCTGAGGCCTTAACATCAACCTTGTAAAACTTAGAAAAGGTATGAACAGAAGACCAAGTAGCGGCCTTGCAAACTTGTTCAACAGAAGCTTGGTGCTGAAAGTCCCAAGAGGCACCAATAACACGAGTGGAATGAGCAGTAAGGCGGAAGGGAGGCTCCTTCCCCTTAGCAGAATAGGCTTGTATCACCGCCTGATGAATCTACTTACTGATGGTGGATTTAGCTGGAGGCAAACCCTTCCTAGGTCCAGAAGGAAGAACAAAAAGAGCATCAGTCTTCCTGAAGGATTCAGTAGCAACCAGATAAAATTTCAAAGTCCTAACCACGTCCAGAGAATGTAATACCCTCTCCTTAGGGTTACTAGGATTAGGACACAAGGAAGGCAAGACAATAGTCTCGATTCAGAGAGACACAAAAAAACTTCAGTTTTTGTACCGATCTGTTTTTTTTGTGAAATGTTTCCGTTCTCGTATGAGCGTTCGAGCGATTCAATGCATGCATTGAAAACCTTCTGTAAAGTTTCCGTCCGTTCGTACGGCAGATTACGAATTACGAGGATGTCATTTTCCATCCAGACCTTTCCATTTCATTTTCACATGTTACAACATAGGTTTTCGTTTTTGCCCTTTTCCCATCGTATCCTCCAACGAATCCTTTACGTTTCCTGTTCGATTCTGTTTCCCTTTTCCAATAAATATTCATCCAGACAGAAATCCTTACCATCTTGCGCCTGCGCACTACAAACTTAACTCATTAAAGTGCTCGCCTACATATTTGCTCACTTCTACTACAATGTTTAGCTAAATCACTTAGCACTATCCTCCATCTTCCCTTTTGGACCCTTAAAGCTCACCCAAACCACTTAGCACTATCCTCCATCTTCCCTTTTGGACCCTTAAAGCTCACCCAAACCACTTCTCGGTTAGGTTCTTCTTCCATTTTAGCCCCCTAAAACTTACCCAAATCACTTCTCGGTCATGTGAATATTCATCTTTAAATATTTCTGGGCCCATTAGTTTTGTGTTAATGTATTTTGTAAATGAAATGACAATGTAACATTTTTTTTTTATACCATCATAAAATATAAAATTTTGAAAATGTAAAATTTTTACAACTATAAAAAACAAAATACATAGCAATGGCAGGCCACTGAACATTATTCTTCATCTGTGGTCCCCAACGGGTTGCGCAGCTCCTGCATCTCGCCCACCAACTGAAGGACCCTGACACTCAGTTGTGCCACTCTGGCACGTGTGGTCCCTGTTAAAAAACGTAAATTAAAATTTTGGTATAATCATGTTGAGGTCATACTGCAGTGCCCCGCCCCCCCCTGTATGGTCCAAACACCTAAATCTGGACTTCAAAAGCCAGAGGGCCCTCGCCACCACGGCCCGAGTTTTGCATAGTGCCCAATTAGAGAACCCCTGGCCCGCATTCTGCAGGCAAAGAACGGGCATCAGGAGCAAGGGCAAGTGGCACATCTTGCGGTTCCTGCAACCAAATATAAAATAATTACACAAAGCAAAGGTAACCAACTAAAACAATAACTTCTACAACAAATTAAGATTCAAGTTCAACAATCCTAATATAATTCACAAAGGACATAAGTCTAAATAAATATAGCAATTATATGGATGTGTGGACAAATAAATGTTTACATGCGAAGGACTAATTTAGGTCAGCATTAAAATGCATCTATAAGGCATACATGAAATGTATTGATTCAGGTATGCATTGCTATACAATTTATGGCCTCGACCATGCTGATACATGCAATGCCTTGGTGCTAAAGGCGCGCAGACTCCTCCACATAGCAGCAAAACATGTTCAACAATAGCAATCCGAGCCCTCAAAGGTCAGGTAAGTGGATCGGAAATGAAACGGATTTATAGGGTGGTGATCCGTCGAAAATCAGCTCTCTGAATCAGACAGAAACCATCTCAACAACGGAAGTTATCTGAATGAACGGAAAATTTCCGATTTTGTTTGGAAATGTTCCGATTTGCTTCCGTTCATCGAAAGAGCATATACACATTTTCCCGAACGTTCGTGCGAGTAGAAAATGGCCGAAAAAAAGCAAAAAAATTACAAACACCCACCAAAACTTTCACAGACAGCTACAGAAGTCCGGACGAATGTGTCTTTGAATCGAGGCTCATGTCCTGATTGAGATGAAATGCAGATGCAACCTTAGGCAGAAAATCTGGCTTAAATCGAAACACCACCTTGTCCTGGTGTCTCTCAAAGCAAGGATGTTTGATGGAAAGCGCCGCCAACTCAGAAACACGCCTAACAGAAGTGATAGCCACCAAAAATGCTACCTTAAGAGTCAAAATGGACAAAGGAGGCTCAAAAGGAGAACCCTGCATAGCAGATAAGACCAAATTCAAATCCCAGACAGGTAACATAGGCTTACGTGGGGGGCACACGTGAGTAACCCCCTGGAAGAAAGTCTTAACCAAATGATGATTAGCAAATGATCTTTGGAAGAAAATGGCCAAAGCTGAAACATGTCCCTTGAGGGTACTGAGTTGAAGACCCAAGTCCAAACCATGTTGCAGGAACTCCAGGATCCTGGGAACATAAAACACCCGACAGTGAAAAGATTTAGACTCACACCAGGAAATGTAAGCATGCCATACCCTATAGTAGATAAAGGACGAGGACCTCTTCCTTGCCCTAATCATGGTATTAACTACAGAGGCAGACAGCCCCTTGTCCATCAAGATGGAGGTTTCAGCAGCCAGGTCGTTAAAGCCAGCGTTTGTAATTTGGGATGGCGTAGGTGCCCCTGAGTGAGCAGGTCTGGATCCTTGGGCAGGGCATATTGATCTACTGCCAGCTGCACGATGTCTGCGAACCACACTCTTCTTGGCCAGCAGGGGGCCACCAGAATGGTTGGTACCCCTTCCTGGGCTATCTTGCGCAGCACCCTGCCCAGCAGAGGAAAAGGAGGGAACACATAGAGAAGCTGAAAGCTCTTCCAAGACATTGCTAGTGCATCCATGGTTAAGGCCAGAGGGTCCTGGGACAGAGAGACAAAGACCGGAAGCTTGTGATTGTGACGGGACACAAACAGATCCACATCTGGCTGACCCCAACGGTGGCACAGGGAGCGAAACACCCTGCTGCTGAGGGACCATTCTCCCAGACGAGACGTCCCCCTGCTCAGGGAATCCGCCTCCAGATTTTCCACCCCTGGGATGTACACTGCCGAGATGCAGGGAATATTCTCCTCCGCCCAAAACAGTATCAGGGACACTTCCTTCAGGGCCCTCTTGCTCCGGGTCCCTCCCTGATGATTGATGTAGGCCACAGCCATCTAGTTGTCCAACAGTCTCCTAGCAAGGGGACAGAAAGTTTCTGCCCACTAACAGGTTCCTTGAGTCCAGCCACCACGAGAGGGACCGTCTGGCCAGGGGGGACAGAGCAAACACCTGATCCAGGGACACCGGGTCCCGATCCCATACTGACAAGAGGCGAAGCTGAAGAGGTCTCATGTGAAACTGAGCATAGGGTACCGCTTCGAAGCAAGACACCATCAGGCCTACCAGCTGCATCCCCTGCCGGATGGAGGGATGAGGACAAGACAGAAGAGACCGGCCTGAGCTAGAAGACTCTCCACCTTCCACTGAGGGAGAAAAACCTTGACCTGAGATGTATCCAGAGTCATGCCCAGAAAGGACCTCACCCGAGAGGGTGACAGGGAAGACTTGGGATGGTTGAAAACCCAGCCGAAGGACTCTAGTGTGGACACCACCAACTGGGTATCCAGCTCGGCCCGATGGAAGGACTGAGACGTGATGAGAATGGCGTCCAGATAAAGAAGGATTCGAATGCCCTGAGATCTCAGCAAGGCCATCACGCCCGCAAGCACCTTGGTGAATACCCTGGGAGCCGAGATGATATTGAAAGGCAAGGCCAAAAATTGGTAGTGCTGATCCTCCAGACCTGAGGAATTTCTGATGACCAGGAAAGATTGGTACATGAAGGTAAGCATCCTTGATGTCTACAGAAGTCATGAAGTCGCCTGGGCGCAGTGAATTGACCGCTGAGCGCAGGGTTTCCATGCGAAAATTCTTGAACCTGACAAACTTGTTGAGACGCTTTAAATCCAAGATGGGCCTGAGGGACCCGTCTTTTTTGGGGACCGTGAAGAGATTGGAATAGAAGCCTCTGACCCTTTCCCTGAAAGGCACGGGGCAGATGACCCCCAACTCCAGAAGATTTTGGACAGCAAGACACAAGCCCTGAGCTGACAGAGGATTTTGAGCCATCCGGGATCTGATGAATCTTGGGGGCGGCCAGGCTGCAAACTATCTTGTAACCAGAGGAAACCACCTCCTGGATCCACCTCTCTGCTACACGTCGCCTTCAGACATGAGCAAAGAGCCGAAGCCGTCCCCCTACCCGGATGGGTGAGGGCGCCTCCTCATGCCTGAGGGGGCTTGGGGGAGGATTTGGGTTTGGGACCCCAGGAGAGGCCGGGGCGGCCACGTCCCCTGCCCCGATAGTCTCCGTGTGCTCCAGTAAAAGAGACCCCTCGTCCAGCCCTGGGAGCCCGAAAGAAGGGGAGAGAGGCACCAGACCCCGGAAAGGGCTGAGACGGTCTCCTGCGTTGGGGTAACCTACTGCCCCTGGCAAACAGGTCCAAGCGTTCACCAAAGAGGCGCAACCCCTTAAAGGGGAACCCAGTGAGAGCCTTCTTAGCAGCATTATCAGCTACCCACTGACGCAGCCAGATAGAGTGGCGTATAGCCACCAAAAGGGCAGATGTCCTTCCACACATTCTAATGACATCATCCATGGCAGAGAGGATATAAGCAACAAAATTATAGCAAAGCAGGAGAGATCTATAGTCTTCTCCTCCCGCGTCATCAGAGGCCCCATCTAAGAGACACTTAAGCAGCCTTTTAATAGCAATAGCTGTTATGGCAGAGGCACAAACTGGACGCAGCGCAGTCCCCACACAGGCAAAAGCATGACAGGACAACTGGTCCATGCGCTGGTCCTCACCATCCCGCAAGGTAGTAGTGTCAGGAGAATGGCGCGTCCACCTCGGGAGGACATGACCAACGCTTAATCACATCAGTAGGAAAAGGATACCTCTTGTCCCAACTCTTTGGCACCCCAGGCAACTTACTAGGCCGTTCCCATTCCTTGAGCACCAGATTATTAAAATGAGACTGCTCCGGGAACTCCAAGCGTGGTTTAACTGTATGAAAAACCTCACCCTGCTGCTGCGGAGCCACTGCCGGGGGAGAAATACAAAGCACTTCAAAAATGTGAGACAACCTGTCAGTGTCATCTGAGGACCATGGGTCTTCTCCAAAGGGAGACCTGGTAGCACCATAAATCTTAGGCTGTTCCTCAGATGATTCTGAATCAGAGAATAATTCCCCCTCCTCAAGGGGACAATAACCAGAAATGTCAAAAAATTCCTCAGCCTCAACAGGGAAGAGGGAAACAGCGGGAGATAAATGCCGCTTTTTGACAGAAGCCTTACGCGGGGATGACCCAGCAATATGTTGTTCAATCCTGGCCACCAGAGAGGGGAAAATGGCGCCCGCATAGATCTCGAGGGGCGGGCCGTGGAGATGTGATGCAAAAGGCGTCATCCACAGAGCCGCCCCCCCCCCGAAGAGCGCGAATCGCGCCCCACGTGATCCAGTCAGCCAATCACAGCACCGCAGCATCTGAGGAAATGTCGCCGCCGTCCGTGGAGCGCTGTACAAGCGCGTGGCGGCGGCGGCGGCGGCGGCGAACAAGGTGAAAATAAAATGCAAAACATACTCAATTAAAGTGATCACCGACACCCCCCCCCCCCGGAGATCTCCCCGGGGGAGAGTGAGGCAAGGGAGAGCAGCAGCGGCCCAAGTAAAAATAGGAGAAGGGAGGGGGGCACCTAGAGAGATATGGGTTAAAGCAAAACTCAGAGTGCAGGGGGGGCATCCCACAAGGCTCACCATAAGCCTAACCCCCTACCCTGTCAGAGCAGGGACTGCGGTAGGAGCAGCGCTCCTCAGCACCTGACCCTGGTGCTAAGCCTACCTTCACCCGAACCGGTCAGCCGAGGCTGGGAGGCAGTGGGTTCGGAATGGGTGGGAACAGTCCTGCAGGGCCGCAGGCTAATAAGCCCCGCTCACCTGCGCAGAGTAGAGAGCCATCTTCTATCTTCGCAGGCCAGGCTGCAGATAAGAACTGGGAATTAGTGGGAGGTTCCTGGCTATTTAAGGGGCCGGGAGTGGCCACAAGTCTTTTTTCTGCAGTTCAGTGCCATCTTGTGGATGCATAACCCATGTGTAAGGAATATTCTGGAACAGGATGTGCTGTATACTTGGAATAATGTGTAATATTAATTATAAGCATTAAACACTACAACCCAGTTCTACCCATTGTGCTCCATTGGATCTTGACCTACAGCACCAGGTTTCATCTGGCGCTGCTTCAGCCAGAACTCTCTGCACTGCACCATTTTTGCAGCTAATACGACGCTAGCTGGCGGCTGCATCAGCACTGCCATTTTCTCCTTTCTTAAATGCCACGCTGAGTGCCACTGAGGCCAAAAAAGTGGCGTTTTGTGGCACTGACGCTTCTAAAATAAGGCTCCGCAAGACTCTAGGGCCGGAGGTCACCCTCTTTATTGGGCATCCCCATTTTTTTCTGTGCACCGTGGGAATGAAGAAAAGTTGAGTTTATGGGTGATCTAGGGGGATACACACAACTGGTCATCCCAAATCAAATGCACCAGACAGGAGGAATGAAACCTGGGATAGTAAAAATCCTGGGTTTTATCTTCTTTAAGGAATGGTCAGTGATTAATTAGCTCAGCCAGGGGTCTGATAGATTGGGACAATAGAATAAGATCGTGGATGTCCAGCTTTATTCCGCAGTACATTTTTACATTGTAGAGATAAAACCCCCTGTCCTGCAAACGTGTGACAAAGCTTTCCCCCTGTCCAGAACGCAGGTGATTTTCCAGCCTGGAGGTGTGTAAGGAACGTAAATGACATTGTGTCAATGAGAATTCCAATAGATACGTAATCTAGACAATACTCATAAATAGGGGATTAGCATACTTTGATCTGTAAGCCATAGAATTCAATAATCCTGGACCAGCCTAATGACCATGTGGCATTGAACAGAAGGAGGGTGAGAATAGCTGTAGATAAGGCCCCTGATTAGGGAGCTGGGTCAGTTTCTCTGAGTACACAAACCCCTGATAGTGCTGCACAGTAAAGCCACAGTAAAAAGCTTTAAGTAAATGTATACCCAGACAGCACAGCTTTTACATTGTGCCATTGCTGGCTGGACTTTGAGGACCTGATCTCTAATTCCTTTGTGTGTAAAGCGGGCCACACATTTCTGGATTGCTCTGCTTGTTTCTTTGCTTTTCAATTGTAGCAGCTGTTGCATAATTAAAGGGACAGTCCAGGCAATGGCAATAATATGGAAGAAAGGAGCTCATCTGGAACCTGTCCCATGTACCTCTCCTCTATTTCCTGCAGCACAGTGCAGATGCTGTAGCAGGTCTCCAAAGATTGCCCCTCATTTCAATTACATTCCTTCTCGTCCAAACACAAATGTGGTCGCATGGCCACCCCTGTCCCTCAGTTCTCCCAGCATGAGCGAGTCTGGTAAGTGCACACTGGTCACACTTGCTGCACTTGCCCATTCTGAATGCACTATGGCCTGGGCGGCTGAGTGGCCACATGTGGAGCATGGTTGTGGTCAACAATATGGAAAGCAAATGAAGGGAACTCTCTGGAGCTGATGCAATCCAGCATCAGTAGTCCACCAATCAAATCCTCAGCAATCTGGGACTTTGGGAGGGGGATTGCCTGAGCTATTGCTGAGAAAGCTGACAGGATAGTGAAACCAACCAAGACAGGATAGTGAAACCAACCAAAAAGTACTGCCTGTGTGGTGAGAGAATTGGGGAATATTAGGCAAAAAGATGGGTTTTGGTCTACTTGAAAGCAAAAAAAAAACCTTGCTCACAACTCTATAGGGGTCATGCTGATTAAATGGTAAAGCAAGTTTAACTTTGGTTGTGAATTGTAAACTGCATCTGGGTCAAGCTATTTTACTTTTAACACACAAAATTGTGCAAAATAAATGTTTGTTCAAATGTTTTCCCAAAATCTCAAATACCCCAGTGACATAAGGATCATTTTTAAAAGGCCAACAGCACCCTAGGTGCTATGCTGAAGTACAATGTTTCTGCATAGCCCGTAAGGTGCTATTGTTTTTTTTTTAACAATAAATCTTTATTGAGATGAACAGGGCAACAAGACACAGCGAGGTCAACAAGTCATCAACAACACACTTTTCCAAAGAGCAATACAGACATAACCCAATAAGCTATAATTTTCACATTCTCATACCCACTTTTACATCTGGGTGAATTGACTCTCTTGCCCCCTCTAACGGATGTGTCTCACTGCCTCTGCCCAGCAGCTTATCTATTATAGAACAAGGGAAGGCTAAAGGGATGGGAAACAAGGGGGGGTAAGAATGGGACCCCCCCCCCACCAGGGGCCAAGGGAGGGGTACCGGGCGGAGGAGCGAGGAGGAGGGAGGAGGAGGGAAGAGAGATCAAGGGAGGAGACAGGAGGGATGGGCCGCCGTCCACCCCCCAGCCCGCCGCCCGCCAGGGCTGCCCTCAACAATGCCTCCAGAGAGCCCACTGGCAATCAGGGGCCCGAGTCGCGCGGTCAGTGTTGGGCACCCCGCGTCGATGTCGCCCTCCAAACATCTCCTCGGCCAGCTCAAACTTCATTAAAGTAGACCAACACCCAGGATTTTGACTATCCTGGGTCTTGGTCCACTTCGGTGGGGCACCCCCGATCGGGGTGCCCCACTGTGTGAAACCCCCCCGAACCCCCCGAACAACTCACCTCTCCCCGCTCCCAGCGCCGACGGACAAGCCGCGGACAAGCGGCTCCTCCGCCGCCGCCTCCCGCGCGTCCCTCTGTGAATGGCCGGCGCGGGCACGCACGCACGTCTAGAGGGGCGCGAGGGAGGCGGCGGAGGCCGGCCGCCGCCGAAGATAGGGTAAGGAGTTTGGGGTGTTTGGGGGGGTTTCACCCCGCGGGACATCCCGATCTCTGATGTCCCGCGGGGAGGGAGGTGATCGGCCCGGGAATCTTATAGATTCCCGGGCCGATCACCCGTGGGTGTTGGTCCACTTTAAGCAATCTCTTGCAGTCATCCGATTCTGTGAACAGAGTCCACTGCAGCCATAGGTGCCAGTGCCTCTCCTCTGTGCGTCTGAGGAGAGCCATCAGGTCTTCCATTCGCCTGATGTCCTCCATGCTCCATCCAGTCACTAATGGAGGGTGGCGCGGAGGACTTCCATTGGGCTGGTATGCATGCCCTAGCTGTGTTCACCAGGTGGATGGACAAAGATTTCCTGTATTTCCCAACCGAAGGTGCTATTGTTTTAAACATTTAGTTTAAATGGGTATTTTAAAAAATGTTCCCCTTCTAGCTCACCCCTTCTAGCTCCACTCAACCACCCAGCTTCACCATTCCATCCAGGACCTGATCAAGAGAGGTGGAGACCCATGAGCTCCCAGCTCTAACTGCCCACCCAAAGCTACACTCAACTATACCCCCACAAAACTCCATTTATCCACCTCATGATCCCAGCTTTGCACACCCACCCCTCTCCTTGCATCACTCGCCCACACATTCCATCCTCACTTACCACCCAGCTTCCCTTCTTCAAGTGGATCCTGATTTGGAATGTCCAACATGCACAGGCTCTTTTCCAATCAGCACACTATGCTGTGCATATTAATGTACGGCATAGAGCTCTGTTTGACAACAGAGCCTAGCACAGAGAGTGGGAAGTACCCGAATACCCAGTTTTCCTGCGGTCTGACGTGTGATCCCTATGGGCAGGCTGATTCATTATTAGCGTCAGGTATCGGCAGATGAGCGACTGTACAGCGGCGCTAAGAGCAACCGCTAGTATACGCTGTGATCGGCTATCAGGCGCTGTAACAGAGCGTAGTAACCTGGCCGACATTGAAGAATGTGATGTATGTTGGGCGCTCTAACGCTAGTACAGCGCTGCAGGGAGCAAAAGGTAGCGCCAGCTCATTGCGACCGACTCTCAGCGACTCACATCATATTCAACAAAAAAACAGACACACACAGCGTCGGCGCTCTGGATCTGGTCGCTATAGCATTGAGCGGCAGACACTGTGTGATTAAAGTCTGTTTTTGAACACATATCCACCGGCAACAAAGCGAAAACACATGGAATGACATTATTGTAACATTGTGACATTAACACTTTAATGCCAGACCTGTAATGACAATTCTGCATATAAATATAAAAAATCTAAAAAGTTTTCAAAAAAGACTCTTTCTAGGCCAGGAGAGGTCACACAATTATATGAGAGAAAAAAAAATAAAAAAAAATAAAAAACCCTGTTTAAACCGAAGAAAAGGAACGTCCATTGAAATGTATGGGAGAGTGACCGGTAGAGACAGGTAATACCTGGCGCTCTGGAAGCTAGCGTGCCGGCGCTATACACTGAGCCACCTGTAATGATGAATCGGACACTACATGGCGCTGTTAGAGGCGCTCACCAGATTCTCTATCATAAATGTGGTATCGCGTACAGCGCCTGACGTTCACCAGACACTGCCTGCCGCTATGAGGCACTACCTGCCGCTATCCCTTCATGAATAAACCCCTTAGTGTCAAGAGAGAGCCGTGCATATTGATTAGCGGCATAGAAAGCTGAATGGAGAGGCAGTGGCAGACAGGCTTCCCTCGGCTAGAAGGATGCCGGGGATGCTGCTATGGCCTCCAAAAGGTTTTACTGCAATCCTGGGGATTTCACATATCAATTTGGGATGCCCCCCATAAAAGGAAACCACAGGCCAGGGCCAGCTCCAGGTTTGTGGGGGCCCTTGGGCAGGAGAGTCTTAGTGGGCCGCAAAGTAGTGAGTCACATGATGTCACCTTTAAGCTCCGCTGCCACAAATGGGTCATCTTCTGCTGCTTATCGCCCTCCAGTTTTTATTGTCTTCCCTAGAGCTGCCAATCATCCTCTAGTCCTTATTGCCTTCCCTATGCCCACCAATCGACCCTTCAGTCCCTACTGATTGCTCAGCTGCCACTAAAGACTTCATCATTGCTTGTCACCTGGTTCTCGCCACCTTCTGAGCTTCCATCAATTTCCCTCCATTCCATGTCACCTTCTCCAATGTTGCTGATCAGCCCCTGTTGCTGAGACCAGCCATAAGCAGGTCTGCACACAACACCCGGCATTCTGTGATTCGAGTCCACTGTAAAATAATACCATGGCCAAGTGTGAGCCTGAGTGGGCCCCTAAAGATGCCAGGGCCCCTGGCAATTGCCCAGGTCTGCCCTGTGCTGGCCCTGCCACAGGCCCTAGAGCAGTAGTCCTCAAACTTCCTCCTCAAGGGCCGAGACAGGCCAGGTTTTGCAGCTCTCTATGCTGATGCACAGATGTAATAATTAGGGCTGAGCACCAGTTAATTCACCTGTGGAGTAGCGTGGAGAGCTGCAAAACCTGGCCTGTCTCGGTCCTTGAGGCGGAAGTTTGAGGACTACTGCCCTAGAGTCTTGAAGGCTCTAGGCCAGTGGATGCTCCCCTTTAAATTGACATGTTGATTTTAATATTTTCTTGAAAGGAAGGCAGCATGACCAGCCTGTAGGAAAACACGAATGGCAGCTCCTTGCTCCTCGCTGCACTGTCCCTTTAAGGTCACCTGGCTGAAGCACAGAGCTGTGTAGCACAGGACCCAGCATGTCACCCGATGTATAGCAGCAGCTCATTCTGCTAATATTCTGTCATGTCCGTTCAGCGGGACATTTTATTATGTTAACGCCCCTTATGTAAAGAGCTGGCCTGCCAGGAAATGGTCCTGCAAGTGCTGATCTTACCCCATGAGCAGGATGAATGAAAGGTGTTTGGTGGCAGCGGCTACCAATTATTCTGGATTTCAGTGTGTCAGCTCTGGGATCCATAAAGGCCTCTAAACATAACACCTAGATTGTGCTGTCACAGGGCTAAACGTGACGAATGTTCAGCGGCGAGCGGCACGCGGGCAGGAAATCTGTGTAAATCCTTCAGCATTGCCGGGTGACAGAATGGAACACTCGCATGGCTAATATTTTCACTCACTATATATGATTTTTTTATTAGTGTTGAAATGAACAACTAAAAATATTGTTGGGGGAATAAACCAAGAAAAACAGTCTGCATGCTGAATGCGATCCTGTTTAATGGCTGATGGATAAACTGGTTCAAAAATGCCCTGCAGGTACACTTTAAAGTGGACCAACACCCAGGATTTTGACTATCCTGGGTCTTGGTCCACTTCGGTGGGGCACCCCTGATCGGGGTGCCCCGCTGTGTGAAACCCCCCCGATCACCCGAAAAACTCACCTCTCCCCGCTCCCAGCGCAGACGGACAAGCAATCTGACAGTCCCGGACAAGCGGCTCCTCCGCCGCCGCCTCCCGCGCGTCCCTCCCTCCCTCGCCGCCGCCGCCTCCCTCGCGCCCCTCTAGGCGTGCGCGCGCCCGCGTCAAGAGGGACGATAAGGTAAGGGGGTTTGGGGGGATGTCCCGCGGGGAGGGAGGTGATCGGCCCGGGAATCTTATAGATTCCCGGGCCGATCACCCGTGGGTGTTGGTCCACTTTAAAGGGACAGCTTAGGTAACTGAAAAAAAAAACGGAGGGGTTTATTCATCAAGGGATAGCGGCAGGTAGTGCCTTGTAGTGACAGGTGGTGAACGCCGGGCGCTGTACGCAATACCACATTTATCAAAGCGATTCCGGTGAGCGACTCTAACAGCGCCATGTAGCGTCCGATTCATCATCACAGACGGCTCGCCTTATACCGCCAACGCGCTCTGCCTTCCAGAGCTCCTGGTATTACCTGTCGCTACCTATCACTTTCCCATACATTTCAATGGATGTTACTCTTCTTCTCTTTAAACAGGGTTTTCTTTTCTTTTTTTATCAAATCATTGTGTGATCTCTTCTGGCCTATTAAAAGTCATTTTTGAAAACTTTTTGGATTTTAAATATTTTTATGCAGAGTTGTCATTACAGGTCTGGCATTAAAGTGTTAATGTCACAATGTAATAACAATGTAATTCCATATGTTTTTGCTTTATTACTAGTGGATACATGTTGAAAAACCGACTTGAATCACAAAGCGTCTGGCGCTCTGGGCTACAGCGACCCGATTTTGAGCGCGGGCGCTGTGTGAGGCTGTTTTTTTGATGAATATGGTTTGAGTCGATCACACTGACTAGCCGCTACCGTTCGCTCCCATATAGTACTGCACTGGTGTTTTAGCGACTCACACATCAAATTCATCAATGCCGGCCAGCGACTGAGGCGCTCTGTAATAGCGAACCATAGCCGATCACAGCGACTACTAGCGGTCGCCCTGAGCTCCTCGCTACAGACGCTTATCTGCCGGTACCTGGCGCTAGTAATGAATCAGCCTCAAAGCTTGCTTACCTGTGGGTCATGGCCCGTTTACATGAGCATAGAAATGGACCATTCGCTCAGCGACGATCATACAAATCTTCTGTGATTGAACGACTGCGTTCAGATGCCGAGGTTTGTTGGTTAAAGTGGACCAAAACCCACACCCTGCTAGATTACCTTCCCCTGGGACATCCGGAATTGGGATGCCCCGCTATGTGAAACTCCCCAGGTCACTCGAAAACTCACCTGTCCAATAGCGCATGCGCGAACATCCCCGCTACCCCTTTAGCAGGGCGTGTGCTGGCACCAGGCATTTGTGAATTGCTAGTGCCGGCACGCTCCCTCTTAGAGGGTAGAGGAGGATGCGGCCACCAACATGCTCGGATCCACTCGCCCTAGACAAGCTCTTAGAGGTCGCAGGAGTGGTTCAGAGCGTGCTGATTGGACGAGAGCACAAGCATGTGCCGTAGAACTGGGAAGGGTGAGTCCAACCTGGTCAAGGACCAAAACTCAGTATAGTCTAAAACGTGGGTTTTGGTCCATTTTAAAGAGGAGCCCTAAGCTTTTTGTAACCCTGCAGTCACTCCTCCCCCACCCTGTGCTAAGCCCAATTTTTGCATTAAAATAAAAAACTTCACTTGATAACCAAAATCATCCCCTGATTCTCTGAATGGCAGCCGTAGCCCTGAGTGACAGTTGGACTTGGGTGAATGACCAGTAAAGTCCCACTGCTGCATGGGACTGGGTGACAGCCCCCGCATTCTCTCCAAGATGGCTGCGACCAGGACCCGAGGTTACCTAGAGACTTCCACTTTAAGTGATGTGCCCCCTACTGTCAATCAGCAGGAGGGATGCACCAAGCCAAACAAGGGAGCGCAATGTCTGCACCAAGCCAAGCAATAAAACCAGAAGGCTGCACACAGCAGAACCAAGCCGTGGGTTGGCTGGTGAGTGAGATATGTTGTATTGCCTGCGCAGGGAATTTAAAGCCCTCATGGAATAAAAATGTTCAGCAGTTGAAGAGACAGTAAAGTTAGAAATAAAGTTTCTTTGAGCTCCCCTCCAATGCTCCATCACTGTGGGGGGTTAAAAAAAAAATGAACTCACCTGGTCCATGCACCCAACACGTTTCCTTGGCACGCTGGGTGGCCACAGCAGTGAGGCTGCACAGACTCAGTGTCCCCTGGGCCCAGTGATCTGAATGTGGTTGGGCATGCTCACAGCTGAGTCTGTGCGGCTTCACTGCAGCCCCTAGTGGGAATGCGTTGGGAGGGGCAACTTCATTTCTAACTTGTTTCTATTACCCCACCCTACAAATGTCAAGGGAATAGACATTCATTTGTAGGCAAACTAGACAGGACTTCCTCCACCCCCCCCCCCCCCATTCACACAGTGAATAGAGGGTGCCACTTTAATCACTGTAGAATTTAAGGCGTTCCCCTTTAAAATCGACCAAAACCCCCAATCTGGGGT
This sequence comes from Gastrophryne carolinensis, assembly GCA_027917425.1. Taxonomy (NCBI): domain Eukaryota; kingdom Metazoa; phylum Chordata; class Amphibia; order Anura; family Microhylidae; genus Gastrophryne; species Gastrophryne carolinensis. Next base: position 385,704,704 of record CM051239.1, read on the forward strand.
GCCCTACTGTGTGAAACCCCCCAGGTCACCTGAACAAACTCACCTCTTCCCGGTCCTATGACGCATGCTTGTCTGCTGCCTCGCTATCCTTTTACCGTGAGCGTGCCCCCACCGGCCATTCCCACATGCCTAGTGCAGGCACACACCCTGCTAAAGGGATAGCGGGGATGCGCCTGCTGCTCACGCATGCGCCGTTGGACTGGGAACAAAGGTGAGTTTTCAGGTGACCTGGGGAGTTTCACACAGGGGGAGCGAGTATGTCTGCCCTGGAGTCTCATAGACAAGGCTGGCTCCAGGTTTATGCGGGCCCTTGGGCGGCATGGTCTCATTGGGCTCCTTTGTGGTGAAGAGTCACGTCACCGATCTGGATGCCCCCTAAGGATCATGCTATTTGGACCAAAACTCTAGTTTTGGTCTGCTTTGAAGTGCACCAAACCCCTTTATACCTGACCTTGGAGTCTAAATGAATCTAGATTCTCCTGATGCCCCTGTGTGTGACCCCCTTTTATTCATTACTTTCCTGGAACTGGTGAATGCATTGTGGGATCACCAGTTTGAGTTAACAGCCAAACCAGGGTGGCTCTTTCACAAACAGGGGCATCCCAAATTGAGATGCCCCTGTAAAGCGGACCAAAACCCAGGGGTGGAATTGCTTACATAGTGGGTATGCCAGAAATCCCAGGGGGTTTCACACAGTGGGGTATCACAGATTGGAATGCTCCAGGGATAGGAAATCAGCTGGGGTGGGCAACTTAAAAGCAGAACAAAACCCAGCACTTCCTCCCCTGGAACTAAATCGAGATGCCCCATTGTGTGGAACCCCTCCGTTCGAGGAGATGTGGGCATCAGCTGTGCCCTCCCAGTCCGACGCCCGCCAAGCGTCGTCGCACACCCCAAAGGCCAGCCCTGTCAGTGGGTCCCCACCCCCAAAGGTTGGGGGCCCCCGGCAGCTGCCCTGCCTGGCCGGGTGCTGACGCCAGCCCCGCTCATAGACTCCAGGGTGGGTTTTGGTCCTCTTTAATCTTGACAAGCTACAACCTGTATAAATATCTGTACAGTAAGTTCAGCCATCCGTTCACAGTGCCTGGCTCAGGTTAATGCCATTTCAGGTTGTCCGAACCCCCATGCCCAATGGCCTACCATGAAATATACAAATAATAAGTGCACCCCTACCAAATTGTGATATAAAAATAAAGGTCTTGTATCTTTGTATACACAGTTCTTATCTGTTCCAGAGAGGTGAAGCTGGAAGGCTCAAAGGATAGACATTGTTACATCCAACAGAAGCCCATGAATATGAGATGCCGATCTCCCTGTCTGGCCTTTTTTTTTGCCTCCTTTGACTTATCTTAGCTTTTTTCACCCATGCTTGTGTCTTTTATTAGTAACACTTTGAACTTGTGATCTAGGTTTATTGTTCTTTTAAATACCCTCTATTAACCCTGATTAACCAAAATGAAAACACACCCACCCACCAGCCTGCGTCGGATTATTTGGTGTGGAATGTAGGCGCCATGGGTAGAAGCAGCGAGCGTCGCTACAGACTACACAGAGTGCGTCATGTGTTAGAAGTCACATAAACACCTTAATACCCACAGTGCCCGCCCCCTCATTAAACTATTATTATTCTCTTTTATGTATTTTTCCAGCGCAGAGACACACAAGGTAAAATAAATACCTATTTTCAGCAGCAACCAAGAAGTGGGGTGACAGCTAAATCAGCGCCACTGTAGACCAAGCATCTGCACGTTAGGGAGGTTTTAAACAAATTGGTCCGGATTTATCATAATTGTCTTTTTATTTTAATGTCTTAATATTCAAATTAGCATATAGTCACCTAGTCCATGGGCGAATTACTCTACTGATGAGCTAACAATAGACTATGGCCCTTATTTATCAAGGGCTAGCGCCAGGTAGTGTCTGACGGGCGCCAGGTACCGCCAGCTATCGGCGGCTACCGAATCAAGTACGCCCAGCGGCGGTCACAATGACACATTTATCACGCTAAATGAGGCTAGCGCCGGCGAGAGCGCCAGCTAGCGCGGGATTCATCATGTAGCCGACTGCAACGAACAGCGCCGCTGCTAATCCCATCACAGCGACAGGTATGACCTGGCGCTCCCTGGCGTGGTCCAATGCATTTCAATGGAGCAATCTTTAAATAATCATAATTAATTGCTATTAATGTTGTTTTTTTTTTTTTTTTTTTTAATGTCAAAAATTCTGTGACCACTTCTGCAATGTTAGGTTTTTTTTTTAAGTTAAAAAAATAAAAAATAAAAATTGTGCAGCAGAATTGATATTACAGGTCTGATATTCATGTATTCATATTACAAAATGTTTAGAAAAACTTGTATAATTTTTACATAGAAAAAAATGGTTGTTTGGGGGTTAAAAACTACTTTACACACATCGCCGCCAGCGCTCTGGGGTTTAAACAAGGAATTCACAGCACGAGAAATTTTTGAGCGTGATTTGTTAATGAATATGCTGGGAGCCGTTCGCTCTGGCCATTCGCTGTCAGGCGCACCCATACAACGCGGAACCTGTGAAACAGCGACCCCTAACCCCGTATTCAACATTACCGCACACCGACTGAGTCGCTGTCAACAAGCAAACCCCGGCCAAGCACAGCGAATACTAGCTGGCGCTGTGAAAATCACGCTACTGGCGCTCATCTGTCGCTACCTGGCGCTATTAATGAATCGGCCTCCAGGTCACTATGGTGCAGGTTCCCTTGCTAACTGTGGGCAGGGGAAAACGGCCCAGACCAGCCAAGTTAGGGACATGATCTAAGAAGTGTCTGTCAGGCTGATTCATTACTTGCGCCAGGTACCGACAGATGAGCGTCTGTAGCGAGGCATTGAGAGCGACCGCTAGTAGTCGCTGTGCTCGGCCATAGTTCGCTATTTCACAGCGTCTCAATCACTGGTCGGCATTGATGAATATGCTATGTGAGCTCTAACACCAGTACAGCGCTGTATGGGAGCTAACGGTAACGCCAGCTCAGTGCGACCGGCTCACACCATATTCATAAAAAAATAGCCCCACACAGTGCAGGTGCTCAAAATTGGATCGCGGTAGCCAAGAGCGCCAGAGGCTGTGTGATTAAAGTCTGTTTTTGAACATGTATCCACTAGTAACAAAGCGAAAACATGGAATTACATTGTTATTACACTGTAACATGAACACTTTAATACCAGACATGTAAGGACAATTCAACAAAAAAATATTAAAATTCAAAAAAAGTTTTCAAAAATAACTTTAAATAGGCCAGGAGAGGTGACACAATTATTTGATTGAAAACATTTTTTTTTACATAAAACCCTGTTTAAAGAGAATAAAAGGATCGTCCACTGAAATGTATGGGAGAGCGACAGGTAGCGACAGGTCTGTCTGTGAGGATGAATCGGTCGCTACATGTCGCTGTTAGAGTCTCTCACCGGATTCGCTTTGATAAATGTGGTATTGCGTACAGTGCCCGGCGGTCACCCTTCGCTACCTGTTGTTACCTGTCGCTGCCAGTTGTTACCTGGCCTATGGCTTGATGAATAAAGCCCTGTGTCATTAAAGAGGAACTTTGGAGGCCCTGGAGTCTAAAAGATTCTTGGGCCGTCCAAGTTCCTGTCCTCGGGGCTTTCCGAATTAGGATGCCCCACAGTGTGAAACCCCTCAGATGCCTAGATCCACTCACCTTCTCCTGAGCCCTTGCCGCATCATTGCACTGCAGCTCTAGTCGTGTGCGCACCTGCTCCTGGCCATTTTGAATCAGCGGCGTGGGCACATCTCGGCTGCAAGGTGAGCGGCGAATGTGGCTGGTGGTGCACTCGGCTCACTTTGCCATCGCTCGGGTGCTTAGCCATCCAGGCAGCTTAGCCGTCAGTGGGAGGGGGGGGGATGCCCCGCTGTGTCAAACCCCCAGGTCGCCCAAACAAACTCACGTCTTCCCGGTCCTACAACGCATGAGCGGCCGATTGTCCAATCAGCGCGCTTGGATCCGCTTGAGCCCCTTCGTTCAGGAGCTCGTCTAATGCGAGTGGATCTGACCCTCCCCCACTACCCTCTAACAAGGAGCGTGCCTGCGCCGGCCATTCACAAATGCGCCCTGCTTATATTCAAAGCCTATGCACAGAAACAGTATATCTGTATTGTCTCTGTGTATGTATTTAAGCTATGCATAGTTTAAGCTAGTATAGGTTATGCTTATTTAAAGCAGACCTTCACTCTGAATAAGAGTCTATCTTATATGTTTCCCACACCATACAGATCGCCCACATTAAAAATCATCCTACCTGCATCTACTGCATGTTATGAACCTTTAAACATCCAAGATGGCTGCTCATGTAACATCAGGCAGCCTGCAAACAGGAAGTGTCTTCTGACTGTGTCGCTCTGCATTCTGGGATTGCTGTCCTTTCCCTGACCCCAGCTCTGCTTTGTCTGTGCAAAGCACAGCTATAACCCCCACCCCCTGTACTTTATCCCACTCTCCTCAGTATGTGATGTATGTGAGTCAAGATGGCAACGCCCGTATCCTAGAGTCCTGAACAGAGTTGCAGCCCGGTGGGGGAAAGAAGAATGCGCAAGTGACTAAAAAATTTTAGATGCTGGGGAATAGTTTTTTAAGGGTTTGGGCTTTTCATTAAATCATGCTAAAGGTCCGGTTCAAGGTTTTGGTGTTGAAGGCCCTCAAGGCCACTGGGACCAGGGATTGTCCATCGATAATATTATGGGCCAGTCCAAGCTCAAGCTTTAATACACAAATACACAAATTGCCTACACCCACTATCAGGGCCGGCGTCAGCACCGGCAACCCGGTTTTGGTCCTCTTTAAACATACTAGATGTTTTTGGTCCTGTGATCTGATGTGGGGGGTGTATCCCTCTTTCAGGCATAATGTTTATCTATTGGGATTTTTTGTTTTACCTTAATTTAAGTCAATGGGGGATACAAAGGATGAACACATTGAACAGGTGTCTATTTTCAGCCTAACTAATGATGTCACTATGATTCATATTTAGAATAACTTGTATTTTTGCCCTGTGCTCATGTGTATGGCCATAAGGAGCCGCGGGACAATGCCCGGTGGGCCAGACTGCTTTCTGGCCAGTTGGGCTGCTGCTTTTAACACCCACATTCAATTCCTGCCCCTTTATTCTCCCTATCAGCCCCCTGTACCCAGCCCCACAGTACCCACAAGCCCCCAATGCTATAGCCCCCGCATCATGGTTGGGAGGCCTAAGCAGGGATGTTTGGGGCCGGCCAGGGCCTGGTAAAATCTAGGGCTGATTTCTGGCCCTATTCCACCGCTGCTTATGTGTGTATTTACTTTGCATAGTTACTTTTTTATTTGGACTTTGTGCTGCAATTTTTCTAGGGTGGGATTATTTTATATGTATGGGCAATAGAGCCCGGCTCCACAAATCTATCTAGATGTTATCCTGCGACGGCATGCTTCTTGTCTCACGCGGGAAGATTAACTGGAGAAGACAGTGAAAGCTCCATAAAGTTATAGAAAATAAGGTTTTTAATAAGTTATTGGATTTGGCTAAATTGATCTTTCTTCTATTGTCTGTGTGCGCTCTGGATAGCAGACTCTGGTTTCATCCTTGGCTCAGGTTCATAAAATAAATGTGAGTCACATTGTTCATTTTAAAAATCATGAATACCCCAGAGGCTATAACACACAGAAAACATACAATAAAATAGATATTTACAGCTGATCCACATTTACGCTCCCTTAGGACATAAATCCAGCTACACTGATGACTTTGCCAAAAACCAGAGCCTTAGATGAGCTCTCCTCCGAAAGCTAATGAGTGTGTTAGAGGATCTTTCAGTCACTATTTAATGAGACCTAATTAGCAACAATAAGTACAGATCATTTTTACAGATCATCCCAGTGTCAGATTTGGATGCCTGGGGCCCACCAGTAAAACTGACTGGAGGCCCATCCCACACTTAGGCCCTTATTTATTAAAGAATAGCGACAGGTAGCGACTGGTGAGCGGCCGGTAATGACGGGCCCCGTCACGAGAACGCCGGCTCCCCACCACAATCACACATTTATCAAGCCAATCCTGCTTAGCGACTGAGATAGCGCCATATATCATCATTCAGCATTATTCCAGCCTCAGCCCACAGCGCCAGTGTCCGACCTTGAACAGCGACAGGTATGACCGCTCGCTACCTGGCGCTCTCCAATGCATTTCAATGGAACAATCTTTAAATATTAAAAATTAATTGTTATTCATTTTTTTTTTTTTAAATGTGAAAAATTCTGTGACCACTTCTGCCATTTTAGATGGGAAGGGGAAAAAAAAATTGTACAGAATTGATATTACAGGTCTGATATTAATGTATTCATATTACTAAATTATTTAAAAAACTTGTTTTTTTTGGTTTCCAAAAATATGGTTGTTTGGGGGTTAAAAAACTACTTTTAACACATCGCCTCCAGCGCTCTGGGGTTTAAACATGCATTTTACAGCGCAAGAATTTTTTGAGCGCGATTTTTTAATGAATATGGTGGGAGCCGGTCGCTAGGGCCAGTCGCTATCATGCGCTCCCATACAGCGCGGAACCTGTCAAATAGCGACTCCTCACCCAATATTCAACATTACGGCAAACCGGCTGAGTCGCTATCAACTACCGAACAACGGCCAAGCACAGCTACTACTAGCGGGCGCTCTGAAAATGCCGCTCCAGTCGCTCAACTGTCGCTACCTGACGCTATTAATGAATCGGCATCCCCGATGCAAGTATCACTGGCTTATATTCAAAGCCTATGTACAGAAACAGTATGCCACCTGTATTATCTCTGTGTATGTATTCAGGATGCCACAAATAAACTAGGCATAGTTAAGGGTTTGGTGTTAAAGGCTCTCAAAGGAGCCACTGGGACCAGGGGGCCACCGAAAACACTGTGGGCCAGTCCGAGCCTAGCTCATACACATATTGCTCACATCCACTATCAGGGCCAGCGTCAGCACCCGGAAAGCCTGGTAAGCTGCCAAGGGCCCCCACCCCCAGGGGGGCCCACTAGCAGCTGGCACAAAACTGTAATAGAAAAAAACCTTTTACTCACCTGCGGCCTCTCGTATTTTGCCCTCACCTCACCACGGAAGAGCCCGGGGACTCTTCCGTGGAGAGTAGAGGACGAAATACATCTTCTCCAGCACTTCCTCAATCACCCAGCCGCTAGCTCCACCTTTTTTTTCACATCCGCCCCAAGAGGCACAGTAGCGCCGGGCAAGCAGAGATGAGAGGATCGATGACGGCTGCCGGGTGATCGGTGGAGGAGGGAAAAGGGATCACAGCCCCTCTCACCCCCTCCACTGATCGACTGGCAGCTGTCATCGGAGCTTGTGGGAATGGATGGCCGGGGGACAGCAGAGGATCGGAGGTGAGTAAAGTAAAAAGAAAACTAATAAATGTAATTTCTTCTCTATGCCTGTGTCTTTTTTTACTGTTAACCCTTTGTGAACTGGTAAGGGGTCAATGAGACCCCTATACCAGTTCACAAGGCTTAGGCCAGTTCACTAAGGACTTGCCATTAACCCCTAGCCCCCCCAATTACCTGCCTCCCCAAAGCCCAGGGGGAACAAAAGAGTCCGTCCCATTTGGCTTTGCGGGTTTGTAGCCGGTAGGGTGGGGGCTACCAAAGCTAGCACCTGCGCCTTGTTTCTACAAGCCCCATAGCTGGTCCCCGGGCTAGTTGTGCTGGGTAGGGGGGGCACCATGTAATTCTTTTCTGTATTTAGGGTTTAACACTTAAAATTTCCCCCAAAAATGGGGTGCCCCCCCCCCAAGGAGGGAAGACCCTATGCCATTTTTTTTAAATTAACCCCTTATGTTCTGTCGGCCAGAAGGTATAAAATGCTTCCAGCAGCAGCAGGAGTGCAGAAGCCAAAGTGATTGGCGAGGTACAGAGTGTGAAAATAATTTTCAATTCATTCAACCCTTCATGAACTGGTACCCACAAGGCTTAGGGACTGGCAAGTGCGAACAGCTCATACAGCGGCCGCATCCCTGCTATCCCTTCAGCAGGGACGCTTACTGGAAGAGAGGCTGCGCATGCGCTGTAGGACTGGGGAAGTGACATTGGGCGATCTGGGGGGTTTCACACAGCAGGGCATCCGCGATCAGCATGGACCAAAACCCGGGATTCTGGGTTTTGGTCCACTTTAAAAGATTTTTACAGGCAAAAAACTATACCCACCACCAATGCCCAGATCTTACCAAGAGTGGAGAAAGAGCGCCCCGTCTAAGATGGCAGCCATGGACGTGCCTGGTTTATGTCCTTCGACACACCCACTCTATTAATTGCAACGGCGAGAGGGGGCCTCTAAAAAGCATTTGCTGTATTTGGAATTTCAGCTTTAAAACATGAAAAGCACTGCTGTATGTGAAATACTTTTGAGCCTATATCCAAAGTGCCACAAGCAAAGCCCCCTCTGTCACACAGAACTCAGGCCTTAGACACGTCCTGGCTAAACGCCCCCGTATATCGGAGTATATGCGTATGAAGAAATGCCATGGTGCCAGGCTCGTGAAGCCTAAAAGGCTTGCAAAGCCTTTTCCAATTTCCTGAAGCCAGTCTGACCATGTGCGTCTTTGCTAACACTTTCAAGCATGAGTCTGTAAAGAAAAAAGAAATAAAAAATCAAAGGAGCCATAAGTGGAAATATGAGCTCTGGCCATGCTCTAAAACTTTTCTGGGTTCATTACTGCTTACAGCGGAAGAATTTACCCCCCCCCCCCCCACACCGTCTCAAGCCAGCATGATTTGGGAATCCTAACTGGCACTGGCACAGGCTGCTGCTGGAATATTAATTGGAAAATCTAATAAATGACTCTCATCCCTTTCAGATGTGCCACCGAATTTCAAACAAGCTCCGTGCTCTGGACACGCCACTCTGCGCAGTGCCAGCACGGGCAGGCCGAGGACATTTAATAGCCAGAATGTCATTTTCACATGCCAGATCTGGCTCTTAAAGCAAGGCTACAGGAAGATTGTTTTCTAAAGTTGAGACTCTCTTGTAAATCAACACCAAAACTAAAAACAGATTACTGGTAGGTCTACTCAAATAATCCCCATTTACTGTTTAATGTGCCCCTATGTTATAATGACATTCTATTTAAAAGCAAAGGGTTATGTAAGCTGCAAAGCCCTGGAACTGGAAAATAAATCTTGTTAAATCAGAATATCATACACAGCAGGTTACACTGGATACATGTTTTCTTTTTCTTTTGCATGTGGATCACTAATTAAAGTGGACCTAAATTCAAAGTAGTAGAACATGTCAGCACCCTGATAAGCACCTAATTAATGCTGAAGAATTTTAGCATATATTGAATTATAATATTTGAACTGTTATAAACTATGTAATTTGATTAAAGTCCCGAGGAAGTGGTTGGGACTCAGACCACGGAGTGCGTGGGGAGAACTCTTGGCTTTACATTATGGGATATAATCCTGAGACCCACAGCACTTAGGTGATGTTCTTGGATTTATTTGTTGTTACACTGTTTGCACTTTTGCCATTTTTTATGGGATTTATGAACTAGAATTTGCACATTGTTTAGCACAGTGGATGCATTTTATGTATGATTTGCACAAATAGAGGAGATTTTTGGCTATGAAATTGTTTATAATATTGATGTTGGTTAAAATTGGTTTGTGGGTCTGGGTGGGATGGGATGCCCCATATGTTGTTAGATTTTAATATTGTGTGTTATATGTAGTTTTTAGCTCATAATAAAGATTAATTCTTGGGATATTTTGACTATATGAATTGATTCATATAGGGCGCTGCGGTTTATGGTTTGCTCTCAGTGGTTGCTGGAGCCACATTAGAAAAATTGTTATGTACTTTGCTTTAATTATAATTATCGAATGTTGGCTTTTTCTATAATTATGGATCCTGCAGTGCAACCACAATCTTACACCTACTTTATTCCATTAAGAGGAGAGCTGTTGGACTTTTTACAAAATTCAAAGTTTTTTTTAATGTTCTTATGTGCATAGATAGCCACTGTATTATTGCAGGATGATAATATTTTCAGCGCTCCTCCAACTGCTGAAACATTTTAAAAAACGTTTATTGGTCATTAAAAATAAAATTCTGTGATTACTCACCTGTAGAATTGATATTATGAGTATACAGTACGTCTTGCTCCAGATAAGATTCATAACACACGGGTATTACTCAGCCAGATGGCGCTGGACGGCAGAGACATCGAAATTGGCTCCTCCCGGCCCCTCAAATACCAGGGACCTCCCACAAAATCCCCAGCATTGAAAAGCAGTTAACGAGAAGCCGGGAGAATTAAACAGAACCAAACTTGTAACTATAACAATGATAACAATCACCATACAGGGGATCCAGGATAATGTAAAACCAAGGGTGGGGTGGAGCAGGGCGTACTGTATACTCATAATATCAATTCTACAGGTGAGTAATCACAGAATTGTATTATTCTTAGTATACAGTACGTCCTGCTCCAGATAAGATTCATAACACATGGGACATCCAATAGCAGTGTCCATAAAGTAGGGTGGGATCCCCAAAGGTAACAACAGACAGATCAGACCACTGCCGCCTGCAGAACCTTGCGGCCAAAAGCAGCATCAGCTGAGGCCCTAACATCAACCTTGTAAAACTTTGAAAAAGTATGAACAGAAGACCAAGCAGCGGCCTTGCAAACTTGTTCAACAGAAGCCTGGTGCTGAAAAGCCCAAGAGGCACCAATAGCACAAGTGGAATGAGCAGTAAGGCGGAAGGGAGGATTCTTCCCCTTATCAGAATAGGCCTGAATCACAGCCTGACGGATCCATTTGCTGATAGTAGACTTGGCAGGTGCCAAACCATTCCTAGGACCAGAAGGGACCACAAAAAGGGCATCAGTTTTCCTGAAAGGTGCAGTAGCCACCAGATAGTACTTCAGACACCTAACCACATCCAAAGAATGCAAAACCCTCTCCTTAGCATTACTAGGATTAGGGCACAAGGAAGGAAGAACAATTTCCTGATTCAAATGAAAGGCAGACACTACCTTAGGCAGAAAATCTGGCTTGAAGCGAAACACCACCTTGTCCTGGTGTCTCTCAAAGTAGGGGGGCTGAATGGACAGCGCCACCAACTCAGAAACACGCCTAACAGAGGTGATAGCCACCAAAAAGACAACCTTGAGAGTAAGAATGGCCAGGGCAGCCTCCTGCACAGGTTCAAAGCGAGCACCCTGCAAGGCAGACAAGACCAAGTTCAAATCACAGGCAACATAGGCTTACGTGGGGGACGCACATGAGTAACCCCCTGGAAAAAAGTCCTGATCAGAGAATGCTGGGCAAAGGACTTCTGGAAGAAAACAGCCAGGGCAGAAACCTGACCCTTCAGAGTACTGAGTTGGAGCCCCATCTCCAACCCATGCTGCAGGAACTCCAGGATCCTGGGAATAGAGAACACACGACAGGGAAGAGACTTACAGGCTGATTCATCACTAACGCAAGGTAGCGACAGATGAGCGTCTGTAGCAGGCATTTTCAGAGCGCCCTCTAGTAGTCACTGTGCTCAGCCGTGGGTCGCTACTTCATATCGACTCAGTCGCTGTCCAGTAATGTTGAATAGATTGTGAGGAGTCGCTATTTGACCAGTACAGCGCTGTATGGGAAGGCATGTTAGCGACTGCTCATAGCGACCGACTCACACCATATTCAGCAAAAAAACAGCCTCACAAATCTCTGGCGCTGAAAAATGCTTCTCTGAAGCCCAGAGCGCAGGAGGCGGTGTGTTTAAAGTCTGTTTTTCAGCATCTTTCCACTAGTAACAAAGCGAAAACATATGGAATCACATTGTAGCAACATTGTAACATGAACACTTTAATGGCAGACCTGTAATGTCATTTCTGCAGAAATATATAAAAAATAAAAAAAATGTGAAAAACTGCTTATTCAATGCCAGGAGAGGTCACAGAATTATTTGAGATTTAAAAAAAAAAAAGAAAAAAAAAAAACCCAGTTTAATGAGAAGGAAAGGATCGTCCATTGAAATGTATGGCAGAGCATCAGGTAGCGAGAAGTCATACCTGGCGCTGTGCAAGGCTGAACGCCGGCGCTGTTCGCTGAGGCTGGGAAAATGATGAATCAGACGCTACATGGGCTTATCCCAGTCGCTAAACAGATTCTGCTTGATAAATGTGTAATTGCGTGCAGTGTCCGGCGTTCACCAGTCACTACCTGTCGCTACCTCTCATTAATCAGCCACTACCTGACGCTATCCCTTCATGAATAAGGCCCTTAGACTCACACCAGTCAATGTAGGCATGCCAAACCCTATAGTAAATGGAAGAAGAAGACTTCTTCCTAGCCTTTATCATGGTATCAACAACAGAGGCAGACAGCCCTTTCTCTATCAAGATGGAGGTTTCAGCAGCCAGGCCGTCAAAGCCAGAGTTTGTAAATTGGGATGCCGTAAGTGACCCTGAGTGAGCAGGTCTGGCACCCTGGGCAGAGCGTACTGATCTACTGCCAGCTGCTCCATGTCTGCGAACCACACTCTTCTTGGCCACCTGGGGGCCACCAGTATTGCTGGCACCCCCTCCTGAGCTATTTTGCGCAGGACCCTGCCCAACAGGGGGAATGAGGAAAGACATACAGGAGCTGAAAGTCCTGCCATGACATTGCTAGAGCATCCGTGGCCAAGGCCAGAGGATCCTGGGACAGGGAGACAAAGGCCGGGAGCTTCTGATTGTGACGGGACACAAGCAGATCCACATCTGGTTGGTCCCAACGGTGACACAGAGATTGAAACACCCTGTTGCAGAGGCGAGAGGTCCCCCTGCTCAGAGAGTCTGCCTGCAGATTCTCCACCCCCGGGATGTACACAGCAGTATAGAGATATGCAGGGAACATTGTTCTCCGCCCATGCCAGGATCAGAGACACTTCCTGGAGAGCCCTCTTGCTCTGGGTCCCTCCCTGATGATTGATGTAGGCAACTGCCGTCTGGTTGTCCGAGCGCACCTGAACAGGCAGGCCCCGAAGGTGATGAGTCAACTGAGTCAGAACCAACCTGATTTCCCGCAGTTCCAGAATGTTGATAGGTGTGTGGGCCTCCTGAGTGCCCCACCACCATTGGAACTGCAGGGACTTCCAGAACCCCCCCTCCCCAACCTGTCAGATTGGCATCCGTGGTGACCGTCTCCCTGAAGGGGGCCAGAAAGGATCTGCCCCCCAACAGGTTCCTGTAGTCCAGCTAACACGAGAGGGACCGCCTGACTAGGGGGGAAGCACAAAGACCTGGTCCAGGGACGCAGGAACCTTGTGGAGTTGCAGAGGCCTCATGTGAAACTGAGCATAAGGGACCACCTCGAAGCACGCCACCATCAGGCCCACAAGCCGCATTCCCTCCCTGATGGAGGGATGAGGACGAGATAGCAGGAACTGAACCTGCGCAATCAGACTGTCCACCTTCTGCTGAGGAAGAAAAATCTTCGCCTGAACTGTATCCAGATTCATTCCCAGGAAGGGAGTCACTACCAGCTGAGTATCCAACTCTGCCTGATGTAGGGACTGGGAAGTGATGAGAATGTCGTCCAGGTAGGGCAGCACGCGGATGCCCTGAGACCTGAGCAGAGACATCACTCCTGCCAGGACCTTGGTGAACACTCTGGGAGCTGAAGTGAGACCAAAGGGCAATGCCACAAATTGGTAGTGCTGACCCTCCAGAGCGAACCTGAGGAACCTTTGATGACCTGGAAACACAGGAATATGAAGATAAGCATCCTTGATGTCCACAGACGTCATGAAGTCCCCTGGACGCAGGGAACTCAGGGAACTGATGGCAGAGCGCAGAGTTTCCATGCGAAAGCGCCAGCACCTGACAAATTTGTTGAGGATCTTCAAGTCCAGGATGGGCCTGACTGGCACGGTGAAGAGGTTGGAATAGAAGCCCTTGCCCCTTTCTCGTAAAGGGACTTGACAGATGACCCCCAGCTCCAACAGGCTTTGCACCACCAGCACTAGAGCCTGAGCTGACACAGGGTCCTGAGAAATCCAGGATCTGATGAATCTTGGGGGGGGGGGCAGGCAGCAAAATCTATCTTGTAACCGGAGGACACTACCTCCTGAATCCACCGGTCTGAGACATGAAGCCTCCAGACGTGAGCAAAGTGCTGAAGACGTCCCCCCACCCGGATGAGTGAGGGCGCCCTGTAATGCCTGAGGGGGCTTGGGAGAAGACTTAAGCTTGGAGCCCCAGGACGCGCCAGGGCGACCACGTCCTCTGCCCCTACCCCAGAAATCTCCTCGGGCCCCGGTAAGGGAGACCCCCCTCCCCTGTCTGGCACCACGATAGGGGGAAGAAAAGGAGCCCTGACCCCGAAAGGGCAGAGACTGCCGCCTGCGCTGGGGTAACCTGCCTCCCTTAGCAAACAGGTCCAGGCGGTCCCCAAACAGGCGTAGTCCTTTGAAGGGAAAACCAGTGAGAGCTTTCTTGGCAGTGTTGTCAGCAGCCCACTGGCGCAGCCAAACCGAGCGGCGTATAGCCACGACAAGGGCAGAGGTTCTGCCACACATTCTAATGGTATCATCCAAGGCAGAGAGGACATAAAACACAAAAACCTCACAACGAGAGAGTGCATTAAACTCTTCACCAGACACATCATCAGGGGACCATCAATGGTAATGGCACAGAGGCACAGACTGGGCGCAGCGCCGTCCCCACATATGCAAAGGCATGGGACACCAGCTGATCAATGCACCGGTCCTCCGCAGCGTAGTAGAGTCAGGGGAGTGCATGGCAGAGGTGTTAGATAACCCTAGGACCGGGGCATCCACCTCAGGAGGAGATGACCAACACTTCACCACATCAGCAGGAAAGGGATACCTCTTATCCCAACTCTTAGGTACATCGGGAAGTCTGCTGGGACGCTCCCATTCCCTGAGCACAAGATTATTAAAATGGGCTTGCTCAGGAAATTCTAAACGTGGCTTAGCTGTATGAAACAATTCCCCCTGTTGCCTGGGGGCCGCAACTGGGGGAGAGATAGACAGAACCTCAAAAATCTGAGCCAACAGCTTATTAGTAACAGCTGGGGCCCATGGGGTCAGATCCAGAATCATCATGACCCCTGGGCCTCTCATCAGATGACTCCGAGTCAGAGAATAACTCCCCTTCCAAAGGGGTATAGCCAGACAGTTCCAAAAACTCATCAGCTTCCATAGGGAAAAGAGTGACATCAGGCGTTAAGTGCCGCTTTTTTGCAGAGGCCTTACGCGCTAGGGTATTAGCAAGCAACTTCTCAACACTAGCCAGTCTAGAAGACACATCAGGCTGAGAATCTCCACTTGTATGCAACTCAATGGGAGTCAAATTTAAGCTTGGGGGAGTAGGTGAAGCAATACGAGGCGCAGGCCCAGCTACTGGTAAACCAGGCTGCAGCGCAAGCACCTGCTGGGCACAAGGTATACAGACCCGCACATTGTCAGCACTAGTAGGGGACACCCCACAAGCTACACCCAGCCGGGCTTGTCCCGAAGGAACCCCGAGCACATTATCCTGAGACGCCTCCATATGGTGATTATAGCGGCACAATAGGCTGATAGGGATTCACGCTATAAAAGCAACCCGGGATGCCCCAATAGCCCGCTAGGGAAGTGGGAGTAAATTACACACTAGGCCTCAAGGTTTAATAACTAAATAGAGGGAGTAGGGCCGGGAGAAACCAAAAGAGGTTGGCCCGTCTGAAAGACATAAGCGAAGAGAACCCCGGACCGCGGTAGGTAGATGCCAGTCACGCAGCAGCCAGATCCAGAGAAAATGGTGCCGGGTATACCTCGAGGGGCGGGCCGCGGAGACAGTGACGCAGAACGCGCCAACCGTGGGCCCCGCCCCCCGAAGAGCGTGAAGCCACACACGTGACAAGCAGCCAATAACGGCGCACTAGCGCCTGAGGTAACGCCGCCGCTAAGCGCGGAGCACAGTGCAAGCGCGCCGCGGCAGCAAATTTTTTTTTAAAAAGCAACCAGTGCAACCAAGTCAGCGCGGCGACTGACACCAACCAATAGCACAATAATACAGTGAAGCACCAAGGCAAATTCATATACACCCCCCCCCCCCCGAGAGCTACAAGGGAGAGCGAGGGAAGACAGCGTCCACTTAACATAGGACCCACCGATAGACAGGGGCAAGGGGCAATAGGGCGGGGGGGGCATCCCATAGAGGCTCAGCATATGTCTATACCGCCTACCCTTTGGTGGGGGATTGCGGTGGAGCAGCGCTCCTAAGCACCTGACAGTGGTGCTGCCTACCATCACCCGGACCAGCGCAGCCAAGGCTGGGAGGCACATTAAGAATGAAACAGGTGGGAATAGTCCTACAGGGCCGCAGGCTAATATCCCCGCTCACCTGCAAGAAGAGAGAGCCATCTTCTTGTCCTTTGCAGTCCAGACTGCAGAGAAGATCTGGGGATTTTGTGGGAGGTCCCTGGTATTTGAGGGGCCGGGAGGAGCCAATTTCGATGTCTCTGCAGTCCAGCGCCATCTGGCGGAGTTATAACCATGTGTTATGAATCTTATCTGGAGCAGGACGTACTGTATACTAAGAATAAATCCTTTACACCCTGAACATAGACTGGACACGATGAAGGTATATCCCCAGCTACTAGTTTCATATGTAAACTCACCTTATATCAAGCATTGTATAATTGCGCACACATAGGGGAATTTTTCCACCCAATGAGACAAACACATGTGGTGGGCTACCCAAAATATGGAACCCGTGGAGCAGTTGGGAGGTTAAGTGTCTTGCTCAAAAGCATTTAAGTCATGTCCCCTATGATCACAAGGGGTTAAAGCGACACAGGAGCCACAACGGCTATATCAAAGACTCCAGGGCTTGCCACTAGTCTGCCCTGGGGCATCCTAAATCAGTATGATGTGTAAAATGCTTGTGTGAAACCCTTGGGGTTGCCGGTTAACTTAGCTTTACCAGCGGCTATCGCAATGCTGTGTCCTGCAGTAGCGGCATCCTGGGCATCCCTGTAGCTGTAGCGCACTCCCACGCCCAGCCATTCAGATAGGCTGGGAATGGGAAGATTCCAAATTTAACAGGGAACCAGAGATGTGGCCATTCGTCTGGCACACATCACCCAGCACTCTTGATATAAGCCAATCCCTACACACTGTGTCACTGTCTACATTAACAAACAAAACTCTTGCTAAGCCCCTCCCCACCTGAGAACCTTGAGCACTACAGCCGGCTCAGTCATGGCTCGGTTTAAAAAAATGGGTTTTCCACTGGAGTGCAGATTGCATCACTCAAGGCTAGAACGGGGAGGGTGGTAGGAAGGATTTTGTTCTGCTTTAAATATTGCAAAAGGTTAAATATCCTGCTCTCACACCATGTGACCTCTGGGGATCATGTAGTACATGACAAATGAGCATGGGTTTCAAAGTCCTCACTACAAAAAAAGAATCACAGTATGTATGTATTAACAACTAATGCCGTATTTTAATTTTTTGTGCTAGAAGCATATACATATACAATATAATTGTTCTAGAATAAGGAGCCCACAGACCAATTCATTAGATTTGGCAGCAGGTGCTGGATCTGCAAAAGTCAGTAGACTCAACTTTTGCCCGTCACTGATTATAACACAGTGATTATTTTTTAATCAAGCTGGGGCATTTTCATTGCACGTCAGTACATTAGAATCACTTTTAGAGTGCATACGATAGGGATTATAGTACTACGAAGCCTGTCTAGACTGGATGACACATGAGGAAATATAGCTGCACCTGTTCACCAATGATGGGCTGCTAGAAGTAGAAATATTCTAAAGCTCTGACGACTATGGAAATAGACTTGCATGATTTCCTTTGATTTATTCTCTACAGATGGAATATAGTGGAAGGATTAAATTGTGGAGTACTGTGGTGGTGGAGATCAGATGTATGGGGAGGCATGGGAAATATGCTATTCACCAAATAGGAAATGCAGGAGAGACAAACAGTAAGGTAATAAAATATCATCAAATGTGTGACTGGCTATAAAACTGTAGTGGCAGAAGGGTTAATTCTATGGCCTCATATGGATGGTAAGAGCCTTTCATCTGCCTACCCTTATGGCACTACAGGCTGCAAACCACTCCCAGGTTGTGGTATTCAGGATTTTCATGTGTTGTTATGCTGATGGGGAGACATCAACAAAAATGCAAGAGCATGGAGCGGAAACAGAACTTCAGTAGTAGATCAGTAATACGGCCTTGAGGTTTCAGCCCAAGAATAGGATCTTGGTACAAGACACAGACCAGGAACATGCACTTAGAAGTCAATGTCCAAAAACAGACAGACAAAACAAGGACCATGATCAGGCCCTTGACACAAGATTGGAGCATGAAGAGGTCAATGGAACAAAATGTTTGGCGTTTGGAGAGGGACCACCTTTGCCTTTCAAATTGTAAAACTATGTCCCCCATCCATATGAAAAAATATCTTTATGAGCCAGTTTTTCACAGTACAGCAAATTGAAAAAAAAATGTATTTGTATGTAAATGATCTGGTATCACATTGGGGGCCAGCTTACCCAGCATGAAGTTTGTCATCATGAAAACTTGTGCCCTATGAGCCTTTCTTCAAATATCTTGACTACAAAGTGAGATGTCTGACATCATCTGGAAACTTTTGCCACCATCTCCTATATCATGGCTACCAAGTGTGATGTTGTACCCAATGTCATCCCTTTGTCATCAGGCAACTTGCGGCTTGTGCAATGTGAACTCCAAGTTTGATGTCTAACCTTCAGATCTCCTGCTCTTCTCTTTACTCCTCTTTTTATTCCTTGGATTTGAATCCAACTCCATATGGTGCTTGGAATGGAATATGTCTGGGTAGGTGGCTTCTGGTTCAAGGAAAATACCTTCCTTCCCTCTACTCAATCTCAGGTTCTGAATTTTCACTAATCACTCTACTCTTTTCTATTTCACCTATGTTGGACTTGGATTTTTTCCAAGCAGTGGTTTCTAGGTACCGGTAATTCCCTCTGGTTCTGCACTCCTCTGTTTATTTCCCTATGCATTGTAGTTAGCATTCTTAGTATATATGTAATTGAAATATCTGGTAAGATAAAGTCTGATTCTGGATCAGCTCAGTAGACCACCTTTAGACAGTTGACTACCCCCTAGGTCCAATTCATATATGCCCCCCAAACACAGTCAAGCTATGAAATATTCCCTTGACCAAATAGATATCCCATCATTTAGAAACTAACCTAGCCAAGAAAAATAACATAAACCTTCTTAATCAATAAGTAACATGATATGTAAGGCTTAAAAAAGCATTTAGTCGATCCATTGTCATCCTATAGAAGAAAATCTACTGTAGTACAGGGGTCCCCGACCCTCTCCTACAAGACCCACTATCAGGCCAGGTTTTGCAGATCGCCACACAGATGCACAGATGAAGTCATTAGTGGAGTAGCAGAGCTATAGAGGCAGCTATGTGGAGATCCACAAAACAGGAGCTGTTGGTGGGCCCTGTAGGAGAGAGTTGGGGAAAACTGGTCTAGTACACTGTTTCTCAACGTGTGGTACGTGTACTCTGGGGGGCACTCAGCAATATACAAGGGTGCACCAAGGCTTTGATAGGTCTGGTATATTATTTCAACAGTAAAACATTATACTTACTGGCTTCAAAAAGTGCTTTAAGGCCTATTACCTACCTATGTTGGTAACATTCATCAATCCCTGCTTTTTCATGGTACTTGCTTGTTGCTAGGGACTTGGCATGAAAAGGTTCAAAAACACTGGTCTAGTAGACATACCTTGTATGGGCTTGACACACCTTTTTTATTGCAGTAAATAGAGGGGTTGTGCCAGCATCACTGATACCAAGGGGGGGGGGCTGGCTTCATGATGGTGGATGTGACTGACTATCAGGGCCAGGAAGTGCCGGACTTGATCTGCCGTTTAGGTAAGATCCAAAGTGCTGGACTAGGAGCGATCACCTGTGGCTAGCAATAGGTCAGTATAAAGTTTCCTTGCTTTATGCCTGGACAATCACTTTAGTTTAGTTGTCTACCTTTAAACACGCTCAGTGTGCCTTCAACCCAATCCCCCAATCTATATAATGTACCACAACTGAAATCAATATATCTTCTAACCTTGCACATACATGTTCTATCAATTTAAGACAAATAGATTTTTCATTTAAGAAGATACCACCTCAACACCTCAATAAAATGTATACCACCTCGACCCACAAAATGACCCTTGAGAAAATGAATACCCCTTTATCTATAGCATGCCCTAAAGTGAATATCTTCTACCATGGCACCACAGGTGTTGTACATTATAGATATGATTCTGTACTTTACTGAAGATCATTTCCACTTTTAAGTGAAAAGCCCTATGCCCCATCTCCCCCTTTTACCGTAACATTGAAATGGGTGATAATTGTTTTAATACAAAACAGAAGATGGGTTTTAAATCTATGGTAAGAAAAAAGCCAATGCTGAGCTTAGCACTCGGACAGTAGTTCCAGAAGAAGAGGCCTCTCCTGTTATTTTCTGGTTGATGCATGTACAAGACTAAAATACGCCTTTCAGGGTGACCTGCAAGGGAGGCCCTCTGCCCTTTCTTACCAAGGAACCTGCTCCTTCTTAACTAAGGACAGGAGAACATGCTCAAGCTGGCAGCACACACCATTGGTGAACAGCTAATAACAGCTGATAGGGGGGGCCTATGTTGCTGTCAGCTCAAACATGGTATTCTTTTTGTTTAACGCTTAGAAAGACTTTAAGAAATGATTTTCCTTTTCTGAGTTGCTGCCATGCTTGTGTGGTGGAGACATAATGATCTCATCATACAAAGCCCACAGGTCAATTGCGGTAAAGTTATAATAAATAGGAGGTTAAAATGTTCTCAGCTCCAAGTGAATTGGATAAGTAATATATACATACAATATATATATATATATATATATATATATATATATATATATATATATATATATATACTAGGTGTCACTTTACTGAAACTGCGCATGAAAAACGAGTCTGTGGGATTGGTGGTTACAGTCCACTCGTTTCCTTACCGCTGGAGGATCATATTAACTGACCACTATGTCGTTTCTATGTAATTTAGAATCCTGCATTATAAATGGGTTTTTCCCCTGCACATTGGAGTGTTTTCTCATTCTACCTTTTCATTTTTGGTTTCCAGGACTCAATCAGCACGACCACCTTTTTTTTTAAGGTGGGGGAATGATTTAGTGCCAGAGTTGCTGACATCTCTTAATGGTATGGTGAGGCAGAGGCATATGACTTTCAGGATTTCGATTCTTGTGTGCAGCAGCTCACTCCTTCTGTGGTAAGGATAATAAAACCCAAACTTGTGTTTTTCTTTCTTACTCCCCCCCCCCCCTTTTTTTACTTTTACAAAGTTCAAACCATCTCCATTACAGGTTTTACACTTTTGTTTTACCCTCTAAAATTACATTTTTCTCCATTTAACGGCTTCATAATCGGATGCTTGGGATTACCGGCCTAATGCTTGGCTTTGGAGGATTCATTCAAGAGCGCGTACTGTGTTTCCAAGATCATCTCAGCAATGTTTTCAGTTTGTAAAAGTCGACTTCTTTTCCCCTTTTTTCATGTAAGCCATAAAACCCTGTGTGTTAATTGCGTGTGTGATGGAAGTGATGAATGGTACACTGAGGTTACATTTACAACCCTGGCATCACCCTGCAAAGTGTACACGCACTTCATTCTCACATTGTATACCTGGAACCATCAGTAAAAGTGACTTTGCTTTCTCTACTTTAATACTTCTGTACATCGCCGCGTCCTCGCCTCACTGACTGACCTGCCCTGAGTGGTCCTAAAGCCCAACTTCAGTTACAGGTGTAAGCAAGGGGCAAAGGAATCTAGCTCAGGGGCTAGATTCAATATAATGAAGCTCTTTATTATCCTGTAGCCTGACCACCCCCTATATATTGTAAACCATCTCAACTTCTATAGTCAAATAGACTGCAAGCTCTTGCATCCACTTTGCTCTTCCTTTGATTATTTTTAGTTTTTATTTTAGTATATCTTTGGCCGGCCTTCGGACATGGCAGCATATTAGCCCATATGCACTTTGGCACAGGTCTGATGCTCTTCCTGAAAAATGTTTATTTGTGAAGGTTTTCATTCATCCTTGTGGTCACTGTATATGTATAATAATAAACCAAAGAAACTAAACTTGCTTTCTCATTATTGAAGATTTTTTATCCATCTGGCTTCCTCTTGAGAAATCTACAAAATTCAGGCATAATGTACTACTTATTAGAATGATCATAAAGTGGACCAAAATCCAGGATTTTGACTATCCTGGGTTTTGGTCCTTGCTCTATGGCACCCCTACGACGCACGTGCGGCCGCTTGCTCAATCAGTGTGCTTGGATCCACACGAGCCCCTGTGTCCAGGAGCTCGTCTAAGTCGCTGGTGGCCATGTCCCTCACTTCCTACTATGTATTTTTACTATGTATTATATGTTATTGTTTATAGCTCTAATGGTGAATCTCCTGCCAAAAAGCATTCCTTGTATGTATCCTGTACTTGGTGGTCAATAAAGTATTCAGTATTCCTTCTAACAAGGAGCGTGCCCATTCACAAATGGCCGTTGGACCGGGAAAGAAGGTGAGTTTATGGGCGACCTGGGGGGTTTCACACAGCGGGGCATCCTGATTCTGGATGCCCCAGGGGGGAGGGAATCAATTGGCTGGGGAATCTTAAAGATTCCTGGGCTAACCTCTGTGGGTTTTGGTCCACTTTAAATGGATTCAGAGCCCAATGGCAGGTTGTTTTACACATCTCTAGTCAATGATTGCCAATGTACATGGTTATTTTTAGCTTCAGTTGTGTTCTGTCAATGTGAAACAGTCATTATTAGTGAACCCATATCATTTTGTCAGTGTAGGATATCTTTAATGACATGTCAACTGACTGGCCATGATGCCTGAAACAGAACAATCCTACAAGTCTAGCTTCTACATTACTGATATGTAACCATGCTTAACAAGAAAATGTATCTAACCCTTCCCTACGTTCATCCATAAATGTATTTTAAATTCTACATTTAACTGGAATACCTTGGGTTACTATACATACAGACTTTGAGCCAAAGCATCGCTTTATATGCCCTTGATCCAACAAATGTAAATTAAGTATTTTTAATGTTTATTATAGCTGTATAAACTAAAAGCTTTTTGGGCTTGGGTCAAAAGCCAACTGTAAAGCATATGTTACTGGGAACATTATAACCAAATCCTACTTACTGCAGCTCATCCTGCCAGCAATTTACTACCACAAATCCAATCACGCAACACTTCACAAAATGATGTGGCTGCTTAGCGAATACTTTTACGTTCCTGTTATTTTAGCTAATATTATAGTGGGATGCTTGGGAAGCCAGTTATGATGGGCCAATTCCAGTGGTGTACTATTCAAAAGTTTTCTGTATGTTTTGGTGACATTTGGCAGAATTATGAATAGCATGGCAAAAAGAAAAATGGACAATGTCAGCAGTTAAGCTTCTTTGTCTATTTTATGGCATCTTAATGAAAATAGGGCAGCAAACAGGAGGCTTAGGAGTAATTATGCTCTATGTTTATAAAAGTCATTAAAAAATTGGGGTGCTCCTATAGTGGGGTAACTACATGCAGTTATCTCAGAGTGTAACCAAGACAAGGGTGGACTGGGTCCTAAGATCAGCCTGGGAATTTGCTGGCCAAGCAAGACATGATAGTCCACAATCTGCCCCCAATGTGCTTCTTAGCCATTAAATATGTGCAGAGAGAGCAGGTAGTTAGGGTAGAGTTAGGGGTAGAAAGCCACACCTAAAGCAATGGTACCAAAGCTTCTGTATTGTAGAACCAAATACTAAGGCAAATACTCTATGATCCCCCAAAGCTATGATTCTGAGGATATAAGCATTGCTGGAGCAGAGCAAGGGCTGGAGGGGGGGCAGTTTAGTCTGGTATAGGGGGAGGGGTTGGCGGCAGACTTGGGAGTGGAGGGGGTGTAAGAGGAGTGATGGAATTCCGGCACATATTCAGCGTGAGGTGCGCTGCGTGCTGGGGACTGTGCCCTGCCCAATCAGCCCCAAAGCAGTGCAGCCACAAGTTCTCCCTATAGCCAGTCTGCCCTTGGACTCAGATCATTCACAAGTGGGTTCAAAATAATTTGAATGATACAATCAAGAATTAGGCTCAGAGAAGGATCCAGGAAAACCTTGTTGAATGGCTATACAAGTGAGTGCAAAGGAAAAATATACCGTTTTGTGAGTACTCACCTTTAAAACGGGTATTATGAGTGTGCCATACACTCCACTTCGGTCTTCATGACATGTGGGTAATCTCCAGTAGAGGGCGAACTTCTGCAGAGATGAATATGCAAAAAAGAAAGCCCCTCCCGGTCCATATATACCTGGGACCTCCCACCAATTCCCCAGTGTATAAAAGCAGTAAAGGGACCAGGAAGAACCAAATATAACCGTAACAATTAAAATCAATGGTTCACCATATAAAAGCCCCAGAATACCTGAAAAAAAGGGGTGGGGCGAAGTGGAGTGTATGGCACACTCATAATACCCGTTTTAAAGGTGAGTACTCACAAAACGGTATTATTCTAAGTGTGCCATACACTCCACTTCCTTCTTCATGACATCTGGGACGTCCAATAGCAGTGTCCGTCATGGGTGGGAACCAGAAACAGTAAAGAATGTACCAACTCAAACCACTGCAGCTTGCAGGACCTTGCGGCCAAAAACAGCATCCGCTGAAGCCCGCACATCAACCTTGTAAAACTTGGAAAAAGTAAGAACGGAAGACCAAGTAGCAGCCTTACAAACTTGTTCAACAGAAGCCTGGTGCTGAAAAGCCCAGGACGCACCGACCGCACTAACAAATTGTGCAGAACCCTCTCCTTGTCACTGCTAGGCTTAGGACACAAGGAAGGGAGAACAATATCCTGATTGAGGTGGAACCTTGGCAGAATAGGCCCCAAAAATGGCCTGACGAATCCATTTGCTAATCGTAGACTTAGCAGGTGCCAAACCTTTCCTGGGCCCGCAGGGCACCACGAAAAAAGCATCCGTCCTGCGGAAGGAAGAAGTAGTCACCAAATAGTACTTCACACAGCGAACAACGTATATATATTAACCATATCCCAGCCAGACAGTGTAATTAACACACACACACACACACACACATGCTCTAGACCAGTGGGGGCCCCCGCTAAAGAGGAGCCCCCACACACGCAAGCTAAGGAAGTGGCCATCGGGCCCTTACCACACCGATCTGCTATGCGGCCTGCTCAAGAAGATGGCCCCCACGAAGCCTCATGCATGAGGAGGGAGAGCAGGGGGTGGGCCAGCGCAGAACGCACGTTTGCCGAGGCCACGCCCCCCTCCCAGCAACGCGGATCCCTAGAAACGAGCACAGCAATCGCGCCAAAGAAGGGGGCGGGGCTACCACGGCCACATCGAGAGCCCGGCCCCGCCCCCCTCCCGAACGCAGCCTGAGGGGGAGAAGCTCCCCCAGGCTGCCACTAGTCCCTGGTATGCCAGTAAAGGCAGTCTGACACTCACACACAAACAGTGAAAACACTAAGCACACAGGGACACAAGCTGGGGAAAATGAAATATCGGCCAGGCCAGGCAACCCCCCCCCCCGGAGGGGAATAAGGGACCCGGAAGGGGGGGAACCCTGCCAGAAGCCTAGAGGGACGGGGCATCCCACACCAGGATCACCAAGAAACCTGGATAACCGCCTACCCCATAGTGAGGTCTCACGGTGGAGCAGTGCTCCTGCTGCACCCATAGGGTGCTCCTACCTTCACCAGGACCCGCGGCCTAAGCTGGGAGGCTCAATATAGGGCAATTTGGAAGGGTCCTGGCAGTAATAGGGACAATAGAAGGCCGGCTTACCTGTAAGTAAAGAAGTCTTCATCTTCTGTCTTGTCGCCTTCCCTGCAGAGAAGGAACTGGGGAATTGGTGGGAGGTCCCAGGTATATATATGGACCGGGAGGTGCTTTCTTTTTTGCATATTCATCTCTGCAGAAGTTCGCCCTCTACTGGAGATTACCCAGATGTCATGAAGACCGAAGTGGAGTGTATGGCACACTTAGAATAAGGGAAGTGTTAAGTTAAAAGAGGGAGGGACAGAGAAGGGTGAGCCGAAATATGACTAAAATATATACAGGAACATGAGTTCCAAATTCTCAAGAACTTCTCATGTCTGATCAGATAGCTTTTCATTAATTATGGTTCCAAAGATCCTGTATTTGATCTGCTGAATGTTAAGGATGGAGTAAATCCAGCACATGACTTTCACAAAAGACTTTACTTCCTCCATCTATCAGCATGGGGGCATCCCGATTCGTGTCACCTTATCACTTCCATGTTTTATAAAACCAGGCTGTCATTAGGTGGGCATGTAGCCACTGTTCTGTGGGAAGTGTAAGTATGGAGCTTCCTGATCCTATGTTATGGGGGGTGGTGAAAATAAAGTTGTGACTATACAGTGTAACAGGACTCCAATAACGAGGGGGTCCTCCACCACACTTGCTCTGGTCCTTCCTGTGAGAGATTTTTGGGGAGTCATATGATATTTCATTTAGCTCATACAAGTTAGGCGGTATCACCAGTAAGTTAGGAAATAGCAGACTAGGAACCCCTTGTGTACTGTTTCTTCTCTTAAAGTGGACCGAAACCCGCCCTGGGGACTCGGGCATACTCGCTACCCCCCGGACATCTAGATTGAGGATGCTGTATCAAATTCCCCAGGTCGCCTAAAAACTCTCCTTTGTTCCTGGTCCAATGGCGCATGCGCGAGCAGCGGACGCATCCCCGCTATCCCTTTAGCAGGGAGCTGGCCCGTGCCAGGCATTTGCGTATGCCCAGCACGGGCATGCTCCCTGTTAAATGGTAGTGAGGGATGCGGCCAGAGCGCTGACTGGACGAGAGGCTGCATGTGCACGAGGAATAGTGAGTGAGATCGGGCGACATGGGGGGTTTCACACAGCGGGGCATTCCCAATCAGGGTGACAGGGCGGCAAAGATCAAAACCCAGGATAATCAAAATCCTGGGTTTTGGTCCACTTTAACTCTCCTAATCTTCCTTATTCTTTCATTTCTTTCTCTTTCCAAACACTGACCTTGTGCTCATGGCCACAATAAATCCTGGTGGAGAATCGTCTTCATTTACAATTGGCAGCGATTTCAGACCTAGATGGATAGTGCAGTGGCAATTTAATATAGTTTTTGGGGACCCAATATAAATCCCCCACCCGCAGCCTCCATTCTAAGCCTAAACAAAAGCAAAGTCTACCAGAACACTCCTTTAATGTAACTCTGTTACCTGATGCTCAATGTGAACACGCCCACCTGCCAAACCCCATTGATCATCACAACACCAACCTGATCCCTTCCTACAGGTTAATTTTTCTCGAGTCTTTACAATGATGATTTACAGCAACACACATGGACTTAGATAATTAGAACTCCTATTCAACCCAGTTAATTGGCTGAGCCTGGGTATGTTCAGGAACATGGTCAGTGCTAAGTGCAAGACTGCAGAGAAATAACCCTGCAGGAATGGGTCAAGTTGGCTTCTCTGTCATCAGTGGTCACATGGGTAGTGTTTGAGTGCAGACCTGCTCCGCTTAAAGCCTGATTTATAGGCTTTGATGATGATGATATTGCCAATCAGAACTTTACTTTGCTGCACTAGTCTCGCTCTGTCCGTATGGGAGACTTGAATGTCTGCTGCTGGGTTCATACAGAGTAGAGCAAGTAGGGATATTGAGGCAATGCCGAGTTTTACACTGCAGGGCATCACAATTTGGAGTGGGCCCTAGGAAAGGGAAACAGAAACAGACAGATACAGGTCTTTGAGCTAACTGAAGCATGGAAGAGCTGTCAATGATTCTCAGATCTCACGTGAGCCTTTCTAGCCAGCTTTCCACATGTCCAGGGGCTAGGAGTCTCAACCAGCATCCTTGACTATGTCAGAGAGCCTGCTATTTCACACTTCCAAATTGGCAGCATTCTTCCATACACAGAATCAATTTAAGCTTCCAGAGCCTTCTTGTTTGGTAGAGTGCCAATGGCTGTGCCTGGCACCAAAGATCTCAGATCTTCCTCCTTCTACTTGCTGCTTGCAAGCTGTATGTTGCTCTTTGCTCTCCGTGTTATGAATAGCAACAATCAATCTCAAATGCTACTTAAGTTTCTCGATTGCATTTATTCAGCACCTGTCAGCTGCAATCAGAGATGCTACTTTTTATGTAAATTGTCTTAGTTTGATATAGAGGTGCATCCAAATGTTCAAGGTCAGGAAGGAAATATGATGGATGACCCACATGAGAAATACCCAGCGGCTAGCAGATGATTTCCTTCCATGTGTTCAATTTAAATGTTGGTTACTGCATACCATGCTTCCTATTAAGCAATGAAGCAGTTTGTGACCTGCATTTGACAGTAATCTCCAGGCTGCAGGCACGAGGCCAACAGAAGCAATTTGCCGTTTGGAATAGACATAGGCTGCTTAGGATCCAAAGAAGAATGCGTGGACTGGAATTCTCGGGCCCCATGCGTTATGAACTTTTCCTACTAACGGCATGGGGTCAGCTTTCAAATGGGTTGGTGTAATATGTCAGTCGATTTTGAAACTGGACTTCTTGCAAGGGCTAAATTATGTAGGGAGGCTGGGAGGGGGACTCTGAACAAAACTACTGGCATTGCAGGGAGCAGTGAGTGTAAGGTTTATACAAATGGGTTGGGGGGGGGGGTGTGGTTCTGAACAAGTCTTGGAGAAGCAAATAAAATTAAGGGAAAACCACTTTTGATGGAATTTTAAAAAGTTTCTTTTACTGTGTGCCAAAATTAAGGTCTTTAAGTTGCTGAGCTTTTCGGTTAATTTTTTAGCGTACATGAACTGATGTGTTTGTTGTACCTGGCAGAGACTTCCTGACTCTGGCTTGCTAAGCCTGTTCCTGAGATCACATGTGTAATCCCTTCTGCTGGAATTCAGACGAGGGGATCACAATCTTGTGTTCTCACCTGAGGAGGTCATTACTGCTGCTTGATTTTGCCAAAGCTGCTGATGAGCTCACCCGTTACAATGGAAGGATTCTGGGATTGTAGTCAAAAGCTATACTAAGGGCTTTTTATTCAAGACCAAGGAAAACCAGGTCTGTTTTAGCAACACAGGGCTACTGGAATATAAAAACACAGCATGCTGATAATTAATCACAGGTCTGAGGGCACAATCCTAACACGTGTTTATTTTACATTCCAAAAGAGGAAAACAATAAGAAAAAAGCCTGACAAAATTGGAGCTTTCCTACAAGCAGACAATTTTAGTGTGTCTGAATTCAATGCAGAAAGACAACAGAATCACTAAAACGCTTGACATTTAAGAACAGAAGATGGTGGTATAGTGACAGTAATAATAATACCGTTTTCCATGTCTTGCAGCAGACACAGAGGTACATTTCACACATCCTGTAAAAACAGAATTGTAACTTGCCGATTAAACAGGTCATAGATCCTACTCTTTTTTTTCTTTCCCCTGGGGACTCAGGCTTCAGATAGCTCACTTGGCCAATCTATACATCATTAAATTAGCGCACTGATTGCTACAAAAATAAAACCGCTACCCGACCTTTGTGTATCTAAGTACTTTTTTCTTGTTTTGAAGAAATTATTTTTATAGTTTAATAGATGACCTAGACATGGTGTGACATTCCAGTCAGACCAGGCTTGTCTGAGAATACTGAAAAAAATATGTGAGCACACTGGAAAAATAGTTACAGCATTGGTGGCAAAATCTAATACCATAATCCAAAGATATATTGTCTGTTTTCCTTAAAAGGGGCCTACACCCAGAAGGTGCCCAGGGGAAGCATACAATCTCCCATTTCGACACTCCTCAGCTGCCTTTCCATGGGAAGGGGGTGGGAGGACCAAAAGTCATGGTACACAGTACAGCAGCCAGTGTTTCCAACAGAAGGACAAGAGAAAAAGAACATAGGGTCTAGACAAACCCCTTAGATGTAGAAATCTAGTATGAGTATCCTAGTCTTGTACCAGCATTTGGTCTCAAGCAAGTTAGAGAGAAAGAGAGCACCAGGCAAGATAACACATTTCTAAACAGCCCATATAGTCAGGTTTCCATCACTCTCTTTATTAAACTTGGAGTTCCTTTGACCTTTATTAGTTTTAGGGGCTTATTTGGACTAGTGGGGCCCAAAGGTTTTAGGTAACTTTAAATTACTGGATGGGCAATCTAGGGGTTTTGACAATAAATTGTTTATCAGGCTGCCATATATGACTAATTTATGTACACTAACTGTCCATTATATACTTGATTTAGGGGTTTTAAGAAGATATTCAGATAAAAAGCAGAAGGCAGAAATATTTTTAATAAATACCGATAAGCTAATAAGATTGTAACATTTTATACTTAGAGCTTTGTAAAACATGAGTGTTATATAAGGCCAATTTCCTTTATATCCAAGCTATTATAACATGTTATTTTTTCGAAAATACCATTAATAAGCATATTGAAACATAATATATACCAGTAAAATGCCCCCCTGCGACAAGCGGTTGAGCATCATATCATTTTGGTGGACAGTTGACATGTATAAACAAAAATCAACCACACAAAGACATGGAGGACACAGAAAGAGCAATTTCCTGAAGGATGGCTGTGGCAAATCTTCCGCATCCAAATGCAAACTATCCGCTCACTCAACAAATGGCCAATTGATCTGGTCGTGGAAATGGCCCATTAGTTATGCCTCAACACCATAGACTTGCTTCTTCCCATGAGCTCCCTAAACCTTTGCTGATTTTGGTTTTCTTTCTTGGAGCTGTAGTGTTACTTTTGCATCTTTGCTTTGATTAATAGTTTGATTTATTGTAGTTTGAGGAGGCATTATGCAGTTTATCTGGTAAAGTTTTCACACATTAGTCAGTGTTTTTCTTTTACTTTATTATATTATTATTGTTTCTTTACAAAGCATCATAAATTTCCATGGTGTTCTGCAATTCGAAACTGCAAACAGGATAAAACAACTAATTTACTATACATGACAGAAAAGCACAAATACATAGTCATACTGAAATACACTAGGAGAGAGAGCCCTGCCCTTGTGGGCTTACAATCTAAAGGATAAGGTAGGTTACAAGTAATATATACTTAGTATGATGTTGAGTGATCTGAAGTGGCTCAGGCTGTCTTTTATTTAGACTAAGGGGATTATTTAAGAATGGCTAGCGCCAGGTAGTGCCTCGTAGTGGCAGGCAGCGTCTGGTGAGCGCCGTGCGCAAAACCACATTCATAAAAGCGAATCTGGTGAGAGACTCTAACAGCGCCATGTAGCGTCTGATGTATTATTACAGGTGGCTCAGCGTATAGCACCGGGGCTCTTGCTTTCAGAGCACCAGGTATTACCTTTCGCGCACTGTCGCACTCCCATACATTTCAATGGACGTTCATTTGCTCAAATCATTGTGTGACCTCTCCTGACTGCAAACAAACTTTATATATTTATATTTTGTAGATTTGTCATTACAGTGTTAATGTCACAGTGTTAAAACAATGTCATTCCATGTGTTTTCGCTTTGTTACTGGTGAATATGTGCTCAAAAACAGACCTTAATCACACAGCGTCTGGCGCTCTATGCTACAGCGACCAGATTTAAAACGTCAACGCTATGTTTGTGTGCGAGAGTCGGTCGCACTGAACTGGCGCTACCTTTCGCTCGCTGCAGTGCTGTACTGGTGTTTGAGAGGCCAGCAACTGAGGTTCTGTTACATCTCCCGATACCCGCTTACAGCGTATACAAGCGGTCGCTTTAAGCGCCGCTATACAGATGCTCATCTGCCGATACCTGGTGTTAGTAGTGGATCAGCCTCAGTGATATACTCGTCTGAAACTTTCTATTGCCAGTCATGTAAAATTTACACTGCGGCCTCATGCCCATAAACGCCGCATAAATTTTACGTGCCTGGCTCCCTCCGTTAGCGGCCGAAAAAAAAAGCCACCTGACCCTTTTATCGATCCGGCTGGGTCCCCTCTTCACCCGGGGGGCCTCCCCTGCCCGGGTATTTCCGGCTGTAGAAGAGGGCCAGGAAGCCCCCCCCCCCCCCAATTCAGCTGTCACCGGCATCTCCTGTAAAAAAAAATAAAATAATATATATATATATATAAAATGACATTTACTCACCTCCGGACGCAATCCCTCCCTCCCGGGTATTCCAGAGTAATGGGGCAGCACGTGTGAAGTCCTGAATAAAGTGGGAGAAGGTGATTACAGTTGAGGCCTGAAGGAGGTCCTGGGCAGAGCGGAGATTGTTTCTGGGTTGGTATTTGTCGATAAGCAAAGAAATGGACAGGAGCCTCATTGTTGATTGCTTTGTAAGTTAAGGTTAGTATTTTAAATTGAATTCTCTCAGAAAATGGCAGCCAGTGGGGGACTCAAACACTAGAGAAATGAGTCGAGCAGCAGAGTTAAGAATAGATTGGAGGGGTGCCAGTCTGTTTATTGGGAGATCACAAAGGAGAGTGTTGCAGTACTCAAGTCGGGAGGTGATTGGCGCATGCATTAGAAATTTGGTGGCAATAGAAGAGAGGAAGGGGCAGATGTGAGAGATATTTTTGAGTTGGAGAAGGCAGGAGGTGGCTAGTGAATGCATGTGAGGTGTGAAGGAGAGAAGTCTAGTAAAACACCCAAACATTGTGCTTGGGATAGTTTGTGTGGAGGCAGTAGGAAAGTTTGATGGCGGGAAGACAACAAACTCAGTCTTGTCCAGGTTTGGTTTGAGGGAGTGAGATGACATGAATGATGAGATAGCTGTCAGACAGTCAGGAACAGCAGATAGGATAGAAGAGAGACCTGGGCCTGAGATATAGATTTGAATGTCATCTGCATAGAAGTGATGTTGGAAGACAAATTAGTTTTATGAGTTGTCCAAGACCAGAGGTGTAGACTGAGGAGTGGTCCAAGAGGAAACCATGTTTTGAGCCAGACACACTAAATGTGTGATCAGAAAGTTATGAGGAGAGCCATGAAAGTACAGTCTTCAATCAGGGCTGTATTTTGGACTTGTGCTGCCCTAGGCACTTTTTGGACACGTGCCCCCCTATTATTGTCCAGCACGACATTAAAAAACATTACACATGGTACACACAGTAGTACATGGGATAATGACAATTAGAGGCTTCTGTGTATGTGGTAGGAGGTAGGGCACTATTGGAATTACTTGGAATTGGAAAACTATTAAAAGTTTTTTTCATGAAAACCTCTGAACATTTTTGAGAATTGAATTTGAAATATGAATAAAAGCCATAGCAGCACTTTCTCCAGGGCTACTACTTGCCTCTTTCAGGATGCCATGCTGCATTAGGGGTCCATTTTAAAGCAGAACAAAAGCCATTAGCGCAGATTCCAGGCCCAGCCACTGGCTTTTTACCAGGGCAGTCTGAATCGGGTTGCCCCGCTGTGTTAAGCCCCCAGGGAGGGTATGTTAATGCACAGACTCTCGTCAGCAAATGGCTCTGATTGTTTTCAATGGGGAGCATGTTCTACTGCATCCCTGAGAAGAGATAGATAGATAGGCAGAGGGATAGATAGATAGAGTGAGAGAGAGATAGACTGGCAGAGGGATAGATAGACTGACTGGCAGAGAGATAGATAGAGAGAGATAGACTGGCAGAGGGATAGATAGAGAGAGATAGATAGACTGGCAGATGGATAGATAGACTGATAGATAGACAGACTGGCAGAGGGATAGATAGATAGATAGATTGACTGGCAGAGAGATAGATAGATAGATGTACTGGCAGAGGGGTGGATGGATACAGGGGTGGGTGGATAGATAGACAGGCAGAGGGAGAGGTTGATAAATAAATGGACAGAGGGATAAACAAACTTGTGGAGTGAAAGTAGCCAGAAATAAAGAACAGACATGACCTTTACACACAGTGCAGCCATCCTCTCTCTGTCCCTCCCCCGTGGTTACTCTACAATGGCCTCTAGTTACATTACACAGCTTAGCATTGGTGGCTCAGTAGATATCTTTGCTCCCCCTCCCTGTCTCCCGTTTCTCAGCTCCTCGTTATTGCACTTCCTACCTTGTGGCTTCGCCTGCAGGCACTCGGCTTCTTCAGTAAATAGCGCGCTGTGACAGACATCATTCTTTCCCAGCTGCCCCTGCAGAGTCAGTGGGCGGGGCTGAGGCCTCTGATTGGTCCATTGCCAGGCAGCCTGTTGAGAAGCGAGGGGCGGGCTGAGGCCTCTCATTCATCCATTGCCAGGCAGCCTGTAGAGGAGCCAGGGGCGGGGCTGAGGCCTCTGATTGGTCCATTGCCAGGCAGCCTGTTGAGGAGCAGGCTGAGGCCTCTGATTGGTCCATTGCCAGGCAGCCTGTAGAGGAGCCAGGGGCGGGGCTGAGGCCTCTGATTGGTCCATTGCCAGGCAGCCTGTTGAGGAGCGAGGGGCGGGCTGAGGCCTCTCATTCATCCATTGCCAGGCAGCCTGTAGAGGAGCCAGGGGCGGGGCTGAGGCCCCTCATTGGTCCATTGCCAGACAGCCTGTAGAGGAGCTTGGCTGAGACCTCTCATGGGTCCATTGCCAGGCAGCCCTTAGAGGGGCGGGGCGGCAGCCCGACATGTAAGTAGACACACATTTCCTTTGTTCTGTATTGCAGCTGGGGGGGGTGTTTGTGAGGAGTCTTGTTGGTGCTGGGGGCGGATACGCTGAGGCGAGGTGCGGGCAGCCACCAAATATTTTTTTTTTTTAAATAAAACTGTATATTTAAGTGTAGGGGCCGCCCCCTCCCACAATCTCTCCCCCCAAGGCCTGTGCCTAGGTTTGCCTAACAGAAAATACGGCCCTGTCTTCAATTCCCAAAGATGTCAGAACATGGAGTAGAAGACGATGGTCAACAGTGTCAGAGGATAGGTCAAGGAGGATAAGGAGTAGTGGCCTTTAGATTTGGCCATTACAGATTGTTAGTTACTTTGGTGAGGGAGGCTTTAGTAGAGTGGTTGGAGCGGAATCCAGATTGATCTAGTTAGCAGAGATATAGTGTGTGGCCAATTCAGAGTGAACATGCTGTTCCAGAAGTTTGGATGAAAAAGTACTTTAGTACTAATCACTGCACTTACTCTACATAAGTGTATTGGGTTGCTACTTTACATGGGCCACTATACTTGTAATTTGGAGCAGGCTTCAAAATGGACCAAACCCACCAGTGATGCAAAACCAAATCTTATCAAAGCCAATCTTCTCGTTGATAGAAAGATAAATACAACAACTATTTTCTTACCCTGCCATATTGCAAACACCATTTATGGCGTTCTTCTCCAGACTCATCAGGTAAAGAATTTTATACATAATGAAGGAGGACCCAATGCATCAAAATTTAAACAATGCCATGTTCGAATCCTGTTGCTGGCTTCTGACACAATTCAAAATCTCTGGTTCTGCCACTCAAATCCCAGGCAATCTTCAGGGTTGGTGGGAAGTACCAAATATATTGCTGGGAAAGGAGAGAAGGCAGCATGGCAAAATCATCACAAAGGTACTGCCTGTAGAGTAAAGTGCATGGGCAACTGTTGCCTTAGTAATTTAATATTAATACTCAGATAATAAAACAAAAGCAGATATAGCAATTCTTAATATGTACCAGTAAAATTAAGAACACCACATATTTATGTGTTATAAAAACAAAACAAAATATGTATTCTTTGTACATATTTGCTATTTTCCTTAATCACTTTAATTTAGACTTCTTGTTTGATCGGCAATTAATTCCAACATTCCATTTGGTAGGAATAATACGGCTGACCTTGTCTGGACCTCACAGGTGAAAGGGGGCACCCATACTTAGGCATTTAACAAGCATAATTGAAAAATGCTGTGTCTGGCCATGAAATCGCTATTTATGTGTATCATTTTTATGTTGAGGGCATATGTTCACATATGTTGTTTTACTCAAATTTCCTGTGCTAATTTTTGACCTGGGACTTTGTGAAAGCTGAATATTAACCAGCCTATTTGTAAGACCAAATGTTTGTGTTGCCTTCCACCAGCCCTAGGGGCAGAGAATATACAATGTGTGTGTGCCCACGTGTTTTTAAAAGAAGTTATGTCTACTGGCTATTTAGTTCTGTACAGCCAGCTTATGGTTTCATTAGCAACTTATATGCAATATGGCTATTAACTCCCTTACTCTGCCATTACCAATATACTAAATATTTCTAGTGAAAGGGGCTCATGCCCTCTATACCGACGATTATTCATGTGGGATAGGCTTTCCTTTGGAAGCCCAAAGTACCACTTTCATCTACCCCAAAACCCTATTCTATTTACTTACTGCATTTAGTGCCTGGTCTGTGTGTGCTGGAGAAAGGGGGTCACAGCCCACATCACCATCATTCTTTAAAGGGCCACTCCAGCACCTTCCTGCAAAAAATAAAATAAAATAAGCCACTGCCCCCTCCAAATAGCAATCCTTCACCCCAAATCCAGCCCTCAAAGTTGGCGGTGCCATGGCTGCCAACACCGAACACTCACTGCCGTCTTCCATCAAGCTTCACGTGAATAAGCAGGCAGGAGCATGCAAGAGCGTCTGCTCTCAGTGGCCAGCCGGAACTTCAGGAAGATGGTGGCGGGCATTCTCAATACTTTTGGGTGAAATATGTGCAAAAAAAAAAAAAAAACTTTTTTACAATTTGTAGTGTTTTTTTCTAATAAAAAATGTAAGTTTGTTAATAAAATATTATTGCGTGTGAAAGCCCTATTTCTCCTGGTTACAACGGTACCACATATGTATTGGTAGACACCATTTCCTGCCCAGGAAACTCCCCAAACTGAAACAGCAGTTTAGGAGATTTCAGATAGAATATGATTGCATAGTAAGGGGTTAACTTAAAAAAAAAAAATGACGTAGGGTCACTCCCCCCCAAAAATGATGTAGGGTCCCCCTTACCCAGCATTACCGACCCGGACCAGCTATGGGGGCTTGTAGAACAGGGTGCAGGGGCCAGCGTTGGTAGCCCCTGGCCCTGCAGGCTACTAGCCCACATATCATGATTAAGGGTGAGAACCCGAAACGCGTTGACGTGTAAGGATACCCTATATGCTGCTCTTATCTATACCACTGTGATGGACTTTTAACCAGTTTGAAATAAATGGACTTTTAAATTTGCTCTACTACTATGTGGCTGGCTTTTCCATGGCTTTTGGATACTACCAAGTTTTGAGGTGAGCACTCCAGCCTTGCCTGAGTGGAGAGCTGTATTCCCTGGTAATGAGCTGGCATCCCTGTTGTTCAATCTACTAGCCCACATAGCCCGGGCCCTTCTGCCCCCCCCTGGCCGTTGGGGAGGCAGGTAATGGGGGGCTGGGGGTTATGGCAAGTCACCCGCTTGCTGCAGGTGACCTGCCATACCCAGAGCCTTGTGAACTGGTATAAGAGGTCTCATGGACCCCTTACCAGTTCACAAAGGGTTAAGTAAAAAAAAAAAAAAGACATACACAAAATTCTTTATTTTTCTTCTTTCACTTATACTTACCTCAGATCCAGTGTCCCACGCTGCTGCAGATGACAGTTGTCGGTAGTGATCAGAGCAGGGAGGGAGGGAGGCAGGGAGATCAGAGCCACCCTGCCTGCCACCCTCCCTGCTCCGATCGCTACCGACAACTGACAGAACGGAGCCCGGGTGCCGGTAACCCGAGGAGCGGGATGACGTCATCGAGTGGGCGGGGCTAGGGGCCAAAGAGGATGGTGAGGGCCTGTTTCTGGGCCCTCACCCGAAGCGTGGAAAGCCCAGGGGGGGGGATCGGAGCCCCCCCCTGGTGAAGAGAAGACCCGGGGAGAGCCATCGCGCTGCGAGGTGAGTACATGACATTTCCTTTTTTTTTTTTTTTCCAGATGTCGGCGCCGGCGGGGGGGCCTATTCCGGGCCCCCTCCTGAAGATCAGAATCCCGGGGGCGAAAATCTACTACTTGATTCTTGTACAGAATCGCTGGCACTTTCAAATGAGGGGTCAGGTAAGTCTGTATCTTTTTTACTTTTTTTTTATGGGGCTCTAAAGTCAGCTACGTGACTCTCACG
Organism: Gastrophryne carolinensis; assembly: GCA_027917425.1. Classification (NCBI taxonomy): domain Eukaryota; kingdom Metazoa; phylum Chordata; class Amphibia; order Anura; family Microhylidae; genus Gastrophryne; species Gastrophryne carolinensis. The sequence continues at coordinate 385,742,881 of CM051239.1, forward strand.
TAGCTGGCACTAGAAGGGTTAAACTGAAATCATTTGTTGTGCACAATAGTCTCTATGCATGTGCTTTAAATGGCTTTTCTATTTTGTTTCCCTTTTTAAAAATATGCTGTACAATAATGAACACAAGAAATCCTCCCCCCTCCCATGGACAATAAGTAACAGCATGTACAACAACAAAAGTCAAGGTATTCCCCAAATTACATACAGTAAACAGATCAATCCAAAACTCACTTGTTATGGAATATTCTAAAAAAAAGTAAGCAAATAGAAAGTCATCTTTATTATGAGTTATTGAAACTTTTCCTATATAGCCATGGCTTCCCCATATCTGAGGCAAGCTCTCCACTCCCCCATCTCAATGGCTGCGGGTAGAAGCACTTCCCTGACTAGAGGGAAGCCGGGGATCAGCCAGCGGGCTGGACATGTCAAGTAGTATTCTTGAGATCAGCCAATTTAATAAAAGCCAGGTGAGCGTGGCCTCGGTGGTGAGAAAAAATCATTTTATTTTCTGGGCCACCGCTGAGCTGGCTGCATCGCTCGAAGGGGTAGGGGGGCACCCAACAAGGGGTTTGTGCCGCTGTAATTTACCAGTGACTAATAACTACAAACCTGCCTACATATACTAGTGCCCAATAAGTTACAAAATATAAAATATACATTTAAGATATAATAATGGAGTTTGTTTGCAACCACTATTACCGCAAAAATGTGGAATGCAGGAGCCCTGCAATCACACTGCTGTGAAATCTCCCCATTGTGAAAGGGTTGATTCAGCACCATTTGTAAAATGTTCAAAAAATGAAAAAAAAAATAGAAGCGTTTTTTACACCCCCGCCACAACCCCCCAAAAAGTAGTGCACCTGCTGGTAACTTCTTCAATTTAACATCAAGTGGATGTTATGTTCAAAAAATACCATTTTGTGAATACTCACCTGTAAAATGGGTATTATAAGTATGTCACACACCCCACTTCAATCATTAATTATTACACTTGGGTAACTCCACCAGCAGGTGGCGACGTGCAGAGAAGTCATGAAAAACAAGCCCCTCCTGGTCTATACATACCTGGTACCTCTCACTCATTCCCCAGTATTCAAACAGCAGTAAAGACAAGGTACCAGGAAAAAAACCCATTGGAAACCCTCAAACTGTAAACGAAAACTTCACCCTATAAAGAATCCGGGATACCAAAAGGGCGGGTGAAGTGGGGTGTGTGACATACTTATAATACCCATTTTACAGGTGAGTATTCACAAAATGGTATTATTCTAAGTATGTCACACACCCCACTTCAATCATTAATTATTACACTTGGGACATCCAACAGCAGTGTCCAGAAAAGGGCGGGTATCCAACAAGGCCATAATGCAAAACTCAAACCTACTGCAGCCTGCAGAGCCTTGCGGCCAAACACAGCATCCGCTGAAGCCCGCACATCACCTAGTAAGAACTTAGAAAAAGTGTGAACAGAAGACCAAGTAGCAGCCTTACAAACTTGTTCAACATAGGCCTGGTGCTGAAAAACCTAAAGCACTCCAACAGCACGAGTGGAAAGAGCAGTGATACGAAAAAGGGGAAACCTTCCCCTTGGTAGAATAGGCCCCAACAACAGCCCGACGAATCCATTTGCTAATGGAAGACTTAGCGGGAGCCAAACCCTTACTAGGCCCAACAGGGCACCACGAAAAAGACATCAGTCTTACGAAAAAGAGAAGAAGTAAACAAACAGTACTTCGCCCAGCGTACCACATCCAAACAGTGCAAACCCTCTCCTTGTCATTCCTAGGCTTAGGACACAAGGAAGGAAGAACAATGTCCTGGTTAAAATGAAAAACAGAGACCACCTTAGAAGGAAAGTCCGGTTTGAAGCGGAAAACCACCTTGACCTGATGTCTCTCAAAGTGAACAGCCTGAACCAACAAGGCTGCCAACTCCGAAACAAACAGAACAGAAGTGATGGCCACCAACAAAGCAACCTTCTGAGTCAGAGTAGGAAGAACAATAACCTGCAAAGGCTCAAGGAGAAGCCGGAAGAGCAGAGAGAACCAAATTCAAATCCCAAACAGGGAGCAAAGGCTTCCTAGGAGGCCGCAGATGCGAACCCCCTGGAAAAAAGTCCTGACCAAAGTATGGAGCGCAAATGACCTAAAAAGATAGACAAGGCCGAAACCTGCCCCTTCAAAGCACTCAGCTGAAGACCAGAGTCCAGCCTAGATGAAAGAAATTCCAAAATCCTAGAAACAGAAAAGACCCGACAGGGCAAAGATCTAGCCTCACACCAATCAATATAAGATCTCCAATCCCTATAATAGATGGAAGAAGAGGATCTCTTTCTGGCACTAATAAGAGGCCGAATGACCGAATCCGAAAGACCCTCCTCCATTAAGATGGAGATGTCAGCAGCCAAGCCGTCAAATCCAGCGATGGTAAACTGGGGTAGCACAGTTGACCCTGAGTGAGGAGATCCGGCCGAAGAGGCAGATCGAACTGATCCACTGCCAGACGAACCATGTCTGCGAACCACACCCGCCTTGGCCACCTTGGAGCCACAAGAATGGCGGGAACCCCTTCCAGAACCAACTATCGCAGCACCCTGCCTAGCATGGGGATCGGAGGAAACAGATCAAGAAACCCCAGATCCCACCAGCTCAGAGCCATGGCATCCGCCGCCATAGCCAGAGAATCCTGGAAAAGCTACACGAATGTCGGAAGCTTGTGATTGTGACGAGAGGCGAGCAGATCCACCTCCGACGTCCCCCATCGGAGACAAAGCGACCGAAAAACCTGGGGGTGGAGAGACCATTCCCCCCGGCGAGAAGAACACCAGCTCAGAAAGTCCACCTCCGTGTATTCCACTCCTGGAATGTACACTGCCGAGATGCAAGGGACAAGAGTCTCTGCCCAAACTAGGATCGAGACACCCCACTGAGGGCACCCAGACTGCGAGTCCCTCCTTGGTGATTGATGTAAGCAACCGCCGTCCGACTGTCCGAACGAACCTGAAACAGGCAAGCCCTGTAAATGCTGCGTCAAGTGAGACAGAACCAACCTGATGGCTCTCAACTCCAACACATTGATGGGCAAGTGGGCTTCCAGAGGACCCCACCGCCCCCGGAACCGAAGATCCTACCAGAAACCTCCCCCTCCTGACAAACTGGCATCCGTGGTGACAGTTTCCCAAAGCAGGGTCAGAAATTACCTGCCCTTCAAGAGATTGTCCGAGACCAACCACCACAGTAGAGACTGCCGAACCTGGGGGGACATCCGGAAGGACCGATCCAACGACCGCGGTCGCCGGTCCCAAGACGCCAACAGATGAAGCTGAAGCGTCCGCGTGTAAAACTGCGCGAAGGGAACTGCCTTGAAAGAAGCTACCATCAACCCCACCAGTCTCATCCCTAGCCGGATGGACGGGCGAGGATTGGAAAGAAGAAGCTGCGCCAATTCCTGACTCAAAAGAACCTTGGCCTGAGGTAGAAAAAACTCTGTGCTGGCAAGAGTCCAGGGACATCCCCAGAAAGGCCACCATCCTGGCCGGAACCAGAAAGGACTTGGGGTAGCTGATCACCCAGCCGAACCTCTCCAGCATAGACACCACCGTGCTGGTGTCCACATCCGCTTTGACTGAATGACGGAGCCATGATGAAAAGATCGTCCAAATAAGGCACAATGCGAATTTCCTGAGCTCTGAGCAGAGCCATCACGCCCGCCAACACCTTGGTGAACACTCTTGGAGCCGAGGTGAGGCCGAATGGAAAAGCTACAAACTGGAAATGCCGATCCTCCACCACAAGCGAAGAAACCTCTGGTGAGCCGGAAAGATCGGAATGTGAAGGTATGCATCCTTGACGTCTATGGACATCATAAAGTCCCCCTGCCGAAGAGAACTGATCGCAGACCGCAGAGTTTCCATGCGAAACTTCCGGGGACAAATAAACCGGTTGAGAAAACTTCAAATCCAGGATGGGGCGGAACGACCCATCCTTTTTGGGTACAGTGAAGAGATTGGAATAATACCCGCGCCCCACCTCCGAAGGAGGGACCGGGCAGATGACTGCCAATTCCAGAAGATTCCTTACCGCCGCCAGGAGCCCCTGTGCGGCCAAAGGATCTGAAGGGACACGATACCTGAAAAGAAACCTTGGAGGAGGGCAGGACTCGAACTCCAGCTTGAAACCGGCCGACACCCCCTCCCGGATCCATCTGTCCGAGACCTCCTGGTCCCATACCCGGGAGAAGAGTCGCAGCCGTCCCCCCCACCCGTAAGGGTGAAGGCGCCCCCTCATTGCTGAGCGGGCTTGGCAGCTGGCTTGGGCTTAGCACCCCAAACGTGAACGGGACGGCCGCGGCCAATACCCCTGTTCCAGCTGGCACCCCTGGAAGCCAAGAAGCCCGCACCCCTGCCGGCTCTGGCTCCCCGAAAGGAAGGATTGAAAGGGGACCGCCCCCAAAAGGAGCGACGAAATATCTTGCGCTGAGGTAACTTACCTCCCTTGGCAACAGAATCAAGCTGCTCACCGAAAAGTCTCAAACCCCGAGAGGGAAGAGCCGTGAGCGATCTCTTAGAATTAAAATCAGCAGACCACTGCCACACCGAGCGGCGGATAGCCACCAACAGAGCCGTAGCCCTGCCACGCAATAACATGGCAACATCCTGAACGGCAAGAATAAAAGAAACTTATCACGAGTAGGATCAAGATCCACACATAAATCCCTGACCGCCAACAATAAAAGTGCCGAAGCACAAACAGGCCTCAAGACCGAACCCGCACAGAAAAAACCATGGCAGGCCAGCCGATCAATCCGGCGATCCTCGCCGTCCTTAAGAGAACTCGTGTCAGGAGAATGTACAACCGCCGTATTAATAGTCCCAAAACCGGAGCCTCAGCCTCGGGAGGGACAGACCAACGCATCACCAAGTCCGCCGGAAAAGGATACTTCCTATCCCAGCTAGGCGGCACCCCTACAAGACGTGTAGGTTGCTCCCATTACTTAAGGGCAATGCCCCAAAATGCTGATAACTGGGAAACGCCAAGCGCGGCTTGGACACCCCAAAAAGCTGACCCTTAGGCCGAGAAGCAGCTTCAGGAGGGTCCAAATCCAAACCTCAAACATTTGGGCCAGAATGGAAGACGTATCCAGGACAGGCCCTTCAGACTGGCCACCCTCAGCACCCATTGGGAGGCTACCAATTAATCAGGACTAAAAATAAAAGAAAACCGGGCAGAAAGGTGATACCCCGGCTACCTGCAAGCAGGAGACTTCTTTCTTCTGTCTTGTCGCCATCTTGCAGAGAAGAAACACTGGGGAATGAGTGAGAGGTACCAGGTATGTATAGACCAGGAGGGGCTTGTTTTTCATGACTTCTCTGCACGTCGCCACCTGCTGGTGGAGTTACCCAAGTGTAATAATTAATGATTGAAGTGGGGCGTGTGACATACTTAGAATATCCAGCAACCCCTGTTTTTTCTTCCTTCTAGTAAATACCAAATAAGCTTGGAGGGCTTTTCATTTCATTCAGGTTGTTTTAGTCATGCCTTCTCTTGCCATCCACAACATGTGTTTGAACCTTTTTAGTATTTGATACTTTTTTGGGATAGATCTTCTTTAAGAAACAATAATAATTTGTGGCATTATGTGCCTGCAGATAAGTAAGATAATGCTGCTGTTACTTGCTAGCCTATGATGTTACAAAGTCCCTTTCATCTCTTGTACACGTAATATAATATGCATTGTAACTATAATTACATGCGCTGGCAAAATACGAAGGTATTAGTAGAAAGGCTTCTGGAGAGCAGCCTGGGAATAATTGTAATAGGAGGCTTCGTGCGGAGAGCCTTCTTTGGCTACTGGATTAGTTGAATCCAGTTCAGTCCATAGAACAACCCGTCTGACGTATCTATGGGCATGGTATGTTTATTACTGCTCAAAGATTTATTGAAATAAACTGGAACCACATGCCTGGATTTCCTTCCAGATGTGGGCAGACAGGGGAGCGAAGAGCAAAGGTCGACCAAGAAATAACTCACCCGTGCTACACCATTTTTAGCTGCTTTGTACGTTAAACTTTTAATCTACAAGCCACAGACGCGCCAACCATTTCTTTAATATGAGGCAAAGCGAGTAGGCCTGACCACCTAGGTTAAGTAATTTAATTCTATAGAGGCAGATAGCGACTGTTCTGGATAGTAGTGGGGCCTAGTTCAGCATTGGGAGGTAGACATGTATTGCTCTTCTTTAAGAAATAATAGCCTGTAAAAGCCCAACTTTAGGTTGACATTCCTGTTGATATTAACCAAAGATTAAGAGAACCTCCAGTCAAAACTGAATGGAGGTCATATTACCCTGGCAGCATAGGAGCATCTCCATCATGATTTCCATGTTTTGCATGAAGGCTGGCATTCATGTGACAGGCAGCAGCCAAACAGGTGTGCCGGGCCAGCAAGCGCACAGTAACATACAAGCCACCTGGGGGCAGTAAACAATGTGCAGTGGAACATTCAAATCAGGATACCCCTGTGCTGCCAGGCTAAAAGAACCTCCAGCCAATTTTTACTGGAGGACCTTAAGAGGTTGCATAATTAGAGCTTCACATGGATTGGCCGTGGCAAATTGAATATGTTACTAATAGGGTTGCGCCACATGCAGACCTTCCAGGTGAGTATTTCTACAGTTCTTTGCCAAACTGCAAGCAGAGAAATTCCTATATCTGCATTCCACACTCAGCAGCACAACCACACAAAGTGCATATATGTGCCCACAGTGAGCAAATTTTATATTTTTATTTGTAGCTCTACTCCCGAGCCAGGTAGCCCAGCACACTATGTCTGGCTGCTGGTATCTCAAGGCTCAACGGTTGAATGGTCAGTCTTCTGCTCTGGAGGTATACCATCACCTCTGCTTTTGCCCTAGGCACCACTGGAAGAGCATCAGGCACATGCCAATCAGCTCCTCCATACCCACAATGGTCGGGGTATGGACAATCAGGGATATTGGCGTAGACCCCCTGCCCCCTAACATTTGAACTGGTATAGGCATCCTTGGGTGAAAAAGCACAAATCCCCCCTTTATACCCATTATAAAATGAGTTTTAACCTACACCACTGGCATATTTTTGCTTGATACCGGTAGCTTCCAAGTGGATTGCAGTGGAGGTTTAGAAGGTTTCTGTCTGCTTGGCATATTCAGCTTTGCTCCCACATCTTGTTTTGGCAGAAGCCGCTGGTCTCTGCTTGTCAGTGGATGGACCATGTCCTATGTAAGGTTAAATTGACTCATCTTCCTTCAACAGGTACTAATGGTTCCCAGCATGAGATTGCGAGTAGGGGGCTTAAACAGCTAGTTAAGAACAATGGTATCCGGTCAAAAACCAATGGCATACCTGGAGAAAACGAAAATTAAAATCACAATATCAGGATTACCAAGCAGCGTTGAGGGCAGAAGCCATCCAAACATTAATGTACATGGGGTGGGAGAGCAAAATAGATTTGAGGTTTCGGTCCGCTTTATGGGGGGCATGCTGCCTAGAAGAAAATACAGTGCCACTACAGGGAAGAATGTCACTGAACTGATTTGGGATGCCCTGACAAAACATTGCCGATCACCCGCAAACTCACCTTTCCAGCAAACCCCTACAGAATTCATGGGCCACATCTCCGGCTGGGGTTCGGCTTTAGATTGGCTGGGGGTGGAAGCATGCCACAGACCACAAAGAGACTAGGGGTGCAGCTGCTCCCTCTTTTTCTAAGCTGGTCTCTAAACCAAGCTGTAATGCCTTAATATCCTCAGCATACAGCGCTGATTGCACGAGAGCTCACACATGCGCCATGGGACTGAGAGGAATGTGAGTTTTGAGGGTGAAAATGTAACAACCACTGAAATTGACTTGTGATGAAGGTTTGATAAGTCATCATTGTGACTTCACATGTGGATATCCATATACCAATATATAATTCTTACCTTTTGCTTCAAACATTTTTTTTGAGACAGTAAAGTACACGTGTCACTAAATCAAAAAAACAGCACACACTGTATATAAAGCCAACACATAATATTAATATTTCAGCTTTCATGAGGCTTCACTTCAATAGACAAACTTTTTGAAAGTCAGGGCAGCTGTTTTTAATAGGAGCTTGCCTGGGGGCGCATGCACCGAGTATTACAGTGTAAATATGGGGCCTTTATGAAAAATGTTAAAATATTGAGTAATGTTTTAATCTATTTCTGTATGTATTGCATTTGATCAGTCATACATAGGTCAGGCAGGCCAATGTCCCTGTCAGGCCCAGAGGCTGGTCAGCCGACATTCCGTTCCCCCACCCTAATAAAAACAGGTTTGGGAGGGCAGATGCTGGGAAATTCTGATACCTACCCACCTAGAGTCCAGCAAATCAGGTTGGGATAAGTTTCAGGGTAGCCAGACTGGGAAGACAAGTATGGACATCAAACAGATATCGGGATATAACTAAGAGAGAAGCCTGAGGGATAACTAAGAGAGAAGCCTGAGGGATGAGGCATTAGAAGAGCGGAAGGAGAAAGGTGGCAGCCAGCTTGACAGTCTGCTTGTGGGTTCCCCTGTCAGGAGAGTAATTGTATCAGTTGCTGGTCAGGTAATACTCTTAAGTCTGCCTTAATCACTGTACAGTATATGTGTATGCTGGATCATAGCGTCTTGGGTCTTGTGAGATTGGATTGCATCTTGTGTTATCTTTTATATTTGTCCTTTTATCATTTGTCTCAGTGTATTTCGATTTACCAGATGTTTATATATTTATATATTTGTTTGCCTATTTTAGTCGAGCCAGGCGGGATATAAATGATTAACACTTCGCTTTTACATTGTTTAGAAGATTAAATTGTTTACATAATTTGGGAGCCAGGCAAGCAGATATTGGTATTAATTGTTTACAACAGTATACTATAAACTGCTATTCTGAGCGTAACCGAGATCCACTAACAAGGATATTACTGAGCCACCTTTGGTGGCTTTAGTATGGGTGATGTGGCCTTCTTCAGAATACTACAGTGTCAGGTTTGCCAATAAAGTTGTCTGCTTTAATACATTAATGATGTTTCATTATCAGTTTTGAAGGTATCTCAGAATTATCCAGTGCTACAATAAAACCCATATATATGACTGCTCCTGTGTCCTATACCCAGTCTCTCCTTAAAGCGGAATAAAACCCACCAACAGCTTCCCTGGAATCTAAGATTACAGGACCGGCCACTGGCTTTCCCCCAGGGCATCCAGAATCAGGATGCCTTGCTATGTGCAACCCCCAGGGTGCTGGTATTCACTTACATTTCCCTGGTCCAAAGGCGCATGTGCAGGCTCTCGTCCAATGAGAGCCGTATCCTGTGACTATGTCATTCGGCAAATGGCTCTTAATGTTTTCAATGGGGAGCGCACGGACGCATCTCCGGCGCCATGCTCGCACCTGAATGGCAAAGGAAGCATGCACGAGGCCGGGAATGCAGCAGCTCATGCTCCCCATTGAAATCAATAAGAGCCGTTTGCTGAATTACATATTCATGGCAGACAGCTGTCATTGGAGAGCCCACGAATGCGCCATAGGAACAAGAAGAGTTGAGTTCTGCGGGGTTTCACACAAAGTGGCATCCCAATTTGGGATGCCTGGGGGAATAGAACAAAACTCAGGAAAGTCAGATTCCCAGGTTTTGTTCAGCTGGTCCAGTTTAAGTCTACGTCCAACGAGGCAGTGGAGGTGGCTCATTTTCACACAGTTGTGGGTGCCACTAGACCAAAGATACTAGCCTAGGAGCAATCTCTGACCTGCCAATGAATTTCTCCTGTCTTCAACATTGATCAACTCCTATGCTTACCTTTAAAACTTAACTATTTATGAGCCCATCATTTGGCTTAACCAATCCACTCAACAGTCTTATTTCCATGCTTTAAAGACTTTTCAGTCCCAAAAATCTATTCTCACCATGTGTCCTATGCAGACTGTCAGCAATAGTGCGGCGCTGCAGATATTACCTGATCACTGGATCCCTGGCTTGCGCTTCTTGCCCGAGTCTCTTCCTGTGTCCTACGACAACACCACCCCCCAGCTCGTCACACTCCTCTCTATTCACTGCAATGGAAAGGGGCATGTTAGGTCTTCTTACCATTGTGGTGAATGGAGGGGGGTGTGCCCACTCACAGCAACAAGCCGGGGGGGCGCGGGCGGCACCATGTCGTAGGAAGAGACATGCGATCGAGCATGCAGCATGTACGGGGGATCCAGTGATCAGGTAAGATCTGCATCGCCGCACTATCGCTGACAGTCTGCGTGGGACACATGGGACATCTGGTCAGTTTCACCAAAAGGCAAACATTGACCCACTTAACCAACCCAGCTAAGTTTCATTTGGAGCATAGAAAAAAGGAAGAAAATCTCACCTGCTATCCTCCCGATTCCACACAAGAAGTGGAAAACTGTGTGAGAGCCATCTTTCCTCGGCGCGCAGCGATCATGCAGGGAGCTTCCTCTCTGGCGGCACCACGCACCAAAGATGGCGCTGCGTTTGGCCACTTGGCACCGGTGAATTATGGGCAAGTTAAGTGTCTTTTTGTTGTTTAAATCCCCTAGGGGGCAGTTTAAAAATGGTCAGTCTGGCTGGACTGGCCCTTTAAAAAAAAAAAAACTAGCACAAAACTGCACAAACTTGGTCAAGCCTTCCTTGTGCCCATCCACAAATGATCTGTTAGATCCTTTGTATAACATGTCTTTATATAATGAATAGTAGACTGGAAAATAACTAGAAACTGATCAATTAATTCAATGGAAGCTAATAAAATTACTGGTCTGCCGTAACCAGTGGGGCTCAATCAAACTTCCTGCCAATCAACTGCTACTTGACCATTTCTGGAAAGGGGTTAAACAAACTAAAGCAAAAAAAAAAAAAAAAAAAAGCGGTAGACGGCTGGGGTAGTGCACACTCCAGAGAATTAAGCCCTCACTTTTACGTCTGAACAAATGTTTTTCCTAGAAAGAGCGCCAAAGGTCTCTATTAAGCAAGGGCTATGGAGTCTATTTTCATTTTTGCTCATGTGCAGATTATAATTAGGCGTAATTTTAACTAGCAAGTAAAAGCAACTACACAATCAAGAGAACATTTGGACAAAGAAGTTTTTGACAGGTTTTGTGTTACTTCAGTCTAGGTCAACCTAAAACTGAAAGTACTGTGTTTTGATTAATTAAGGTAATATATAAATGTACTTCACAGGTTTTTCATGGGTCTTGGGACCAAGATTAAAGGAACTCATAACTCTGGCTGGCCAGCCGTGGAATCTAAAAGACATACTAAAAGGAGATGCCCAAATGTGTGACATCCCAAGGTCGCCGGTAAACTCCTCTTTACCCACAGCTCCAGTAACGCTGTGCTTGCCAGCCGTCACCTCCCCGACATTCCGATAGCTGTAATGCGCTCTAGCGCCCATACATTCAGATAGGTGCTGCTAGAGCATTCAGCAAGAAAGCTGGGGATGCGGCCAGCGTCACTCAGCACTCTTGAGATCAGCAAATTGGCAATCTCAAAAGTTCCGTGTGGGTGTGGCCACAGTGGTGGGAAAACTGCTATTTCCAAGCCAGCTGCATTGCCTAAGGTACTCGGCTGTGGAAAAGGGGGGGAGGGGGTGGCAGGAAGGGTTTTGTTCCTCTTTAAAGTCTCTGTCTAGACACACAATAACTTCCTCTCACGTATTAACTAGTAAAATTAGTTTCAAAGCATCTCTTAGATTATACATATACACACACACACACTAAGCATTTCACTTTGTTCACATTAATGTCTAGATCAGGGGTGGGCAATTATTTTTTCCATGGGGCCACATGAGAAACTAAAAATATTGTGGAGGGCCGCTGAGCTATGGGCGTCTAAGCGACGTCTAAGCTCAGCGGCTCTGAGTGCGCTGGCGGCTGCATCTCGAGCTTCCCTCTAACAGGGAGCGCGCCCGCGCTGGCCATTCTCAAATGGCTGACACAGGCACGCGCCCTGCTAGAGGGATAGCGGGCATGTGGCCGCAGCTCGTGCATGCGCCGTTGAACTGGGAAAGAAGGTGAGTTTATGGGCACACAGCGGGGCATCCCGATTTTGGATGCCCCGCAGGGAGGGGATCTATAAGATTCCCAGGCTGATAAAGCAGGGTTTTGGTCCACTTCAAACGTTCTGATGTGATAATTTCCCAGCCAATCAGAGAAGCCCTTGGCTTCTGGCAGTCTGGAAGGAGAGCTCATATCATCTGGGGCAAAGTGTAAGAATGGTGGGCAGCAGGAAGGGGGCATGGTGAGAGCATGATGGACAGCAGGAAGGGGGCATGGTGAGAGCATGGTGGACAGCAGGAAGGGGGCATGGTGAGAGCATGGTGGACAGCAGGAAGGGGACATGGTGAGAGCATGGTGGACAGCAGGAAGGGGACATGGTGAGAGCATGGTGGACAGCAGGAAGGGGACATGGTGAGAGCATGGTGGACAGCAGGAAGGGGACATGGTGAGAGCATGGTGGACAGCAGGAAGGGGACATGGTGAGAGCATGGTGGACAGCAGGAAGGGGACATGGTGAGAGCATGGTGAACAGCAGGAAGGGGGCATGGTGAGAGCATGGTGGACAGCAGGAAGGGGACATGGTGAGAGCATGGTGGACAGCAGGAAGGGGACATGGTGAGAGCATGTGGACAGCAGGAAGGGGGCATGGTGAGAGCATGTGGACAGCAGGAAGGGGGCATGGTGAGAGCATGTGGACAGCAGGAAGGGGGCATGGTGAGAGCATGGTGGACAGCAGGAAGGGGACATGGTGAGAGCATGTGGACAGCAGGAAGGGGGCATGGTGAGAGCATGTGGACAGCAGGAAGGGGACATGGTGAGAGCATGGTGGACAGCAGGAAGGGGACATGGTGAGAGCATGGTGGACAGCAGGAAGGGGGCATGCTGAGAGCATGGTGGACAGCAGGAAGGGGACATGGTGAGAGCATGGTGGACAGCAGGAAGGGGACATGGTGAGAGCATGGTGGACAGCAGAAGGGGACATGGTGAGAGCATGGAAGGGGGCATGGTGAGAGCATGTGGACAGCAGGAAGGGGGCATGGTGAGAGCATGTGGACAGCAGGAAGGGGGCATGGTGAGAGCATGTGGACAGCAGGAAGGGGGCATGGTGAGAGCATGTGGACAGCAGGAAGGGGGCATGGTGAGAGCATGTGGACAGCAGGAAGGGGGCATGGTGAGAGCATGTGGGCAGCAGGAAGGGGACATGGTGAGAGCATGTGGACAGCAGGAAGGGGACATGGTGAGAGCATGTGGACAGCAGGAAGGGGACTTGGTGAGAGCATGTGGACAGCAGGAAGGGGGCATGGTGAGAGCATGGTGGGCAGGTACATGGTGAAAAAGAGACAGCAGGCAGGAAGGGAAAACACAAGCAAACGACATAATCTTTCTGAGCAGACTTACTGATGCTCTGGAGCCCCTACTCTGTCCTTCCAAAGTCCCCAGGTCTCTATCACCTACTCATCGGGTCTGGCTTCCTCAGAGGAAGGGAGAATGTGCCAGACCCGACGAGCCGAGCGGCCGATCAGCTGCTGCTTAACCTAAGCCTCTCACACTGTACACAGGCGATCACCTAAGTTAAGCAGCAGCCGATCGGCCACTCGGCTCGTCGAGTCTGGCATGTTTTCCCTTCCTCTGCGTCTCTTACTGGCCAGCTCAGCCCGGGCCGGTAAGAGCCTAGCAAAGGGCCGTATACGGCCCGCGGGCCGTACATTGCCCAGGTCTGGTCTAGATCATATCTAAGCTGGGAAGGTCATGCCATTGCCCAGCTTTATGAGACTTCAGCATACGGGACCTTTGTGACTTGCCAGGTCCATTCACACTGAAGGCATCAAGGAGTAGCCCTGCAGGAATTAAACTGAAAGAAGGGGCAAAATGTATTCTGCCGTACAGGAAATGAAGGATAGGTACATGGGACAGGCTTCATGTAAAGCTCTTTGCTGCTTTATTACTGCCTTTAGGGTTTACAATCCCTTAAAGTAGACCAAAACCCAGCACAATCGGCCCAGCAATCTATAAGATTCCCGAGCCGATTGATTCCCTCCCCCCAGGGCATCCAAAATCGGGATGCCCCACTGTGTGAAACCCCCCCAGGTCGCCCCATACACTTACATTGTTTTTCGGTCCAACAGCGCATGCGCAAGCCGCATTCCCTCTAGCAGGGTGCGTGCCCAGGCCAGGCATTTGTTAGAGGGAAGCCAGGGATGCGGCCGCCAGCGTGCTCAGAGCCGCTGGCCTTAGATGAAGTGATGCGCTGACTGGACGAGCTGCCATGCACGCCCGTAGGACCGGGAAGAGGCGAGTTACACTCTGCGATCTGGGGGGGGTTAACACAGCAGGGCAGCAGTGCCCCGGGGGAAAAGACCAAACCCCAGGATAGTCAAAATCCTGGGTTTTGGTCCATTTTAAAGAACAATCCATTAACAGAGAATCATTAGTTGAGCATTGAGCAGATACACTATAACATGATTTAGCTTTACTGTATAAATGGAGACCTGCTAGGCAGAAGCAGCATGCCGTAAGGTGCATGCCTCTGGGCTCTCAGGCGAATCTAATAGGTCCAGTTAAATATCCACCTAAGGGGCTTCCAAATTCGGTATGTCCCACTGTCTGGCAATCCACCAGTGTTTCACGATTGGTGGCATCTCCTACATCTGTCTGCCACTAAATCTATAAACGGGTTAAAACTAAATGATTAACCTGTCTATAGCATATTTTAAGAGGAACATTGGACCAAAAATTAAAAGGGATTAGGTTTATAACAAAATGTTAAGAAAAAAAAAGGAAAGATTGGCATACTTGGGGCACATATGTAAGGCTAGTTAAATCAATAATAGAATTCTTAAAGAGGAACAGGGGAGGTTAAGGCGTAACAAAAACAACATTTTTAACTAGCATACCCCGATTTCCTCCTCCCATGAGTACCTTTTGCAAATTTTCACTGCTCCAGCTTCAGAATAATCCCAGATAATGGCGCCTGTTTTAGCTGTAAAGCTCTGCCTCCTCCATTCATTGCCACTGCTGTGTGTGGCAATTATGTAATTGCCATACTCATGCAATGACTGATCACCTGCTAACTTACAGAAAGGGACAGCAACAACAATTTTTCCCAGCGCAATTCAAAGAGTGACGATATTCATTTCTAGTTCTAGAAGTGAGTATCGCCAGGGGCTTTGGACAAATATATTTCCCAAGTTCAGTGGGTTTTGGTCCGTTTTAAGATCTCCCCCGAGCCTCACAGATCTGCTGCTCCCCCCTTCAGTTTTACCTTTGGGCAATGTTTACTCACCTCGTCGGAGGATCTATCTTCCGGGTCCCTCGGACTCCGGGCGACGCCATCTTGCATTCCATCAGGCACTGAATGTGATGCAATGGAGCCTCCCAAAATCCTGCAAGACTTCTCTGAGCAGCGCAGGACTTTGAAGGGCACGACTAAAGCTGTACAGTCATTTACAGACGGAGGGCGGGGTGACGATTGGGCCCTGAAGCGTCGACATCCAAAAGGTAAGTAGGAGCCAATGGGGGGGGGGGGGAGACCAGACCCTTTTTAGTTTTGCTCTGTTTCTCTTTAAGCTTGCCAAGTTACTCTGACAACAGAGCATCTAGCAGAAGCTGCATGGAGCAGAAGCAGAGCATACTAGCTCCTTGAGGACATCATTTTGGCACACAAATTCCATTGAGAGCAGACTTTACCTTTAAAGACTCCAGGGCCCGCTGATTCCCTATCCCAAATTGGGATGTCCTACTGTCTGCAATTCTCCAGACTTCCTAGCATACACACCTCACCAAGGTTCCCAAAGCGCATGTGTGGGTTGAAGTGGCAGCATATCTGGCTTCCCTCTGGCTGATGCACACACCTGCACCATGCATTTCTGAATGGCTGCCACAGGAACACAGAGCCAAAAAAACCCGCCACCTGCTCATGCTCTATTCAACTTTACAAAGGCACTGTGATGTCAGAGTGGTGTAGTAAAGATGAATGGAGCATTAGCCATTGATTAGAGAGAATGTTTATGTGCCAAGGGATCAGCAACATGTTAAGAATTATCAGCATTCCAAGGGGGATTCACACAAAATCAGGACGCCCCACTAGAAAGGAACAATTACAATACTGAAAATCCTGGTGAGCTGTGAGCCCTGCAGTGCAAAGATACCTTACCTACTTGTCCTGCTGCTTTATTTGAATGGGGACATCGGAACGGTTGCACACTGCGCTGTTTATTTAGTTACCCAGCTGCTGATAAGCACCCCTCACCTAATTCCCTTTCCCAGTCACTGGCCTGCATCCTCACCTGATTCGCCCCACCACTAGCCTGTACCCTTACCTAACCCACCACCCCACTGCAGGCCTGAACCCCTTACCTAACCCGCACTTTCTCCAGTCACTGGTTTACACCCTCACCTAAACCCCACCCCTGCACTGGCCTGAATGCCTCACCTAACTCCCTTCCCCCACCACTGCTGGCCTGCATACCTCACTTAACCCTCAAAATTCTTTACTTTATTGGTGTACAGATCGGACCTTCATCTGACAGCAGACCATGGTAAGTGGACCTACACTGAAGGTAGTTGAGTACCCCTGATGTAGAGGGTCTCCTGTATGCAGAAAGTTATCAAACTATTATGCCAGGGGTTAGGACCGGCGTCAGCACCCGGCAAGCTCGGTCAGCTGCTGAGGGCCCCCACCTCCTGGGGGGGCCCACAGAGCTGGCACAATGTGGTTAACCCTTTTAGTGCCAGTTTTGTGAGTTTCACTAAAAAAAACAGCTCTAATAGGGGGTTCGGAGATCATGCAGCCCTTCTTAGTTTTGGCCATGGAATTTATAGACCACTGACCCGCAACTCTCCCCCGCAAAGGGGCCCACTGAGACCATGCTGCCCAAGGGCCCACATAAACCTGGAGCCATCCCTGCCAGGGGTGTGCATGAAACAAATTATATAAAAAAAAAATTAAACACCTTTCTGCCCTTCTAGGAGAGCAGGGACCCCCCAGGGCTGCCCCTGTAAGCATGGTAAATGCACACAATGGGGCATACATAATCGGGATGCCCCGACAGTAGAACAAGAGAAAATCACAGGTGTTATTGCCCTTTAAAAAAATGTTCCTGGGGCACCCCAATTTTGGATGCCCCACTGTGTAACTCATCTCGCTAGGAACCCAACTGTGTAGGAGCAGACTGTAGGTAGCAGCAACCACAGCCGATGTGCACACCCACGCCAGACCTTTTTTTTTTTATGAGGTGGTGCCTGGCCCCCAAATAATTACCTATTCCTGGATCACATACATCAGCATATAGTTGTGCGACCCAAATGGCTCTTCTTAAAGAAGAGTGAGGGCAAGGTAAGTTCTGGGCTCCCAGTACAATCATCCCTGGTCAGCTATGTGCAGAACCAGAAAAAAGCACAACTGATGAGCATGGCCATGGCCATACATAACACGGCGGATGATGATTCCGGGCGCTCCACATAAAAGCACTTAGCCTGTGTGTAAAGGGCGTCAGGGCATCAATAAACCCCCATAGTGTCCATTTACCGGGACCAAGCCCCAAAGGAACGCACCGCCACCCATCCAGGACGCGAAAAGCCCGCGCTTTCCTGTCAGCGGCGGCGTCACGTGACCCGGATCAGTGTTCCGGCAGCTGTTTGGCTTGTTTACACGACGTCACCTCCGCCTCACAGTGCACACCCGGAAGTGTGGCAGCAATGGCATGCTGACACGGGAGCTCCCGGGAACGGCTGTAAGTTTTCTCCTCACACGCCCACGGGTGTGCCCCCCATTACCCCTTTCGCCGCCCCAATATGATTAGAGTACCTGAGGGCACCTACCAGCGACCTGTCAACCCGCATATGTCACCGAGAGCCTTATAAACATAGGCGTCGCTACATGTTACAGGGTCCCAATGCAGACATTTCATGGGGCCCTGTCATGGCTCATAAACGCACCATTTTTCTTATGTTTAAAGCGGAACAAACCCATGAATTTGACTTTACCAGTTTTTGTTCCAGGCTCCCGGGTTATCCCAAATTGGGATGCCCCTCTGTGTGAAACTCCCCAGAATGCTGCTCGTTACCCACTTCTTCCTGGGTCCAACAGTGTCTGTGGTGGGCTGTCATCCAATGAGAGCCATTTGCTTTGACTCTTTTGGCAAACGGCTCTCATTGACTAGAATGGGGAGCCCGCATTGCCACATCCCCTGCATCTCCCGTCCCAGCCACCCGCTTCCCATTTACAACATTGAGAGACATTTGCTGAATGACCTACATCACGGCAGATGGCTCTCAGTGAACAAAAGCCCGCACATGGGCAGTTAAAACAGAGAAAGGTGAGTGTTTACGGGCTCCCTGGGGGGTTTCACACATTGTGATGCCCTATGTGTAACTTTGCTGTACGTCCAACGGCACATGTGGGACTGCTTGTCCACTCAGCTTCTTGTGCCGCACATACTAAAGTGCGGTTGGAGAAGTTGAATGGAATCCTAGCCGCACACATCGGCAGAGCGTTGCTCACTCACATCCTTCGGCTGTGCGCAGACTTGCACAGCTATTCAGTTGCGGCAGGCGTGTCTGTGCACAGCCAAAAGAGGATGCGAGTGATGCCGCCGTTGGCTCCTCAGAAATGTATGAATTGCAGACGACTGTGGAAATTTCACACAGCAGGGCATCCTGGTTACCACAGAGAGAGGGAATTGGCCAGCCCTGGAGCCTCAAAGCCCCCAGGGTCAGTTTTAGTCCACTTTAGTCATAGTGCCATAGCTTTTGTCCTGCGCCGCTGGTCACTGCAGTTCCAGCGCTCCATTGCATTATCGTGCCCTCACTGCTGCCTCGCATGCCGTCCGAGGCTTGAAAACTTGATTCTCTGGCACTTCCGTGACAGACCACTCCCCCGCTATCAGTCACAGGGGGTGTGGCTACACCTCCTCCTTTCACTACAATGGAGAAGAGTTGTGTAAGGCCTCACCCACTACCACCATTGCAAAGAATGGAGAGGGCTTGGCCACACCTCGGTGATTAACAGCAGTTTTTTCCCACCATCAATCCCGGCTCCGGGAGGTGACGGCTGCAGCAGGGGACCTGATAAAGCAATCAAGTGAGTTCTGGAGCGTCAGAACTGCAGGTAAGTACCCCACTTTTTTCCCCGCTTAATCACTTTAATGTGTGGCTGGAGAACCTGAATGGAATCCCAGTTACGCACAACGGCATCACTCGCATCCTTCGGCTCTGCGCAGCCGAAAGAGGATGTGAGAGATGCCGCCACTGATTTATACTGCCGTTGGCTGCTTGGAGAGGTAAGAGTTGTGGGCAACTAGGGGGGTTTCACACGGTGGGGCATTCCAGTTCATGATGCTCTGGGGAGAGATAATCATCAGACCCTGGAGTTTCATATATTCCAGGGCTGGTTTAGGCCCACTTTAAACGCCTCTGCATCGCTATAGAACTTACCTTACTTGCTATTCCACACAGCTGGAGTGGCTGCGGGGATGCCAACTACTTCCCTTCCATTCTGTTGTCTATGCTGCTCATTAAAGAGGACTAATCACCAGGATTTGGGATGTCCTGCTTTGTGAAACTCCCACTCCCCTCCTCTTTCGGCCATTCGATGGCACATGCGGGGCTCTCGTCTAATCAATGCTTTATACTGTGCATACTATTACATGGCATAAAACCGTTGTGAAGGCTTGAATGGCGGCATCTGCATCTCTGCTTTCCCTGTAGAGTACATGCCCAAATCGGATGACAGGGAAACCCTCAAATATTTGGGTCTACTTTAATAGTTTCTCTGCCTTGTTGGCATATCTCACCACCTACAATAGGTCTTTGCAGCACGTCTGTTGTGGGGAGGTAAGTATGCATCTCAGGAGGTGTGATAGCTTGGGCCAGGTCATTGGCTCAGCATTGCAGGTGCTCCATGACAGCCAGCCAGCCGTGGAGTGCTGGCTGGCCTTGTGCTGAGCTCAATTTTGAAACAAAATAAACCTGGGGGGTAGGTAATCTGCATTGAAGCTGGGATATTGAGTGAGAGATCAGTCCACTTCCGTACAGGAGTGTGACTGTACTGGTTATTCAAGTCTTCAGTTGCCACGCCGAGCCCTCCACTGGCATCAGGGGAGGGTTTTTTTTAGGCGATCAGGTGAGGTATTTCATTATTTTAATACATTTTGGACTTTCAGTGTGACCTGCTGTGTGACCCCCCCCCCCCCCCCCCCCCCCCGGGCCCTGTAAACTCTCACCTTTACCTGATGAAACGGTGCATGCTGCTTGCCATTACTATGTAATTTCCCAAACGGCTCTCATTGTTGTGAAAGTGGAGCGTGCTCTGCTGCATCCTCTGCACCCCCGTGGCATGTCTGTGCTCATGCACCAGCCATTAAGATAGGCTAGGATAGGAATATGCACACCAACAGGAATGCATGGGATGCGGCAGCATGCGCTCCCCATTCTAGTCAATTAGTCAGTTTGCCGAATGACATATTCACGGCAGACTACATCATTGGATGAGAGCCTGCGCATACGCCATTGGAACCAGGAAGAGGTAAGTGAAAGATGGCGTTCTGGGGGGGGGGGTTCACACACTGGGGCATCCCAATTTGGAATGCTTCAGGACTGGATCAGAACCAAGGGAAATTCCTGGGTTTTGATCCACCTTAATGTTTTGCAAATGTATTCATCTGTGAAAATATTTTTTCCAGCGCCCTAATGGCTGCTGTCCATCTTGCTGCAACCTTTTCTAGGGTGGAGAATGCAAGTACATGTGGTTATTTATTCTCAGCTTGTAAGCTAATATTAGACTCTGTTTCCTGGATTTCAGGTGAAAGAGAGGCCACCACTGGATTTGTCTAACAATGTTGGAGTCCTACGTGACTCCGATTTTAATGAGCTATGTGAATCGCTACATAAAGAACCTCAAGCCTTCCGACTTGCAGCTGTCCCTCTGGGGTGGAGATGTTGTCCTCAGCAAATTGGAGTTGAAACTGGATGTTCTGGAACAGGTACGTTATGGAATGTCGGCCTCCTTATTTAGGTTACTAACCTGGTATTATTTTTAGTGGCTATTTTTAAATGGCTATGCTGAGGAAAAAAACAAAAGGGGGGGTACAGAGGGCAAAAATATGGGGGGGGGGGGAGATGGGGTACAACAAATACATTTTCATAGATAGGTACATTGACTGGTTCTACTTCTCCTCTTTCAATGATTTTTATTGAGTTATTACAAGCCAAGATTCACAACATTATAATATTTCTCAGATTAGTAGAAAAGAAACAATTCTGAGCTTTTACTTTTACATATGCATTGCCTCAACATTACACAATATATCGACAACTTGTAGTCATTAAATAGGGTAAATAGCAACTTGACACGCTATTAAAATTAGCATGTAACCTTAATATTAGCCTTAAGATACTACAACCTCCCCTAGGAGGAAGACAGTACTAAAAGAAGAAACTCCAGGTCAACCGTGAACGAAGAGAATAATAAAATATAAGGGGAAGAAAAGAATAATAAATTAAAAAAAAATAAATAAATAAAAAAGAAGGGGGGGGGGGGAAATAAGAGAAAAAAGAATTAGATGGAGCTAGCACAAAAAGCCAAGTACAGGCTCAATAGGGTCCAATAGAACAATTCTTCAAATGCTTAATAACATAAGATCAAATGATGCAGGAAATATCGCTTTAATCCAGGGAGTCCACACCTCTTGGAACTCCTCCAGTTTGTTCAAATGAATAGCTGTTAATTTTTCCATCGGCATAGTATTGTTCACTCTATTCTTGAATTCCAAAAAACTCAGATCTACTGTTCTCCAGGCTTTTGCAATGACCACCCTGGAGGGGATTCATTCAATAGTGCCACCCACGGATCTAAACTAATACATTTCCCCAAGACCTTACTTAAGACCTCAAAAACTTTACCCCAGAAACTCTTCGCTATTCCACATGCCCACCAGATGTGACAATATGATCCAGGGGCATCGCAACCCCGAAAGCAGTTTCCCTGGGATCCGCATGGCATATGAACCATCCATTCTGGCACCATATACCAACGAAACATGACTTTCAGGTTCACTTCAACAGCTTGAGCCGAGGCCATCCTCCCAAAAGAGGCCCGCCACATCCTTTGCCACATTTCAGGATCTCTATCCGTCCTCAGATCCAAATTCCACTTATCCCTATAAGAAAGGGACCCCTGACCCAACTTAAGACACAGCGATTGATAAATAGCTGATACCGCTCCTCTACCTCTCGGATCCCGAAAGCAACGTACATGAAAAAAAGTAAGATCATCTAATACCTGGTGACTCTTCACAACAGATTGCAAGTACCCAAAGAGATCCTTTAGCCAGAGATCATATTTGTCTTTCAGCTGTTGGAAGGAGGCAATCCCCGGCCCCTGATAACAGTCTCTCATGCGATGAATCCCTGCCATCTGCCATCTACTGAACCGAGATGAATCAGACACTCCCGGGACGAACATAGAGTTCCCCCAAAGAGGCATTAATGGTAGGTGGGGGGAAGCAAGTCCACCTGAATACTTGATACCATCCCAGATCTGTAGAGAGTGGGCCATTATTGGGTTGCGGATCTGTTTCCTTGCTACCGGCGTAAGCCATAACAGGTCGCCCACCTTCAATGGGTATACTAGACTCGACTCAATCTGAACCCAATTAGGTATATCCTCCACTGCATGATATAAGAGTTGAGCTACTTGAGCCGCTTGGTAATACTTCTGGATACACGGTACACCCAGTCCCCCCTCAGACTTAGGCCTAAACAAAACCCTTTTCGCTATCCTTTGCTTTTTATAGTTCCAGATAAACGCAAGAATTTGCCCCTGTAACTCCCTCAGAAACCGAGCCGGAAGCCGCACTGGCAAGGTTCTTGCCAAATAAAGAAACTTTGGCAATAGAGACATCTTAACTGCTGACATTCTCCCCAACCACAATAGATTATACTCTTTCCATTGTACTAACAGGTTATTTAATTTTTTTACGTAGTGGAAGTTAGTTGGCTGTAAATAATGATTCGTATTTGCTGGTCAGAGCTATTCCCAGATATTTAATAGCCCTATCCTCCCAACTAAAATTGTAATTGGCTTGCAGCTGAGACCACACCTCCGCTGAGATATTGACATTTATAGCCTTAGAAGTGTTCACTTGGAGACCCGATATCCCAGCAAAACGCTCCAGAATTTGCAATAAATTTGGTATGGAAATTAGAGGATTCAAGATGGTCAGTAAGACGTCATCGGCAAACAAACCAAGCTTATGTTGTCTATCCCCAATTACCAACCCGAAACATCCGAGGCATCCCGGATCATCTCAAGCTAATGGCTCCATAGCCAGGGCAAACAGGAGGGGAGATAAGGGGCAACCCTGCCTTGTGCCCCTAGCCAAGGGAAAGGAATCAGATTTATAACCACAGTATTTTACATATGCAACTGGAGCCCTATAAATTGCTCGCAATACACCTAAGAACAGTGAACCAAAGCCCCATCTCTCTAATAAGTGGAAGAGGTAATCCCAAGAGACAGAGTCAAAAGCTTTTCTTAAGGAATAATAGCATAATAGGTATCCCTTTCTCCCTGGCTATACATGAGACCTGAATCACCCTCCTAATATTGTCCCCTGCCTGTCGCCCTGGGATGAAGCCAGTCTGATCAATATGAACCAGATGGGGCATATACCCAGATAATCTATCAGCAAGGACCTTAGCCAAAATTTTGAGGTCTAAATTGAAGAGTGAGATCGGCCTAAAATTGGACCAAACAGTATGATCTGTGTCTGGCTTCGGGATCAAGACTGGTTCTACTTCTCATTAACCTTGACCAGTAAGAGTCAAATCTACTCAGGCTATCTACCTACTTAGCAGACACAGTCAGTTCTTACATCAATGGCCTTGGAACTCTTACTGGCACTTTGAGGGAGCTGGCGAGACCCCCTCTCCCTGGCAAAGCAATTGTCACAACCTGCTATCTACTACGATTGGGTCTCGGTGGTAGCACTTTTGTTCCTCCTGACGTTTATGTCTAGGTGAGTGGGAGTGATTGGGTGGAGGGGGAGAGGCATCTGGTAAGGTTGGGGAGTGAGTGGGATTCCAACAACGGGCCAGCAAGGCACTGATGGAGGCAAGAGACATTAGAAAATTGAGCGGGTTGCACAGCTCCTAGAAGCATTTCAATCCCCTGCCCCGACGGGGGTACTCGTAGCAGAGATGTCTCGACCATCGTTTGTCCAACAGGATCCCAGGCCAGCATGGAGACATCCCCTTTGCGGTTCTTGGGGCTATACATTGAATTGTATCAGAGAAGGGATGTGCGGATCCCGGTAGGCCAACCATCCCGCCCAGGTTACTAAGTATCTGTCAGTGGCTTCTTTATCCCTAGCAATCAGACTTTCCATGTAGCAAGTCTGTTCTAGTTCCTGCACCCATTCTATCGATGTGGGGGGGTCTTGTCGCTTCCAATGTCTCGGAATAACAGCCCGCATAGCCTGCAAGAGTCTTAGATGTCTTTTTTTAGAACTAGATATTGAGTTTTGAAAATAAGTTAGGAGTGCTACCTGCGGCATGTTAGCTGTTTTGTTTCCGGAGACTTGCTCGTATATGGAAAAGATTTGATCCCATAAGGCTTTAACAGTCGGGCAGCTCCGCCAAATATGAGTCATGTTGCCTACCTCCCTCAGGCACCTCCAGCACCTGTCAGTCTGCGACCCGGCGAATCGGTGAATATTCGCCGGGCATCTATACCACCGCCTAGCTATGCTGTTTGGCCGGAAGGGCAGAAAAAGTATGTTCATGATCACTCCTCAAGATAAAAATTGCAACAGTCAGGTTGTAGTCTGCACAGAAACGGAATACTTTTCAAAGGGTAATTCCACTTTCAATGGCCTTTTTATACGTTTCTATCATTGTGTGCCAGAATTATCTCCTTTTTTTCTTTTGTATTTGTATGCTACTCTAATGTTATAAAAGACAACTGATTTCTAGAGTAACAATGAATTTATATTGGCAATGTACACCAAAGTGGTGTTTAGGAGTACATATCCGAGACTTCCTGACTCTGGCTTGCTAATCATCTGATTGGCTAAAGCAGAGCCGACAGGTTTAACCCCCATCTGCTCTAATTCAAACTCTGCAGATAAGAGAATCACAATCATGTGTTTCAGTAGCTAAAAGGTTACTGGAAGCGTTCTCATCTGGGAAGATCATTACTGCTGCTTAATTTTGCCAAAGGTGCAGATTAGTTCATCTGTTACAGCTGAAGGATTCTGGGACTTGTAGTCAGAAGTTTTTACTCAAGGCCAGAAAAGCTGCCCACGCTTCAGGATCCCAGACACACAGGATTATATTAAACTTGGAAATCACAGGTCTGGGAGCACACTCCTCACGCTAATTTACATTCCAGAAGAGAAAAGCGATAAGTCAAAACACCAAAAACCTGACACCCTTTAAAGCGGACCATCAGCGTCATTTAATAAAAAGCCCAAACCCTTAAAAAATCCCCCAGCATCTAAAATTCATATATTTAACGTTTTTAATCACTTACATTTGTTCAGGGCTTTAGGATGGAGGACACATGCTCTAGGATGGATCACATACTGAGGAGAGGAGAGGGGTCAGAAGTGCAAGGGGGGCTGTGCTTTGCACAGACAGAGCAGAGCTGGGGCCAGGAAAAGGTCAGCAATCTCCTGTAACTCTGTGGGTCGCCATCCATCTTGAATGTTTAAAGGCTCAGAAATTGCAGCAGATGCAGGTAGGTTAATTTTTAATGTGGGCAATCTGTATGTACATGGTGGGGGAAACCATAAGATAGGCTCTTATTCAGGGTGAAGGCCTGGTTTAAATATGTATTTACACCAGACTGATAACAAAACTAAACTGTAATTTGGTTGCTAATAATCTAATCGGGGGGGCCCCCCTGAAGTGGACCAAAACCCAGGATAGTCAAAATCCTGGGTGTTGGTCCACTTTAAAGTCGACCAACATTCACAAAACCAAAAATTTCCAGCCAAATGATGTTGCTTCTGCATGCCATTCTGGGTTCATGGAGTGGCGGATTCCGAAGAGCTAGCTGCAGATTACTGGCTCGATGCCGCCCGTTCCCACACCTGCCACTCACCGCGGCACCTCCTGGTGTAAGAAAAGCCTGCCTGTGAGGGTCCGGCTCACCTGAAGGGTCAAAGGCTGCACCCGTCTTAAAGGAGCCACAGCCCTCAACCCTGTTAGCTTGCAGACCAACCTAAAATCTGTCTCTAAATCTGGTTAAAAACAGAGGCTCGGTCACACACATCTGCAGAAGTATGCTTAAACTGCACCACCAAGCGCCAAGGTGCCTCTGTGTAGGTGCAGTCCTAACTCTAATCTTTGAGAGCCCAATTTGGGACATACAATGCAACAGATAAATTGGGAGCAGGCTTACCTGAGTTTGCCCTAAAACCTCGAGTGCAGCCCATGGGGCGGAAGGGTCGAAGACCTCGCAGTACAGGCTAGACCCCACACCCCATGTGCTTACACAAATTCAAAAGAAACAAAGGAGGGGTGGCAGCCGCTCAGACCATTTTATAACTAACCTGGGACGTTAGCAGGGCAATTAGGATCCAAAATTAGGATACAAAGGCTGCACCCGGAAGGATTGTGGGATACATACTCCCATGTGTAGCAAAATGGCGGCGAGATATCTGGGAGTCGTTGGGCAGGTAAGGTGAGCAAGTCATTAATAAGCATGCAGCTGATTGACTCATTGTTCTCATCGCGGGCTCATAATGAATGTGAGTATTACAAGCCTTCTGTGCTGTTAGCTGCGAGGGGGGCTCCAGCATTCTGGATGCCCCTCCCAAGCTTCTTGCGGTGTTGGTCCAGTTTAATAAGCATGCAATCCCCCCCCCCCCCCCCCAAGCTTATTGCGATCACCACACAGCTGGACCGACACCCGTTAAAGTTAAACGGGTCCGGTTTAATGACATTTATTTATTTTAAAAGTAAAATAAAATAGACTGTTGGTCCACTTTAAAGTGAGTGAGTGTACTCTCACACTGCCTTATGTTCTCTCTGTGAAATTGCGATGCCTGATCCACAACCCACACTTACACCTTTTGGGCTAAAAGCAGACCTCAGCCTAATAGACCCACGGTACGTTCCACCAGGGCTGCTGTGCAAGTCAGCACGTAGATATAGCTGTGAAAACTCCAGATACCTGGATTAGTAAGCAGTTCTGCCAGATTCTGGGATTCCAGGGGTATCGGACGAAGGGCATCAAAAATTAGAATGCCCAGGGGATGGGCAGGAAATGGCATATGGGCTGTTCTTTCACTTTAGGCCCATTTTTTGGCTATGTGTCTTTGTGAGTTTAGTCAATACCTATTTCCTGAGCACCTTGACTTAGTCATGTGGCTGCAGGCCGATTGAGTGACCGGCCTAGTGCCAGCAGCCACTTGACCATGCCGGTCATTCAGAGCACTGGATTTCTCTGGGGGGGGGGACCGAGGAGAATGGTTAGGAATCTCCCATTCTGTGGCGTGAAACGCACACAGGGGCATCTGCAATTTGAATTCCCCCCTGCTCTTGGAACAACACCCCTTTTGTCAAAAAATTAGTGGTGTTCCGGTTTAATGCTCAATTCGCTCTACTGGTACCTCTAAAATTCAGAAGATGTAGGTGTAGGGTGTGTACAGTTTGTTCTATTATTTCCTCTGCCCGACCATTTCTTTACCCTGTTAAAAATGTGGACTACCCCTTTCACTTGATTGTCTGAAGGTTGCTGGGGTTATTGGTAGCACTTTAGATATACAGCATCAGCAATATACAGAAATGAGGAGTCTTCTGACAGAGTGGTGCTGCAGAGGGACAAGTATCTCCATTCTGCTCTTATGTTGGGATTTCTGTCTAGAGTGGCACATAGGTGGCCGTTGTCATTTAGAGCAGGAAGGTAACATTGGTTGTTTTTGTGCCCATCATAATATCCTTCTTGGATACTGATATGTGTAAACAAACATGTTAATTGCAAAAAAACATTTTGGCATTTCCTATTGCGTTCTATTTTTAAACCATGAGCATCTTTTAGGGCTCATAATAAGCTGCAGTGTTCATTTTTGCCAAATGTATTTTTTCACTGTCTGAGTTTAAAAAAAAAAAAAAAAAAAATCAAAGTGCGTTAGTTTTCCAGCTGAATCGCTCCTTGTCCCCGGTAGGAATGTCAAGTTTCAGGGCCTCCACTTTACATGGATTTGTTCCTAATCAGAGCACAAGCTCCTAATGACAGTAAACAGATTGTCCAGGAAACAGGAACAGAGATCTTTGGAGCCTGAACACAGGGCTGAAAGCAGTCTGAGGTATATGAATTTCTCTTAGAGGGGAGGAGGGAAACTGGACTTTCAAAATGTTTCAGATAAAGCAGTAGACATAACATTTTTAATAAGGATTATGCTGCAAGGGAGCCAAAATAAATTTCTTTACAATTCGACTTTTTATATCTTGGAATGGCTTAAATTCAGAACCCACTTTTAGTTTGGCTATAAAACGCATTTTTCTAAATATAACTACTGTAGTTATGCCTTGGATTAAAATGGACCTTCACCCTGAAGAGCATATGTTATGTTTCCCACACTCTGTACATACAGATTGCTCACATAAAAAAATCATCCTACCTGCACCTACTGCATGTTATGAGCCTTTAAACATCCAAGATGGCTGGTCGTGGAGCATCAGGCAGCCTGCAAACTGGAAGTGTCTTCTGAATGTATCGCTCTGCATTCTGGGATTACTGTCCTTTCCCTGACCCCAGCTCTGCTCTGTCTGTGCAAAGCACAGCTATAACCTACCCCCTGTACTTTATCCCGCTCTCCTCTCCTCAGTATGTGATGCTTCTGAGTCAAGATGGCGGCGCCCGTATCCTAGAGTCCTGAACAGAGTTGCACCCCAGTGGGGGAAAGAATAATGAGTGACTAAAAACGTAAAATATATTAATTTTAGATGCTGAGGAATAGTTTAAGGGTTTGCTGAAGGTCTGGTTTAAAGCAGACCTTGGCTAAACCCATTACTAGACACACCCCTATGCTTACAGGCAGCCCCTCCAAGTTGTGTCCTGTGCTGATTGTTCCCTTGTTCCTGACATCCACTGCGTAAGAATCTGAATTTTCGTAAACTGATTTGCCTGTTCCATGGGTCACCTCACGCCAGATGTGCACATGTAATGAGGCCAGGTGAGGCGGTTGCCTCAGGCAGCACCATCTAGAGGGGGTGGCAATTGCTGGGCTTTTTGTTTGTGGTTCAGCGGGTATCGCTGCACACCGTCATGTTTTATTTTAAAACATTTCATCATTGGTAGCTTAATGGCCCTGCCCCTCCGGAGCCACTGAGCAACCAGTGATTGACTATTAAAAAACAACATGATGATAGACAGATCATATTCTTCACTATTTTTCACAATCTTGCCAATATACAAAAATATTTAGAGTACCCTAGTGGAAACCTTCCACCAAGACAGTTTTTATAGGTGAAATACAGAAGCTTTCAATGTGGGAACGAAAAGAAAAAATCACCATCTTATTTGGTTTTGCTGTCCCATTCTGGTCTGTGACAGCTTCATTAGCTGCAGGCAGTGTCCCTGCTGCTTGACTGAGTGTAAGACTGGCATCACTGGCGAGGGCCCTGACCCATCTTCGTAAAACAGGATGGCTAGGACCCCCTCCGCTGCATATATAATAGCCCTGGCACCTAGGCCAATCTTCCTGCTTGCTCACCCTCGAGAAACTGCCCTGCTACCTCCATCTACAGCTCATGCGATTCCTCCTTTGCCATAACCTTCTTGTTGCTCTTATTGCTCTTCTTACTCTTTTTATGAGGGTAGAATCCAGAATCTTTACGCAGGCAAACTTTTGCTTTTTGAGACAGAAGTCAAGTCACCGCTTCTTCATGTACTTGTAAGGCAACCATGGCACTTGATCACCGGAAACCATTTAGGTTTGATTTGCAATGTCCAGTGGAGCGTCACTGGGAAAAAGTGAGTATCTCTCCAATGTAGGGCCGATGTGAATGGATCCTCACTGGTACATTGCTACCTTGGAGTTTCAGGTCCACTGCAGATCTGCACCAGAGGCAGGGCTTGTTATCATAAGTGCCTGTCCCTCAGAAGCTCATCTGCTAGTATGCCTCTTGGTTCTTTGGCTATCTGGCAGCCCTTGGAGTGAGTTCTTCTGCAGCAATGTGACAAAATATTATTCACAGCCCTGGCTCTCCTTTGAGTGCATCATTTTAGTGACACCACTACATTGCCAAAGGGAGACACAGAGTGGAAAGTTAGGCATGTTTTATTTGCAACATCAAATCTGTGTCTGATTGTGGATTCAAATTACTGTTAAAGTGGAATAAAACCTTTGTTTCATTCCCCCTGGGCTTCCCAGTCTGGTTTGCTGCGTGAAATCCCCAGTTCGCGCATAAAATCTCAGCTTTCCAGGCTCCAGTGGTGCATGCGCTGGCTCTCGTCTAATGAGAGCCGCCTCCTGTGACTACGTCATTTGGCAGACTTAAATAGGGGGCCTTGCGCAATCTCTGGCCCCAGCCTATTTGAATGGCTAGGGCGGTAGCGCTCATACAATGCTGGGGATGCGGCGGTTGCTCGCTCCCCATTCAGTAATAAACATCCGTTTGGGCTACGGATAAGAAATGTGGGCAGCACCAGTAAATATTTCTATAGGTGCACTGCTCTGTGGGTTAATACCCAAAAACCAAATGTATTAGTTTGGGGTGACCTCTACACCCCCTGCCAAAAAGCCCAACAGAGACTCACTATTGCACTCAAACAATCAATTTATAAATCCATTTTATTGTAGCATATTGTTTAAAACCAATTTAAAAACAATTTTACTGAACCATATGCATGGTAAGCCACCAGGGGGCGCACTCCCTCATTAACAATACAATCTCATATACATATAAGTAATTTCAAAGTGATTCTGTGCTAATCTATCAATAAATTCATATATATACATCTATTCTAAAACTTAATATACAATTCACAATTAATATCCTCACCCTAATAAAGTGCCAGTGCTTCCATCACAAATAGTCCCTTGTGCAAAATATTTAAACCCATTCACAGAGAGCAAGGGCACACAGACAACACACAACAAACAAGTGCTTACTGTTAGTATGGTGACAGGCAGGCCCCCCTCAGGCGCAGACCAACGCGTTTCGAGCCCCCTATGGGCTCTTGCTCACGGTCAGTATGTGTGTATGTAAGCAATGAGAGCTGTCTGCCGAATGATGTAGTCACAGCAGGTGGCTCTCAGTAGACGAGAGCCTGCGCATGCACTGTTGGAGCAACGTGAATTTTTATGGGCGAACGGGGGGGGGTATCGCACTGTGGGACACAGTAGGATTCTAGTCCAGGTGCTGCTGGGTTTTGTTCCGCTTTAAGCTGTAGTCTTTTTTTTTTTTAACCGACTCCAAAATACCTAGGAGATGTGAATTATAAATATATTAAATATGCATATTTAGCCTTTTCATTTTTCCTATAGTCTGGTATGGTAAAAAGTGCTGAACAGGTCCTGACAACAGTAAACTTTTAGGTCACATGTAGTTCAGCCAGTAATGGACTTACGTTATGTTATTCTGTGACAAGTGACAATTATGCTGAGACACTCCAGGGTCTCTTGGTCTCTTAGAGGGGTATCCACTTCTCCTCACTCTGCAGATTTAACTGGGCTTTAGATGTGTAACAAGCACATTGCTCTCCTTAAAGGAGCACTATCGTGAAAAATGGCCCAGTGATAAAAATCCATATAAATATGCTGGATGGTGGAAGCAGAGGTCATTTATACACACGGCATCAAGAAGTATCCAGCCAGGGTTTTTTTTTAATTTTATTTTAATGGGAGGAATTAGAAATCAAGGGTTCTGTCAGCCCCGACACACTAAACCTGTCACCCCTGGATTTTATTCCTACAAGGAGAAGAAAACTACAAGCTTGGCAGGAGTGTTTCTGTTGTGTGTGTATAAGTGACCCCCTCTTCTCATTAGCTGTTGTGTTTATATGGATTTCTGATACGGATTTCACAATTTCGCGTTAGTGCTCCTTTAAGCTCTTTGCATTCAAGCAAACTAAATACGTTTAAACCAACCACTTATTCCTAGATGTTGTGTCCAGTCTAAATGAAAGACAACGGCCCATTAAAAAGTAGACCCTTCCACATCTGTGGGCCGCATGCAGTGTTTTGCCCGCAAGGCAGCCCATAGAAGTCAAGCGGGGCATGTATTGCGATGGCATGTATTGCGATTTACCTGTGCTGCGCTCCAGTGCTGTGGAAGGGTCACATCCTGGTATATCACTGCTGGTACCTGTCAAGGGCCTCCAGTCCAGCACTTGCTGCAGCTACTTTCTTAGGATCCTTCTACCTGGTTCTTGATGTAGCTCCCCAGGCGCCTTTGCTAGGGCAGCCTTCCTCTCCGTGCATGTATGCATTCACTGCTTGTTGGTGTCTAACTGCATGGATGGGTCAAATGCGGAGGAAAAATTCCTGTGTGTGTGCAAGCATACCCAGGACCCCCAGGTCCCCCGATCTCACTCACTTCTGTCCTACAGAGCATGCGCTGCCTCTCGTAAAGTCAGCGCTCTCAAATCCGCTCCCGCCCCCTTATCCTAGAGCTCTAAGACAAGTGGATCAGAGCGTGTTGCGGGCGCATCCCCCACTACCCTTTAACATGGAGCAGCGGCTCATGTGCCGTTGGACTGGGAGCGAAGGTGAATTTGCGGGCTCCCTGGTGGGTTTGACACAGCGGGGCATCCCAAA
Source organism: Gastrophryne carolinensis (assembly GCA_027917425.1). Taxonomy (NCBI): domain Eukaryota; kingdom Metazoa; phylum Chordata; class Amphibia; order Anura; family Microhylidae; genus Gastrophryne; species Gastrophryne carolinensis. The sequence goes on from CM051239.1 coordinate 385,775,702, forward strand.
ACTGGATGTCCCTGGGGGAGTGAGTATGCCTGCGGATGGGTCAAATGCGGAGGAAAAATTCCTGTGTGTGTGCAAGCATACCCAGGAACCCCAGGTCCCCCGATCTCGCTCACCTTTCCTCGGTCCTACATTGCATGCGCTGCCTCTCGTACAGTCAGTGCTCTCATATCCGCTCCCGCGCCTTCATCCTGGAGGTGGTTTTTGTTCCTCTTTAAGTGCACTTTCCAGAATAAAATAAAGCCTTTATTCAACTTTTGCCCCCTGTGACTTGCATGCTCTTGCCAGCTCTTCTGGCTCCCAGCCATCATTTGAAAGCAATATGAGACGCTGCTGCTGTGTGCCGTTCTGTACCCTGCGCACTGTCTTGCCAGACTGCTTCTGTCCCAGGTAGTGGGGGGGGCACCAGCATGTCTGTCATAGGACCAAAACTCAAGACCCAATAAGTTTTACAGCTTTTGATTGCTGCAGGGGAGAAAAGGTAAATATGAGGGTTTAATTATGGGTGGACATTTTTCTTGCCATATGGGAACCAAAAGCCCCAGCACACTGTTGCAGTGGACGGACGGGGGGGGGAGGGGGGGGGGTCAATCCTTGAGCCCTGCTGAAACAGATAGAAGGACTGAGGGTTAAGGAGCTAGAGCCGCAATGAATCAACTCCTCAGGAAGGTAGTGTGAGTAAATGTTTAAGGTTTTCTTTGTGAGCTCGGTTGGCCTAATTGAAACTAATTTATTTTGACTTTTTGTTGTGATCTCGTACTTCTGTAGGAGTTGAAGCTTCCTTTCACCTTTCTCAGTGGGCATATACACGAATTAAGGATACATGTACCATGGACGAAACTTGGGTCAGAATCGGTTGTGATCACTATCAATACTATGGAGTGTATCCTGAAGCTAAAAGATGGACCCCAGGTAACCTAGTGTTGTTTTTTTGGTGTTTGATCTTTTTGTTTAATCCAGCCTCCTTAAAATAATTCCATACAGCCAAGCATTGCCTGGAAATTTGCAAGAGTTTTGAGGGAAGTGATAAGGGATGGTAGACATGACCCCCTCAGACATGATTTGTTATCTGTTAGTTGTCCCAAGATAATCTGTGATGGTCTTGTGTCATATATAAGGATGTATCAAGCCACCAGTCTTGTTATATCGGTGTTATCTGGGAATAATTACTAACAACTTTAAAGCTTCCCTACAGCCTAAATAAAATAGGTTTCCTGCCCCCCCTTAGTAGTGCTCATGCATTACAGTGGAAGTCCAGTCACTGTGTATATATATATATATATATATATATATATATATATATTTTTTTTTTATTTATTTATTTATTTATTTATTTTTTTTTGTAGCAGTAAATTGTGGTACTCCTGAAATTGAACCAGAACATCAAATATTGCAATAACACATGTTTAGTTATACACGTGTTTATATCCTTTGTATGTATTGGGACAAAATTGTAGTTGCCCTTTCAAAATTTTGGGTAAACGACTTTCTTTCAAGCATGTGATGCTCATTCAAACTTGCCTGTAGTAAGGGATGTGGGCAATATAAATGTCACACCTGAAACCAGCTAAATGGGGAGAAGTTGAGTCGATATTTGCATTGTGCCTGTGCGTGTCACACAAAGCGTGCAAAATAGAGGAGAAGAGAGCTGCCTGAGGACAAGTCCACCTCCAGAGATTTTCCTTTGCACATGGTGCATAACATAATCAAGAAGATTACAAGCCATGGCACTGGAGTTCATCTCTCTGAATGTAGATGGAAGAGAAAAATTGATGGGTTGAAGGATTGAAACCGCAGGATAGTCTGGATGTTGAATAAACAGCCCCAATCAAGTCCAAAGAAGTTCAAACTCCTGCAGGCTCAGGGTTCATCTGTGTTAATGCAAACTATTTACTGACATGTGAATGTAATGAAATTCTATGGCAGGAGTGGTAGGAGGTGCCCCCTACCAATAAAGAAACATAAATATATACTGCAATTTGTATGTGCATGATGTAAGCCAAAAATGTCTGTGTGTGTTGACAGGCCTCTTGTGCATGTTGCCACTTTTTTCTGAAAAAAAAATACTAAAATACTAAAAAACCTTGAAGACATCCTTTTGGCACAAAATGTATATTGTCAGGATCTGGGGCCAACGGCAATGACTCTGAAGACAGTTCTTCCAAAAGGCAAAATCTCTTAACTTCAGAGTATAATGAGGGAACAAAGCAGTACAGCAAGCGGTTACCTCACCAACAAGCAATGTCCAGTGTGTGATAATTACAGCATATTGTAATTCCTGGATATCACAGGTCCTCTTTCAAGGCATACAAGCCCAAGCTGTTAATCCACAGGTTCCAAGATCAGAACATAAAGTCCTTCAGATGCAATTCAGCACTGTCAGTATTGGGAGCAGCAATTCCCGGGCTCCTCACCCCAGTCTGTCCAACTCCACTCTGAAAGCCTCAGCAACTCCTTTTAAAGGGCTTCCTTCAATTAGTCTCATCACCTGGGAAGATCTGTGAGTAGGGGAAAGACCTGTAGAGGACCGGGGATGTGGATTGGGTCTCTGATATCCCGGCATGGATCGTGCCTGCCTGAAAAAACTCATGGGAAAAATAGACCCCATCCACCACTTTTCTATACACTTTACCACAATATACTATCAAAAATTCAATTTGAAAGAAGACTTGCCCTTTAAAGTTTCACATGTAGATAGACACAAGATGGAACCACCAGAATGTATCCTTAACTTGGAGCTGGATTTTTCTCAAATCATCTTCCAGAATCGAACTGGTAAGATATACAGAAAAGTATGGAAGCGTTTTAACACCATACGGCTTAGCAGTTTTGACCTGGAAGATTTCTAAAAAAAAGTTACCAGGTAACTTACTTGGATTTTTGTTTGCATACATGTGCAATTCCAAACAGGAGCGTTGAGTTACATACTTGACATGTAGTGCTCTTTTCCTTTACACTAATAACCATCTACAATATGCAAATAAATATACATACAGAATAGGGGTGTCAGAATAAATCAATTCTGTCAAATAATGTGATATTTCATTAGACAATACTAATAGCGATTCAAAAAATGTTCGAATGATCTTTTTATAAACTATTTATAAGTAACATTTACTCCTGACCACTAGTTGACAGTGCACTGCACAAGAGCCTGTTATTCAGCAGCTTTGTCTCACCCACAGCAGAGAAACAACGAGATCCCGCGAGAGTCGTCCTGCATTGTTGTTGCGTATGTGTAAATGTTGTATTGATGTGTAGATTAGGTTTTCCAAAGCTACCTTTAAAAAGAATCGTAATATATTGTCTTTGAGACAGAATCTGGTTATATCGGGATATATTGTATCGTCATGTGTATCATGATACATATCGTATCGCCAGATTCTTGCCAATTCACACTCCTAATACAGGATCACAATGTTAAGCCATGCCTGGCTATGAGTATTAATAAAATGGTAGCATTTCCAAGGACACTGTAACACAAAGCAAAGTGATTAACGGGCCAAGTATGAGAGCCTATACTTCAACTTGGGGGGGCGTAAAGTATTGACTTTCCTCCTCTGTGCGGCCATCTGAAGGAGTGGGGCACCTGTAGCCTCGCTTTTCTTCTGGTTCCAGGATGCCTCCCTCATAACAGGCTTACCAAGAACATGGGCACACCGGGGACCAGACATCTGCATTAAATCAACCCAAAACCTGGTATCCCGAAGACTATTGGAATCTAAGGATAACCTTGGCCATTCTGTCAGAAACCAATTACCACCTGGTAGTTAACTATACATTGATTTCAACAGATGTAGCGTGGCAATTCATACATGTGTACATGCTGTGCTTAGCAGTTCTTCTGGAGCTCCACTGGCGTGGGCCAGTCCTCACGACGTGTAATGCTTTTGCTGTGCTTTGATTGGCCATTTCAAGGGGGTGTTATGTCATGGCAGGCAGCTTTTATGGAACGTTGCCTATAGGCTTTTAAACTTGTTGACTGTCAGGAATGAAGCAGAGGCATAAATATGTTTTAGGAAATATGCAATATTTTTGCGAGCCGAACTGCAAAAATGATTCTGACAAAATCCGGTGGCATGATCCTGAAGCTGCCAGGAAGATTATTGCAGGAGCATGACATAACTGGAAAGCCATATGTACATGTTCAGCAGGTAATAAAATAAGTGGAAAACGGATCAATGCGGATTGTGTTCCATGTTGTCACTGAGGTCAGCTTGTGAGCTGTTCCATGTCAGAATGATGCTCAACCTGTTGCCAAAATTCTTATATCATAAACGGAGGCGCCAGTAAATACAGTAACCCTTCAGTTGTAATCTTTCATAAGCAGCAATTGATGGCCGCTTCTGTATTGCCCAAGGGTTAGGTTTAAGAAAAAAATCTCATTGGTGCTTTCAGCTTGGGCATGCTTGCAAGAATAGGTTGTTTATTTTTTCCTCCCCAGGGGGTAATAATTATAATAATGGCTTTGTTAGCAGTGAATTTTCAGATTTTAAAGGGATTCTGCAGGCTTTAAAGAAACAAAACATACTTACCTTTTCCACCTAGTGACATGATCTAGCACTGGCCTGGCTCCTGAAATGGTTCCATGTTGACTTTGGCTTCATTATTCGTTGTTGGGTTCAGCTTGTCCAGGCCAAACACACTGGGCTACTGTATGATCGCACAGGATAATTGGCCATGGTAGATGGCTCTCATGCCAGTCCCTAGACTTCCTGTGACTTGAGGAAGACTTTTACTTAAAGTCAACCAAAACCCAGGTTTTTCACTATCCCGGGTTTTGGTCTTTGCCCCTGGGGCACCCTGGTTTGGGTGCATGAATCCCCCCCCCCCCCAGAACCTTTCCTTGAGCCCATGGCACAGGCACTGCTGCTCCACCAATCGGCTTCTTCCACCGCGCATATTAAGCTGGATGGAATTCCTAGCCACACTTACGAGCTGTGCGTGGCATCACGTGCTTCCTTTTTGCTGTGCACAGCCATTCAGTTGCGGCGGGTGAGGCCGCACACAAACGATAGGGGATGCAAGTGATGCCTGGTGCCGGCTGTGCATGCGCCATGGGCTCGGCATAAAAGGTGAGTTTACTGGATGCCGTGGGGTGTTTCACACAGCGGGGCCCAGAAGGAGGGAATAAGCCTGCCCTGCAGTTTCATAGACTCTAGGGTGGGTTTTGGTCCACTTTAAAGCGGACCTTCAGCAACATTTAATGAAAAGCCCAAACCCTTAAAAAAACTATTCCCCAGCATCTAAAATTAATATATTTAAAGTTTTGTAATCACTTTTTATTCTTTCCTTCACTGGCCTGCAACTCTGTTCAGCACTCTAGGATACGGGCGCCGCCATCTTGGCTCGGTAGCATCACATACTGAGGAGAGGAGAGGGGTCATAAGTGCAGGGGTGCGGGGTTATAGCTGTGCTTTACCCTACTAAGAAGAGCTGGGGGTCAGGAAAAGGTCAGCAATCCCAGAATGCAGAGTGACACAGTCAGAAGACATTTCCTGTTTGCAGGCTCCCTGTACCTCCATGGGCCGCCATCTTACAATAGATACAATAGATGCAGGTAGGAAGACTTTTAATGTGGTCAATCTGTATGTACAGCGTGGGGGAAACATATAAGACTCTTATTCAGGGTGAAGGTCTGCTTTAACCCTTTTAGTGCCAGCTACGTGAGTCTCACGTAGCTGCCTCTACTCCACTTAAGTGCCAGCTACGTGAGACTCACGTAGCTGACTTTAAACCCCCAGAGTAAAAAAAATATAAAAGTAAAATACTCGCCTGACCCCTCGTTGGATCCGGCCGGGTCTCCTCTTTAATTTGGTGCCATCCGATCCCCCGTGGGGGGATAGCCCCCCCCCCCCGCTTCGGCAGCAGCAGCTGCTAACTGTAAAATAAATAAAAAAAAAAAAATGACATTTACTTACCTGAGGATCGGAGGTGAGTAAAGTAAAGTTTTACTTTTAACCCCTTGTGAACTGGTAAGGGTTCCATGAGACCCCTTATACCAGTTCACAAGGCTGTGGGATTGCTATTAACCCCCAGCACCTCCATTACCTGTCTCCTCAAAGCCCGGGGGGGGGGGGGGGCAGAAGAGACTTCGGGTAAGGGGGACCCTATGTCATTTTTTTTTTAATTAACCCCTTATGCTCTGTCGCCCAGCAGCTATAAAAGGGTTCCAACAGGTGAGCAGAAGCCAGTGATTGGGAAGGGACACAGTGCAAGATGGATGGGAGGTAAGTATTAAAAAAAAAAAAAAAAAATAAAAATAATACATTTTTTTCTCTGTGTGTGTGGTGTTTTTTTTTTTTTTACACTTAACCCCTTGTGAACTGGTAAGGGGTCCAAGAGATCCCTGTACCACTTCACAAGGCTGGGGGCTGGCAAGTCACCTGTGTCTAGTGGGTGACTTGCCATTAACCCCCGGCACCCCCATTACCTGCCTCCCCAAAGCCCGGGGGGGGGGGGAGCAGAAGAGGCCATGGGCTATGCGGGCTTGTAGCCTGCAGGGCCAGGGGCCACAAATCTGGCCCCTGCGCCCTGTTCCTACAAGCCCTGCATAGCTGGTCCCGGGCTGGTTACTTCGTGTTCGTGCAAGGGGGACCTCATGTCATTTTTTTTTTTTTTTTTGAACCCTTAAAAATTCCCCCCAAAAAATGACCCCCCCCCCCCCCGGAAGGTGTAATTTTTTTTCTCGATTTAACCCTTTGTAGTGTGTATGGTAGTTGTATTTTATTTGTAAATGTTATAAAAGTACTTGTTTCAGTTTGGGGGGTCTCCTGGGCAGGAACGGGGGGCTACTGATAAATATGTGGTACCGTTCTAATCGGTAGAAATGGGGCTTTCTCATGCAATATGGTTTTCTTTAATAAAATACATTTTTTATTTAAAATATAGGAGACAATTTTCTAAAAAAAAATTGTATTTACTCATTTTTTTTACTTAATAATAATATTGTAAAAAACAGAATCAAGTTTACAAACAAGACATTTCAAGTTAAAGCCTAAACTCTGCTGCAAAAAAAATATATATAATTTTTCTGAAAATTCCAGCAAAATTGGCGTAAAAATGTCGCAAAATGGGGAAAAATGACCTGTCTACAGAGGGTGACAAAATAAGTAGGCTGGCAATTAAATGGGTTAAAACTAGCTATGCATGTTGGGTATTGTTCTGTTCGGGGGACCTTGCGCTTTCAGACTTAGCTTGTTTTTTCTTGTTTGCATATTTTAGGAAAAGGTGTTTTTTATTCAGCTTTTTTTATACATTTTTTTTAGGGAAACCCTGCGCAACCAAAGAATTCTTTAAGGGATTAATTCCAGAAAGATGAGCCCACTACAACTAGAAAGCTAAACGTGTACTTTCAGGGAATATATGGTTTATGGGGGATATTCCAAATGTAAAGGGTTGTTTTGGTTGAAAAATCGCGAGGTGCTCACTTTGTCTGCAGAGCTGAAATTTTCAAGTAAAATTACCGTTACGCACATGCTTTACTTTGGGGTGTTTGGCAACTCTTCCCTTGACAGTAGCAATGCATGTTTGGTATCGTTCTGTTCGGGGGATGTTGCTTTTTCAGATTAAACTTGTTTTTTCTTGTTTGTATATAGTTTTTTTTTTTTTTGGAAAATGTGGCTTTGATTCTGCTTTTTTATCCTTTTTTTTAGGGAAACTCTTTGCAACCAAAGATTACATTGAGGGATTACTTCCAGAAAACTGTGGCCACACCTAGAAAGCTTGAGGTGTGTACTTCCAGTGAATATATAGTTTGGGGGGGGTATTTCAAATGTAAAGGGTTGTTTTTCTTGAAAAACTGCAAGGTGCGCATATCGCAGTTGTATTTTATCTGAAAATCCCCTAAAGCTCTGTTTCAGTTTGGGGGAGTCTCCTGGACAGGAAAGGGTGTCTACCAATACATATATGGTACTGCTGTAACCGGGAGAAATTGGGATTTCACACGCAATAAGATTTTTTTTTGACAAATTTACATTTTTAATTACAAAAAAACACTACAAATTGTAAAAAAAATGATTTTTTTTTATTTTTTTTTTTTCGCATATTTCACCCCAAAATATTGAGAATACACCTAAAAAATGACAAACAAGACATTTCATGTTAAAGCCCAGACTATGCTGAAAAAAACAATATATCATTTTCCTGGGAAATCCCTTCAAAAATCACATTTGAACACGGGGAGCGCAAAATAGTGCAAAATGGTCTGGCAACAAAGGGTGACAAAAACTCCAGGTAGGCTGGCACTTAAAGGGTTAAAGTCCCTATCCAGGCATCAACTTTCTCCCCCCCCTAATCCCCAATTGGAATGGTATAAATTAAGTATAAATGTACGATTATATGTATATACCTTATGTATTCTAGGTGATTTTTTTTTTGCTGCAATTTTTTCGGGTGGCTGAGCTGGGAAGGGTTTGTTGTGGAGTGTGGTGCATGCTCTGCTGTGGTCTCAGACAGCTTTGTGGCTTGCTATGCTTGCTCACGCTGAGAGCTCCAAGAAAAAGAACTGTTGTAGGGCCACTTTTTTGCATGGTCCTGGAGGAATAAAATTGGAAAAAGATAAAACACTGGTGCCCTGTTAGTTTCTACCCTGCACTGCAGAAAATGGTGAGGTGGGGAGGGACATGGGACAGACATCAGGTTATCTGCTTGCTACCAAATTATTGCTGTTGGTTTTAGAGTCCCTTTAAACCAGTCTGAATCCATTTTGGATTCTATATTGAGTCAAATCCACCTTCACGGCAGCGGGCTGACCTCTACCATCAGTTACTGTGTCCAGAGCACACCCATTCTATTGCAGTGAATAGAGGAGGTGTGCCACCATCACTGACTCATGGGGGGGGTGTAGTCCGCTACTGTGAAAGTGGGTGTGACCGGCATGGGACTCCAATCTGGCAATCGGATAAGAAACACAGTGGAGGAGTAGAAGTAATCCTCTCCAGGTGGACAAATGGTGAGTATAAAGTACAAAAGGACCTCCCATTGTCATGTGCCAAGGCGTGTATTAGCTTGTAACCTCTAGTCTGCACTACCCAGGTTAGTGAATAGAGCCGCAGATATGTATTCTATGGCGCACAATAGCACAACACCAGAAACAAGTAAAGCAGGGATGCTCAACATTTTGGTGAGCGTGGTCCACGTAAATGATTTGGAAAATGGCTACAATTAATAGGTGTGGAATGTTTTCATTTAGGATAAAATTTAACTATTAGGATACCCACTGCCCCCCTATAAACTCCCCCTGTATGTCCTTCCACCACACCCCTACACTCTTATGTAACAATCCCCACATGCTAGCAGTGCACACACTGATTGGCTTACCACTCTGAATATATGGGCCTCTTATTTATAGGTCCCAAATCTTAACCATGTTCCTAATATCCAACTTATCTAAGCTCCAAAGTATTATCTAAGCTCAAAGTATACAATTAATACAGAAAAAGTGAAGTAAAGGAATGGAATCGTACAAACCTGTTATAGGATGCCAGGCCCAGGTTTACTTCAGGAGTGGTAGTTTTTGGATGGTAGACTCTTAGCTGAAAGGAAAATAGTGGATTTGTGGAATAACAGGTCATCCTCTGACCTATGCCGCCTTAATTATGAAATAAGATATGTCAATAAAAGCGAGAGAAAACAGAAACTTTGGTAGAGTGGCAATTAAACGGAGACCTATTGCAGATGTTACAATTGTAGGTTCTCTCAGATGACATTTATATGTAATATTGCTTTGGAACAAGTTGAATCAAGGGCTATTTGTATTGAATTCGGGGAGATCTTTTTCTCTGGGCAGCCACAGTGTATCTTAATGAAAGTAAACACTTAGGATAAACTTTAATTCCATACCAAAGCATTTTTTAAGTGTAGAAGTCCCAGTTTAGCTTATTTTCTTTTCCACTTTTTCTGTAAAAGTTAGAACCCATTCAAATTGTGTTTCCTCCTGTTGGTCCATCTTTGAAGTCTATGAACATTTTCTGTAATGGCAAGGGGGATTACGTATCGACTGAGGAGAAATTCTCCTAGATTCCTCTTAATAGCTGTGATATTTGTGTAGGCGTGGTAGAACATTGGCCACTCTACCTCGGGGAAACTTGCCTCCGCTGTTATAGAAAAATAAGGGCTTTAAGCGGCAGCGGCCTTTTCTGTTTGCGCTAGTAATTACCGTGTGATTAACGGTGGAAAATTTTTCATCTAGTTTAGAGCTCTGCGAGTTATGATAATGGCAAGTAAATACTTTTCATGTTGTCGAATGATGATTTCCTTCGGGAGCCGCCATTCCCTCCCGGATTGGACTTTTGCTTTTCTGGTGTGATACGCTGTCTGCGAGTTGCTGGAAATAAGGAGCTTGGGTGGTTGGAAGCTTTCACAGCTCTCTGTGCTTACTGTGTGGTAAAGTTCTGCTTAGGATGTGTGGCCTTATTCATATTTGCTGCTGCCAATTGAAAGATATCTAATTTAGGTCCCAGTTCAAACTAGTGGGCTATATACTCACTTCTGGGTTATTACTAAATGTTGGAAATCATGAGTGCTCCCATTTCACCAGTTCAAAAATTATGTTTTTCACTGTCTAAAAGCTATGGCCTTGATTCAATGAATTGAAAAAAATGTCAAGGTAGTAAAAGATTCTCTTTATGCGAAAAAAGCCAGAGAATGTCACTGTTGCTGAATCACCATCTAGGAAGAAAATGAAAGTCAATAGTACTTTTAACTTCTAAGAAAAGTAGTGACATTTTACTCTTTTATGCTGTAGTAAAAAGTCACTTTCATTGTCTTCCTATCTGGTGATTCAGTAACTGTAACATTTGTGTGTGGTTTATCGCGGTCCACCTGAATCGAAGTAAAAACAAATGAAACACCAATTTTTTTTTTTTTCAAGAATTTTTTAGACAACAATACACAAATACAAGAGTATGCGTACTTTCAGAATAAAGTGCAAATTACATGGTGCCACTGGTACAATGAGACAGAATCGTTATACAAACATTTATTATAGAACACTTAATACCATCAGGGGTGACCCCCATGCTTCTGTTGCCCTTTTGAGATTCGTCGTGAACAAGCAAACCTCCATCTGGCACCCTTTCACCCGGCCTAGAGAGCCAAAGAAATGAATAGAAAGGAAGAAGAAGAAAAAGGAAGTGGGGTGTGGGGGAAAATTAGGGAAAGAGGTGGGGGAGGGGGAGCAGGGGGAAGTCAGCGCCCTAACCCCAGTCGCTCAAATGGGGTAAGCTCCCTGTGCATAGCGGGTTTAGGACCCAACTTCCCGATAAAGTGTTGAAAGGTCAGCAACAGCCACGGATCTAGGAGTTGTGACCCCCACTTATCCCGTAATGCTTCTACCTGTGCCCAACCTGAGGGGAGGAGAATGTCCCTAGCCCGGGGGATGCCCCCCTCCCTGAAGGTCTTCAACAGTGAGGGGTGTATGTCAGTGCGTAAGGACGGATTGAACACCAGGGGAATGAGTGGGGTCGGCCAGGGAGAGAGGGCCAGCTTTTCTCTCAGATTATCAAAGACCCCCAGCGTTGTAGAGATCAACGGGTGGTCCCTGCATTATGGCTTGGCCGCCCATACCGACTCCCTCAGTGGAGTACTAAGAAATGAGTGTTCCAAGCCCACCCATTTCCTCTCCCCAACCTGCTGCTGCCAATCCACTATACGCTGCAAATGGGAAGCCTGCCAATATTGCAACAAGTCTGGGCACGTGAGACCTCCCTCTTGTTTAGGCCTGAACAAAATTTGCAACTTCAATCTGGGTTTACGGCCCTGCCAGACAAACTTGATGAACAGGGAGTTCAATGATTTAAAATATGCCTTCAGTATGCGGATCGGCAGAGTTTGAAATAGGTAAAGCAATTTCAGTAGGATTGTCATCTTAATGATGCTAATCTTCCCCAACCAAGAGAATGTAGGTAGGTCCCAGTTCATCAAATCTTCTTTAGCATGGGGACGAAATTGAGTGAGTAGGTTTTATCCACCGTGTCAGCAATCTTCGTGCCCAGGTAAGTACTGCCCGGTTTGGGCCACTTAAAGGGGAATGACAGTTTCAGCCCGTCCTCCACAGCCCTCGGAAGATTGATGGCAAGAGCTTCCGATTTATCATAGTTCATCTTAAGAGATGAAAGATTACCGTATCTTTCAAACTCCTTCATGAGCACCGGAATACCCACCACCAGATTAGTTATAAAGGAGGTCATCGGCATAAGCTGCGATTTTATGAGACGTTACCCCCACCTCAATTCCCCTGACGTCCGCCTCCGCGCTCACCCTGCATAAGAAAGGTTCCATCGTTAAGGCAAAAATCAAGGGAGAAAGGGGACAGACCTGTCTGGTGCCATTCCTTATAAAGACCTGTCCTGAGAGGGACCCATTCAGCTTGATTCTTGCCGTTGGATTGGTATAAAGAGACATGATAAATTTTAGTGCGATAGGGCCAAGACCTATGTGTTCTAACACCGCTCTAATGAACACCCATTTTACTCGGTCGAAATCCTTCTCGGCGTCGGTGGACAGGAGGACCGCTGACTCCTCAGAAATCCTCATCCTGTGGATCAGCTTAAGGACTCTAACCGTGTTATCCCTTACCTCATGGCCCGGGAGGAAGCCTGATTGGTCACTGTCCACCAACCCCGGAAGAAATCCGGACAGTCAATCCGCCAGAATATTGGAAAGCAGTTTCAAGTTCACATTCAACAAGGATATGGGCCTGTAACTTCCACATGCTAGCGGGTCCTTCCCGGGTTTATGAATGACTGTGACAAGTGCAGCCAACGCCTCGCTTGGTATGGTGGCAGGAGTCATTCACCAGGGAATTAAAGGCTAGGAGAAGATGCGGAGAGAGAAGCGAGGAGAACTTCTTATAGTAACCTATTGAAAAACCGTCAGGACCCGGTGACTTCCCATTCGGGGTCTTCTTTATTACCTTAGCTAACTCCTCTGGGGAAATAGGCACCTCCAAGATCTCCCTCTCCTCCGCTCCCAGTGTAGGCATCCCGGAGTCCCTGATGTACTGGCTAATCTTGTCCAGCTACCCCTCACCAGCACCCTGGCTTCCTGGGATAATATTATACAGCTTCTGATAGTTGGAGCGAAAAGTATCCGCTATCTCTGCTGTATGGAAGTTTTGCTTTGTGTCTATGATCGACTCCACAAAGTTCAGGGACTGCTGTTTCTTAGGGCCCTAGCTAGGAGCGATCCAGATTTGTTACCCCATTCAAAATATACTCTCTTACAACGCTTGATGATATACGCTGCCCTACTTGACACTTGTGAATTCAAGGACGCTCTAGCCTTGGTCAGCTCTAGCGGGGTATTCTTGAGCAAAGATGCCTTATGCGCCTTCTCCAGGGTCCACGGTCAGCGGTGGCATCCTCATCAAGAATCCCTGTGCGCCCATTGGCTGTAGCGTCTGGCCTGTCTCTGTGCTTCTTGGAGGGGGCGTGGCTTGCTCTGTTGGTGCGTTCCAGGTTGACCCGCCTGCGGCCCGCCCCTTGAGGTTCCTCCAGCGCCATTTTGGTCCTCTCATGGTGTGATTGCTGGCTTCCCACTACGGTCCGTGAGTGCTCCTGCGGGCTTGGCCCTTGTTTAATTGTCATTTCTGTGTGCTTATGGGGTGTCACTATTATGTCTTTGAGGCGGGATAACTGTTTTTAAGAGGTTTCTCCCGGTCTTGTCCCCTCTTAGTTATAATAACTTTATTAGAGGCCTACACTGTTTAATCCTATCACTTCCCTGGTGGACATTTGGGGCATCCCAGGTTGCTTATACGGCGTAATTCTTATTGGCCAGTTGTGCCACCTTAATCACCATATGGAGGCTTCACAGGATATTGTGCTCGGGGTCCCCTCGGGACAAGCCCGGCTGTGTGTAGTGTGTGGGGCATCCCCTGTGAGCGATGATGTGCGGGTCTGTGTACCCTGCGCCCAGCAGGCGCTTGCGCTGCATTCTAGGCTATCTGTGACTGGGCCTGCGCCCACTATGTCCTCACCCACTCCCCCTCGCTTGATTATGACTCCCAGTGAGCTAAATACTAGTGGGGAGTCTCAGCCTGATGTGTCTTCTAGGTTGGCTAACATTAAGAGGCAATACTAAAGAGTCACTGGGAATAAGCAAACCCAGTTAAATATAGAACTCTGTGCACGACCCCGCCCAACGAAATTAAATACACATGATAGCTTGATCACAAATTTATTAGGTGAAAAAATTCAATAAAAGGGCAAGCGTAGGAAGGGGGTTAACACCAGAAATCCAGTGTGTCCCTACTCCTCGCCTCCCAGTTAAAATCACAAATCACGATAAATACATTAAGCAAATATGTGCAAATAACAAGTTGATCCATCAATCTTCTGATAACAATGTACAATACAAGTCATGATACAAGTAACATTGAGAGGCTGATTGCTAGCTCTGCGGCCCGTAAGGCCCCGGCTAAAAGGCGGCATGTGGCGCCGGGTGCGTCTGCCTTTCCAGTGGAGCCTGAGAATTTCCTTGATTTGTCTGATTGTACGTCACTTGAGGAGGGGGAATTGTTCTCAGATTCAGAGTTATCTGATGATCAGCATTTCAGTGGTGCTGACTATGGCTCTGATCATTGGGATGCTGATGACACCAATAGACTGTTAACTCAGATTTTTGATGTGCTTTCTATCTCCCTTCCTGCTGCGGCTCCCAAGCTACAGGGGGAACTTTTCAGTACTGCTAAACCACGTCTGGAATTTCCAGAACAGGCCCATTTCAATAATCTTGTTCTCAAAGAATGGGAGCATCCCGACAGGCTTCCAGGAATTCCTAAGGGCTGGGATAAAAGGTACCCTTTTCCCACTGATGTGGTTAAATGTTGGTCAACCCCCCCTGAAGTGGATGCACCAGTATTGGGGTTGTCCAACACACCTGTGGTCCATTCCCCTGATTCCACTACCCTCAAGGATAGTGAGGACCGGTGCATTGACCAGCTGGCCTCCCATGCTTTTGCCTGTGTGGGGTCTGCCTTGCGCCCTGTCTGTGCTTCTGCTATTACTGCTGTTGCTGTTAGGACTCTCCTCAAGGGTCTGTTGGATGGCGCCCCTGATGATACCTCTAGTGCTGAGTTCAGGGCCTTGTCACAGTGTGAAATGTTCATTGCATATGTCCTTTCTGCCTTAGATAACACCATTAGGATGTGTAGTAGAACCTCTGCCTTGGTGGTTGCTATACGCCGCTCTGTTTGGCTGCGTCAGTGGGCAGCTGCTAAGAAGGCCCTCACGGGGCTCCCCTTTAAGGGGCTGCGCCTATTTGGTGATCGCTTGGACCTGTTTGCCAAGGGGGGTAAGTTGCCTCAACGTAAGAAGCAGCTGCGGCCCTTTCGGGATTCGGGTGCCTTTGCCCCCTCCTACCGTGGATCCAGGTCTGGGAGAGGGGTTTCCTTTGCAGGTCCTAGGGGAGACTTCTGGGGCAGGGGCAGAGGTCATGCCCACTCTGGATCTTCCTGGGGGTCCAAGCCCAAATCTGTCGCCAAGCCTCCTCATCCATGAGGGGGCGCCCTCACCCATCCGGGTGGGGGGACGGCTGCGGCTCTTCGCTCATGTCTGGGGACATCAGGTCTCAGACAGGTGGATTCTGGAGGTTGTGTCCTCCGGCTACAAGCTAGAGTTCGCTGCCTGGCCGCCTCCAAGATTCCTCAGGTCTTGGATTCCTCTAGAACCCCTGGCAGCTCAGGGTCTGTTTCTGGCTGTGCAAAACCTATTGGACATGGGGGTCATCTGTCAGGTCCCTCCTGGGGAGAGAGGTCTGGGTTTTTATTCCAATCTCTTCACAGTACCCAAAAGGGATGGTTCCATCAGACCCATCCTGGACTTAAAGCTTCTCAACAAGTTCATCAGGACCAAACACTTTCGCATGGAGACCCTGCGCTCCGCGATTAGCTCTTTGCGTCCGGGGGACTTCATGACCTCCATAGACATCAAGGATGCTTACCTTCATGTACCAGTCTTCCCAGGGCATCAGAGATTCCTCAGGTTCGCACTGGAGGACCAGCACTACCAATTTGTAGCTCTGCCCTTCGGTCTCACCTCGGCCCCCAGAGTCTTCACCAAGGTGCTGGCAGGTGTCATGGCTCTCCTCAGAGCTCGGGGCATTCGCATTCTTCCTTATCTGGACGACCTCCTCATCACTTCTCATTCTTTCCAGCAGGCAGAATTGGATACCCAGCAGGGGGTGACTGCTCTGGAAACATTCGGATGGGTGATCAATCGCCCCAAATCCTCCCTGTCCCCGTCTCTGGTGACCTACCTGGGCATGAATCTGGATACTGTTAAGGCCAGGATTTTTCTTCCTCAGCAGAAGGTGGATTCTCTTCAAGCTCTGGTTCATTTCCTTCTGTCCTGCCCTCGCCCTTCCATCCGGCAAAGGAAGCAGCTTGTGGGACAGATGGTGTCCTGCTTCGAGGCATTTCCTTATGCTCAGTTCCACATGAGACCTCTTCAGCTCCATCTCCTATCAGTCTGGGATAAGAGTCCCCTGTCTCGGGATCATGGCCTTTGTTCTGTCTCCTCTGGCCCGGTGGTCCCTCTTGTGGTGGCTGGACTAGAGGAACCTGTTGGGGGGCAGATCCTTTCTGGCTCCCTGTTGGGAGACGGTCACCACAGATGCCAGTCTGTCAGGTTGGGGGGGCTTCTGGAGAACCCTACAATTCCAGGGGCTGTGGGGCCCTCAGGAGGCCCATGCCCCCATCAACGTCCTGGAACTGAGGGCGGTTCGGTTGGTACTAGCCCAGTTGACTCCTCACCTTCAGTGCCGGCCGGTCCAAGTTCGCTCAGACAACCAGACAGCGGTTGCCTACATCAATCATCAGGGAGGGACTCGGAGCAAGAGTGCCCTCAAGGAGGTGTCCATGATTCTGTCCTGGGCGGAGGACGATGTTCCTTGCATCTCAGCAGTGTACATTCCGGGGGTGGAGAATCTGGAGGCGGACTCTCTGAGCAGGGGGACCTCTCGCCTGGGGGAATGGTCTCTCAGCAGCGAGGTCTTCCTGTCCTTATGTCACCGTTGGGGGGGGGGGGGGGACCGGAAGTGGATCTGTTTGCATCCTGCCACAATCACAAGCTCCCAGTCTTTGTTTCTCTGTCCCAGGATCCCCTGGCCCTTTCGGTGGATGCTCTGACTCTATCTTGGCAGGGCTTCCGTCTCCTGTATCTTTTTCCTCCATTCCCCCTGCTGGGCAGGGTTCTGCGCAAGCTGGCTCAGGAAAGGTTACCAGCAATCCTGGTGGCCCCCCGGGTGGCCAAGACAGTTGTGGTTCAAAGATATCGTTCAGCTGGCGGTAGATCAATACGCTCTGCCCCTGGTCCCGGACCTTCTCGCTCAAGGGTGGCTATGCCATCCCAATTTACAAACGCTGGCTTTGACAGCCTGGCTGCTGAAACCTCCATCTTAAGGGATGAGGTGCTTTCTGAGTCTGTGGTTAACACTCTAATCAGGGCTAGGAAGAAATCCTCTTCTACCATCTACTATAGGATCTGGCAGGCCTACATTGACTGCTGTGAGTCTAGGGTCCTTCCATGTCGGGTGTTTTCCATTCCTAGGATTCTGGAGTTCCTTCAGCATGGTTTGGATCTGGGACTTCAGCTCAGCACGCTCAAGGGTCACGTTTCTGCCTTGGCTGTTTTCTTCCAGAGATCTTTCGCTCAACATCCTCTAGTCAAGACTTTCTTCCAGGAGGTTGCTCATGTGCCTCCCCCTCGCAAACCTCTGTTGCCAGTTTGGGACTTGAATTTGGTTTTGTCTGCCCTTCAGGGCCCTCCTTTTGAGCCTGTGCATGGGGCTGCTCTGCCTATTCTTACTCTTAAAGTTGCCTTTTTGGTGGCTTTTACCTTGGTCAGGCGTGTTTCGGAGTTGGCGGCCCCTTCTATTCAGGCCCCCTACTTTGAGAGACACCATGACAAGGTGGTTTTCAGATTTAAACCTGGTTTCTTGCCTAAAGTTGTCTCTGCCTTCCATCTCAATCAGGACATTGTGCTTCCTTCCTTGTGCCCTAATCCTGGTAATTCCAAGGAGAGGGCCTCACATTCCCTGGATGTGGTCAGGAATTTGAAGTTCTACTTGGTGGCTACTGCTCCTTTTAGAAAGACTGATGCCTTGTTTGTGGTCCCTTTGGGTCCCAAGAAGAGTCTGGCCCCTGCTAAGTCTACTATTAGCAAATGGATTCGTCAGGCTACTTTTAGGGCCTATTCTGCTAGGGGAAATGATCCTCCTTTCCGTGTTACTGCTCATTCTACACGTGCTGGGCCTTTCAGCACCAGGCTTCTGTTGAACAAGTTTGTAAGGTTGCTACTTGGTCTTCTGTTCATACCTTTTCCAAGTTTTACAAGGTTGATGTTCGGGCCTCAGCGGATGCTGTTTTTGGCCGCAAGGTTCTGCAGGCGGCAGTGTTGTGAACTGCGCGTTGTTGCTTTTGGGATCCCACCCTGTTTACGGACACTGCTATTGGATATCCCATCTGTTATTAATCATTATCTGGAGTAGGACGTGCTGCATACTTATAATAATACAATTCTGTGATTACTCACCTTGTAGAATTGGTATTATAAGTATATAAGTATGCATCACTTCCTGCTCTCCCCCCCCCCCCCCCCCCACTTCCTGCTCTCTATCCTTGTTAACGTTGTTAATTTTCATTGGCTTCTCCTGGTTCTCCTTACTGCTTTTCTATACTGGGGAATTTGTGGGAGGTCCCGGGTATATATGGACCGGGAGGGGCTCTCTGCAGCCAAGCGCCCTCTGGTTGAGGTAATCCCGTCTGCTATGAATCCTTATCTGGAGTAGGACGTGCTGCTTACTTATAATACCAATTCTACAAGGTGAGTAATCACAGAATTATATTTTTCCTCAGTGCCACATATGCCACTGCCGATCTCCCTGTGGAAGAGTCCAACAGTGGGTCTAAGGCTAAATTCAGGTCTCCATCCACTACAACCGGTCCCTCCTGAACCTCTAACAGTTTATTTATGAATCTTTCCAGAAAGTCCAGTTGGCCAGAGTTCAGGGGATATACTGAGGCTAAAAAACAGATTCTGCCGTGAAACAAACCCTTTAAAATTTAGAATTAGAGTTGTCCGTTATCTTGTCAGAAATTTTGAATGGCGTATTTTTGGCAAACAAGATGGACACCCCCTTGGTCTTGGTGCCCGAAGTGTTACTCATATAAGCTTGGGAGAAGGACCTCGAGGCCAACCTTGGGGCCTGGCCATGTTTGAAGTGCGTTTCCTGGACGAACGCTATGTTCACCTTCAACCTAGCTAGTTCTTGATATATTTTAGATCGTTTCAACAGGGAATTCGTCCCCCTAGCGTTGAACGAGGCAACCTTGATTTCTCAAACATCCTTCGGGCAGCATACGCCTGAGACCTCCAGGCTCCTCCCATCGAGGGGAACACATGACCACCAGCCAAAATAAAGTCTTGACTCCTCCCTCTCTTCCCCAGTTGTTTCCATGTTCCTCCGTGAGGTATGAGCCAGACCAATAGCTCCTGGACCGATTGGTTCAGGTAAGCATTTTTTCCGGTACTATGGGCCTGTTGTAGCAGGGGGTCCATTTCTCGGTCCCCGAAGGCTATTCTTCTGCCTGGGGCCCGGGATACCCTATGGGATTATTGGCCAGATCCCATTCTTTGATCATATCAAAGGGGGGTAAGTAAGATGATTTCCCTCTTACTGAGGATGATTGTTAGGAGGAAGCTGGGGTAACCGGACCCCATATCTTTAATTTTTTGGGATCTAATTTGTTTGGAACAATCAGGAAGTCCCCCGATGTTTTGGTTGCACCTTTTTTCTACTCTTTTTTTTAACCTTTAAAATGTTTTTTGAAATTTTTGACATTTTAAAAATGTTGTCGGTCTCTACCTTTAAGAGGCAGGGAAGAGAGGGGAATGACGTGTTCTCTCACTCTCTTCCCCGCCTAACCGCTACTTACGCATTCGGCTTACCTCGCTGCGGACGGCTGGTGGGGGGATCGGCTTCTGGTCGGGCTGCCTCTGGGAATCCAGCAAGCCGGGCAACAGGCATCAGCTGCGGGCTCCTTCATCTGCAGCCAGTGGGCGACTCGGGCGGCGGCACGGTGGATCGGCGAGCACCCTCCGGTGTGTCCTTAAGGTACCACGCGCGCGCCGGCATTGCTTTTTATTACATGTTCCCGGATATTAGATCCCAGGCTTCTTCCTCCCCTGCTGCTGACATCACATCCCGGCGCCCATGGGAATTTTCTGCTTCCCACAACACGTGGTTTTCTTTTTAAAGTGACAACACGGTGTTTTGGGGAAATATATGTTATGGCCTCCCCTTCTATTTTTTAATATGAAGGGTTAATATTTTCGTATAATCTGTTTTTATTGAAGAAGTTCAAATGAAGAAAAAAAAACATACAGAATGTTGTATATAAAACAACGTTACATCCATCAGGAAGCTCAATATTACATCAGCTCTATCTTAATGCCACAGCAATTCACTGGTACCTGTGATTCTGCCTACGAGCACCTGAGGGTAGCCAGATGGTGCACCACGCTGCGAGTATCTACCCTGCGTCATGGGAAACCAAGGCCCCATATACAGCCCCACGGCCCTCCAGAGATTAGAGGACCCCAGAGCACAACCGCCGGCGGACAGGGGACCCGGTTCCCCTATCTGATCATTTATCTGCAGAGCCCACCAAAAAACAGCTCCTGGACCCCCCACCTCAGTGCCGGCTTGATCACAGACCCATCCCACAGAACCCAGCACACCACCCCAGCACCCCTAATAGTGGGCCTTCTCGCATGGCGCGCAGCAGAAGTATATCAGAGAGGATGCAACAAAATGTAACAGTAACCAGGGCATAAGAAACAAGAGAAGAAATCTACAGACAAGGGTGATAAAGAAAAGAAAAAAAAAAGGGAGGGGGGGAGGGAAGAAGGGGGGGAAAAGGGGGAGAGGGAGATACCCTGAGCTACATCGGGAGTACAACTCCTTTTGCCGTGAAAATCTCGCCTCCAAGCTAAAGTACAGTCGAATTACTTTTCCGTCCACTGTTTATCACTGGATCGGTGTTCGGAAACGGTCTGAGTCCCAAAGATCGATCCAGCAGGCCCAGGTTGTGATGTATTTTTTTACTAAGCCTTTATCATTCAAAATGTGTTCTTCCATGCGTCTGATACGTTCAAGCTCCACTACCCACTCTGCTAAGGAAGGGGCCTCTCGGGACTTCCAGTGTCTGGGTATGACAGCCCGCGCTGCCGTTAGGAAATGCCGGAGTAAGCCCTTTTTGTATTGAGATAAAGAGTCCTCTACTAGCGAGAGAAGGTTTCATTGAGGTGAGTTATTTACTACGGTGCCCGTTGTCTCCGTGTATATGCTTAAAACTTTATCCCAGAAGGATTTAAGAACCGAGCACCCCCACCATATGTACGTCATGGTTCCTTCCTCCGCCAGGCAACGCCAGCAGCTACTTGAGGTCTGGGGTGCGTATTTATGAATGTCCGTTGGACATCTGTACCATCTCAAGATAATCTTAAAACTTCTCTCCTGCGCCGCCCCCTCAGCCAATTTATGTGTCAAGCTGAACATTTTAGATAGGTCTTCGTCCAAAAAGGACTGACCCATCTCGTTTTCCCATCTGGTTATATACCCTAGGGGGTTTGAGTGTATACTGTTCATCAGAGTATGATACAGTACGGAGAGGGCGTGGGGTACAGACGTCATGGAAGAGAGAAGCCTTTCAAGGTCAGATAACGGGCAGCTCCCTGCACCACCCAAGTGATGGGAGGATATATAGTCAGCTGTCTGTGGAGGAACCATGACACATGCACCCCGGGGCACTGCGCTCTAATTTCCTCTAGTTTTGGCAGACCCGATTCTCCCATGATGTGTCGTAGACGCAGGTCTGACGCTGCCTGCCAACCCAGGAAGGACGAGACCCCCACTGTCAATCGGTCCCAGACTGTGAAAAGGTGCTGCGTCAGAAAAGGTAAAGTTCTAAGGATGCCTTTGGGTTGAGGTCCCACCCAGGGGAGAGAGACCAAGGGGAGGGGCGATAGCCCTTTCTCGACAGCGACCCAGATCTTGTTCGAAGTATGGTGAGCCCAGTCTAAGGTCCTCAGGAGGACTGCCGCTGAATGGTAGAGCTTTAGATCAGGTAATCCCACACCTCCCTTAGCCTTGCCATGAGACAGTGTTTCATGGCGAATGCAAGGCTTAGAAACTCACCAGACAAATTTAAGGAACGCGGACTTCAGGATCTTAAAGCTGTTGGGGGGAACTATAGGGGCTGTTTGAAAGATGTATAAAAAAACGGGGCAGTATATCCATTTTTAATATTCCTATTCGTCCGAACCAAGACAAGAACTTTCTATCATAGTTTTTTAGGTCGCTAAGCGTCTTGTTCATCAGAATAGCGTAATTCAATTCGTATATTTTAGCTAAATCATTTGAGATCTGGACCCCTAGATATTTGATTGTGGCCGACTGCTATTTAAAGGAGAAATTACTTTTGAGTCTGTCTACTTCTCTGATCGGTAATGTTAGGTTAAGGGCCTCTGATTTCGTATAGTTTATTTTAAAATTGCTTACCATCCCAAATTGTTCGAACTCTTTTAGTGCTGATGGGAAGGAAATAGTGGGGGAGGTTAAGTGGAGCAGTAAGTCGTCAGCATATAGAGAATCTCTATCCCCTTTATGTCCGGATTGTTTCGTATAGCTATGGCCAAATGCTCCATGGTAAGGATGTATAAGAGAGGAGACAGTGGGCATCCTTGACGCGTCCCATTACCTATGAGGAAAGGAGATGACATCACATTGTTCTCACTGAGGCCGAGGGGTTTTTGTAAAGGGCCATAATCTTCCCAAGGAGGCAGGGTCCCATTCCAACTTGTTGCAGAGAGGCACGCATAAAATCCCAGCTTAATCTATCAAATGCCTTCTCTGCGTCACACAAGAGAAGGCAAGCTGGGATCCTTTTGGACTGCACGTAAGAGATCAGTGTGAATAATTTATTCGTGTTATCCTGTGCCTCTCTGCCCGGGACAAATCCCACCTGGTCCAGATGAGCAAGTTCAGGGATAAGGGGTTGAAGGCGCGAAGCTATTATTTTGGCGAACAACTTTATATCCACATTAATTGGAGAGATTGGGCGATAACTGCTACATGTGAGAGGATCTTTTCCGGGCTTAGGAATAACAGCGATCGTAGCTGCCAAGGACTGTCTTGGGAAGGGGGAGTCCTGCCCCACTGAATTGAAAACCCTAGTCAAGGAGGAGGTTAACAGGGAACCAAGTGTCTTGTAGAACCTTGGGGTATAACCGTCGGGTCCCGGGCTTTTTCCCACTGGGGTGCTTTGTATCGCCTTCTCTACCTCCCTGAGTTCCAAAAGGAGCCTCAAGGGACTCAACGTCTGCCTGGGGAATTCTAGGGAGAGAGGTCCTATCTATGTATGCCTGAACCGCCTCTAAGGGGGGTAAGTGTGCGCCAGATGGAGCTGATTTCACTAGGTTGTAAAGAGTATTGTAGTAGTCTGTAAAGGACTTCGCTATCTCGTTCGGATTAGAAGTCTCGTTACTCCCTCGTGTTTTTATGCTAGGAATATAAGTGGCAGAGCTCCTAGGGTGTAGCGATCTTGCTAACATCCTACCTGGTTTGTTGGCATGCTCATAGAACATCCCCTTTAGCCGATCTCTGTGCCGCAGAAATGCTTGGTTGTACAGGCTCTTCAGGTCATCTTTAGCTTTTTCTAACTTGATCAAGGTCTCGTTAGTGGGTCTCGTTAGTGGGCATACGTTTATGCATGAGCTCCAATGTTTTAATTTGGCTAATTGTTTTTTCTATTAGGGAGGATCTTTCCCGTTTAAGCCTGGTACCATGTTGAATAAAGATCCCCCTCATTACGCATTTAAGCGCTTCCCATTGTACAGGGAGGGGTGTCTGCGGTGATCCGCTAAAAAGTGTCCTATGCTCTCCCGCACTGCTGCTAAACAGGCCTCGTCTTTAAGAAGATTATCATTTAAGCGCCAATCCCATCTGCTCGGATACGGTCCGGGTATATCTATAGACAGAAAAATTGGGGCGTGGTCTGACCATACTATACTCCCTTTGCTCGCCTCTGGGTTCCAGGACATGACGTGATGGCTTAGTAGGATGTAATCTATATGGCTGTATGAGTTATTTGCGTTGGATTAACCCTTTAAGTGCCAGCCTTCCTAGAATTTTTGTCACCCTTTGTTGCCAGACCACGTTTCACTATTTTGTGCTACATATGTTCAACCTTGATTTTTGAAGGGATTTCTAGGGATTTTCCAGGAAAATTATATATTGTTTTTTTCAGCAGAGTCTGAGCTTCAACATGCAATATCGTGTTTGACCTTTTTTAGTGTATTCTCAATACATTTGGGTGAAATATGTGCAAAAAAATAAAAAATAAAAATATTTTTTTGCAATTTGTAGTGTTTTTTGTAATAAAAAAAATGTAAGTTTGTCAATAAAATGTTATTGCGTGCGAAACCCCAATTTATCCTGCTCACAGCGGTACCACATATGTATTGGTAGACACTCTTTCCTGCCCAGGAGACTCCCCCAAACTGAAACAGCACTTTAGGAGATTTTCAGATAAAATACAACTATGTTACGCGCTAAGCGCACCTTGCAGTTTTTTCCAGAAAAACAACCCTTTAAATTTGAAATACCCCCCACAAATGATATATTCTCTGGAAGTACACACCTCAAGCTTTCTAGGCGTACCAGGCTTGTTGACATGGGCGCAGTTTTCTGGAAGTAATCCCTCAATCAATTCTTTGGTTGCACAGAGTTTCCCTAAAAAAGAATAAAAAAGAAGAATCAAAGCCACATTTTCCTAAAAAAAAAAAAACTATATGCAAACAAGAAAAAACAAATAAAATCTGAAAAAGCAACATCCCCCGAACAGAACGATACCCAACATGCATAGGTAATGTCAAGGGAAGAGTTGCCAAACACCCCAAACTAAAGCGTGCGCATAACGGTAATTGTACTTGAAATTTTTAGCTCTGCTGACAAAGTGCGCACCTTGCAATTTTTCAACCAAAACAACCCTTTACATTTGGAATATTCATATATTCCCTGAAAGTACACGTTAAGCTTTCTAAGCGTACTGAGCTTGTTGTAGTGGGCTCATCTTTCTGGAAGTAATCCATTGAAGAATTCTTAGGTTGCACAGGGTTTCCCTAAGAAAAATTATAAAAAAGCAGAATAAAAACCATGTTTTCCTAAAATATCAAAATGCAAACAAGAAAAAACAAGCTAAATCTAAAAGCGCAAGGTCCCCCGAGCAGAACAATACCCAACATGCATAGGTACTATTAACCTTTTTAATTGCCAGCCTACTTGAAGTTTTGTCACCCTCTGTTGACAGGTAATTTTCCACATTTTGCGCCATTTTTAACAGTAATTTTTGCTGGAATTTCCAGAAAAATTATATACATATTTTTTGCAGCAGAGTTTAGGCTTTAACGTGAAATGTCTTGTTTGTAATTTTTCTACTGTTTTTTGAATATTTTTGCGTAAAAAAAAAAAAATTATAATATTTTTTAGACAATTGTATTCTTTATTTTAAATAAAAAATTTGTTTTATTAATGAAAACCATATTGCGTGTGATAGCCCCATTTCTCCCGATTACAACGGTACCACATATGTATCGGTAGCCCCCGCATTCTTGCCCTGGAGACCCCCCCAAACTGAAAAGAGCACTTTATAACATTTACAAATAAAATACAACTACTATCCACACTATAAACATAAGGGGTTAATTTAAAAAAAAGACGGGGTGGGGGGGGACCCCATTTTTTGGGGAATTTTAAGGGTTAGAGTTTAACCCTTAAATTTTTTCCCCTCAATGTAACCCTTTGTAGTGTGGATGGTAGTTGTATTTATTTGTAAATGTTATAAAGTACTTGTTTAACTTTGGGGGGTCTCCTGGGCAGGAACGGGGGGCTACCGATAAATAAGTGGTACCGTTCTAATCGGTAGAAATGGGGCTTTCACATGCAATATGATTTTTTTAATAAAATACATTTTTTATTTAAAGTGGACCAAAACCCAGGATATTGACTATCCTGGGTTTTGGTCCTTTCCCCGCGGGCACCCCGATCAGGGTGTATGCTGTGTAAAACCCCCCAGGACGCCCGAACGGACTCACCTCTTCCTGGTCGCACGACGCGTCTAAGAGCAGCGGCTCTGGCGGCCGCATCCTTTGCTTCTCTCTAGCAGTGTGCATGCCCGCGCCAGGCTTTTGTGAAAGGCCGGCGCGGGCATGCTCCCTGTTAGACGGAGGCTGAGGATGCGGCTGTCAGAGCCGCTACTCTTAGACGTGCCGTGCGACCAGGAAGAGGTGAGTCCGTTCGGGCGTCCTGGGGGGTTTTACACAGCGGGGCACCCCTGATCGGGGTGCCCCCGGGGAAAGGTCCACTTTAAAATAAAGGAGACAATTTTCAAAACTTACTTAATAATAATATTGTAAAAAACTGAATACAATTTAGAAACAAGACATTTCAAGTTAAAGCCTAAACTCTGCTGCAAAAAAAATATATATAAATTTTCCTGAAAATTCCAGCAAAAATGTCGCAAAACATGGCGCAAAATGGGGAAAAATGACCTGTCAACAGAGGGTGACAAAATCTCAAGTTGGCTGTCAGTTTAAAAGTTTAAAAGTAGCTATGCATGTTGGGTATTGTTCTGCTCGGGGGACCTTGTGCTTTCAGACTTAGCTTGTTTTTTCTTGTTTGCATATTTATATTTTAGGAAAAGGTGTTTTTTATTCAGCTTTTTTATACATTTTTTAGAGAAACCCTGCGCAAACAAAGAATTCTTTAAGGGATTAATTCCAGAAAGATGAGCCTACTACAACAAGCTGGGTACTCCTAGAAAGCGTAACATGTGTACTTTCAGGGAATATATGGTTTATGGGGGATATTCCAAATGTAAAGGGTTGTTTTGGTTGAAAAATCGCAAGGTGCGCACTTTGCAGAGCTGAAATTTTCAAGTAAAATTACTGTTACGCACATGCTTTACTTTGGGGTGTTTGGCAACTCTTCCCTTGACAGTAGCAATGCATGTTTGGTATCGTTCTGTTCGGGGGATGTTGCTTTTTCAGATTAAACCTGTTTTTTCTTGTTTGTAAGTAGTTTTAGGAAAATGTGGCTTTGATTATGCTTTTTTATCCTTTTTTTAGGGAAACTCTTTGCAACCAAAGATTACATTGAGGGATTACTTCCAGAAGACTATGGCCACATCAACAAGCCTGGTACACCTAGAAAGCTTGAGGGGTGTACTTCCAGAGAAGATACAGTTTGTTGGGGGTATTTCAAATGTAAAGGGTTGTTTTTCTGGAAAAACTGCAAGGTGCGCATATCACAGTTGTATTTTTTCTGAAAATCCCCTAAAGCGCTGTTTCAGTCTGGGGGAGTCTCCTGGGCAGGAAAGGGTGTCTACCTACATATATGTAGTACTGCTGTAACCGGGAGAAATTGGGATTTCACACGCAATAAGATTTTAATGACAAACTTACATTTTTTATTACAAAAAACACTACAAATTGTAAAAAAATAGATTTTTTTTTTATTTTTTTGCACATATTTCACCCAAAAACATTGAGAATAAACCTAAAAAATGACAAACAAGACATTTCATGTTAAAGCCCAGACTATGCTGAAAAAACATCCTGATGCTAAAAATAATGGGGTCTCTGTTTTCGACTGGTCCGGACGGGATTGTCCCGAGGCTTAGTCCGGGGGAAGCCCATCGACAAGGCATTGTGACCACCATTCCTTCATTTTGTCAACTAAATGACCGAGTAGTTATATTTAAATCAGTAAAAGCGGAATTAACAGTATGAACAATAAGAAGCTTTGGAGACATTAAGAACGTCAATGAGACCCCGGCCTACACTTAACTGTGGCGGCTTTCCGACAGAGTGGACCGACCGCTGACCACGTCCCGCCTGCAATCGGGAGACCGTCCCCCCCCCTTGTACGTCCCTTGTACGTTCATACCACAGCGGCTCTGAGCGCGCTGATTGGACGAGGCCCGCGCATGCGCCGTAGGAGCGGGGTGAGGTGAGTTTTTTTTCTGCCATTCTGGGGGGTTTCACGCAGCGGGGTGCCCCGCGGAAGTGGACCAAAACCCAGGATAGTGAAAATCCTGGGTGTTGGTCTGTGTTGGTCCACTTTAAGAAACATTAATAAAACATACGACCTGAAGCGGTTCAACCGCAAATTTTCCAAATCACATGCACGCGGGAGCCAGTCACGTTGGCCGTCGCTTCCAAGCATACCCCTCACCCTGACTAAGCATTCAAAGCCTGCAGAGGCCCTTTTCTTCTGGGCTGCAGCTGGCCGAAATCAGGGGTCTGCGTCAGCCAGTCCGGGATATGGATCGGTTGTACCCCAAAGAAATCAAACAGAAGGCAGGTCCTCGTATATCCGTAGGGTGAACGACTTGCCGCCCTTGGAGGCTGTCAGCGCGAAAGGATATCCCCATTTGTATAAGATGTTGTTCTACCTTAGCTCCTCTAATAGTGGACATAGGACTCTTCTCCTCGCCAGCATAGATCTTGAAAGGTCTGCATAAAAATGTAGCTCAGTCCCGTCAAACTCCACCGTACCCTTCCTCCTTGCTGCACTCATGATGGCCTCCTTCTCCTGGTAGAAATGAATGCGGCATATTACATCTCTTGGTGGGTGTTTTGGCTGGGTGGTGGTGCGATTGCTCTATGCGCCCGATCAATCTCGATTCTACTTTCTCTTGCCGCTGGCTCCCCCAACAATGAAGCAAAAATACCTTGGAAAGTAGGTATTAGATCTTCCGCTCGTGTCACCTCCGGGAGCCCTCTAATTCGAAGATTGTTCTGCCGGTTGTGATTCTCCAGGTCCTCAATATATAAATAGATCAAAAGTTCCATAATTAAGACACCCCACGCATGTGTACACTCACTGCCTGGATGGGTTAAATGTGTGCGCAAATGGACGAACTACAAAATTAAAACCGTGTAAAGTAAAAGAATCTGGGTGTGATAGGTCCCAGGAGAGGATAAACAAAATCAATCTTTGAACTGTATGCTTTTGGGACATTGATGACCATTTTTTGTTTTTCTTTTGGAGGTTTTCTATCCTCTGATAAAGTTATAACAATTTGTTTTTTATGCTTTTTTTTAGTTCATTACTAGTTCATTGTATTCTTGCATTTACAGGTCCTTCTCAAAAAATTAGCATATAGTGCTAAAGTTCATTATTTTCCATAATGAAATGATAAAAATTAAACTTTCATATATTTGAGATTCATTGCACACCAACTGAAATTTTTCAGGTCTTTTTTTGTTTTAATACTGATGATTTTGCCATACAGCTCATGAAAACCCCAAAATCCTATCTCAAAAAATTAGCATATTTCATCCGACCAATAAAAGAAAAGTGTTTTTAATAAAAAAAAAAGTCAACCTTCAAATAATTATGTTCAGTTATGCACTCAATACTTGGTCGGGAATCCTTTTGCAGAAATGACTGCTTCAATGCGGCGTGGCATGGAGGCAATCAGCCTGTGGCACTGCTGAGGTGTTATGGAGGCCCATGGTGCTTCAATAGCGGCCTTAAGCTCATCCAGAGTGTTGGGTCTTGCGTCTCTCAACTTTCTCTTCACAATATTCCACAGATTCTCTATGGGGTTCAGGTCAGGAGAGTTGGCAGGCCAATTGAGCACAGTAATACCATGGTCAGTAAACCATTTACCGGTGGTTTTGGCACTGTGAGCAGGTGCCAGGTCGTGCTGAAAAATGCAAACTTCATCTCCATAAAGCTTTTCAGCTGATGGAAGCATGGATGGCTCTAAAAACTCATTATAGCTAGCTGCATTGACCCTGCCCTTTATAAAACACAGTCGACCAACACCAGCAGCTGACATGGCACCCCTGACCATCACTGACTGTGGGTACTTGACACTGGACTTCAGGCATTTTGGCATTTCCTTCTCCCTCCAGACTCTGGCACCTTGATTTCCGAATGACATGCAAAATTTGCTTTCATTAGAAAAAAGTCCAGTGCTGTTTCTCTGTAGCCCAGGTCAGGCACTTCTGCCGCTGTTTCTGGTTCAAAAGTGGCTTGACCTGGGGAATGCGGCACCTGTAGCCCATTTCCTGCACACACCTGTGCACGGTGGCTCTGGATGTTTCTACTCCAGACTCAGTCCACTGCTTCTGCTTCCCCAAGGTCTGGAATCGGTCCTTCTCCACAATCTTCCTCAGGGTCCGGTCACCTCTTGTTGTGCAGCGTTTTCTGCCACATTTTTTCCTTCCCACAGACTTCCCATTGAGGTGCCTTGATACAGCACTCTGGGAACAGCCTATTTGTTCTGAAATTTCTTTCTGGGTCTTACCCTCTTGCTTGAGGGTGTCAATGATGGCCTTCTGGACAGCAGTCAGGTCGGCAGTCTTGATGGCGGTTTTGAGTAATGAACCAGGCTGGGCTTTTTAAAAAGCCTCAGGAATCTTTTGCAGGTGTTTAGAGTTAATTAGTTGATTCAGATGATTAGGTTAATAGCTTGTTTAGAGAACCTTTTCATGATATGCTAATTTTTTGAGATAGGATTTTGGGGTTTTCATGAGCTGTATGGCAAAATCATCAGTATTAAAACAAAAAAAGACCTGAAAATTTTCAGTTGGTGTGCAATGAATCTCAAATATATGAAAGTTTAATTTTTATCATTTCATTATGGAAAATAATGAACTTTAGCATTATATGCTAATTTTTTGAGAAGGACCTGTATGTATTTTTATCATTATTCCAATCCAGCCGATAGTATAGATTGTGGGAAATTCACGTGTAAGACCATTTACATTGTTAAATGTAATGTACTTTTTTTCCAGTAAAGAAGCAAAACTTTTTTTCCAGTGATTTTTTTTTTTTTTTACTTATTTTTCTCCCTGTCTTCCCCCCTTAGCCAGCCAGTTCCCAGTCTTTATCCCACACAGATTTTGTTACACCTTGTAACAGAGTTGTGTAATTTCCGGCCACTTCTGGGTAATTAGAGGGAGCAGATGACTTTTTGTCAAATTATATAATAGCCCGGTAATAATCTATGAGCAGCCTTGTGTTATAAAGAATATTTTCTTTTTCCCTGTTGATGGCCGAAAGAAAATGTAAGCTTAAGGTCTCCTCTGACCCAGCAGTGTGATATATGAATTCTCTGAAGAATTATCAATGAATAGAACATTCTGGGGAGCTGTTGTGACAGCTGTGAGGGGTAGCGGGCTCGCTGTATCAATGACAAGTGGCTGAGACTCTACCATTTTGGAAAGTTCAGTTTATGGGTCATTCGTTGGGTAAAATAATATCGTCCTTCTGCCTTTCAGTAAGAATTCTGCGTGTGACTATTTAACCTTTTGGGTGGCAGAGGCTTTATAAAGACATGGAGCTAATTGCTGTTGAAGGAAGTTGTCGGTTTTTGACAGGTATTCGCCACGATAAGGATACTTTTCTTTAGTCGGCCTTACTCCAGTCTGTCACTGGCAGTGGCACTGCCACTGGGGGGGGGGGGGGGGTAGAAGAACTGGGATCCAAAGCCAAGCCGTTGCCCTGCAGAACTTACAACATCTGATGGTAAAGGTATACTGTCGTCAGGAAGTTTTACTGATGGTTTTGAATTTTTAGGTAATATTTAAGCAGTGCTGTGCTGTAAAGGGGACTGTCTGGACAAAGGAAAAACAAACATTACCTAGCTGACCGCCTGCAAGTTCACTCTCTCGTAGTCTTGCTGTCTTCAGCCCAGGGCAGGCGTCGGCACTGAGCTTACCTGGGCAAATGCCTGAGCACTTGCACCTGGTCAATCTCATTCAGGTCCATCCCAGGATGCAGGGTAACCAGGACTAAGGATTGTCAGCCAGGAGCAGATTAACCATTTGGAGAGCCATTCTTTCTGTCAGTTTTTCTACTCTATTTCTTTTTTTCCCATCTGTTCTTTCTATTTATCATCTGTTCTTTTTGCCATTCCTTTAATTTATTTCTTCTTTCCTTCTGTTATTTCTTTCATTCCTTTTTTTTTCTTTCTTTCCATCTATTTTGTTCTTTTATTTCTTCCATCTCTTCATTCTGCCTTTTTTTTCTCTATACATTTCTGCCTTCTTTTTTCTGTCATTGCTTTGCTTCTTTATTTATTCTTTCATTTGTTCGTTCTTTCTTTATGACAATCATTCTATGCCTTTGTGCTATCTGCCTTTGTTTCTTTACTTTTATTTTTTAGGTTTTATTTTTTTTTCTTTTTTTATTCTGTTTTCTTTCTATTTTTTGTTAAAGGCTTTATTCTTGTATTGTCATTTTCTTTCTTTACTAATTTTATTTTTAAACATTCCTTTTTTTCTTTCTTTTTACTTAATTCTTTGTTTCTCTTTTTTTCTGTCATTCACTCTATTTCTTATTTCTCTATACTTCTGTAATTTTTTTTTTCTTTTCTGTCTATTCTTTGCCAATATTTGCCATACATGCAACATTAGTACCATGTATGTGTCATACCACACTGCAAGACGCCCCATGAGACTCTATCACCCAGGGGCTCACATAACCCTGGAGCCAGCCCTGCTTCAGCTGGTTCAGTTTTGGTGCTATCGGCTCTGAAGCAATAGACTTGTTTCAAAAAATGCCAAATAATACTGAAAAAGTGACCCTGCAATAGAGATGTTTGTGTGTGTTGTTGCCCCTGAGGATTAGATTTTTTATCAGCTGTGTTTTCTGTGATTTCTTCATAGAGGATTTCCTTTGTTTTTTTCCCTTAAATATGTGCTTGCCCTTTAACATCTCGGCAAGACTTATATTTTTTCTATAATTTCAAATGGGGTGGAAAAGTTGAAGCTCATAGTCATGAATTACTGAAGTAATGTGGATAGAGATAAGATACTAGATAATGATTTAGCATGAAGTCCAGTCCGAACATATCAATTTTGGATGGACCAACTCTTAGTATCTTTCCAAGATTTTATTCAGTCTTGTTCCAATTTTTGGGAAATATGCCAACTACAGCTAAGAAGTTGGAACTATTCAATTAGGCTGCTGGCTTCCTAAGCGTGTGAGCTGTTGTATAAATGTGAGTTATTGTCCAGTCCTGCTTTAATGTGTATTTCACCATTCCTGCGTTTCTTCATGGATGAAAGCCTAGATAGCCGAAACTTGTTTTCAGAGCAGGCAAATTCGAAATGGCGTTGAGTAATAAACAAAACAATAACACTTGGAAATTGGTTGACTTTCCAAGCCAATAAACGGCTCTTAAATTTTAATGTAGGCGTTGATAGTAAAGAAAAAAAAAAGTTTAGATGAATCAGGACTGGAAATGAAAAGCTACAAGCATGTTGTTGGAACGAGCAAAAGGCGATTCTGAAAGAAAGCTTCCTTACTGACTTTGCTTTATACTGAGTTATGTAAACCTTCTAAAGGCTCTCAGAGCTGCCATACAAGCCTAGCTAACCCTTCCCTCCTTCCTCCCCACCCAGCCTCCTCCTAGCAAGCATGCTCACTCCCAGTACCGCTCACCCATTATGCTGATTTTATGCAGCACTACAGCTTCAGGGACCACGCCCACATGCTTCAGTAGAGAAATCATGGAATAAAATTGTAAAACTTGTTATCTTTGCTATTTCCTCTTCAACCGGACCTTCACCCTGAATAATCTATCTTATATGTTTCCCCGACCCTGTACAGATTGCCCACATTAAAAATCATTCTACCTGCGTCTACTGCATTTTCTGAGACTTTAAACATCCAAGATGGCGGCCCACGGAGTGTCGGGCTGCCAGCAAACAGGAAGCGTCTTATGACTGTGCCACTCTGCATTCTGGGATTGCTGACCTTTTCCTGACTCCAGCTCTACTTTGTCTGTGCGAAGCACAGCTATAACCCGGCCCCCTGCACTTTTGACCCCTCTCTTGAACAGAGTTACAGCCCAGTGGGGGAAAGAATAAAAAGTGACTAACACATTAGATATATTTTTAGATGCTGGGGAATAGTTTTTTAAGGATTTGGGCTTTTTATTAAATGATGCTGAAGGTTCGGTTTCAATTTAAAAATGGACAACTGTTTAGGACAGTGCGAAACATAGCCCGATGCAATGGTCAAACAATTGGCTATGCCTGAAATATCACTTTAATACGTGCACTCTTTTCTGCCATAGCTGCTTCTACTTTTGGTGGTTCAATACTCATTAGCTTCCAAGATCGGGTTCTGTGGTGTGTGGATGCTTGGACTCCAGGTTGTTTTTTGGTCCAGTCATGGTTACTAGAACGTGTCATGTCACTTTCACTGCAATAGAGGATCCATCCAATAATATGGCACAACGCAACCTATGTGCATGTGTGCCAGCTAGAATATACAGTACTTAGGATCTTAGATTAAACGTAATGTTAACAATATGCACTTATGATTTTCATCAACAATAGGAGGGTTAATAGCAGAGGACTTTACTTGACTTTAGATGCTCTTTAAAGTTGTCCCAATTTTAAAGAAAAATGACCTTCGGTCCACTGAACCCCCTCCCAGTCGAGTTCGCTGGACAGTCTCCTGTGTATGCTGAGCATGCCAGTCTGCCAAACCCCATTGACCACTAGCACTCGCCACAGGCAGAAGAACAGTGTGGGAGCATAAACTTAGTATTTAAACCAGAACACCCATTTTTTAAAAAATCTGTGTTGTTCTGGGAGCAGGGCGGCTAGCATCCACGTGATGGATTGGCCAATTATAGCGCTGGATTTCTTTTGGGGAACGAGGCGAAGGGTAAGATTTCTCCTGTTAGGGACAGTTAATGCCCAGGTGGCATCTGCAATCTGTGTGCCTCCCTGCGCCTGGAACACCCATTTTTTGTTCCGATTTAATTGACCCCCCTTGTTAGGATTCCTCATGCTTCGATAATTTGGATCTCTTAGAAAGTTAGTTGTATGACTAGTGAAACATCTTCAAGAAAAGACACAACAAGTCCAGTGGATTCAGCATGCAAAATTGCATAAGGAAATTCCTATGGCTGGTTTCAGGGGTAAAGGGGTCTATACTCATCCACTTGTACTATGGTAGTGACCAGTAGTTTAAAGAGTAGTTGAGTGAAGCATCAATATTGTTCAGATTGTGACTAGTTGGGGAAATTACATTCCCAGCTATCCATGAATTGATCATGATGCTTCCTCAATACCACATAATTGGAGCCACTTACAGAGAAGGAAGGCTTTGCCATAGGGCCCCATTACAGGTATGCCATGACCTTGATATAAAAAAATAAACCTTTAAAGACATACAGCAGCCAAGGAGGACTCTGTGTGCCATGACTACATATCCAGCAGCATGTCCCCTCATATATTGCAAAATAGTACAGCTTTATTTAAATTGGATTGCTCCATTGTCACTATCTGTTCTAATAGTATTGACTGTATGCAGAAAGCTCTGCCAGGGATCATTATTCACACACTGACTGCCTATGTGGCTACCAACAATCCTGCATACAAGATGCTGTTCAGGATGCTGGCTAAGACCATTTGTCGCTAGAAGTCACAGCACCGACTGGTAAAAGAGATTCCCTGGGGATGCGGGGTGGGGGACACTGTAGCTCTAAAGGCCACTGTAGTGTGTAAGTCTTCTTTACTCCTTAAAGAAACTGAAGCCAGCCTACAAAACAGAACAAGTACTGGAACATGACTAAATCACAAAGGAATACATAACTGTGTTTGGTGTCTTAAAGTTATTTTGAAAGGATTTTTTGGCAAATGAAAATGGCATGTATTTATCATCAACTAGCTTAATCTGGGTATTTTCAGTTTATAGCGCAGTTGTCACGCAATGGTGGCGGGAGATATTCCCCTCTCCTTTCACAATATGGACACATTTGACCGTAGCTCTTTTGGTGTTGGCTCATTATTTGTTACTTATGATTTCCATATTGGATTAAATGCTTTTCTTCCAGGCTCTTTTCAGATAATCGCAGCCATAAATACTGCTGCCTTCACTGGTATTATCACACATTTTCAGAGAGCGAAAGGTTCACACAATTCCTAAGCGGCTAGTAAAAGGACTTACTGAAGCAATTAGAATATGATGGAGACTTATGAGTTGATACTTGTTTTGCTTTGGATAATATTTCAGTCGACATATAAGCGTCTGCGCCAAAGCGTCTTAATGTCTTCTGAAATCTAAAACTGATAAAAATGCGTTTTATTGAGATGAAATGTTATGCGCGTTTCCCTTGGAATGGTGATCTGCTCATGGCTTATCTTAATGGGAGGATTAATGTAACTTGACGTTGTCTTGGCCTTGGAATTTCCTTTTGCATTTATGGGCAGGTAACGCCGCTGACTTTCCACTATTTGTGAAGATTGTTGATGATCCTTGAAAGGTTTTTTTTCTGGCTTTCTGGAGGAATCGTAAATTACATTTTTAAATCTTGGAGCAGACCAAAACCCCATTTCTTTGGACCTAGCATCCTATGAATTGCTATCCCTGTGCAGAGTACCCTTTGGCTGTTTTTGCTACTTCTGCTTCACTTTGCTCCTTGCTAATGCCACTTCCTTTAGCTAGAATTCCCGCTTCCATTGACCGATCACACACCACTGGGGGCATCCTGATTGTTAATGCCCCCTAACATGCATCCCTGTACCCTCCTCTTCCAAGCTCCTCTTCTGAGTTCTGGACCCATGTGACTGATGGCTGGCCAGTTTCTCCGACGGGGCCATAGCAACTGGGAACTCAAACTGTCGAGAAAAGGTGAGTTTGGGGAGTTATGAGGCACAATGCGCCAAAAGGGCATCAGCAGTCAGGATGCCCCCAGGCATGAGCAGCGGTCCCACACCACCGAGTGTTGGACCACTTGAAGTAATGGGTGCTGTTGTGAGTGACAGGTGATGCCATGGTGGTGTCATCGCTGCACCTATGCAAGGACCGCTCACCTGCCATTTCACATTGCTGCAGCAGAGATCTTATGGTGGTTTCCCCTCTAAGGTACTGTCCCTAGTCTCTGCTTACTATGTGGAACTGCACAGTCAAATTTTAGGGAAAACACGCATATGTACAGTATGTGCTGTGTTCGCTTTTTGGCAAATGCTTCATGCAGTCTCCCGGAAGTGTAAGTAACACACTTTGCATGTGCTGCATTGCATCTCTGTACTTCCATATTGGTCTCCGCTGTGTCTCCTGCTGTCGACCTATATTATTAGTATACGGTACGTCCTGATCCAAATCTAATACTTACAGTTGGCATATACTCCGCCAGATGGCGCTGGACTGCAGAGACATCGAAAATAGGCTCCTCCCGGCCCCTCAAATACCCAGGGACCTCCCACAAATCCCCTGAATTTCTCTGCAGTCTGGCTGCGAAGGACGAGAAATTGGCTCTCTACTCGCAGGTAGCGGGGCTATTAGCCTGCGGCCCTGTAGGTCTATTCCCACCCGTTCCACTAGTAATATGCCTCCCAGCCTTGGCTGCGCTGGTCGGGTAAAGGTAGGCAGCACCGCTGTTAGGTGCTTAGGAGCGCTGCTCCACCGCAGTCCCCCACCAAAGGGTAGGCGGTTCAGACTTACGGTGAGCCTCTATGGGATGCCCCTCCCGCACTAGTGCCCCTCGGTGGGCCCCGTTTAAGTGGCCGCTGTCCTCCCTCATTCTCCTTGTAGCCTTCGGGGGAAAAGAGGGGGGGGGGTGTAAATGTGTATGCTATGCATTCTGTGTTTTACACTCTTTTTCCATTATGTGTAGTCTTGTGTCAGCCACCGCGCTGACTTGCCTTTACTGTCTTAAAAGACTTTTTAAAAGAATTTTAAAAAATTGCCGCCGTTGCCGCCGCGCACTGACTTGGTTCCGCGCTTGGCGGCGGCATTAACTCAGGCACTGGTGCGCCGTCATTGGCTGCTTGCTCCTGGCTTCACGCTCTTCGGGGGGGGGGCGGGGCCCGTTTATGGCGCGCTCAGCGTCATCGCTGATACCGGCCTGCCCCACGAGGTATACCGACGCCATCTTTAACCTGTTTGGTTAGCCCATGCGCGATGGACCCCTACCTACAGTGGTCCGTAAGTGCCCTCGCGCGGGCGGCTGTATACCTTTCACTTTGTTACTGTGTGCTTACAGCTCTTGTCTGCTTATGTCTTTCAGGCGGGGCGAACCCTTTTGGCTTCTCCTGGCCCTGTATTAGTATATAACTTGTAGGCTTTGTAAAAATTATACTCCCACTTCCCTAGCGGGTTATTGGGGCATCCGGGGTTGCTATATAGCGTTATTTCCTATCGGCGTATAGCGCCGATATAATCACCATATGAAGGCACCCCAGGATAATGTGACTGGGGTCCCTTCGGGACAAGACCGGCTGTGTGTAGTGTGTGGGCTGACGCTGACAAGGCGCGGGTCTGTGTACTCTGTGTTGAGCAGGTGCTTGCATTGCAATCTGACCTGCCAGTGGCTGCGCCTCGTTTCACTTTGCCTACTCCCCCAAGCTTAAACCTCACTCCTAATGAGTTGCATACTAGTGAGGATTCTCAGCCTGATGTGTCTTCTAGACTGGCTACTGTTGAGCAGTTGATTGCTAAGTCCTTAGCGCGTAAGGCCCCTGCTAAGAAGCGGCACTTGATGCCTAATGTCACTGTTTTCCCTATGGGAACAGAGGAGTTTTTGAATCTTTGTGGCTATACCCCGTCTGATGAAGGGGAGCTCTTTTCTGATTCAGGCTCATCTGATGAGAGACAAGGGGTCATGACTATTCTGGCTCTGACCCCTGGGCCCCGGATGACACTGACAGATTATTGACCCAGATTTTTGAGGTTCTGTCCATTTCTCTCCCTGTTGCGGCTCCCAGACAAAGAGGGGAGCTTTTCCATACAGCAAAATCACGTTTGGAATTTCCCGAGCAGGCACATTTCCATAACCTTGTGCTCAAGGTATGGGAGCACCCCAGTAAACTTCCCGGTGTTCCAAAAAGTTGGGATAGGAAGTATCCCTTTCCTGCTGAGGTGGTTAAATGTTGGTCATCCCCCCCCCCCCCCCCGAGGTGGATGCCCCGATCCTAGGGCTATCTAACACCTCTGTCATGCATTCCCCTGACTCCACTACCCTGCGGGACGCTGAGGACCGGTGCATTGACCAGCTGGCATCCCACGCCTTTGCATGTGGCCACTAGAACCCTTATCAGAAATATACTTGATAGTGCCCCTGATGATTTGCCTTGTGAGGTGTTCAATGCACTCTCCAGTTGTGATGTTTTTGTAAATTTTGTCCTCTCAGCATTGGATGACACCATCAGAATGTGTGCCTAAACTTCTGCCCTCGTGGTGGCTATACACCACTCGGTTTGGCTGCGCCAGTGGGCTGCTGACAATGCTGCCAAGAAGGCCCTCACTGCGCCTGTTTGGGCACCGCCTGGACCTTTTTGCTAAGGGAGGCAGGCTACCCCAGCGCAGGCGTCAATCTAGGCCCTTTCGGGCTCAGGGTTCGTTCTCCTCCCCTTACCGTGGTGCCAGACAAGGGAGGGGGGTTTCCTTTCCTGGGGCCCGGGGAGATTTCTGGGGTAGAGGCAGAGGACGTGGACGTCCTGGCTCCTCCTGGGGTCCCAAAGCAAAATCCTCTCCCAAGCCCCCTCAGGCATGATGGGGCGCCTTCACCCATCCGGGTGGGGGGACGGCTGCAGCACTTCGCTCACGTCTGGAGGCTTCATGTCTCAGACCGATGGATTCAGGAGGTAGTGCCCTCCGGTTACAAGTTAGAGTTTGCTGCCTGTCCCCCTCCAAGATTCATCAGATCCCGGATTCCTCAGGACCCTGTGTCAGCTCAGGAGCTAGTGCAAGGCCTCCTGGAGCTGGGGGTCATCTGCCAGGTCCCCTTAAGAGAAAAGGGCAAGGGCTTTTATTCCAACCTATTCACAGTACCGGAAAAAGATGGTTCTGTCAGGCGCATCCTGGACTTGAAGATCCTCAACAAGTTTGTCAGGGGCAGGTGCTTTTGCATTGAAACTCTGTGCTCTGCCATCAGTTCCCTGCACCAAGGGGATTTCATGACTTCTGTGGACATCAAAGATGCTTATCTTCATATTCCTGTGTTCCCAGGTCATCAAAGTTTCCTCAGGTTCGCTCTGATGTATCAACACTACCAGTTTGTGGCCCTGGCCTTTGGCCTCACTTCAGCTCCCAGGCTGTTCACCAAGGTGCTGGCTGGCGTGATGTCTCTGCTCAAATGTCAGGGCTTCCGCGTGCTTCCCTATCTGGACGACATTCTCATCACTTCCCAGTCTCTACATCAGGTAGAGTTGGATACTCAGCTGGTGGTGTCCACTCTGGAGTCATTTGGATGGGTGATCAACCACCCCAAGTCCTCATTGTCCCCTTCCTTGGTAACTCCATTCCTAGGAATGAATCTGGATACAGTTCAGGTAAGGATCTTCCTTCCTCAACAGAAGGTGGACAGTCTGATTGCACAGGCTCAGTCCCTCCTAGCTTGTCCCCATCCCTCCATCAGGCAGGGGATGCAGCTGGTGGGCCTGATGGTGGCATGCTTCGAAGCGGTCCCTTATGCTCAGTTCCAGGACAGGGTCTGTGTGCTCTCCCCCTTTGTCAGGAGGTCCCTCTCGTGGTGGATGGACTCAAGGAACCTGTTGGGGGGCAGATCCTTTCTTGCCCCTTCCTGGGAGACGGTCACCACGGATGCCAGTCTGTCAGGTTGGGGGGGTTTCTGGAAGTCCCTGCGGTTCCAGGGGAGGTGGGGCCCTCAGGAGGCCCACACACCTATCAATGTCTTGGAGCTGCGAGCGATCAGGTTAGTTCTGGCTCGCTTGACTACTCACCTTCGGGGCCTACCTGTTCAGGTGCGCTCGGACAACCAGACGGCAGTTGCCTACATCAATCATCAGGGAGGGACCCGGAGCAAGGGGGCCCTCCATGAAGTGTCTCTGATCCTGACTTGGGCGGAGGCCAATGTCCCCTGCATAACAGCTGTGTACATCCCAGGGGTGGAAAATCGCCTGGCTGACTCTTTGAGCAGGGGGACCTCTCGCCAGGGAGAATGGTCCCTATGCAGCAGGGTGTTTCAATCTCTGTGTCACCGTTGTGGCCAACCAGATGTGGATCTGTTTGCGTCCCGCCACAATCACAAGCTCCCAGCTTGTCTCTCTGTCCCAGGATCATCTGGCCTTGACCTCGGATGCGCTAACAATTTCATGACAGGACTTTCATTTCCTGTATGCCTTCCCTCCAATCCCCCTGCTGGGCAGGGTTCTGCGCAAGATTGCTCTGGAAGGGTTGCCAGCAATTCTGGTGGCCCCCAGGTGGCCAAGAAGAGCGTGGTTCGCAGACATGGTGCAGCTGGCAGTAGATCAGTATGCTCTGCCCTTGGTGCCAGATCTGCTCACTCAGGGCTCACTACGCCATCCCAATTTACAACCTCTGGCTTTGACGGCTTGGCTGCTGAAACCTCCATCTTGATCGAGAAGGGGCTGTCTTCCTTGGTTGGGGATACTTTGATTAAAGCTAGGAAGAAGTCTTCCTCTTCCATTTATTACAGGGTTTGGCGTGCCTACACTGACTGGTGTGAGTCTAAGTCTCTTCCCTGTCATGTGTTCTCTATTCCCAGGATTCTGGAATTCTGCAGCATGGGTTGGAGATGGGGCTCCAAGTCAGTACTCTGAAGGGTCAGGTTTCTGCCCTGGCTATTTTCTTCCAGAAGTCTTTTGCTCAGCACCCTCTGATCAGGACTTTTTTCCAGGGGGTCACTCATGTGCGCCCCCCATGTGGTGCCTATTTGGGATCTGAACTTGGTTTTGTCAGCCTTGCAGGGTGCTCCCTTTGAACCTGTGCAGGATGCTGCCTTGGTTATTCTTACGCTCAAGGTTGCATTTCTGGTGGCTATCACTTCAGTCAGGCGTGTCTCTGAGTTGGCTGCGCTTTCCATTCAGCCTCTCTACTATGAGAGACACCAGGACAAGGTGGTGTTTCGTTTCAAACCTGACTTTCTGCCTAAGGTAGTGTCTGCCTTTCATTTGAATCAGGATATTGTTCTTCCTTCTTTGTGCCCTAATCCTAGCAATGCTAAGGAGAGGGTTTTGCACTCTTTGGATGTGGTTAGGTGTCTGAAGTACTATCTGGTGGCTACTGCACCTTTCAGGAAAACTGATGCTCTTTTTGTGGTCCCTTCTGGTCCTAGGAAGAGTTTGGCTCCTGCCAATCAGGCTGTGATTCAGGCCTACTCTGCTAAGGGGAAGAATCCTCCCTTCCGCCTTACTGCTCATTCCACTCGTGCTATTGGTGCCTCTTGGGCTTTTCAGCACCAGGCTTCTGTTGAACAAGTTTGCAATGCCGCTACTTGGTCTTCTGTTCATACCTTTTCAAAGTTTTACAAGGTTGATGTTAGGGCCTCAGCTGATGCTGCTTTTGGCCGAAAGGTTCTGCAGGCGGCAGTGGTTTAAACTGTCTGCTGCTGATTTTTCTTGGGGATCCCACCCTACTTTATGGACACTGCTATTGGATGTCCCAACTGTAAGTATTAGATTTGGAGCAGGACATACTGTATACTAAGAATAATACAATTCTGTGATTACACACCTGTAGAATTGGTATTATGAGTATACAGTACGTCCTGTTCCAACCCACCCTTGTTTTGCATTATCTTGGATCCCCTGTATGGTGATTGTTATTGTTATAGTTGATAGTTTGGATTGTGTAATTCTCCCGGCTTCTCATTAACTGCTTTTCAATGCTGGGGATTTGTGGGAGGTCCCTGGGTATTTGAGGGGCCGGGAGGAGCCTATTTTCGATGTCTCTGCAGTCCAGCGCCATCTGGCGGAGTATATCCCAACTGTAAGTGTTAGATTTGGATCAGGACGGACTGTATACTCATAATACCAATTCTACAGGTGAGTAATCACAGAATTGTATTTTTTGAATTTCCACTGTGCTGCCATGTCCTAGGTTGTGGGATGTTCTGTGGCTCATCACCCTCCTGGCAAGCATGAGAACAATGAGCTAATACTCACCATTTCTGCATTTCCTCATACGGTACAACTTGGCACACCGTGATGAGCAAGCCTAGCCATGGGCACATACCCACTCACCTCTGTATGTGCATACAGAAAAGCTTGTGTATGAGTTGAGGAGAAGGGGGTATGTCCAGCGTTGTGCACTGCATTCA
The DNA here is from genome assembly GCA_027917425.1 of Gastrophryne carolinensis. Classification (NCBI taxonomy): domain Eukaryota; kingdom Metazoa; phylum Chordata; class Amphibia; order Anura; family Microhylidae; genus Gastrophryne; species Gastrophryne carolinensis. The sequence continues at coordinate 385,818,825 of CM051239.1, forward strand.
ACTTTGCTTGCCTATATGAGCAGCAAAGCAAAAGCTGAATGGTACGGGCCCCAGTGATTTGCACAAGATGGTGAAAACCCTGGGTTTTGTTCCCCTTTTAACAATGTAAAAAGTGCAATTTCATACTTCAATCTTGCTACATGCTTTTAGAATTGCAGGAATTGTTTTTTTAAACCGTAATAACATGTGTTGAACAAATTAATACATTGTTCCACTTAAATTATATATGTTAATTTTAACATTAAACCATTGTTTTCTTTTTTTAGATATAACAACTTGACTTGTTAACCAAAGACTTACTAATCCCTTTTGTTTCTTTTGTAAGGACGGCAGGATAAAAATACTTGTAGGAAGTGGAGAGTGTGGCAGCGAAGTGGTGCCAAATGGATTCTTTTGCAGAGTTAAATGAAAACGATTTCAGAGAGAGACCGGTGACCACATGTTGTTAATAAGAATGTGGAAGCCCCGACGGTTAACTGGAGGATATCCCTTTTTAGGCTGATCCACAGCCTACTTTGAAGTGGAATAAGATGAGGGTTTAATGTGGGGTTCTTTGGTGTCCCACACATGTTAAAGCACATGAGGCCATTCATACAAAGGAGCACTGCTGAGTAGGTGTGCTGATTTTGGCACATAAAAGAGAAACACATTAATAACATAAACTAGGACCATATCAAAAGTTGACAGATAAGTCAACTCACTCAGGAAATGTACATTTCTGATACCTCAAAAGCAAGCCATACATTTATATAAAACCATGGTCTTTACTCATAAATATGACACACAATTACAGTTAAAATATAAAACACTAACATACATTCCTGGATATTTGTTTATGATCTAAAGCTTCCTTTGCCAATATCACCAACCTAAGGGCCCTTACACACCTGTGAATTTCAGCCACACTGCATAGCAAGCAGACTCCCATTAAAGTCTGTGGAACTGTTTTGCATTTGCAAACGCATGCAAAATGCAGTTCAAGAGTAAATTGGTTCCAGCCATTGACCGTTAAAACCTAAGTCCATTGTACAGGTCAATGCAGATAAAAGCAGTGAAAAGATTGTCAAAAGACCCCGTGATGCTTTTCTGGCTCAATAATATACTTGCAGGGATGTATGGGTAACAACCCCCACATTGCAGTTAAGGCATGGAGTTCCCCTCCAGGAACGGGGAGGGGCCAATCGAAATCTGCCCCGGGAAGCAAATGGCCTTCCGGTTGGCCCAACCAGAGGCAGGAGAATTCCCCTGCTCAAGATGGGACTGGGACAGGTCTGAGGGGACACCGCCAAAAGGCAGGGCAAACACCCTTGTTTCGTGCAGACCCACACTTCATAGGATATGTGACTGTCAGGACTCCCTGGTGTGGGAACAAGAATTTAAAGCAGAACTAAACAATTTTTCCGGTCCCCCGCGACCCCTCCTCACCCGAGTTTTAATTACATCGTCTTAAAGCGGTACTTCAGTCAAGTATGACCCCCCCTGTCCTGCCACCCTACCCTGGGCCTGAGGCAGGATGGGGGGGGGGGTTACAAATGAACAAACCCTTACCTTATCAACGCACCAGTGCCTCTCTTTCTGAGCCCGGGAACTCCCCTGGGTCTACAGCTCCCTCCAATCGTTCACTTGAATGGGCAGACGAAAGCCGGAGGCTGCGGCTCTGTGGGTTTTGACAAACATGGCTGCACCCGGGATCCCAGGATCTGCGCCTGTATGGAGCTTTTTAATTTGTAACCTCCCCCGTCCTGCCTTAAGGTCAGATAATAGAAATATTTATGCATATTGAACCCGTGAATCACCTGAGAAAGAAAAGTAACAATAATATAAATAAATACAATAATCTAGTCACATCCTGAAACAAAAAATATATCTAAAAATATACTGTAATACATAATGCATCAAAGCAGAAGGCAAGAGGTAAACCCACATCATATAATTATCTGCAAACCATGAGCCCAAGGTCTACCCAAACAGGAAGCATAACTAATACATTCGAACATCCAATTGTAAGACCACACCAAATTTGAAAAATGAATCAAGACTGAAAAGCAAACCCCTTAAAATATAAGTAGTGGAGAGACACCAGGAATCGAGCTATCATTTCATGATAAATTAGTCACTAACTCAGGTCTGTACAAAGTGTCACATCATGTCTATGTTTCAACCCTTTTTGATGGCACATGAACATTTGACTTTTTGACCCAGTCTGACCCTGTCAACAGCCTGCACTTTTATTTAACCCAAGCCAGCATTAGTAACATTAGACCAGCAATGTGACTGGCTGCCCTGAGAATGCTGGATATGTACTGTAAATCTGCATTTTCTCCTCCATCTATTCCAGGCCGTCCAGAAGTACTTACAGATGGGTGTTCGCCCCTAGGGGACGCTGACTGCAAGATGAAAAGATGTAGCTTCTCCCGGCCCCCTATAAAGGCAGCTGCCCGTCCATCATTCCCCAGTTGTTCATCTTGCAGTTGGCTGCATAAGATCGCTATTCACTCTCTCAGAAATTGGCAGCTGAGCAGGGCCACCTAGCCTGTTGGGCACTGCAGGACCCTATTTCCACGGATCTCCTCTGACCAATCCTTGCTTCCCAGCCTTGGCTGCTACAGGGTTCCGTGTACGGCAGGGTGAACGCCGGGGTCTGGGGTGTTCTGACAGAGCACATGCTCTGGGCCGCAGACTTTATTTAAAAAGTAGTTGGCCACAGGCTTTATGGTGAGCCTGATGGGGAACCACAGATATATTTTTGTATATGCCCTCCCTTTCCACTTGCTTTATTATTGTGTGTGTGTGTGTGTGAGATGCTGTGCTTGGTGCTACTGGGAGCATGCAGCATGGAACGGTCCACCGCTCTTACACTTCGTACCTCCCTCGCCGGCTCCGGGACGGGGCGCGCTCCGCTCGCTGGCAGACGTGGGCCACGTCTGCTTCTCTCGTGCGGCGGGGGGGGGGAGATGGGGGAACCGCCGCCATGATAGTCGGCGTTAGGCAAGGCTCTTGCTGATGCGCCGCGGGGGGCGTTGTCAGGCGCAGCACGACGGTGACGCCCCCCAGCGGATCCTTCCAAATGCTCTGCGACTGCGGATTGCGCTGCTGGGCTCTCTTCTGCATAGGACAGCGTTGTGTGTCTTCTGCCTTGCTGGAGCGTCTGCACGTAATCCTCACTGATATTGGGAGTGGTCGTGAGTCCCTCTCTTGGTTACTTTTTTTAAGGGGATATGAGAAGACTCTGTACTTCTCATTATTTCTTGTGTATTTTATTGACTATATTCTAGTTTATGTTAATGCATGACATTGTGGGCTAATTGTAATTACTGTCTTTCTCTTTTTGTTTTAGACCGTGGGTTTAAGGTTTAGGGTTGTGGTTCGTCCCGGTCCCCATTATTAATAAGAGGGATCGGCTATTAGGCTTAGGCCATTAGTGTCTAGTAGCCTTATTGAATATTGTTATTCATAATCACCATAATGGAGGCATCAGGGGATAGTGAGACGTGCACCCCACTGGGCCAAAACAGGCTCTGTCCCTTGTGCAGACGGAATCCTTTGGGCGGATTCAGCACGATTTGTTCCACTTGCGCCAGAGGCATTGCTTTGGACCATCAGCGGGCGGTCGCTCCTGACCCTAGCCCGGCGTTAATATCAGCCTCCCCGGATCCTCCGCTGCTGCAGTCAGCCCCTAGTGAAGGGGGAGCCAGAAAGGGGTCACATGCTGATTTGGCGCTCAGGCTGGCTAGCCTCGAGAAACAGATCTTGTTGGCAGCCCCTAAAAAGGCCTTGAGTAAGAAGCTACATCTGGAGCCGATTTACTCGGATGAGGATTTCTATGGTTTCTTGGGATCTGCGGAGGAAGGTGAGTTACCAGATGACTCGCTCTCAGCGGCGGAGCTGCCTTCCGCTGGAGACAGCATCTCTGGTTCCTCTTCGGATGAGGACTCCTGCCTACCGGATGATGCGGAAAGTTTGCTCTCTTCCGTGTTTGATACTTTGCACAATGTTCCTCCCAGATTGGCTAAGAGAAAGAAGGGTGATTTTTTTTCCTGGTATCCTGCTCGGGTCGCTTCATTCTTCACAATTGGGTTATCCGCCACAAGGTGGCGCAGCTGACTGCAAGACAAAACTTGTGGCTCCTCCTGGCCCTTATAAGGACAGCCAATTTACCATAATTCCCAGAGTTCTCTTGCAGTCTGGCTGGGAAAATAAAAGACTATCCCTCTCTGGATATCGCAGGCGAGCGAGGCATCCCAAGCCCGTCGGCCACTGCAGACCTATTTCCACCTGTTCCGAGACCCATCCTGCCTCCCTGCCTTGGCTGCGGTTCAGGTGACGGTAGGGGAACGCCTAGGGTCGTTGTACCCAAAGGCTAGCCAGCCGTAGGCAATGGTGAGCCTATATGGGGAGGGGGAGAAACCACCTAGGGTCCCCTTATGCCTGTTTTTTATTGTGTGTTCTCACGTGCTTTATTTTTTTGTGTGTTCTGTGCTTGACTTTTTTACGGCTCTGATACTTACCTTCCTCGCTCCTGCCCTTCTCCTCTCTGGTGCTCCGGCGTTGGGGGGGGCGCCCTCTTCCTGGCGGAATCCTGTCCTTTTATTTTATATATTTTTCATGCATGTATATAGTAATATATTGTGGTGCATGCGCTGCGGGACGCTCGTGTGTGCCCCTTTTGTGTCTTTCAGGAAGGCCCCATATTGTTCTACGGTGGTTCCTCCCGGTCCATCCCCCCCCCCATATCGGGTTCTTTTGGGGGCTATTATTGGGAGTTGTCCGGGTTTGGGCCTTTAGTGCCTTTTAACCCTTTTTATTCTCTACTAATTACCATAATGGAGGCTTCTGGGGATAGCGAGCTTGGCGGCCCCTCGGGGTGGGCCAAGCTGTTTCTCATGTGTGGTACATGCCCTTTGAATGGTCGCAGCACGGTTTGTGTTCCCTGCACCCAGAGCATTATTGCGGAACAGGATGGGGCGAGCGCTACTCTCCCCAGTCCTATTTTGCCTACGACATCACTGACACCCCCGCACCTGCATTTGGCCCCCAGCATGGGGAAGCCAGTATGGCCAGTCTTGAGCGGCAGTTGGCCCGCCCGGCCGCCAGCAAGGCCACTGGTAAGAAGCGGCATTTGGAACCGGCTTATTCCCTCTTGCGGATGATGATGATGATTGAGGCCCTTGGTGGCCGTAATTCCATGGAGGAAGGGTGAGTTGTTTCATGTTTCTGACTCCTCAGGGGACCGCCCGGGTGACTTGATTGTGACCCCGGGTCCTCTTCAGATAAGGACATGTGGCTCCCTGATGACACGGAAAAGCTTTTGTCGGCGGTGTTTGATACCACATTGTTCCCCCGAAGGCGGCCGAAAAGAAGCAGGGGGATCTTTCCGTCCTGAGAGACAGCGTCTTGTTTTTCCTGAGCAAGGTCACTTCTCCAAAATGGTTTTTAAGGAATGGGAGAGGCCTAATAGATTGCCTTCGGTGCCTAAGGGCCTGGACAGACGGTATCCCTTTTCTGAGGAATTGATTCGTCTATGGTCTCGTCCCCCGGAGGTGGATGCTGTTCTAGGGCTCTCCAATACCTCGGTTATGCCGTCTCCTGACACTACTACCTTGCATGATAATGCTGACCGGCGCATGGATCAACTTGCTTGCCACGCCTTCACTTTTGTGGGGGCTGGTCTGCGTCCTGTCTGCGCTGTGGCCATTGTCTCCATTGCCATTAGAAAAGAAGGTAAGGTGCCTTGTAGAGGTCGGCAGATCTTGCAAGCGAGCGGCCGAGTATAAGGAACTTTTGGCTTGCGCTGACTTCATTGCCTTTGTGATCTCAGCCATGGATCATGCTGTCTGGCTTGGCGAAAGGGCTTCGGTCCTGTTGGTTGCTCTTCGTCGGTCTATCTGGCTGCGATGCCGCCGCCAAGAAATCCCTCACTGAGATTCCCTTCTTGGGACTTTGTCTTTTTGGGGAGCATCTTGATCTCTTGGCGAAGGATAGACAGCTCCCTCAGCGCCGGAAGCAGGTACAGCCCTTTCGGGGCTCTTCTTCCTTTCTTCCCTTCCGAGGGAGACGAGGTTCTTCCTTCCCTGGTGGCCGTAGGGACTCCTGGGGACGAGGGAGATCTTGTGGTTGTCCCAGTCCCTCCTGGGGGTCCAAGACCAAGCCCCCCACCAAGGCCCCTCAGGCATGAGGAGGCGCCCTCACCCATCCGGGTGGGGGGGACGGCTTCTGCTTTTTGCTCACGTCTGGAGACAGCATGTCTCGGACCGGTGGATTCAGAAGGTGGTGTCCTCCGGCTACAAGATAGAGCTGGCAGCCAGGCCGCCCCCAAGATTTCTTTGGTCCCTGGATTTCCCAGATCCTCTTGACGGCGCAGGGCCTAAGGTTTGCTGTACAACAACTTTTGTCGTCCGGAGTGATTTGTCCTGTGCCTCATCAGGAACGGGGTCGAGGTTTCTATTCCAATCTTTTCACGGTGCCCAAGAAGGACGGATCTCTGAGACCTATCCTGGACCTGAAGGGTCTCAACAGGTTTGTCAGGTTCAACCACTTCCGCATGGAGACCTTACGGTCAGCGGTGAGTTCACTTCGGCCAGGCGACTTCATGTACTATTTTCCGGGGACATTAGAAGTTCCTGAGGTTCGCCCCGGAGGATCAACACTACCAGTTTTGTGGCACTGCCGTTCGGAATCTCTTTGGCCCCTCTGGTGTTCACCCAGGTGCTGGCGAGTGTCATAGCCATACTGAGGAGCCAGGGCATTCGTATTCTTCCTTACCTGGACGACTTGATTGCTGCTCAATCTCTTCAGCAGGCCGAGAGCGGCACTCAGAAGGTATTGTCCACTCTCGAGGCTTAGGTTGGGTGATCAATTATCCCAAGTCTTTGATCACTCAGTCACTGGTGAGGTCTTCCTGGGCATGACGTTGGACACTTCTCTGGTCAAGGTGTTCCTCCTTCAGCAGAAGGTGGAGGGTCTTCAGATGCAGGCACGGGCCCTGCTGTCTTGTCCTCACCCATCCATCCGTCTGGGGATGCAGTTGGTGGGCCTCATGGTGTCTTGCGTCAAGGCTGTACCCTTCGCCCAGTTCCACATGAGACCTCTTCAGTTGAATCTCTTGTCCGTTTGGGATCGGACACAGGAGTCCCTGGAGCAGGAATTCGTCCTGTCCCCTCTGACCAGACAGTCCCTCTCGTGGTGGTTGGACTCGAGAAACCTTCGAGTGGGCAGGTCCTTTCTGCCTCCGTGCTGGGAGATTGTCACCAAGGATGCCAGTCTGACCGGTTGGGGAGGGTTTTGGCAATCGCTGAAGTTTTAGGGCCAGTGGGGCCCTCAGGAGGCCTATGTGCCTGTCAATCTCCTGGAGCTGCAAGCAATCCGGTTGGTTCTTTTCCAGTTGACTCCCCGTCTACGGGGTCGTGCGGTCCAGGTCCGCTCGGACAATCAGACGGCGGTCGCCTACATCAATAATCAGGGCGGGAGCAAGCGAGCCCTCAAAGAAGTGTCCCTGATCCTGTCTTGGGCGGAGGAGAATGTTCCCTGCATCTGGAGAACTAGGAGGTGGACTCCCTGAGCAGGGGGAGGTCTCGTCTGAGGGAATGGTCTCTCAGCAACAAGATCTTTCACACCCTGTGACGCCGCTGGGGTCAGCCGGACGTGGATCTGTTTGCATCCCGTCACAACCACAAGCTTCCGAAATTCGTCTCTCTGTCAAGAGATCCTCTGGCCTTCACCACGGATGCGCTAGCAGTTCCTTGGACGGAGTTCCGGCTCCTCTTTGCTTTTCCTCCCTTTCCTCTTCTGGGTCGCTTGCTGCACAAGATAGCCCAGGAAGGGGTACCGACCATCCTGGTGGTCCCCCGCTGGCCGAGAAGGTGCTGTTCGCGGACATAGTCCAGATGTCAGTGGATCAGTACGTCATGCCTGGCGATCCAGGGCTTCCCACTCAGGGACTGCTACGCCACCCCAATTTACAAACGCTGGCTTTGATGGCTTGGATGCTGAAACCTCCATTCTGATGGAAAAGGGGCTGCTGGCCTCGTTCGTGAGTGCCATGATTCAGGCTCGGAAGAGAATCTCTTCCATGATTTATTACAGGGTCTGGCACGCTTACTTTGCCTGGTGTGAGTCTAAGTTGTTTCCTTGTCGCACTTTTTCCCTTTCCAGGATTTTGGAGTTCCTACAACATGGCCTGGAATCGGGCCTAAAACGGAGTACCCTCAAGGGACAGGTTTCGGCCTTGGCTATTTTTTTCCAAAGATCTTTCGCCAATCATAGACTTATCAAGTCTTTTTTCCAAGGAGTTACCCATGTACGTCTGCCGCGTAAGCCTTTGCTACCGGTGTGGGATTTGAACTTGGTGCTTTCTCCTCTCCAGGGTCCCCCCTTTGTGCCCTTGTGTGATACTGCTTTACCCATTTTGACTCTGAAGGTGGTCTTTTTGGTAGCTATCACTTCGGTGCGCCGCGTCTCTGAGCTGGTGGCTTTTTCTGTGAAGCCTCCTTACTTTGAGCGGCATCAGGATAAGGTGGTTTTTCGGCCTTCCTTGTGTCCTGCGCCTTCTAATTCTAAGGAGGGACCCTCCATTCCCTGGATGTGGTCAGGGCGCTTAAACCGGACCTTCACCAGGATTTAATGAAAAGCCCAAACTCTTAAAAAACGATTCCCCAGCATCTAAAATTAATATATTTTACATTTTTAGTCACTAACTTATTATTCTTTCCCCCACTGGGCTGCAACTCTGTTCAGGAATTTAGGATACGGGCGCCGCCATCTTGACTCAGAAGCATCACACTTACTGAGGAGAGGAGAGTGGGATAAGGTACAGGGGGGCAGGTTATAGCTGTGCTTTACTCAGACAGAGCAGAGCTGGGGTCAGGGAAAGGTCAGCAGTCCCAGAATGCAGAGCAGCACAGTCACTTCCTGTTTGCAGGCTGCCTGATAAAATGGCGGCTTCCATAGGCCGCCATCTTGGATGTTTAAAGGCTCATAACATGCAGTAGATGCAGGTAGGATGATTTTTAATGTGAGCAATCTGTATGTACAGTGTGGGGGAAACATATAAGATAGACTCTTATTCAGAGTGAAGGTCCACTTTAAGTACTATTTGGTTGCTACGGAGTCCTTTCGGAAGTCGGATTCTCTGTTTGTTTTAACGGACCTAGGAAGGGCTTGCCTCCAGCCAAATCCACTATCAGCAAGTGGATCAGACAGGCGGTGGTGCAAGCGTATTCTGCCAAGGAACCCCCTTTCTGTGTTACAGCTCACTCCACTAGAGCTATTGGTGCTTCTTGGTCGTTTCAGCACCAGGCTTGTAAGGCCGCTACCTGGTCTTCAGTTCATTTCAAGGTTTTTTTACAAGGTTTTTACAAGCTGATGCTGCTTTTGGTCGCAAAGTGCTTCGGGCGGTAGTGTCATGAACTACGAGCCGTTGCTCACTGGGATCCCACCCTTTCTTGGACACTGCTTTTGGATGTCCCAATTGTGAAGAATGAAGCGACCCGAGCAGGATACCAGGAAAAATACAATTCTGTGATTACTCACCTGTAGAATTGTTATTGGTATCCTGCTTGGGTCGCTTCATCCCACCCTTGTTCTGTTATCCTCTTTTGCCTTCTTATGGTGGTTATCGTTGAGAGAGTTTATAGTGGGGCTGTGTGAAGTAACATGGTCTCTGGCCTCCCGGCTTTTCTCTGTATTACTGCTTTTCAACACTGGGAATTGCTGTCCTTATATGGGCCGAGAGGAGCCACAAGTTTTGTCTTGCAGTCAGCTGCGCCACCTTGTGGCGGATAACCCAATTGTGAAGAATGAAGCGACCCGAGCAGGATACCAATAAACACAATTCTACAGGTGAGTAATCACAGAATTGTATTATTTCGGCCTGAGGGGTCTTTCCTTAGCAGCCTATTTTTTCTAACATGATTCTTAAGGAGTGGGAGAGGCCCAACAAATTACCGTCCGTCCCTAAGGGCCTGGATAGGCGGTACCCTTTCCCTGCTGAATTGGTTCGGTTATGGTCTCACCCTCCCGAGGTGGACCCTTCGGTGTCAGGATTGTCCAACACCACTGTTATGTTGTCACCTGACAATGCTTCTTTACGTGATCCTGCAGACAGACGCATGGATCAGTTGGTCTGCCATGCTTTTACCTTTGCTGGTGCTCTTTTTCGGCCTGCTTGTGCCTCTGCAATTGTTTCGCTAGCCTACAGGAGAAAGGTTAAACACCTTGTGGCTAAGGCTAAATCTTGCTAACGGGCGGAGGAGTATAAGGAACTCAAGGCCTACCTGGATTTCATCGGCTTTGTTGTTACTGCCATGGATGATGTGGTCAGGCTGGGTGCCAGAATTTCAGCCTTGCTTGTTGCTTTATGCCGCTCTCTGTGGTTGAAGCAGTGGTCGGCCGATGCGGCTGCCAAGAAGTCCCTCATAAGTCTACCTTTTGTGGGAAGCCGGCTGTTTGGGGAGCGGCTGGACCTTTTGGTCAAGGATGGTAAGCTCCCCCAGAGGATAAAGCCTGCTCTGTCCTTTCGGGAACCCCTCTTCTTATCGGTCCTTTCGGGGAGGAAGAGGATCTTCATTTCCAGGTGCCCGCAGAGATACCTGGGGAAGAGGTAGTTCCCGCAGCCGGCCCAACCCCTCCTGGGGAGCTAAGCCCAAACCCCCAGCCAAGCCTACTCAGGCATGAGGAGGCGCCCTTACCCATACGGGTGGGGGGGACGGCTTCTGCTGTTTGCTCAGATCTGGAGACATCACGTCTCGGATCGGTGGATTCAGGAGGTGGTGTCCTCTGGTTACAAGATAGAGCTGGCAGCCAGGCCACCCACGAAATTCCTATGTTCACGGAAATCCTGAAACCCACTAAAAGCTCAGGCATTGAGAACGGCTGTTCAACACCTCCTGCGGATAGATGTGATTTGCCCTGTGCCCCGAGCATGGTCAGGGGTTCCACTCCAACCTGTTCACGGTCCCCAAGAAGGACGGATCGCTTCAGCCGATCTTGGACCTGAAGGGTCAGACATTTCCGCATGGAAACGCTGTGGTCAGCGGTGAAATTGCTTTGGCCCGGGGACCTTGACCACGGTGGACATCAGGGATGCTTATCTGCAAATCCCGATTTTCCAAGGACATCGGAAGTTCTTGAGGTTTGCACTGGAGGATCAACATTACCAGTTTGTTGCACTCCCCTTTGGCATATCCTCGGCTCCCTGAGTGTTCACCAAGGTTCTGGCGGGCATCATGGCTATCCTGAGTTTCAGGAAATTCGGGTGTTACCCTATCTAGACGACCTTATGATTTCGTCCCGGTCCCTTCAGGAGGACGAGAGCGATACCCGGACCCGAACAATTACCCCAAGTCGTTTATCACGCCTTCAACAGTGAGATCCTTCCTGGGAATGATGATAGACACCGCTCAGGTCAAGGTCTTTCTGCCACAGCAGAAGGTTTTGAGACTCCAGACTCAAGTGCAGGACCACTGGGCCTAATGGTGTTGTGCTTCGAAGCTGTGCCCTTCGGCCAATTTCACATGAGACCTCTACAATTAAACCTGCTGACCGGCTGGAATCGGTCGCAGGATTCTCTGGAACAGGGATTTTCACTGTCCGCCCTGGCCAGGCAGTCCCTCTTGTGGTGGTTGGACTCTCGGAACTTCCTTCCTTACTCCCCATTGGGAGATAGTTACCATGGATGCCAGTCTCACAGGCTGGGGAGGCGTTTGACAGAACCAGAAGATCCAGGGTCAGTGGGGTCTGAAGGAGAACCGGTTACCCATAAATCTCTTGGAGCTGAGAGAAATCCGGTTGGTACTTCTACGCCTGACTCCTCATTTAAAAGGCCATGCGATCCAGGTCCGCTCAGACAATCAGACAGCTGTGGCCTACATTAACCACCAGGGCAGGACTCTGAGCAAGTGATCCCTCAAGGAGATAAGTCGGATTCTGACTTGGGCAGAGGAGAATGTTCCCTGCATCTCAGTGGTTTACATCCCTGGGGTGGAAAACCAGGAGGCAGACTCCCTGAGCAGGAGTTCCTTGCACCTGGGGGAATGGTCTCTCAGCAGCGTTTCAGACTCTGTGCCTCCGCTGGGGTCAACCAGACGTGGATCTGTTTGCGTCCATACACAATCACAAGCTTCCAAGGTTCGTCTCTCTCTCAAGAGATCCTCTGGCCATAGCAACAGACGCTCTGACGATCCCTTGGACGGAGTTCAAATTTCTATATGCATTCCTTCCGTTTCCGCTCCTGGGCAGAGTGCTGCGCAAGATAGCCCAGGAGGGGGTGCCAGTTGGTTTGCAGACATAGTCCAGATGTCAATAGATCACTACATCATGCCCGACGACCCAAGTCTTCTCACACAGGGGTCGCTGCGGCACCCAAATTCATTACAATGATTCAGGCACGGAAGAAGTCTTCTTCCATGATCTCTACAGAGTTTGGTGCGAGGCCAAGAGCCTTTCTTGTCGGAAATGTTCTATTTCTAGGATTCTGGAGTTTCTACAACACGGTTTAGACTTGGGCCTCCAGCTGAGCACCCTCAAGGGTCAGGTCTCGGCCTTAGCCATTTTTTTCCAGAGGTTGCCAATCAGACTGATCAAGCCTTTTTCTTTCATGGGAGTCACCCATGTCCGGCCACCGCGTAAATCAGTCTTACTGGTGTGGGACTTGAATCTAGTGCTGTCTGCTCTCCAGGGTCCTCCCCATTGAATGATGCTACATTGTCTATGCTAACTCTCAAAGTGGTCTTTCTGGTGGTGATCACCTCGGTGCGTCGCGTATCAGAGCTGGCCGCGCTTTGTATGAAACCTTCCTACTTTGAGTTGCACAGAGATAAGGTGGTTTTTCGTTTTAAACCTGTTTTTTTGCGTAAGGTCGTCTCTTCTTTTCACCTTAGTGAAGAAGTTGTCTTACCTTCCTTGTGTCCAGCTCCGGCTAATTCCAAAGAACGGACCCTCCATGCTTTGGATGTGGTCAGATCCATAGGGTATTACCTGGCTGCGACTGAATCCTTCAGGAAATCGGATTTGCTTTTTGTCCTAACAGAGGGTTCTAGGAAGGGATTGCCACCAGCCAAGTCCACTCTCAGTAAGTGGATTAGACAGGCCGTGGTACAAGCCTATTCTGCCAGGGGGAAGGAGCCCCCCTTTCGGATCACAGCTCATTCTACTAGGGGTATTGGTGCCTCTTGGGCTTTTCAGAATCAGGCATCGGTGGAACAAGTTTGTAAGACCGCCACTTGGTCTTCTGTTCATACTTTTACAAAGTTTTACAAGGTGTGTAGCATTGTGTCTGATGAAGAGCACTAGGTATTCTTAAAATCTTTGAAAGTGTGGGTGGTAGTCTAGAAGGAACAGGTAGAGTTAAAGCTGCAGGCTCTAGAGCAGTGATCCTCAACCAGTGGCTCGTGAGCGACATGTGCCACTTGCGGGCTCCTTGGGAGTTGAAAGTAAAATGCTGAGTGGCAAGTGAACAGAGCGGAGCGTTCGAAGTACTCCCAAAACTGCAGCCCAGGTGAAAGACATGGTCTGGAGGAGACACGGCACAGCTCTACAGTGCCCTTCTCATTATCGCAACCAGTTTTCATGTCCTCATTCATGACAGAAATGCTGGAGCAAGGTTAGATGGGAAAGGGGGTGAAACCCTGAACATTCTTTTTCCTGTGCTGCCTGTACCATGTGTTTAGGAGACACCAGAGGCTGGGCTTAGGACCTTGTGTATTTCTGGCTGGCAGGAGCTGGATTACAGTGAGAATTCTGTATGAGGCACCAGTATTCCCTTTTCTTTTGGCACCTACAATAGGAGCTGTCTGCAGAGAGGAGTTGCAGTTTACGACATGTCTTTGATCCATGTCTCTGTTGCAAAGGGATTTTTTAATATTTTTTTTCTAATTTGGGTTCTTTTGTAGAAAGAATTTACTGCGGAGACCCAAATCTGCCCAGTGCTCTGTATGTGCTTTCCAACTCTGTGCCAGGAAGAATCCTGGACTACAGGGACCTTCCCTGGCACAGAGTTGGAAGGCACATACAGATTCAGAATTTCAAAATATTTTATTTTCATTTTCAATAATAAACCAGCTTTTATCTTCTTTTGAAGTGCGTGAAAAGCCCAACATACAAAGTTCAAAATCAGCATTATGAGTTACAATACGATACTATATCATCATAGAAAAACGTCCTCTACTTGTAATTGCCAAGAATTTGTCACATGGGTTAAGGTCATCTTATTTGTATGGTATAAATGAGTTAGAGATAAATAAATAATAGAGATAAATTGCACAAGATAGAAGGAAGTAGTAGTAGTAGTGGAAGAAGGTGGAAAGAAAAAAAGGGGGGGATTGGGAGAGGGGGTGGTAAGAAAAGAGGGAGGGGGGGGGGCACAATTGGGTAGTGACTGACAAAGGTAATTGTGGTTAAATTGGGGCTCAGGGTTTAAAGCCAACTAAGAAATAAAGGAAAATTCAGCCCACAGTTTTCATATTTTGATGAATTGTTTACTATCTTTTAGCATACTAGTCCATTTTTCATTAATAAAAAATTGTTTATATGGTTCTTTACTTCTTGGAAGGGCCACCTGTTTCCAAGCTTTAGCCTTTATTGCTGTTAGTAAGACAAAGACCACCTGCTTATACTAGGAATTATTAAATCCATCAGGTTTTGCGTGCAGCAGAGCAACCTATGGATCTCTGCGTACTTGTGTGAATAAGAGCAAATACAAATGAGCAAAAGCCTCTGATTTTTGGGCAGGTCCACCAGGCGTGCACAACCGTGCCCCCCTCTCATCAACCTCTAAAGCAGTCGCTAGAGTAGCCCGGTACCGCCTTTGCTATTCAAGTCCATGCTAAGTACCATTGAAGCAGCATGTTATATGCCGATTCCAGGAAGGTGCACATACACCTGTTTAAGGTGGACCTATGAGCAGGCTTTTCACTATCCTGGTGATAGGTCCTTGTCCCTTGGTGATACCAAGATCGGCCACACACTTCACCTTTCCCCCGTTCCCATGGCGCATGCACAGGCTCTTGTTCAGTTCAGAGCTTTATGCTGTGCATACTAATGCAGGCATAAAGCATTGTTTTGAACTAAGAGCCGGCATAGGGGGCACCCGCATCTCCAGTTTCCGGTGTGCATCAGCCATTCAGGGCGCGGGAGTTCACCTCATCTGCGAGAATGTGACTGTGGTGCGAGACCGCAGGAGAGGTAAGGGATTGCGTGCTTGCCTGAGGGGTTCACGCGGTGGGACATCCCAAGTTAGGATTCTTTAGGGGCTTTTAGTTGGCAGCCCAGGAGTTATTTAGACTTCAGGACCGGCCTTTCCGCTGATAGGCCCACTTGGAAACGGCCATGTAGTTGCTTGCCATTGACAATTAGGATTTGTACAGTATATGCAGCTCTGGGCACACCTGTCCAGCCAACCGCTTCAGTGCATAGCCAGCAAGTCATTTTGGCGGTTCTGAGCATCTCTGTGGCAGGTTTTATTGTTTACAATTGGCTACATGGTTCTGCAGTTGCCCACACCTACCCAGTGTTGCTTATTTGCTTTTCAGCTCTGTGGCAACAAGGTTCTTGGTCCACAGCGATCCTAACCCAACCCCTCATGCCACCTGAGCTCAAGAAGCAGGGGTTACAATCCCTGCAGACCAGGACTCTCCCTGGCACATGGTTGAAAAGCAAATGTTTCTGCGTTAACAACACCTGGGATTTTCATTCTCCTGACGGCAGTTCCCCTCCAGCAGGGCCTTTTCATATGGGATGCCCCACTGTGTATTTCCACAGGGATTGCCTGTAAAAAAAAAAAAAAAAAAAAGATGTACCTTCTCCCAGGACACGATGAGTGCTTTCAAACCATTCATACCTTCCTTAGCCAACCTGATGTCAGGTCTTATGTCACTCTGGCTGGACAAGCTGAATGGAGCACATACCACCTGCCGCACCAACTTGTGCCAGCCATTCAGAAATTCCAGGTAAGAGTTCACACCCCAGCTAAAGTTATAGCGGGGATGCGGCTCAGGTATGTCCTCAAGAATATCATCAGTATAACCAGGGATCATGGGGTTTCACACAGCAAGGCATCCTAAATCAAGGGGAGGCTTGGGGAGGCAATTGTATCTTTTTAAAATGGCCTCGGAACTCACTTCTTGCATTCTTGTAGTACCCTGTAAGTCCTCCAAGTGCAAATGGATGTCTACATGCTTGGAACCAATTCCAGTTGGTTCCTCTCCTGTATTGTTTACATGGCTTCTACGGTCCCTTCACATTGAATGTTGCTCAAGAGAGGTTTCTAAGCTTGAACGTGGCTTTCAGGGTAACAAAAGTTGGCAACCACTGCTCTAGAGGTTATCTGTTAGTTACAATTCTGATAGTAAACTCCTGTAGCAATTCTTTTGAAAGCTTTAAAATCTAGTCAGCTATGATGAGTCATATGCTAGCCAGTATAAGTTTTCATTCAAAAGAATCTGTGTGTGATAAACCTATTGGCTTTTTACTTTGTGATTTTTTTTCTGTAAAGGTGACCTTGGGTGGTCTTTTATTGTTTGCCAGTTGTAGATCAGTTAGCCATCCTTAAATTAAGATTGTACAGGGGATAAAGTCATATTAGGGAGATCCGAGGCTGTGAGCGCCATCCACAATTTGTAGAGTTTTGCTATCGTCACCCAGACAACGACACAAGCACATCTGTATTACTGCCGACCTTATCCTATGTCTTTGGTTTAAGCTAAGATGCATTCTTTCTGTCTTACACGCTAACTGCTCCCTCTGCTTCACTCTTTGGCATTATATAACACGATCAAATGATGTGTCCAAATATTTCACATTTTCCCACACTCATATCTTTTTTCCCCAGTTACTTTTTAAATCTTGTTTTCCTCCTCACCATGTGGACCTGATTTTAACCTTATAGCTTTTGCATATGTTTGGATAGCTCAGCTAGCTCTCCTTTCTTATACAATACTGTGCTTCTCTGAGATAATATACTTGATGTCGTTTGGGTATACGTTATGTAAAGCAAATGTGTGCTAGACCAGGTGTTTCCAAACTTTTTATCATCAAGTGCCACCAAAAAACAAATTAAAGACAATAGAATCTACTAAAATGTATTTTTAGTAATATTTGATATTTTGTTGCCCTAAAAGATGGGCCTAAGATTTGGAGGAGGAAATGTGGCATTCCTCCCTCCCATTCTCCATTATAGACAGCGTGGTATCCTCCCGCTCCCATTCCCCATTATAGGCAGTGCGGCATCCCCCCTGCTATTCCCCATTATTGGCAGTGTGGACCTCACACTGGGTATAGACACAGGCCATGCCCACCCGCTGTATGGACCCGTGTTTGTGTTTATCAGGCCTGAGGCTCAATAGTGGCACCCAGTGCAGGGACAGCGGGCAGGGATCAGTTACCTCCCCACACACCCTTTTGTGGGGAAAAGTGCTTCTTATGGGGCATCTTAAAATACGGTAAGTAATTGTCATCACCTTTTGCAGAAGTTTTTGAACTTGTGGCGCAAATGAGGCTTGGTGAAAGGTATAAATGACAGCAGAACAGGTTAGAGTACAGATCTATCTGCAGCCTTGCTGAATACCCATTAGGATTTTGTGTACCACTGGTAGTACCCATGCCACTGGTTGGGGGAACCCCTGGCGGGTGGGCTGATTTTTGCCATACAATTAAAAGATGTATAAAACTTATTTTTACGTTGGGTATCATCGTTGGGTAAGTGTTATGCTGGCTATACACTAGACCAGTGTTTCTCAACAAATGGTATGTGTGCTGCTGTTGGAACACAGCTTGGTGTTAGGTGGTACACAATGAGCCTTCAGGCTGATCTCTACCCCAAACTGGTCTATTGCCTTTTGTGCTTTACCCAAGTCTCATGTGCTGCATAAATACACAATTACTTCTAAAAAGTGATGAAAAAAATCTATGTGCATTGTTGTTCATGTACTATAATTAGTGTAAATGGTTATCAGTTTTAGGTGACTGACATCTGTGGTCTCCGATATAATTAGAAAATGAAAAAGAATACCTGATTAAAAAAGGTTGCGATTTGTGAGGGTCCTGTGTGTGTTAAACCCCCTTATTTTCCCAATAATTCACCTCAGCTCCCACAGTACATGTGCAGGCTTTTCTGTAATCGGCACTCGTTGTAAATATTACAATTATTATATTACAAACAAAAACCTAGAAATTGGCTTTCCTGGATTTTGTTCCTCCAAATTGGGATGACCTGCTATGTGTATCTTCCAGGATCGCCTGTAAACTCACCTTTTCCTCGTTCCAGCAGACCACTCAGCCAATCATTGGGCTTGTTTCATTCAGATTTCTACCCTAGGAAATCTGAATGGAGCAAGTCAGCAGCCGCCAGCAGCATTCCCATCCATGGGTGTTCCGGCAATGGCTGTTCAGAAGGACCTGGTGCCCGCCTAGCTAGAGGTATGTTGGGGATTTGGCTGGGGCAAGGAGATGTGTTAAGAGCTCAGAGAAGATGTGAGTGGATGGGGGGGCTGCATATGACAGATGCGACATAAAGATGTAGACCAAACCCCCCAAATGTCGTATAAACTGGAGTGGGGTGTTGCACCTCTTTAATGCCTGGCAATCAATTCTTAATGAATGGCCTGGCAGATTGTGCACTTTAATGGAGCAGGCATGAAGCCATATCGATGGATGCCACAATATCCACCCAGGGATGGAGGATTCTATTAAGGATTCTAATAAAATGGACCAAAACATGGTATTTTGACTATCCAGGATTCTGGTCCTCGTCCTCATTGCACCCCAATTTGGAATGTCCTACTGTGTAAACCCCCGCCCCCCAGATCACCCAGAAAAACTCAATTTTCAATTCCAGTGAAGGGGCAAATGGAGCTGAATGCAGGGAAGATCACTGATGGTCCCATCCACGCAAGCCTCTACCAGGGGGTGTGCCAGTGGCGCCTATTCACAAATGCTGGGCACATAAAATCAGGATGCTCTGGGCATAGGGAACCAGTTGGACTGCAGGACCACCTGAGATGGGTTTTGGTCCACTTTAAATATGTTTTATGTTCTAAGTAGTACGACTGTTTATATAATGATGAGAAAAAAACTGTGTTACACTATTACTACAGTACATTTGTTATTACTAATTACTGGCCATTAATTACCATTTGGCTTAATGACTTCACAGCCCTTGCCCCAGCGACGGAGAATCGGCCTCCCTTTAGATTGCAGGGGAAGCCAGTGTTCAAGTGGCCAGGGTAGAATCTGTAACAAGGCTCCGAAATGTTTATTTTATACTGTTCCCAAAGGGATTAGGTGGGAGGGAGTAAGTGTGTGCCTAGACAGGGACTTAGAAAAGATGTTCTTAAGGCACCACTCCATCCTATAATCATCTCTGTTGGCAAATATTAAAAAAGGCCTATTTAGGTGTTGGCACTGCCACAATAAGAAAGGCTGGGGGGGGGGGATCTGGAATGCTGGAGCCCCCCTGCCCCTCTCCCTAAAATGCGTGATATTCTTACCTTAGCCTCGATTCTCATCGGGGAATACAGCTCTGTAATTGGTGTCTGGAACATCACTGCCCATGTTAGCTCCAGGCGGCCAATTGCGTTGCTTTAATCTCAGAGAAGATGAAGGCTAAGACTAAGACTGTCAGATGTTTTTTTTAGGGGGTTATGTACGGTGGGGCTCCAGTCTTATTGCAGCGGTGCCAACACCGGCATAAGTGTTGGTCTGCTTTAAAGAGCAAAATCTTATATAGGGGTCAAATGTAAAAACTGCAAGGTGCGGATAAGATGACAAACAAGACATTTCATGTTAAAGCCCGTAAGTCATTTTCCTTGGCAACCAGTTTAAAAATCACAGTTAAACATGTATAGCACAAAATAATGAAAAATGGTCTGGCAACAGAGTGCGACAGGTAGGCTGGCACTTAAGGAGTTAAGAAGGTGTCTTAAGAAACTTTCTAATCTAGATTCATCCATTGTTTTTCCATGCTCTGCTTACCCTTTTAACCCATATGAACTTTTTCCCCATTTAGTGCCTCCTTTAGCTTCATGAAGTGATTTGTAACTTATTGTCAGACATACTTTTTGTTTAAATTCTTGGACGTTGTGAAAATCACGTTTTGGAGATCTTTTGAGCCGCTCACGCTCCATTGCAACCCACTGTGTTAAAACTGCGTTTAAATTCCGCTGTAGCTGTTAAGAGTGAGCCTAAGCCGCCTTTAGTAGTCTCCAAAGCTTCCCTATAACAACATCCACAAACAATTTCAGCCTTTGGCACTATAAAAAGGCTCCTATCGAAGCTTGGTTACATTTCCTGCACTGTTATGGTAGCTCAAAAAAAGCCGTCTTCGTATTTAGTGTTCAGAGGGGAATGATGGGAAAGCTAAAGGTCGATGTTGTGGCAAAAGACAGAAAGGAAAGTTTTTTCTTTTTTTTTTTAATTTTTCCTTTCTTTTGCTTCTCAATCTTTCACATCTGGCCATAAAATCAGTTCAAAAGTCACAGTGTATCCTTCATTCTCATTAGTTTCAATCAAATCTCGCCAAAAACGCATCAGGGAGAGCTACTCATCCCATCTATGTCTTTCTGCCTGCATCGAAGTAGAGGAAACCTTCCATAACACCTAGCTTTTTCTGACCCAGAAGTTTGGCTTTGCTTTTATTTGTGTTTTTCCTTTTAATTTCGTCATTTGCATCACGGCTTTACTCGTAAGCTCTGCCTGGGTTTCCTGTGGTTATTACTCCTGCGGTTCTTGTTGTGTTTGCAGGTGCAGGTGGTTATTACTGACTCCATGACAGCCAATTACAGGAATGTGCCTGTTCCAAGCCTCATTCAGCCTGTTTGATAAATAAATGTTCAGCTTTTCTTCTTTTGTGCAAAAAGCCGCTCATTTACGAGGAGAGATGTTGGCATCCTTTTAAAACTTAGTGGAAGCAAAACACTGGTAATTTTCTCTGACTTTGGCAACCATTGATTTTTATATTTTACCTATTTCAAGGATATTTTTTTACGGAGCAGCAACCAAAAATATTTTCACCAACTTTTCCCATATTAATTTTATGATTTTCTTTTCTGTGATTGTTTAAACTACATTTTTTTCTATATTACTGTATACATTTGACCTGTTTCACCCACGTCCTAAAAGTAGATACAGTACAGAGAACCAAAATATTGGAGTATATTTATTGACAAAAATTATACTATACCTTTAGCCCTCATTTACACCTGTCATGTACCGCATGTATTTCTACGTTTGCGACAGCCCCTTTCAGAACTCTCCGATGTGGCAGGACAGAGAAAAACTTGACTGCTAAATGTCACCAAAAGTGTAGGGGGCCACAAACGCACACCATTAAATTTGTTGGGCCATGAACACAAATGCGTTTTTTATGTGGTATTGCATTCGTTTTCTGCTTACGGCACCATAGTTTTTAATGGGATTGACTCGACAGGAAAACAGGGCCTAGGACCTGGAAACAATGATTTTATATAACGCAAACAAAAACGTTAAAAAAAGCAAATACAAAACAGAATTCCCACCACAAACAATGCCCCAAAACACATGCTGCAAACACAACCAGACAGGTGTGAATGTAGCCTAAGGTTTCCATTGCATTGGTTTCCAGTGCTTCTATTATCAGAAGCAGCCTCTTAGATTGCTAAATAGTGTTTTGATGTTTATTGCCCCTCCCCCAGTAGGAGGGTATGGGCGTCAGGTGTGGCATCGAAGTGGCGAAGCAGATGCCAGAATCCAAGGGCCGGTAGTAGCGAGTTGTGCTAGTGCTGCAGGCAAAACACAGCACATAGATGTGGGTCCAATAGGCACAATCCTCCACCTATGGTATAATCTTCACCTGTCATAAAGACAAGCTATTTTTAAATAGCTTTTTGCTGTGAGAAGGAGTGTTATAGCACCTTTTAAAATCTAAGCTTCAAGAGGAAGTTTGAAAGTCTTTAATATGCTGCAGCCGGGCAGCCATGCTCAGGCTGCCCCTCTGTGCATCAATGCAGCTAAACTAGTGAGCGGGCTGTCTGGCTACCTGTCTCTTCTAGGTTGCACATCTCGCATGATGGTGGGAAGCCTGTCGGGCTCATTACTGTTCAACCCCCGGACATGTAAGCCTGATAGGCTGCACCACGGCCGCCATGGAGGGATTCCGGAAGTGGTGAGTATCTGGACAGCCCTGTTCTCTGGTTTAGCATCCAGACTTCTTCCTTTAACCGCCAGCCTACCTTGAGATTTTGTCACCCTTTGTTGCCAGACCATTTTGCACTATTTTGCGCTCCCCATGTTCAACTGTGATTTTTGAAGGGATTTCCAGGGATTTCCCAGGAAAGTAATATATTGTTTTTTTCAGCAGAGCCTGGGCTTTAACATGAAATGTCTTGTTTTTCATTTTCTAAGTGTATTCTCAATATTTTGGGGTGAAAATTGTGCAAAAAAAAAACAAAACTATTTTTTACAATTTGTAGTGTTTTTTTGTAATAAAAAATGTAAGTTTGTCAATAAAATCTTATTGTGTGTGAAAACCAATTTCTCCCGGTTACAGCGGTACCACATATGTATAGGTAGACACCCTTTCCTGCCCAGGAGACTCCCCCAAACTGAAACAACGCTTTAGGAGATTTTCAGATAAAATACAACTATGCTATGCAATATGTGCACCTTGCAGTTTTTCAAGAAAAACAACCCTTTACATTTGAAATACCCCCAACAAACTATATATTCCCTAGAAGTACACACCTCAGGCTTTCTAGGCGTATCAGGCTTGTTGACATAGGTGCCGTTTTCTGGAAGTAATCCCTCAATGTATTCTTTGGTTGCACAGGGTTTCCCTAAAAATGAATAAAAAAGCAGAATCAAAACCACATTTTCCTAAAAAAAAAAAAACTATATGCAAACCAGAAAAAAACTGAAAATCTGAAAAAGCAACATCCCCCAAACAGAACAATACCCAACATGCATAGGTTCTGTCAAGGAGAGAGTTGCCAAACACACCAAAGTAAAGCATGCGCATAATGGTAATTTTACCTCAAAATTTCAGCTCTGCAGACAAAGTGCGCACCTTGTGCTTTTTCTACCAAAACAACCCTTTATATTTGGAATATCCCCGATAAACCATATATTCCCTGAAAGTACACGTTAAGCTTTCTAAGCGTACCCAGCTTGTTGTATTGGGCTCATCTTTCTGGAAGTAATATCTCGATGAATTCTTAGGTTGCACAGGGTTTCACAAAAAAATGTATAAAAAAGCAGAATAAAAAAAACAACTTTTCCTAAAATATCAATATGCCAATAAGAAAAAACAAGCTAAATCTGAAAGCGCAAGGTCCCCCGAGCAGAACAATACCCAACATGCATAGGTACCTGTAACCTTTTAACTGCCAGCCTACTTGAGATTTTGTCACCCTCTGCTGACAGGATATTTTTCACCATTTTGCGTGATGTTTAACTGTGATTTTTGCAGGCATTTCCAAGAAAATGGCATATTTTCTTTTTGTGGCAGAGTTTAGACTTTAACATGAAATGTCGTGTTTGTATTTTTTTATTTTTTTTTTTAATATATTTTTAAGTAAATAAGTAAAAAAATATATTTTTTAAATTGTCTCTTTTATTTTAACAAAAACATGTATTTTATTAAAGAAAACCATATTGCATGTGAAGGCCCCATTTCTCCCGATTACAATGATACCACATATGTATCGGTAGCCCCCCGTTCCTGTCCAGGTGATCCCCTAAACTGAAAAGAGCACTTTATAACATTTGCAAATAAAATACAACTACTATCCACATAATAAATGGTTAAATAAAAAAAAATTGGTGTGGGGTCCCCCTTTACAGGGGGGGGGGACACCATTTCTTGGGGGAATATAAGGGTTTTCTTGGGAGACAGGTAATGGGGGGGTCTCGGGGTTAATGGCAAGCCACCCACTAGCCGCAGGTGACTTGCCAGACCCAGAGCCTTGTGAACTGGTATAAGGGGTCTCATAGATCTCTTACCAGTTCACAAAGGGTTAAAAGTAAAAAAAAACACACACAGAGACACACTTTAAAGATAACTTTATTAAAAAATATATATTTTTTTATTTTTTTTTTTCAATACTCCCATCCATCCCTGTGTCCCACACTGATCGCTTCTGCTCTCCTGCTGCTGGAAGCCTTTTATACCTACTGGGTTACAGGTAACATAGGGTTCATTTAAAAAAAAAATGACATAGGGTCCCCCCTCCCAGGGAGAGGGACCCCATTTTTTGGGGGGATTTTTAAGGGTTAAAACCCTTAAAAAAAAAAAAAAAAAAAAATGGCGTGAGGTCCCCCCTACCCAGCGTAACCAGCCTGTGACCAGCTATGGGTGCTTGTAGAACAGGGCGCAGGGGCCAGCTTTAGTGGCCCCTGGCCCTGCCGGCTACAAGCCGTCATAGCCTAGGACCACGGCTCTTCTGCCCCCCTGGGCTTTGGGAAGGCAGGTAATTTGGGTGGCCAGGGGTTACTGGCAAGTCACCCGCTAGTTGCAGGTGACTTACCAGACCCCCGAGCCTTGTGAACTGTTATAGGGGTCACATGGACCCCTTACCAGTTCACAAAGGGTTAAAAGTAAAAAAAAACACACAGACACACTCTTTCAAACAAACTCTGATCTGCATCTCCTGTGTCCCGCGGCGATCATATGCAGGTGACGGCTGGGCAGAGGAGGGGGGAGGCAGGCGATCGGAGGATCGCCTACCTCCCTCCTCCTCTGTCCAGCCCTCACCGGCATCTGAAAGCTGAACTGCCGGTGCCTACGACACCCAACGTCATCGGCCCCACCCCCGAAGGGGCGGGGCTAAAATCCAAGATGGCGGCCGCCAGCGGAAGCTGCGGAGGGGGGAGGACTATTATGCCCCCTCCAGAAGACGGAAGAGCCGGGGGGGCTGATCGGAGCCCAAGTGGGCGGCACATGGGGGGATCGGCTTCACCGACGGCTTCCTCTCTGGAGGGGCAGCGGGGAGGAGATCCCTCTGGCTCAGGCGACGGCGGGATCCAGCTCGGGCAGCGGGTTCCTTCCTCTGGACGAGCGGCGGCCCAGGGAGCATGCAGAAGGTACACGCGCGCGCGCACTGCTGGCATCTTTTAAGCAAAAATTAGATCCCAGGCTTCTTCCTCCCGGGCTGCTGACGTCACATTCCGGCGCCGGGGAAAAATCCTGCTTTTCCAAAACACGTGGTTTTCTTAAAGCAATATCACGCTGTTTAGGTACATTTATGTATACTGGCCTCCCCTTCTATTTATACAAGGGGTTAAAGAAGCTTATTTAGGGGATCAGCTCCTGACCTATTTAAGTGATGTCAGGATACTAGTCTCTTGGTGGCTTATCCCAGTAGCATGGCAGAAAAACCACAGGACGGATTCATGAATCCTATGAGGGATTCCTCCACTGATTTCATCTATGTGGAGCAGGATTCCTCCAGCTTTTCACTGGCTGCCGATTCTGGGACGAGGAGGCCCAGCTCTGCCCTGGTCAGTCGCATATTTTTTTGGGGTCATTTGTGAGATTATGGGATTTAGCTCATTCCCCTATTCTTTTGCTTTTGTCTTATAGTCTAAGACCCCGGACAAAGCTTCAAAGAATATTCCCAAATCCTCTTCTTCCGGATCTAAATCCAGTAAAAACAGTAGAAGGTGCCCCCTTTGCGATGTGAAGTTGTCTGATTCCTACGTTAAACCTCTCTGCCAAGTTTGCACGGATAAAATTGTTAATAAGGAGCAGAATGAGGATTTGATGAGGATGATGAGGAAGCTTAAAGTGGACCAACACCCAGGGGGGATCGGCCCGGAAATCTATAAGATTCCCGGACCGATCAGATCCCTCCCCGCAGGGCATCCGAAATCGGGATGTCCCGCGGGGAGGAACCCCCCAGGAGGCCCACAAACCTTACCTCAGCCCCGTTCCATCGGCGCATGCGCGAGCCGTGGCCGCATCTCGCGTTTCCCTCTAGCAGGGCGCGCACCCGCGCCGGCCGTTTGTGAATGGCAGGCGCGCTCCCTGTTATAGGGAAGCGCGAGACGCGGCCTCCAGCGCTCAGAGCCAGCTGAGCGGCCTTGGACGCGCATACCACAGCGGCTCTGAGCGCTGTGATTGGCTGGCGCGGTCACGTGGGAGCGTGGTGAGGTGAGTATTTCTGGGCTTTCCGGGGGGTTACAGACAGCAGGGCACCCCCGATCGGGGTGCCCCACCGAAGTGGACCAAAACCCAGGATAGTCAAAATCCTGGGTGTTGGTCCACTTTAAGGATCAGATCTCTTCTTCTCCCATGTCACAGAGGGCCCCTGATTGTGTGGGTAATCAGGTGGTGTTTTCCCATCCAGCGGCAGGTCCCTTTGATTCTTCTCTGTTTTCTGGCCAAATGGGGAAACCTTCCTTTTTTGCCGCTCAGGAATCATTTATTCCTGGGGATGATTCTGAGGAAGGAGAGATTTCCTCCCCAGAAGAAGACGACGAACAGTCCTTGGGGTCTTCTTCTTTCCTCCAGGAGACTTGCCTTAACTATTGCACATGATTTATTTATCTATGGGCATAGAGGAAAAGGTTACAGGTCCAAGATCTAAACAGGATAGCTTTTATCCGGATTTGGCTCCGGATTCGGCTCCGGATTCCTCCTATGCTTTTCCTTTACATGACTATCTGAGAGACATGATTTTGGAACAGTGGAAGGATCCGTCAAAGAAGGTGTTTTCTACACGTGGTCTTAAACGTAGATATCGTTTTTCGGAGGAAGATTCTCAGCTTTGGGAAAAGTGTCCCAAATTGGATGCCCCTTTTGCCAAGGTTTCTAAGGGGGCAGGATTAGCTTTTGAAGATTTTGGGTTCCTTAATGACCCCTTAGACAAGAAAATGGATTCTCTTCTTAAGAAGGCTTGGCAAGTGGAATCTAACATTTTGAGAACAAATTTAGCATCCAACTGTGTGATCAGGAATTTGGGATATTGGCTTCAACAGCTTAAGGACTGTCTTTTGGAGAGAACTAGCCTAGAGAAGATCCTTAAGGCTTTACCTATTCTCTTTTCAGCTACAGCTTTTGTTACTGACGCCATGGCTGAATCAATCAGATTTTCGGCACAAAACCTAGCGGTTACCAATTCCGTGCACAGGACTCTTTGGTTGAAGACCAGGCCTGGCGAGATTGGTTCCAAGATGAGGCTTTGTGCTATGCCCTTCAGAGGCGAGTGTCTGTTTGGGTCAGACTTGAGTAAAGTTTTGGATATGACGGCAGACAGAAATAAATGTTTTCCGTGTCGTCCCAAGGCTTCAGCTAGTAAGATATTTTTTCCCAGAAGTTCTTTTAGGCGCCCCTTTCTTAACAAGGGTGCTCCTAAAAGAGTCAGAGGGGCCTCTGCCTCTTCAATTCTGCCAGAAGGGGCAACTTTAGAGGTTCTACCCTGTTTGGAACCTATCAAGCTAGATCCAAGAAACAATGACGCCAATGTCGTAATTGGCGCCAGGCTAAGGGGATTTTGCACAGCCTGGCAAGGGCTGTTGGATTGCCCTTTTATAGTAAGAAGTAGGAGGGCTTCAACATAGTTTTTTCTCAGATCCCTCCTTCAAGATTTTTGATTTCTTCTCTGCCCAGGGGCAAGGAAGAAAGAGAAGCTATTTTTTTGAGTTTGTCGAACATGAGGTCAAGGGGGGTAATTGTTCCAGTGCCGCTGCCTTTGCAGGGGACAGGGTTCTACTCCAGCCTTTTCCTAGTAAGAAAGAACTTGGGGGGATTCAGGTTTATTCTGAACCTAAAGAGTCTCAACTTATTTGTCCAGTAGAGACATTTCAGAATGGAAACTATTTTTTCAGTAAGGAAGGTGCCTTCATGGCATCAATAGATTTGAAGGACGCTTATTGGCAAGTTCCAATGAGTCCCCTGGCTCAGTCTTTTATGAGATTTGCAATAAGAGACGGAGACCGAATTCTGCATTTCCAGTTTGTTTGTCTTCCCTTCGGCCTAGCTTCTGCTCTGAGAATTTTTACCAAGGTTTTAGCGGAACCTTTGGCGTTTCTGAGACGCAGGGGTATAGGGGTAGTCGCCTATTTGGACAATCTCCTACTTTTTGCTCAGTCAAGAGTCAAGTTATGGGAAAATCTGCATTTCACCATGAATCTGTTAGCTCACTTGGGTTGGATTATAAATTTCAACAAATCCTCTCTGGTGCACGCGCAAATTATGACATATTTGGGATTCGAGATCAATTCAGTTCGCCAAGTCCTTATTCTTCCTCATCAAAAGATTGTGGCTCTCCAGGAAGCAGTTCAGAGTTTCTGCTCGGGGTCGAATCCCTCGATAAGGCAAGCTATGAGAGTTCTCGGGCTCTTGACTTCATCCTTCCCGGAAGTAAGGTGGGGTCAGCTTCATTCCAGATGCCTTCAGGGACATATTTTGAAGAACTGGGATGGAACTCAGCTAGGACTGGATCAACAGCTACGAATTTCAGAAGAAGTAAAGGAGTCTCTGAATTGGTGGTTGGAAGAAAACCGTTTTTCAAGAGGATTACCTTGGGCAGATCCCAGGGAAATGATTGTGACTACGGATGCTTCAGCCTGGGGCTGGGGAGAACATTGCAAGACATGGACGACTCAAGGAAAATGGTCGAAAGCCATGAGTCTTTCCTCATCCAATCTCAGGGAATTGGTTGCGGTGAAGGAGGCATTATGGGCCCTGGAGACGCACCTGCGGGGAAAGCATGTACAGATCAGGACGGACAATGCTATAGCAGTGGCCTACATAAACCATCAGGGAGGAACAAGATCCTCGAAGTTGATGACGATAGCTTCAGAAATTTTGTTCTGGGCAGAAATTAATCTTATGTCCCTAACGGCGGTTCACCTGAAGGGATCCCTAAATCAGGTGGCAGATTTCTTGAGCCGATCACAGATAAGAGATATCAGTCGGAGTGGTCTCTAGATCCAGAGGTATTCAGAACTATATGCAGTCTGAACGGTGTTCCGGAGGGGGATCTATTTACGTCAGCAAGGAATAGCAAAGTGGAAAATTATTTTTCTCTGGATTCAAGGGATCAGTCTTTAGGGATGGGCGCGCTTGCTCATCCATGGAATTTCAATCTGGCTTATACCTTTCCTCCAGTGTGTTTGATTCCAATTGTTCTGAAGAAGCTGTTCCGGGAACCAGCTACAGTTCTCCTGTTAGCCCCATGGTGGCCAAAGAGATCTTGGTTTTCAACTCTAGTGGAACTGTCAGTACGGGAACCTTGGGAAATTCCAGTAACCCCTCATCTGTTATCACAAGGTCCAGTGTTTTGCCAAAACCCTCGTTGGTGGAGATTGATGCTATGGACCCTGAGGTCTCCTTACTGCAAAAAAGGTTTTTCAGGTCCAGTGATTAATACTCTTCTTGCAAGCAGGAAGATGGTGACCAGGAAGATTTATCTAAAAGTATGGAAAACGTTTAAATCTTGGAGAACGGAGAATGGGAGAACTTCATTTAAGGTTCCAGTCATACTAGATTTTTTGCAACAGGGTGTTGACAAAGGACCTA
Organism: Gastrophryne carolinensis; assembly: GCA_027917425.1. NCBI lineage: Eukaryota > Metazoa > Chordata > Amphibia > Anura > Microhylidae > Gastrophryne > Gastrophryne carolinensis. Next base: position 385,848,310 of record CM051239.1, read on the forward strand.
GCGTTAATACATTAAAGGTTCAGCTGGCGGCCTTGTCGGTGTTTTTGGATAAAAGGCTTTCTTCTATTTCTATCATCAAGGTTTTTGCTGGCTGTAAAGCGCTCTAAGCCAGTTCCAGTCAAGGTAATTCTGCAGTGGAATCTGGCTAGAGTATTATCAATGTTAAGTTCTCCACCTTTCTATCCAAACAAGAATCTTGATATCAAGCTACTTACATGGAAGGTCTTATTTCTGGTCGCCATCACTTCAGCTCGAAGGATCAGTGACATTCAGGCTTTGTCGTGTCGTCATCCATTCCTCCCCTGATCACATTGTGTTAAAAGTGGATCCTTGCTACCTTCCAAAAGTTGCGTCGGACTTCCACAGATCTCAGGAGATGGTAATTCCTTCCATCTCAAAGGAAAATCCAGAATTGATGGCTTTGGATGTTAGATCTCACCTCTTGCGCTATCTAGATCAAACCAGGGATTTCAGGAAAGTGGACAGTTTGTTGCTTTCTCAGGTCCTAGGAAAGGACCTAGGATCTCAAAGACTACATTGGCAAGATGGATGAGAGGTACCATCAAAATGGCTTATGGGGACGCCAAAATACCGAGTGGAGTGACAGCTCACTCTACGCGGAGTGTTTCCACATCTTGGGCAGAGCAAGCTGGGGTCTCCATTGAACAGATTTGTAAGGCGGCAACTTGGACTTCGGCTAAAACGTTCGTTTGGATCTCCTGTCTCAGAAGGACCAATCCTTTGGAAGAAGTGTTCTTCGTGCAGTTCTCCCCACCCTATGAGGTAGTCCTCGCCTATCTCTCAGGCGTATGCTGCCCGAAGGATGTTTTGAGAAAACCTAAGTTAGTTACCTGGTAACTTTTTTTCTAAACATCCGTAAGGGCAGCATACGCCAGCTTCCCTCCCTTGTTATTTTTAGGCATGAGGGTTGCTTTTTTTGTATGTAGTATGTGGTGGAGTCGTGGGTCTTTCTCTCTTTTTCTCTCTTTTTCTCTCTTTCAGATCTTTCATGATCAGCATTGCCTTGGCACAGATGCCGGCTCAGAGCATTGGGATGCTGATGACACCCATAGACTTTTGACTCAAATTGTTGAGGTGCTTGCCATTTCCCCTCCTGCAGCAGCACCTAAGCAGCAGGGGGAATTGTTTGGGACCGCAAAACCACGTTTGGAATTCCCAGAACAGACGCATTTTAATAATCTCGTTCTCAAGGAATGGGAGCGGCCTAGCCGGCTCCCCGGTATCCCTAAGGGGTGGGATAGGAGGTATCCCTTCCCCTCGGAGGTGGTCAAGTGTTGGTCAACTCACCCAGAAGTGGATGCCCCGGTTTTGGGGTTGTCCAACACTTCTGTTGTGCATTCCCCTGATTCCACTACCTTGAAGGATAGAGAGGACCGGCATATTGACCAACTGGCTTCCCACGCCTTTGCCTGTGTGGGTGCGGCTTTGTGCCCATTTTGTGCTTTCGCTATTACGGCTGTGGCTATTAGGACCTTGATCAGGGGCCTTCTGGACGGCTCACATGAGGATCCTTCTAGTGCTGAATTTAGAGCCTTGTTACAATGTGAGATGTTCATCACCTATGTTCTCGCTGCCTTAGATGACACCATTCGGATGTGTAGCAGGAACTTGGCCTTGGTTGTCTCTATCCGCCGTTCGGTCTGGTTGCGCCAGTGGGCAGCTGACAATGCCACTAAAAAGGCGCTCACGGGGCTCCCCTTTAAGGGGTTGCACCTGTTTGGTGATCGTTTGGACCTTTTTGCTAAGGGAGGTAAGTTACCCCAACGTAAAAAGCAGCCGCGACCCTTTCGGGGCTCTGGATACTTCACTCCCTCCTTTCTAGGTCAAGCAGGGGGGTATCCTTTGCGGGGCAAAGGGGAGATTTCTGGGGCAAGGGCAGAGGCCGTGCCCGGCCCGGATCCTCCTGGGGTGCCAAACCCAAATCTGCTGCCAAGCCCGCTCAGCAATAAGGGGGCGACCCTCACCCTTCCGGGTGGGGGGACGGCTGCTGCTCTTCGCTCAGGTCTGGGCTCAACAAGTCTCAGACAATTGGATTCTGGAGGTTGTCTCCTCCGGATACAAGCTGGAGTTCGCGGACTGGCCTCCTCCCAGATTCCTCAGGTCCCGAGTTCCTACGGACCCTCGGGCAGCTCGGGGTTTGTGTCTGGCGGTACAAAACCTTTTGGCCATGGGGGTCATTTGTCAGGTCCCTCTGGGAGAGAGAGGTCAGTGTTAATATTCCAATCTCTTTACAGTTCCCAAAAAGGATGACTCCATCAGACCCATCCTGGACCTAAAACTTCTCAACAAGTTCATCAGGACCAGACGTTTTCGCATGGAAACTCTGCACTCCGCTATCAGCTCCCTGTGCCCGGGGGACTTTATGACTTCAATAGACATCAAGGATGCTTACCTTCATGTGCCGGTCTTCCCAGGGCATCAGCGGTTCCTCAGGTTCGCAGTAGAGGAACAACACTACCAATTTGTGACACTTCCCTTCGGTCTCGCCTCGGCCCTCAGAGTGTTCACCAAGGTGTTGGCGGGTGTGATGGCCCTTCTCAGAGCCCGGGGTATTCGCATTCTTCCTTATCTGGACGACCTTCTCATTACGTCCCATTCACTCCAGCAGGCAGAATGGGACACCCGGACGGTGGTGGCGACACTGGAAATGTTCTGATGGGTGATCAATTATCCCAAATCCTCACTCTCCCCATCCCAGGTGACCCCCTTCCTGGGTATGACTCTGGATACCATTCAGGCCAGGATTTTCCTCCCTCAGCAGAAGGTGGACTCTCTTCAAGCTCTGATTCATTTCTTGCTTTCCAGCCCTCATCCATCCATCCATCCGGCAGGGGATGCAATTGGTGGGACAGATGGTGGCCTGCTTCGAGGCAGTCCCTTATGCTCAATTTCACATGAGACCCCTTCAGCTCCATCTTCTGTCAGTCTGGGACAAGAGGCCTTTGTTCTATCTCCTCTGTTCCGGCGGTCCCTCCTGTGGTGACTGGACTCGAGGAATCTTCTGGGGGGCAGATAATTTCTGACACCGTGTTGGGAGACTCACTACGGATGCCAGTCTGTCAGGTTGAGGGGGCTACTGGAGAGCCCTCCAATTCCAGGGGATGTAGGGCCCTCAGGAGGCCCACGCCCCCATCAATGTTCTGGAGCTGAGGGTGGTTCGGTTGGTGCTGGCTCAGCTGACGTCTCACCTCCAGGGCCTGCCGGTTCAGGTTCGCTCTGACAACCGGACTGCGGTCGCTTACATCAATCATCAGGGAGGGACTTGGAGCAAGAGTGCCCTCCGGGAGGTGTCGTTGATCCTGTCTTGGGCCGAGGACAATGTCCCGTGCATCTCTGCGGTTTACATTCCGGGAGCGGAGAATCTGGAAGCGGATTCTCTGAGCAGGGGGGCCTCACGCCGGGGAGAATGGTCCCTCAACAGCGAGGTCTTCCTATCCCTTTGTCACAGGTGGGGGATGCCGGACGTGGATCTGTTTGCTTCTCGCCACAATCACAAGCTGCCAGCATTTGTCTCACAGTCCCAGGATCCTCTGGCTCTGGCGGTGGATGCCATGTCCTGGCAGGGGTTCGGTCTCCTGTACCTTTTCCCTCCTTTTCCCCTTCTGAGCAAGGTTCTGCGCATGCTGATTCAGGGAAGAGTGCCAGCTGTTCTGGTGGTCCCCAGGTGGCTAAGGCAGTTGTAGTTCGCAGACGTCCTGCAGCTGGTGGTGGATCAGTATCCTCTGCCTCTGGTTCCAGATCTTCTTACTCAAGGACTGCTCTGTTACCCCAATTTACAAACGCTGGCTTTGACGGCCTGGCTGCTGAAACCTCCATCCTGAAGGAGAAAGGTCTGTGATTCGGTTGTTCAGACTCTGGTCAGGGCTAGGAAGAAATCTTCTTCTACCATCTACTATAGGACCTGGCGTACTTACATTGACTGGTGTGAGGCTAGGGCCTTTCCCTGTCGGGTGTTTTCCATCCCTCAGATACTAGAGTTCCTTCAGCATGGGCTGGATTTTGGTTTTCAGCTCAGCACTCTGAAGGGGCATGTTTCCGCCTTGGCTGTTTTCTTCCAGAGGTCTTTTGCTCTTCATCCTTTGGTCAAGACTTTCTTCCAGGGGGTCACTCATGTGCGCCCTCTCCGCAAACCCATGTTACCGGTTTGGGATTTGAATTTGGTATTGTCTGCCCTTCAGGGTCCTCCTTTTGAGCCTGTGCATGAGGCTGTGCTGTCTATTCTCACTTTGAAAGTTGCCTTCTTGGTGGCTATCACTTCTGTCCGGCCTGTTTGAGTTGGCGGCTCTGTCCATTCAGGCCCCCTACTTTGAGAGACACCAGGACAAGGTGGTTTTCCGCTTTAAACCAGACTTCTTGCCTAAGGTTGTTTCTGCCTTTCACCTCAATCAGGACATTGTTCTTCCTTCCTTGTGCCCTAATCCTGGTAATGACAAGGAGAGGGCCTTGCATTCTCTGGATGTTGTCAGGAATTTGAAATACTACCTGGTGGCTACAGCGCCTTTCAGGAAGACGGACGCCTTGTTTGTGGTACCCTCGGGTCCCAAGAAGGGTTTGGCGCCTGTTAAGTCTACAATTAGTAGATGGATTCGTCAGGTCATTTTTAGGGCCTATTCTGCTAAAGGGAGGGATCCTCCTTTCCGAGTCCCTGCTCATTCCACCCGTGCGGTTGGGGCTTCCTGGGCCTTTCAGCACCAGGCTTCTGTTGAACAAGTTTGTAAGGCTGCTACTTGGTCTTCTGTTCATACTTTTTCCAAGTTTTACAAGGTTGATGTTCGGGCGTCAGCGGATGCTGTTTTTGGCCGCAAAGTTCTGCAGGCGGTAGTGGGTTGAACTGCACATTGTTGCCTTTTGGGATCCCCACCCATTTGTTGGACACTGCTATTGGATGTCCCAGACGTAATGATTCATTACTGGAGCAGGGCGTGCTGCATACTTACCTTGTAGAATTGTTATTATAAGTAGCAGCACGCCCTGCTCCATTCCACCGTGAGAACTTATTCTTGGATCCTCTATATGGTGAATGTTTCCTGGTTAAAGTTGTTAATCTTGTTGGCTTCTCCTGGTTCCCTTACTGCTTTTTTTATACTGGGGAATTTAGTGGGAGGTCCCGGGTATATAAGGACCGGGAGGGGCCTCTTTTTTGCCATCTCTGCAGTAAAGCGCCCTCTTGTGGACTATATCCCAGACGTAATGATTCATTACTGGAGCAGGGCGTGCTGCATACTTATAATAACAATTCTACAAGGTGAGTATTCACAGAATTGTATTTTTTATGTTTTATGTGTACCTAGCATTGGGGTCCTTGGGAGTGCATTCACCACTGCAGGAAAAGGATTGGGGGAGTGCTTCATGCCCCAATGTGCATATTGTGTGGCTCTTATTAATCATTACTCATTAGCGTCTTCTTTATCACTCCAGCACTAGAGCTAATGAACACATCAAAATATTCCCTGCATAGGAATCTGTCTTTGGTGATGACAGGCAGTATACTGAATGTGCTGCATGTTTTTAGTATTGGTGTTCTATTTATATGTGGCCTATTCAAGTCAGATATTCTTAGGGGACATTGCTGCGTCTCATTTTTTTCATTTAATTTTTGTAAATGGTCCAGTCCACACAAACGATCTTGCATTGTCTTAACCCTCCAAATAAACAGGAGGTTTTTTTTTACTTTTTCCTCGGCCCATGTGACTGCGGCGGACAAACAGGGTGATGTCTCCGGGAAAGGGGGGGGGGGTGCGGAGAAAGGTACATTTTATCATTTTATCCTGTTTATCTGTGTTGTCCACTGTGCTCGGAACACCCATTGTTTTTTAAAAAATGGGTGGTTTTCCAGCATTTTTACTCCATGTTCTTTCTGGAGCAAACTAATTCCTTAAAATTAGGAACCGCGGGTACTGTCAGATTACGTTTGGAGATAACCTGAAGAAAATGGCCATTTTTTTGGCACATGGTGCTCACAAGTGTCTGTGCATCCTATTTGAAGAGCAAGCTTGAGGAATTAAAAGAAAAAAGTAATGTCTGTAAATCTGAAGATTCAATCACAAGGAGTTTGCTAGGGTAGAGAAGGGGGGTGGTCATGAGCAGAGATGGGGGGAGCAGTATCAGGAGATTAATGACTAAATGCATATAGTCGTCTGGTAGGAAAAAGCTAAGGGCGTTGTAGAAGTGTTTGAATGATAAATAACACGCTGTTTATAGATTCTATTCTGGGCACCGTTAATTATGTATTTATTTTATATTTGTTTCCTCTATGGCATATCTTTCTGAAAACGGCTTCCAGGTACTAATTGAAACAAAGGTCCTCATACAGAATAGGATGACAAATCTTCGCAGCCGTTAAATGGCGCTTTGTTCTGCAACCTGCCTTAATGTTCGGTTTCCTGGTGGAATTGTTAAAATATACAATTGGCCAGAATGACACCATGAGCGGCTGGCTTCACTTCCACGTTGTCTGTATACCACAGTGTCAAAATGAGGCACAAATTTATTTGGCTTTCTCAGCAGGAGGTTTTACATTACAGGGTGAGACAATTAGCTCGGCATAACGATCCATCCAGACATTTTTACTCCTTAATTAGCAGTTTAGCCTCTGTGATTAAGGTTTCCTGAACACGCGTATTCAGAACGTAGCAAGTGTCGCCCAGCAAGAAGAAATATAATGTTTTGCCACACTCGGGAATCTTCTGGGCTGATTTGCAAGGAGGGCCTTCCAAGGACCCGTTAGGAGATATTTTATGTAACGTCCTAACTATAATTGGTATGCCTTTTCCTTTTTCATTCTCACATGTTTATTGTCATCTGGTGTAAGCCAGATTTATGGGAGCGCACTAGTTTTAGTGCGATTTGGCCAAGCTGTTTTTAATGACATCACCTTGATCTATATTCAGTGTGTGATTTCAGTTGGTCCCAGTGTTAAATATTTTCATAATTATGCTGCTTTTGGCAGTTCACTCTGAACTTTTTTCACGTCGCTTTAATGAACATGTTTTACCTCTGGGCTTATGAGACGAGCATGCAGTTTGAAGAATGAATAGCGCGGCTCTAATGCCGAAATTGCACACAAATGTTCAAGCACAGAAGCTTTTTTTTCCCCCCTTCTTGTTTTGCAATGACGGGTTGAATTTCCCCCATGAGGATTGCCACAGGGGTAGTCACTAAATTAATTTGTGACATTCTTCTGTGTGGTAGTATTTTTTTTCCTTCAAAACATATAAGATGGTATCATAACAAAAAGAGAAAAATATATTTAATAAATAATGACAGACTAGACTAAATAAAATAAGCGGTGTAAGATTCTCACTACATTTTCGTCAATCTATGTAGTGTTCTGCTTTGGTTCAGCATTCCTACTCTGTGCACTCCTATTTATTGTTGCATATGCCCCCAGCAGGATTGCAGGACTAGGTAAGTTTTAAACTGCGGGGTATCCTGATTTGGAATGTCTCTTACCACGAGGTTTTTACTAGATCTTAATCTTTTAGACTCTAGGTTTAGTTTTGTTCCATTTTGTAAGTATTGCATGCTGAACATTTTTTAGAGCGCCTGGAATAGCAAAGAGATAATTTGCATGGCTGCTCCCTTTTAATTATGAGCTACAGGTAAATCCTGGTATAAGTCTGAGCCATATAAATACTTTCTTATTTAAAGTGTAATCTGAAAGATTCCAGGGCCGGCCTCTGGCTTTCCCGCTGGGCATCTCGAACTGGGAAGCTATTCACTCACCTCGTCCAATGGGAGCTGCCTGCAGTGACTATTTAATTCTGTAAGTGGCTCTCATTGTTTTCAGTGGGGAGCGCGTGCTGCCGCATCCCCAGCGATGTGCACTCCCGTCCCAGCCATTCAGATTCACCCCTGCCGGGGAAGCATGCATTACGCTCCCCATTGAAGTCAATGAGACACATTTGCTGAAAGCCATGGTCACACTTAACAGATCTCATTGGATGAGAGCCCGTGCATGCGCCTTTGGAAGAGATGAGTGAATAGTGGTGTTCTGGGGGGTTTCACACAGTGGGACATCCTGAATTGATGAACAGGGGAATGGAACAAACCCAGGTCAGTCAAATTCCCTTGTTTTGTTCCACTTTAAGTAAGAGCTCTTTAACTTATTAAGCAAGTACAAATGTATTATATTGATATTTTTGCTGATCTCATTCACCTGGCAATTAAACAGTATTAAGGTTAATGAATGTATAGGGAGGGTGGTGCGTTCTGTGGTCTTCTATTCCAGTATTCCAATATTTTGTCACTTCAGTTGTTTATATAATGGATAGCAACCTTTATATAAATTCTTTGTTTTAGGTTGTTTCTCGCACCTTTTTTATTGCAGTATGTAAATAACCATAAATCCACTTTATTAGATGAAATCTACGGTGTGTATAAATTTTGCAAGACCACAGTTTGAGGCTAGAAGAGTTTACAAAAGCCGCCCGAATGTTTTACTTGTGCTATTTCAGCAAGGGACAAAGGTGCGCAAGTGATTAATACCATCTGAAGGGGACTCAGAGCCAAGAATCACATCTAATGATATATGGAGAGGCTTACATATGCCGCTGATACTCTATCAGTATGGTGCTTGTTACGCCAACATGAGTATGTCTGGATGTGTGCTCTCCATTTTACCCATGTTGCCCTTGTTTGCATTCAGATTAGACAGTACATAGTTTTTGAATAGGATCATGCTTTAATAATGTGTATTTCATGTCTGGTCTATTTGTTTTCACTGTGCCTAGATTACTATGTTTGGGGCTATGAGGCTGATTGTAATCTTGGTGGCTTTGATTGCAGAGCAGATCGGACTCCTCTTGTTAATCCTTTGCTGACTGGCTTGGCCATACCCCACAGAAGTAGCAGTTGAGTTACCTGCTGTAATAATATTAAGTTGCTTTGCTGTTCTCTGTTGCTGTCTTTGAGTGCAAGCTTTTTTTAAGTTTTTAACTTAATAGAATATTTTCTTTTGGTCGTTTTATTGAAATAGATTGCGGGTCCCCAAATTTATTTTTATGATTTACTACTTTACACTTATCTCATGTATCACGGAGGTGGTTGTTATCAGGGCTGTGGAATCAGTAATCCAAAGCTCTGACTTGGGCTCCTCTATTTAATCTGACTCTGAATTCTTCATGAATGATTTATTGATGAATGAGTGTTCAATCGTACCACAAGGGTGAGTTGGACACCCAGCCAATTAGACACGCCTTCACTGGTAAGCTACTTGTGATTATCGGGGACAAGGGATATTAGATTTTGGTCCGCCCCTAGGGTTTCGGAGTAACCACATTGTGATTATCGAGATTCTTTATATGCTTCGGTCTTAGGCCGCTGATGATAATAGACCGACTTCACCATGACTGAGGCGTCTGGGGTGTCTGGGTATTTTAGCAGTGTGTGTGCGTGTCTCCCCATGTCCCCTGTCCTGCAGAAGCCTCTGGAAAAAGAACAGTCCCATCTGTTCTGAATGCACCGCTGTGGTGGTATGCTCCAGATTTAGGATGCAGCGGCCTCCCCCCAGAGGTGTTTCCCTCCTTGGAATCCTCAGGATCTGCTTCCTCAGGGCTTACAGCTCTTCCGGTGACTCCGCCTCGTCCTGATAGTCGAGCTATAATTGGCGGGGAGACTGGCCCGTTGGAAAGCCACTGCTTTCAACCTAAGGTTCCCAAGGATCAGCTGGTCTTGAGATCTTTAAAGGTGTCCGAAAATGAAAACATTTATTTCCCATGGAATCTTGCGCTTCTATGCCACCATAGAATCTCTGGAATATTATTCAGAGGTGGAACTCTTATCCAGTAGGGAAGAGAGTAGTTTGGATTTGGATTCTACTTCTGAACAGGGGTCTTCTGTGTTTTAAGGAGCAGATCTAACTTCCTCTTATTGGCTCTTCAGGGTCCTCCATTTGAACCCCTGGCAAGAATAGGGGCAAAGCAGATTTTCGCTTTAAACTGGAATTTTTCTTAAGGTGGTTCCTTCCTTTTATCCTAATGAAGATGTGGTTTTACCCTCCTTATGTCCCACTCCTACTAGCCATAAGGAGAGAGTCCTCCACTCCTTGGACTTGACTCCACTCCTTGGAGTGAGAGCTCTTAAATATTATATCTCCACTACTCAGACCTTTCGCAGGACTGACTCCTTGTTCATCATCGTTGAGGGGCCACGAAAGGGCCTAGTGTCTGCTAAGTCTACCATCAGCCGATGGATTAGACAGGCTGTGATAAGAGCTTACGGCCCATTTACAAAATGACATAAGAGCCCCAACAGACGCTGCTTTTGATCAAAAGGTATTACAAGCGGCGGTGAACTCTTCTGCCGAGGTTTAATCTTTTTTGGCAAGGTCTGCTCCTAGAGGAATAAGGTCGATAATCTGATTCACAGCCTGGAAGAAGGGTACTGCTTCGGGATGTCCCATTCATATCTGATTCGTTGACGTCCTGGGGTGGAGTATGTCTCTTCTTCCACTCCAGGGCATCACACCTGCCCTATCTGCTGGACTACTGTATTCATCCCTGCCATAGTGGAGATATATATATATATATATATATATAGTTTTGTGTGTTCGCATTAAAACGAAAATAGGAAAGAAAGGGGATTTTACATGTCTTTTTCTTCAAGTTAAGCATTTTGCAATATACTGATACTCTTATAGACTAAAAACAAATCCGATCCAAGCCACACCTGTTAAAATTTATCAGAGTTTCAACATATTTGCTCTTTCATTGCAAGGTAGACTTTTTTTTTTTTTTTTTTTGCAAGTTGGTGAATGGAATCGGCTCCCTTGGCCATACTATTATTGGTATGCTGTGATATAGAAGTATAGAGATATGAGAGATCACAATATCCACCCATGGCCAGGATTTTTATTTTGTCATTAAGGACATTTCTGAACAAAGAAAGTAAAGGAGTTCTCACTGTGTCCAGGTAAAGGTCTACCCCTGGAGACATGCACGCAACATTAAATAGCCAGATTTAAATGGCCAGTAATTAGTAACAAATTTACTGTAAAATGGTAACTTTGGGCTTTATGCCCACACTTAACACTTAAAGCATATTTATTGGAATATAGTTTCCGTACAAATAACTTAAATCAGACTACTATGGATCAGATATGGAGGAAGTGGATGATCTAATTGAGGAGGAGGGGATGGAAAGTAGAGTCACAGTGATTTTGAGTGGAGAACTTTACCTTTCTGTGGACCTTGGGAGGTCCCCCCCCTCTCTTTTTTCTTTATTGCATGACACGGCCTGCTTCGGTATTCATAACAGTTGGGTTATTCCGCCACAAGGTGGCGCAGTGGTACTGCAGAAATCTGTGGCATCTCCCGGCCCCCTATAAAAACAGGATTAACCATAGAGTTCCCAGTGTTTTCTCTGCAGTGAAACTGCGAAGTTAGAAGATGGCTCTCTCTCTTGCGCAGGTGAGCGGGGCAACCAAGCCTGCAGCCCTGCAAGTCTATTTCCACCCGTTTCTGGACCCTCACTGCCTCCCAGCCTTGGCTGACAGATCGGGTGAGGGTAGAAGAGCACTAGGGTCAAGTGCTCCTGAAGCGCTGCTCCAAGCCGCAGACCCTGTTCCACAAAGGGTAGCCGGCCATAGGCTTTATGGTGAGCCTACTAGGGATGCAGAGTTCCTGTCCTGGCTTCTGAGGGGGTGAGTGTTTTGGGGGCTGTGTCCCCTTCTTTTCCTTCAGGGGTCCTACCCCCCTCCTGGCCTGGATACTCGCCGCTGCCTTCTCGTCTCTCTCTCTCTCTCCCCCCTCCCCCTCTCTGACTTTGTTTGGGGGGGTGGGTGGTAGCGGCGAGTGGTGTTAGTTGTGGTGTTTTGGCGTTTTACAATGTGTTTTTTGCCCGCCACGCTGCTTTGTACTGCGCTCCGCGGCTGTGGGCACTATAACCTGTGGTGTTTTTGCTTTGTCATGGCGCCGGCGTCACGTGGTCGCCGTTTCGCACTCTTGGGGGGGGGCGGTGCCGGGGGATGACGCGTATTGCCTTGAGGTACCCCTGTCGGCGCCATTTTGGATTAGCTGCGCAGCTGGATTTTCTCCGGTGTGTCGCTTCATCCTGCGGTCTGTGCCTTGGTGACCCTGCGGTGTCCTTGGGACATGAGTCCCCCTTGGTTTTTTATTGGTCTCGTGGGGCATGTGCTGCAGGATGCTCATGTGTCGCTTTTATTTATGTCTTTCAGGCGGGATACCAGTGGGTTGTGGTTTCTCCCGGCTCTACTCCTTCCTCCCCTTCATCCCCCCTTTTTTGCTGATCTGGGGGCAACCCGGGTGGCTTTTGTATTAGCCTTTACCCAGCGCTGGCCTATTGCGCCTGTGTTAATCACCATATAGAGGCTTCTGGGGATAGCGTGCTCGGGGGTCCTTCGGAGGAATCCTGGCTGTGTTCCATGTGTGGGGTATCCCCTATCAGCAATGATGTCACGGTGTGCGTGTCCTCGCGCTCCAGCTTGGTTTGCCTGCATCGCTTCCCAGCTCTGCGCCCCCTTCGGCATCACCTACCCCCCCCCCACTGCTGCAATTAGCTCCCAGTGAGGGGGATGCTAGCAGGGGGTCACAGTCTGATCTGGCACTTCGTGTGGCCAACATTAAGAAGCAGCTTGCTGGGCCTATTCCTAGGAAGGCTTCTGGTAAGAAGCGGCACCTGACTTCCACACCCTCACGCTCCACTGAGGAGTATGAGGAATTTGATGCCACTGGGGGACTTTATTCCCTAGAGGAAGGGGAACTATTCCAGGACTCTGACTCCTCTGGGGACCAGCAGCATTAGTGACCCTGGGTCTACGTCCGGGGAGGAATCATGGTACCCTAAGGACACGGACAATCTGCTGTCACAAATTTTTTGAAATCTTGCACATTGCTCCCCTTGAGGTGGCTAAGAGAAAGCAGGGTGAGCTTTTTCGTCCTGTTAAACAGCACCTGGAGTTCCCTGAGCAGGGCCATTTCACTTCTATGGTGCTTAGCGAGTGGGAGTGTCCTAACAGGCTGCCCGCTATGCCCAAGAGATGGGATAAGAGATATCCCTTTCCTGCTGATCTAGTAAAGCGTTGGTCCTGTCCCCCTGAGGTGGATGCTCCCATGCTAGGCCTGTCTAATACTTCGGTCATGCCTTCCCCTGACACTACCACTCTGAAGGACAGTGAGGACCGGCGCATGGTTCAGCTGGCCTGCCATGCTTTTACTTGTGTGGGGGCTGGACTGCGCCCGGCCTGTGCTGCTGCCATTACTGCTATTTCCCTTAAGAAACTGCTCAAGCGTCTCTGTGATGGCGCTAAGGCTGGTAGGAGGAGGGAGGATTATAGTGCCCTCGTGCTTTGCTCTGATTTTCTTGTATTTATCCTTACTTCCATGGATGATGCTGTGAGGCTGGACGGTAGGGCCTCTGCACTTTTGGTGACTATGCACCGCTCTGTTTGGTTACGTCAGTGGGCAGCTGATGCTGCTGCTAAGGCGGCTCTCACTGGGCTCCCCTTTGCGGGGCTGCGGCTCTTTGGTGAGCGTCTTGATGTTTTGGCCAAGGATGGCAGGCTGCCTCAGCGTAGGAGACAGCCCCGGCCTTTTCGGGGGACCTCCGTCTCCCTCCCCTCCCTTCGTTCTTCCAGAGGAGGTCGTGGCTCCCTCTTCTCAGGTAGCCGCAGAGAGTCTTGGGGCCGTAGCAGATCCCGTTGACATCTCGGTCTCTCCTGGGGTTCCAAGCCCAAACCCCCTCCCAAGGCCCCTCATGCATGAGGAGGCGCCCTCACCCATCCAGGTGGGGGGACAGCTTCGGCTCTTTTCTCACATCTGGAGGCTCCACGTTTCAGACCGGTGGATTCAGGTGGTGTCCTCCGGTTACAAGATAGAGTTTGCAGCCTGGCCGCCCAGATCCCGGATGTCTTTAAACCCCCTGTCAGCTCAAGGATTACTTTCGGCGGTTCAATGCCTGCTGGAGTTAGGGGTCATTTGTCCGGTGCCCCATCAAGAACTGGGTCAGGGGTACTATTCCTAACTCTTCACGGTCCCCAAAAAGGATGACTCTCTGAGGCCCATTCTGGACTTGAAGGGCCTCAACAAGTTTGTCAGATTCAAGCATTTTTGCATGGAGACGCTACGCTCTGCTGTCGGTACCCTTCGCCCGGGCGACTTCATGACCACCGTGGACATCAAGGATGCTTATCTTCATGTGCCTATCTTCCCAGGTCATCAGAGATTTCTGAGGTTCGTGCTGGAGGATCAGCATTACTAGTTTGTGGCCTTACCATTCGGTATCCCCTCGCGCCTCGGGTGTTCACCAAGGTGCTGGCGGGAGTGATGGCTCTGCTGCGAATCCGGGGCATTCACATCCTTCCCTACCTGGACGACATCCTCATTGTGGCTCAGTCCTTTCATCAGGCCGAACAGGACACCCAGGTGATGATCTCCACTCTGGAGTGCTTCGGCTGGGTGATCAATTTTCCCAAGTCTTTACTGTCCCCGTCCTGGGTGAGGTCCATTCTGGGCATGACACTGGATACCTCTCAGGTCAAGGTGTTCCTTCCTCAGCAGAAGATGGAGGGCCTTCAGAAGCAGGCACTGGCACTGCTCTTGTGTCCTCATCCTTCCATCCGTCTGTGGATGCAGTTAGTGGGCTTGATGGTGTCCTGCTTCGAGGCGGTCCCCTTTGCTCAGTTTCACATGAGACCTCTTCAGTTGCACCTCTTGTCAGTTTGTGATCGGGACCCTGTCACCACGGATGCCAGTCTTACCAGCTGGGGGGGGCTTTTCCCAGGATTCTGGAATTTTTGGATTCTTTTTTTTTTTTTTAAATTGTAATTTTTTTTGAGTTGACAGGCATTACAGACGAGCTTCAACAATATAGACATGGCAAAGCATTAAACAGAATACACCTCATATTGGCACGACACAGGCCACTTGCAGGGGAAAAATAGGCTAGAGAAGGTTGAAGGGCTGGCTGCACAGCCGGAGGGGCTGTCCAGCAACACCCGACGCCCTAGGAAGCCAACCATGCAGCCAGCCCCCCCCCCCCTCACACAGCCCCACACCGGCTACCGCCACTTGAAGCTTGGAAGCCTTAGTCTGCAACCCAAGCCTCCACATTTCTTTTAAGCAAGAACAAAACAACTGAGTACATAGCACACAACAAAGAAGAAGAAAAGTAGAGAGACTGAAGAAAAGAAGGCAAGGGGGGGGAGGGGCAGCAATACGGGGGGGGGGCTGGTTAATGGGATGCGGGGGGGATTCGGTCTGGATTATCCTGGCGTCACTCCTGAAGAAAGCCCAGGTAGTCAGCTGAGAGGGTAAACTGATCCCAAGTGCACCAAATCTCCCTGTATTTGTCAAAGGTTCCCTTCATTGAGGCTGTTAGTTCCTCCATCCTACTTACTTCTCTCACCCTAGATAGCCACATAGCCGTTGAGGGAGGATCTGGTGACTTGCAGCATGCAGGTATACATGTCTTCGCGGCGTTCAGCAGTGGGGCCAGGAGGGACCTGCCCCTCTTGCGGTTAGAAGCAGGGGCCAAGTTCAGGAGGTAGGCGGCTGGGTCTTCTCACAAATCAATCCTAGTCAAGTGTAGCACTATTTTCTGGACATTACCCCAAAACTTGGTGAGGCCGGTGCATTCCCAGAAGATATGGATCATCGTGCCCCTTTCTCGCGAGCACCTCCAGCATAGGGGGTTGGAAGAGGGAAACATCTTTGCCAGCCTAGATGGCACGTAATACCAGCAGGACAAAATTTTATATGAGGCCTCTTGATATCTGCTGGAGATAGAGGATTTGTGAACTAGCTGAAACATAGCTTGCCTCTGTTCCACTGAGAAGTTTCTGTTTAGTTCCCTCTCCCATTCCTCCACGCAGGGGGGCACAAACGAATCCGGGGGATCTAATAAGCAGGGAATAGGCGTATGACAGAGCCCCTCTAAAATGGGCCACCCCGGAGCAAATTCGCTCCAAGGGTGTCAATGGTCTATCAGCCTCACCCAGCTGGACAACGGTTCTCTGGTAATGTGACAGCTGGAAGGCCCGCCAGAAGTTGAGTGGCTGCAGTGAATGCTTAGCAGCCAGAACCTCCACCCCACACCACCTGCCCGCCTTGCGCATGTGCAAGATCCTAAAGCAATTCTGTTGTGCCCAAGAGCGGAGTACGCCGTCAGATTGGCTCGCTGGGAAATCCGGGTGCCCTATCACCGGGGTTAATGGTGACGGGGCGGGGGAGATGTCCGGCTTCTGGAAGGCCCTTGTCACTACCCTCTTCGGGTATTCGCCTATTGTGGGATGTTTACAGAGTACTTGAAGCTGGCTCTGCGATATCCATGGGAGTCCCGGAAGGAAGGCAGGCGATGCCTCCTGTTCAATGAGTGTCCACTGTTTCAGCTTAGGATGCCTGCACCAGTCGACCACCCTGACCAGGTGCATTGCAGCGTGACAAATTTTCCAATGCGTGAGGCCCAGGCCCCCGCGAGCCTTGGGAAGGGTCAATAGGGGTGCTGCCAGGCGGTGTGATTTCCCATCCCAAGCGAACCTTAAACATAAACCCGTAAGTCGCTTAAAGAACGTATGGGGGACCTCTATATGAAGTACCTGGAAGAGATACAGCACTCTAGGAAGTATGTTCATCTTAATATTCACCCGGCCGAACCAGGTGAATGCACCCTTGTTCCACTTCAGAAGGTCCTCTTCCACTTTTTTCAGCATCGGGGGGGAAGTTGAGGCCATAGATCTTATGAGGCTGGGCCGGAATTTGTGTTCCTAGATAGGTCACTTCCTCCCATTTGAAGCGGAAAGTCTTTGAGATTTTCTCTAATCTTTTGGGGTGGATATTAACGTTAAGGGCCGAGGATTTCTGATAATTAATTTTATAGTTTGAAACTGCCTGGAAGACCCGGAGCTCCGCCAGCAAACGGGTAGAGTTGTTTCCGGCTTAGTGACAAAAAAGATTAGGTCATCGGCATACGCTGCCACTTTGTGTTCTACACGACCAACATGTATCCCGGCAATGTTCTGGTTCTTCCTGACAGTGTGCAAAAATGGCTCTAGTGTTAAAATGAAAATCAACGGTGAAAGCGGGCATCCCTTTTGATTGATTAAATGACCTGGATGGGAGCCCATTTACTATGACGGACGCAGAGGGGCATGAGTATGAGGCTTTGATCCAGTGGGTCATGTTCTCCCCAAGGCCAATGTGGCTAAGGGTAGCAAATAGAAATTCCCAGCTGACCCTGTCAAACGCCTTCCCCGCGTCCATTGAGAGGAGTAAGGTACCCGGCCCCCCCATATGCGCCTGATGAATCAAATTGATGACCCTCGTGGTGTTTTCCCTACCCTGTCTTGAAGGAACAAAGCCAACCTAGTCCCAATAGACGAGATGGGGGATGAGAGGTGCCAGTCTGTCTGCTATAATCTTGTTGAATAGCTTTAGGTCACATTTCAATAAAGAAATGGGCCTATAGCTGCCACACTGCATTGGGTCCTTGCCCTCCTTCGGATGATCGTGATATGCGCTTGGAGAGTATCTCTAGGTGGGGGGGCAACCATCCCTCAGGGAGCCGAAGGAAGCAATGAGCTGAGGGCAAGCGACTCGGCAAACTCCTTGTAATATCCCAGGTTAAAACCATCTGGGCCCGGCGCCCTGCCCGGCTTAGTGCCTTTAATGGCCCTCAAAAATTCATCAATTTCGATATCCCTCTCAAGGGCGCTAACAACCTCTTTTTTGAGCCTAGGGAGCCCGGACTCCCGAATGTAAGAGGCAATGCGGTTCAAGTGAGTGGCTGAACGCTCCTGGGGCAGGTTGTATAGGCTCCCGTAAAACTCCCTGAAGGCTTGCGCTATGTCCGCCGTCAGGTGTTTCATATCCCCCTTGGAATCTTGAATAGTTGGGATATAGTTCTTCCCACGCTGAGCTCTCAGCGCCCTCGCTAGGGCTTTACCTGACTTATTGGCGTATTTGTAGAAAAATCTCTGACTTCTAGCCGCGCATTTTTTTTGCTTCGGAGAGGCAGAGGTCTCTAAGGGACTCCCGGAGGCACACCAAACAGGCCCCCAGGGCCCTATCTAGTGTCTGCTTGTGCCTAGATTCAATATCCAGAATCTCCTGAGTCAGCTGGGCAATTTGGTTGTTCCTTTGTCTCTTAAGGCGCGATCCATGTTTGATTAATAAGCCCCTGACCACGCACTTGTGGGCCTCCCAGACAGACATCCGTGAGACCTCCTCCGTGACGTTTGCGGAAAAGAATTCAGCAATGCCCTTATGGATGTCAGCCCTGACCTCAGGATCCTGTAAGAGCGAATTGTTAAGTCTCCATTGGCCTCTGAGTGGTGGGGTGTCCGGGATGGAGAGGGTAACAGAGACAGGTTCGTGGTCTGAGATGGTTATTTGGCCAATTTCCAAGCTGACTACCAGGTGCAAAAGCCTGTGTGGGATCAGGAAGAAATCTATACGTGAGTAAGAGTTATGAGGTGGAGAAAAGAACGTATAATCTCTCTCCCTGGGATTGAGTATCCGCCATGCATCCATCAACTGATTCCTGTGGAATAGGGCCTTAATTTTTTTAAGCATAGAAAAGGGGATGTGTGAGATTCCCCCCCCCCCCCCAGAGACATGGTTTGGATTCTGGCCTTCAACTAAGTACCCTCAAAGGCCATGTTTCAGCTCTGGCAAATATTTTCCAAAGATCCTTTGCCAGCCACCGGTCGGTTAAAACTTTTTTCCAGGGTGTTACTCATGTGCATCCACCTCGTAAGCCTATGCTACCAGTCTGGGTCTTGAAACTGGTGTTGTCTGCTCTGCAGGGTCCTCCCTTTGAGCCTATCCGTGGGGCTGCTTTGCCCATTCTGACTCTTAAGGTAGCCTTTTTGTTGGCTATCACTTCTGTAAGGCGAGTTTCTGAACTGGCGGCGCTCTCCATCAAACCTCCTTATTTTGAGAGGCATCAGGATAAGGTGGTGTTTCAGCTTAAGCCAGATTTCTTGCCTAAGGTGGTGTCTGCCTTTCATCTCAATCAGGACATTATCTTGCCTTCATTGTGTCCTAATCCTACTAATTCCAAGGAGCGGACACTGCATTCTCTGGATGTGGTCAGGGCTCTGAAGTTTTATTTGGTCGGTACTGAGCCTTTCAGGAAATCCGATACTCTTTTTGTTCTCACTTCTGGACCTAGGAAGGGTTTGCCTCCGGCTAAATCCACTATCAGCAAGTGGATCCGTCAGGCGGTGGTTCAAGCCTATGCTGCTAAGGGAAAGGAACCTCCCTTTAGGATTACTGCTCATTCCACTCGTGCTATTGGTGCCTCTTGGGCTTTTCAGCACCAAGCTTCTATTGAACAAGTTTGCAAGGCCGCTACTTGGTCTTCTGTTCATACTTTTTCCAAGTTTTACAAGGTTGAGGTTAAGGCCTCAGTGGATGCTGCTTTTGGCCACAAGGTGCTTCAGGCGGTAGTGAATTGAACTGCCAGCTGTTACTCACTGGGGATCCCACCCTACTTTTGGACACTGCTTTTGGATGTCCCAACTGTTATGAATACCGAAGCAGGCTGTGCCATGCAATAAAGAAAAAAGCAATTTGGTGAGTAATCCCCTGTAGACTTGTTTTTGTTCTTGCATGGCACGGCCTGCTTCCTTGTTATCGTTATTCTTGGTTGCCTCTTTATGGTAATTGGTTTTTTTTTTACCTTTTTTACATTTTTTACCTTTATTCTCTCCCGGCTTCTTGTCTCACTGCTTGTCTACGCTGGGAACTCTATGGTTAATCCCGTTTTTATAGGTTTCAGCCGCGTGTAAAGATAATTGTTTGTACGCATTATGTATGTATGTTGGTATTTGGAAAATGTGTTTAAAATATTATCTGGCTGTATGGTATCTATGAAAAATTTCCTAATTAAAAAATTGAAAGACAACTATCTTAAATCCCTTGGGACACCATGAAGATGCCTAGTATAAGGTATGAAAGTATATTGTATGTGCATACTGTGTATGACTAACGGTTCGCTTAGGCGCGAAATACGTCACAACAGCATTGTGCTCTTTGTCTTCACACTGGGATTATATTAATGGTAGAATAAAAGCTACATTTTATATTTGGCTCTCCAAAACTACCTATACCTAGAACGTAAAATATATTTATGATTAAC
The DNA here is from genome assembly GCA_027917425.1 of Gastrophryne carolinensis. Classification (NCBI taxonomy): domain Eukaryota; kingdom Metazoa; phylum Chordata; class Amphibia; order Anura; family Microhylidae; genus Gastrophryne; species Gastrophryne carolinensis. Next base: position 385,868,428 of record CM051239.1, read on the forward strand.
ATTTCTAAACTTCATTTAAAAGTTACTTTCTTTGTAGAATATTAGTAAGAGGTTTTCTTTTTTATGCTGGAGTCAGTTCATTTCTTCTAACTCTGACTCCACAACCCTGGTTGCCATTTACCTAAAGCTATGTTTTAAACTTTCAAGTGATGGTCCGCAGTTGTTTCCAGAATAGCTTACACACTACTGTGTTCTGTTCTCTACTTATGCTGGTGAATGAGAAAAAGAGACAGATATGCAATCACACAGAACCTCACCCCTACTCGGACAAACCTACATGGAACGTTCTCCGCTTCACATGGAGACAGGAGATTTCAGCCATGATGCACTATAGGATACATGAAATCATCCCAACAAATTTGTTATAAATGATTAGACTGGAAGAAATCCGCTTACATGTAGGTAACAAACTTATACACTGCTACCCCATATAACGCGCTCCAGTATAAGGCGGATTCTGATATAACTTGGTTCAGCCTTGGACCCCAACATTTAAAGAAATACAATGCATTTATTCTCTCTATGATGCCTGTGTTCAATATAACGCTGTTTCAACTATAAGGTGGTCTTCTTTATTGGCACCAAACAGCAGTGTTATATCGTGGTAGCAGTGTATTGTGTCATCAACCTTTTGTCTGAAATGTCCCTTTGACAGAAAATCTGTGGTAGTTATTGCAATCCATTGGAACTCTACAAAAATGGGTTCCTGCGTCCAAACTCTGTTAGATGACCTTTCTGTTTGGTCATGGCCATCAAGTGTTTGTGAAGGCTTTCATTTGCTTACAAGCAATTTGGAGCATGTGATGTTAATTAGTTAGCCAAATGGCCTTTAAAATGTTCTGTGTTTCTCAGTCTTTATGAGACGTGTCAATTAAAATGAAATAATCTTGCTTGTCTCACTAGATTGTAATCCCACAAGTGCAGAGGCTCTATCTATGTTTATTTCAGTATCACTATGTATTTGTGCGTTTCAGTCACATCTTACTCATAATACAATATTAATAATAATAATAATAATAATAATAATAATTTTAATTTGTACTTATTCTTTACAGGATGATCATGAGAGCTGTGGGTCCAGTTCCACCAGCCGCAGCAACACTGAAATTGGCAAGTCCTTAGTTAAACCAAAGAAGATCCAACAGACGGCTCCTCAAGATCCTGAATTACCAGCAGGTGATTTTATTGTTCTGACTACATGATAGAGGAGGCAATTATTATCCACCCAAATTTCTAAACAGTATATGCATAAGAAGGGATTGTGCGCATGTTGCCGGGGATGAAGCATTACACGCTCCCCATCGGCTCTGATTGAATGAAAGCCCTCGCCTCCGCCGTTGGACTGGGGAAAGGTGAGTTTTTACGGGCGTCCTGGGGGGTTTCACTCACAGGGGCTTGCAGATCATGGTATACCTGTAGTCAAAGGAACTGGACTGCCTGTTTTTATCTTGGAAGGCTTTTTGCTAGCCATCTGAGTTGTGGGTTGAAATCCACAGCAGAAAACAATTAATGCAGACTTGAAGTGGAAGTCCAGTCTTGGGTCACCACCCTGCTCTGCCTCCTTGCCCTGGTGCTGAGGCGGGAGGGGGGTTGACGAAGGAAAAAACGTTTACCTCGTCCATGATACAGCACCCTGTCCCCCGGCGCTACGGGTCCTGGACATCGCCATCTTAAAGAGAAAGCAGGGAACATAACAGGATCCAGCTAAGGTAAGGTTTTCTTTTGTCACTCCCCCCCCATCCTTCCTCAGTTGCCAGGGGAGGGGGGTAGGGTGGGGTGGTGACCCGAAACTGGGCTAAAAAGATGTTCTCCATGTTCTGAGCACTCATTTGATAACATATGAAAAAATGTTAGAAAATTGCTAGATAAGCTCAGCACCTTGTGGACATCCTATACGCTTTTAACTAAGTCTACAACCCCATGTCCCCACTCCCTATGCCCAGCCTAGAAAGAAAACACTTAACAGCTCTGAGCTTTGCACCCGATTCCATGCTGGAAGTTTGGATTTTCTTCTTACCATGAGAGAATAAACCACAAGCATGGCAGGCGTTTTATTCAGTTTGGGTGACTTTTCCTTTTATTAGCCGATGTGTTTATATGGATTTTAATGTTACACAATTTCACTATAGTATTCCTTTAAGCTTGAATAGGTGGTGGAGGGAGGTAGGGAGGGGTGGGTTGTATTTGGACATTTTGCCACTTGGCACTGTGGCATTTACTCCCGGGCCAAAATTGCCATTGGTGTGTGTTTCCATATATACGGGTGCTAATTAAAGTTAAAAATGTTGTGGGTTTGTGTCAGTTTTATGCCACCCTTTGCAATGAATGAAGGGAACATGTCGCTGAGGGTATGAGTTCCCGGTTCTGCAAGCATGAGGAGATCACGCTCAGATGTCTGGGGACTTAAGCGTGCAGTGTATTGTGGAGTGCCAGAGTAGGCCTGATCAGCTACGCGGGAGTATTCATTTTGCGATTTTATTAGGCTGGACAGTCACTTTAAAATAGTTAAAGTGGACCAAAATCCAGGATTTTCAATATCCTTTTGATCCCCCACAGGGCACTCCGGTTTGGTGTGCTCCGCTGTGTCAAACCCCCCAGAATGCTGAGCTTACTTGCCTTTCTTGGAGCCCACAGCGCAGACGCATCCGCTCGTTCAATCAGCTTCGCCCACCGTGCATATTAAAGGCCAGCTGGAGAAGCTGAATCGAATCCCCAGCCACACTTGTTCATGTCTTCAATTACTCCACTCGCTTGTGGGTGGCTATTTAGGTGCGGCGGGTCTTATATGTATTTTTTTTATTCTTTATTTATTTTAAATTGCAAGTACAATGCAAATAAAAAGTGTATCAAGTAGGTTAAAAGGACATATTTAAGGGAACTGAAAAGAAACTACGTAGAGGCAGTTGCAAGGACTAAAGCGGACCTTCACCCTGAATAAGAGCATATCTTATATGTTTCCCACACCCTGTACATACAGATTGCCCACATTAAAAATCATCCAATCTGCATCTACTGCATGTTATGAGCCTTTAAACATCCAAGATGGCAGCTCATGGAGCATCAGGCAGCCTGCAAACAGGAAGTGTCTTCTGACTGTGTCGCTCTGCATTCTGGGATTGCTGTACTTTCCCTGATCCCAGCTCTGCTCTGTCTGTGCAAAGCACAGCTATAACCCTACCCCCTGTAAGCAGACAGTGGAGGAGGAAGAAAGTGGCCCTGCCACTACACAGAGGAAAGTACAACAAGTGAAACTTTATTTTGTAATTAGTCTGGCAATATACCTTTGCTTTTAAAAAGGAAAAAAAAAATGAAAAGAATGGGAATGCAATTGGATGTGACTGGACAATTTCCAAACAGTAATACCGCTGGCAAAGGTAATTGTTACCATTGCGTTGTGCTATATTTGACGCTGTCCTAAACTGTTTTCTGTTTTTAAATTGAAGCAGAATAGGCCGGGATATCGGGGTTTACAGGTTCAGCCAATGACATTCTCTTTTTAATCCCATTCCCCAATCAGCTCAGCAGAGCGCTACAGGATTGTTGATCTCTCCCGCCTCCTACAGAATTATCACATAGCTGGCAGCCTCCTCCCCCAGCCGCTGCTGCCTCCCCCTGGCCAGCAGCGAGAAGAACCTACACCGCTTGGTGGGGATGTCAGTGGTCGCCGGAGGCTTTTCCCTTCTCCCCCCCCCCCCCACCACTCACACATACAGCTAGGGGAAGAAGAAACATGCCCCCCTTCAGCCTTCAACAACTACCCTGCCAGCCTGCCACCCCATTGTGCTGATTATTATGCAGCATCACAGATCCAAGGGCCATGCCCAGTTTTTCAGAAGTGAAATCATGAGGGGAAACTGTAAACTTCGGTATTTTAGCCGTTTCTTCTTCAATTTAAAAACGGAAAACCATTTAGGACAGTGCCAAGCATAGCCCGAACGCAATGGCCTAACAATTACTTTTATCAGCAATAGCACTTTAAATATCTTGCCATTTTTACGATAAAGACCCTATGAAGTGATAGGTATATGACTGGCTAAATGTTTTCCCATGTAGGGACACAGAATATGTGCCACGCCGCTTTTCTCACAGGTTTTAATTTGTTCATGACTACGCTTGTCTCTGCTGCTTTCATATATAAGCTGATGTTAGGACACAAGGGCAGACACAGCCAGTGGAGGGGTCAGAGTACAGTGAGTAGCTAACAGTGGGTCTTCCTGGTAGTGACGGCTCTTACACCTAGGCCTCCTGCTTTCCATCATGCTCTCCCACACCAGAGCTTCCTCCACCCCGGCTCCTTCCCTAAATGTTTATTTTGCTGTAACACTGCTAGAGCAGTTTGATGATGATGGACTAATAGAGATGGGTTTGAAAAATTGCTCTTTAGGGATCTGCTACTCTTTTCACCTGGTTGCTTGGGAGTGTTGTTTGAGGTGTATTACTTGTGAACTTGTGAAATAAATTTGGCCAAAGCCCCTGCTGATAATCTCTTCTTAGGGTGAAGAACTAGAAATGGGTATTTCCTCTTTTCGAATCACCCTGGAACACCTTTTTAGGCTGTCCCTCTCTGAAAGATGACTGGTCAGTAATTGCACAAGTGTGGCAATTACATCATTACCACACACAACGGTGGCAATGAATGGAGGAGGCGGAGCTTTACATGTAAAACAGGCGCCATTATCTGGGATTAAAGTGAATCTGGAGCAATGAAAATTAGCAAAAAAATGGGTTTTGGTCCACTTTAATTACAGGATATGACTTTGCATGCCAACAGCTGAATCCCTAATAAAGACTGAGCATATTCTTTGTGTCCTTTTATTTACAAGGCGTAGACCATTGTTTCTCAGCAAAGCTATATTCAGGGGTGTACCAACATGGGTGTTTGATGGATCTGGTATATTATATTTAACAGTAAAACATTATTCTTTCTAGCTTTAAGTTCTAAGATAACCGTGCCCTACCTATTTTGGTAATATTTAGAACTGCTCCCCTCCTTGGGGGTCCTTGTTTGGAACTTCTTGTCTCTAGGGCAGCGGTTCTCAACCTGTGGGTCGGGACCCCGGCGGGGATCGAACGACCAAAACACAGGGGTCTAAAGCCATCGGAAAATACATATTTCCGATGGCTTTAGCTGCTGAGAAGTCGCGCTACTGTCTGCAGCAGCGCTATTCAGCTGGAACGCATGCCGTTATGGATGCACGTTCCAAACTCAATGCCTGCTCGCATGCGCAGACGTGATTGCATCATCTGTCGGGGGCCTAAGGGGCGGGGGGAACGCTCTACAGTCCATAGCAGCGCATTACGTGTGTCTGGCGCTTGCTGACATCATCAGTGGGCGGACGCAGCAAGCGCCGGAGGACAGAAGCCTAGGAGGCGGAGAGGCAAGAGAGCCTGCGAAACAGCCTGCTGTTGTAAATAAGGTTAATAATGTAAAAACAGTACACACCATACACACAATAAGAGTAAGGTGCTTTGTGTGTAATCATTACACAGTACACAAAGCAGCTTACACTTACACAAAGCACCAAACATTTACACAGAGTGAACTACATCTGTCTTATACAGTCACACAACATACACACAATACTGTGTAAGTGTAAGGTGCTTTCTATGTAATCATTACACAGTACACAAAGCAGCTTACACTTACACAAAGCACCATACATTTACACAGTGTGAATCGGTCTTATACTATAAGAGACCACTATAAGATGTAGTTCACACTGTTCCCCAATGTATAGTTATCTCCCATATCTCCCACTATTTTCCAATATTCTGAATGAGGAAACTGCTGAAATCAGCGGTTTCCGGCATTGAATCCGCCTCCTTGATTTAATTGTGAATTCGGCAGATTTTGTGCAGGAGAGCTCCCGAGAATCTCGAGTTACCAGACAATCCGCCGCAGCCTCCTATTAATTTCATTAAGAGACGGAGAAATGACAGTTTCCGGCACATGCTATGCCATGGTGAAATGTTATTTATTGGAATTAGTAATAAATATTTCTCAACATATAATTAAATATTGTTTTTGTGATTAATCACTGTTTAAATTATGTTTGATTTGTAGCAATGAGAATACATAATGCATATCAGGTATTTACATTCTGAACCATAACTGTAGCAAAATTACAGTTTTGAAGTAGCCACCAAAATTATTTTTTGGTTTGGGGTCACCGCAACATGAGGAACTGTATTGCGGGGTCACGGCATTAGAAAGGTTGAGAACCACTGCTCTTGGGGGTATCTTGTGTAAAAAAATTTGCAAACACCTGGACTAAAGAACAGACAACATACATTCAGCTATAAGATGGCACAAACATTTTTTGCTGCATTTGTGTTGTATTTTGTTCACTATACAGCTTTACGGCAAAAAAAGAGGACAGAGCTAAACTCCCTCCACCCCATCCTGTTTTTCTTTCTCTTTTTGGAGTTTGTTGTATTTTTGTTATTATCTCCACATACTGTTCACTAGTTGGATGTGTATGGCTGTGTAAATTTAAAGCTAATCCTTGGCATTGCACCCTTAGCATTTCTAAGCAGAGAGACATAGAGATGATTTGCATAGCTCCGCCTGCTGCAAGGATTAATGGATAATGCTATCTGTCCTTGTATTGGGTACTGTGCAAATTCTTTCGGTTTTAGGAAAACCTCTTTTCCTTTACCTAAGTAGAGGGTTTTTTGGTCTCTTTAGCCCCCCATATGAAGCTTAACATGGGTCTCTCCACATACTGGCTTGCGACTCTGTTTTTATATTTTTGTTTGAGGCTCTGTTCACTTCTCTGCGCTTTTTCAGAGCAGAGAAAACCCTGCACATCATTCTAGAGGGGGATAGTTCACTCATTTGCGCTGTGTTGCGAAAGGTATCGAAAAAGCATTACAGGCACCCTTTTCAGCGCAACATAGTAACAGCACAGGTCAGTAGAAGTCTAACACATGTATAGTGTACCTGTGTTGTGTTTGTGTTTTGTTTGCTTTGCAATAGCATTTACCATTTACTACTTGTGCAAAAAATGTTTCAAAAAATAATGGTAGTAAAAATTTAATTCATGAGAAAAAAGCATCAGAATTTCACAGTGACAGTGAAATTCTCTGGCCTTTTAATCATGAATTTATTTTTTTACTACCATGAGAATCGTTTTCAACTCTGTGAATCAAGGCCATTTTGTTTAAAATCAATAAAAATATTTATAACATGTTGTGGAGGCTTCAGCAGCCGGGATGCTGCCTGCATCTAGGAAATTGAAAGAGAAGAAAAAATGCTTTTTTTTGCTGTAATTTTAATAAATAGTGTGTGTATGTGTGTCTATATGTATTAATATAAAAAGGTATATTATTTTGAAATCACATTTGTTTTATCTAAAAATAGCAAAGAGAGGGGACTTGTATAAAACTTCAGTTGGCGTGACCAAAAAAATGACTTACATATTTAGTGTCTGGTCCTAAGGGTCATATCACTAAGTGAGGAGGTCAAGTAAACACTTAAAGGCTCTTCAGAGGTTACCCTATGGCTATATATTTGCACTTGACATGCTGTGTCTGCTGGCGACCCGCTGCACTAAATATCTAGCCTAGTGTTGTTTTAAGTTTTTCAAACTAGCCTCTGGTGGTGTAGGTCATTGAGGTGTTGATGGCCTGAATATCATTTATTAAAATGGACATGTCACCTAAGGAGACATCTAGAAAAATGTCAAATATCATTTTCTAAACTAACCAGGTGTCACGCTCTGGGTACTGCAGCAATCCACTTAGGTAACTCCAGCCCTCTCGGTAAGACCTCAACCCCCAATCTCCGCAGCCAGCTTCACCTATAGGAGCCCCCGCTTGCCGGGACGCAGAACACGCCTGCCCGGGATCGGTTGCCCCCAGGACTTCAATGGCTCAAAGATTGGAGTCTTACTGTTCAGAGGTCAGGAGAACCCTTGGCTGGAAGTGGTATTGAGTAGCCCAATAGCTGAGCGATTGACGGAAGTCCAAGAACAGACTGGAGGGTGGCAACGGGAGGTCCGAGATGGCAGCAGTACAAAGGAGTAGGCAGTTCGTGGTCTAGGTTCGGGGCGAAGGTCGGCAACAGGAACACAGATCGGGGATGGTCAAAAACAGGCGAAGGTCGGCAACAGGAACACAGATCGGGGATGGTCAAACACAGGCGAAGGTCGGCAACAGGAACACAGATCGGGGATGGTCAAACACAGGCGAAGGTCGGCAACAGGAACACAGATCAAGGATGGTCAGAAAACAGGCGAAGGTCGGCAACAGGAACAACAATGATTCACAGGAGGCTAGCAACAAACTAGGATCAAGGCGCTATAACAGGCACTGGGCAACTGAAGGGGGAAACTTTATATAGGGACGGACATGAAGGGAAGGTGTATGTGATTGGAGTACACAGGATCACAGTACTGATTGGGGGAGCAAGGAGTGCCCACCCCATCTATGGACTCATTGGCCCAGACAAGGAGGGGGGGCGTAAGCCCCACAGAACCTAAGCCCCTGAGCAGACGCCGCACGGCGCGACCGCCGGGCCGGAGCTGCTGGGGCCGGCCGGCAGCCGACAACGCTGGACCGGGCCCCAGGTAAGTGCCGATTAGTGACTCCAGGTATGAATTATGTAAGATACAGTAAGCCAGGACATACCTCCACTTACTCTGCTTTGGAAGCAGCAATATTGGATGCCTCATTGTTGGTCTGTGCAAGATCCGGTAGAGTAGACCATTTTTTTTCTGGGTCCAACGGCGCACTTGGAGCAGCTGGTCTTAGACGCTGGCTTAGACGGCGTGATGTTGAGTGTGATGAGCGGCTGCATATGCGCCATAGGACCGGAAAGAGGTGAGTTGCGCTCGGCGAACTGGGGGGGGGGGTTCACACAGCGGGGGACCCCCAATTGGGGTGCCCCAGGGGAAAGGACCAAAACCCAATGTAGTCAAAATCCTGGGTCTTGGTTCACTTTAAAATTGACCAACACCTATATTCCTAGTATGTCACACACCCCACTTCCAAATATTCATGACACTTGGGAACCCGGCCTGTAGAGGGCGATCTTGCAGAGATGACATGGAAAAAGGAGCCCCTCCTGGTCCATAAGTACTGGGTTCCTCCCACTATTCCTCAGTCTTTTCGTCTCTGCAGTCGGCGAAGCATTCAGAAGATGACTCTCCTTCAAGCTGCAGGCAGCTGGGTTTTTTGTCTGATACTCTTTAAACCTGTTTGGTTATATTGTATGCCTCCCAGCCCTGGCTGTATGGTTCAGGCAAAGGTAGATACATACACCTTCAGGTGTATACAGGAGTTTTACTCCTCCGTGAGACCCAAATGTGGGTAGGCGTTTTCCGGGTTGGTGTTCTCGGCATGGGATGCCTCTGTCCCTTTATAATCCCCTTGTGCCCTATGAGTGCATTTCTATCCTCTCCCCTTTAGTTCTCCTTTACCCTGCTGGGGTAAAAAGGAGGGGGGCGTTATCTGGGCTTATTTGTCACCATGCACACAAATATTAATAATAAAAAAAAAGATATATAAAATAAATCTTTATTACATATATATTATTATGTATATTTACTTTACTATTTAATAGGATATGTTTTATTTAGATTTTCCTATTTCTCTCTAGGCAGTATTCTTTTGCTTACCTTTTAAAGCTCTTTGTTTTCTGGCTATGTTCAGATTTGAATTTCCCTCCATTCTTGGTCATGTGATTCTGGGGGTGGGCGGGGCTTAGGCACACAGCATCATTTCATTCTCAAGAGCACCTGGGTGCTCTCTTTGTCTCCCTGGCTTCTGTTGCTTCCCTATGGTCTTCCCTCATTGTGCTGGCTTTGGCAGCACATATACTAAGATTGGAACAATACAGAAAGGATTAGCATGGCCCCTGCGCAAGGATGACACGCAAATTTGTGAAGCATTCCATATTTAAAGGTGCTGTGAGTACCCCTCAGCTTGCTGAAGGGAGTTTCTGCCATTTTTTCATGCTTTGTCATTTATTGTATTGTGTGCATTGGTGACTGTTTGTTTTCCTTGTAGGTGGAAACTCTTTATTTTAAAGGGGTTTCTCCTGGTCTTTAGCCCTTAAAGCCTTATTTGGGGGTCCATTTGTGTTAATATCCTCCCACTTGGGACTATTTAAAGGGGCATCCCGGGTAGCAATTGCATAAATCCCATATATACTTGGTGACTATAATCAATTATAGTATAATACTAAACACCATATGGAGGCATCTCAGGACAACGGGCATGCCGTTCCCTCTGCACAGACTCGGCAATGTTTTGGATGTGGGGCATGCCTTGTTGGGGATAACGCAATTCTTTGCGTCCCTTGTGCTCAATTAACTATTATGCAGCAAACTGGGGCCCAGGCTTCGGCGTCTGCGGCTTCTGCCTTATCTCCTACTCCGCCATGTCTTGTCCTTACCCCCAGTGATATTGTCATGGGTGGTGAGTCGCATTCTGATTTATGTGCCAGATTGGCTCATCTTGAAAAATTAATTTCTAGCTCTGTGGCCAAGAAGGCCTCAGCTAAAAGGAAACATTTGACTCAGGCCGTTCCAGTAAGTGAGTTGGATAATTGTGAAATGCTTTATTGGTCTGATCCTTCTCAGTTAGAAGAAGGAGAATTATATGAGGATTCAGATGTTTCTGATGAACAGCAATTTGTTGGTACTGTGATTGAGCAGGGTGAAGCTAGTGTTGTAGATACCCCTAAGGCTCTTGCTCAGTTATTTGAGGTTTTGGTTATCACTCCTCCTGAAGTAGTCCCTCCTCAAAAAGGGGAATTCTTTGGAGTCTCTAAACCTCGTTTAGAATTTCCAAATCAAAAGCATTTTGATGAAATTATTCTTAAAGAATGGGAGAAGCCTGCGCGGCTTCCTGGCATTCCCTTGGGCTAGGACAAGAAATATCCCTTCCCAGCTGATACTGTTAAGCGTTGGTCATCACCACCTGTGGTAGATGCCCCTGTGCTTTATTTATCCAATTCTTCTGTGTTGCATTCTCCTGACTCCACTACACTTAAAGATGGAGAGGATAAGCGTATTGATCAAATGCCGTGCCCCTTTTTTCCAGTGTGGGCTCAGCCTTGCTGCCTGTTGGTGCTTCTGCACTCATGACAGTGGCTATTAGGTCTGTTGTGAGAGACCTAATGAATTACTCTGGGCTTGATCCGGCCTCTGATGAGTACGCTGCTCTTAAGCGATGTGAGATGTTTGCATGTTTTGTACTTTCTGCCTTAGATGATACTCTGCTCATGTGCAGCAGAACCTCTGCCTTGTTAATCGCCATTCGGCGGTCAGTATGGTTGCGGCAGTGGGCAGCTGATATTGTAGGCAAGAAATCGCTTACAGCGCTCCCTTTTGTGGGATTGCGCCTCTTTGGAGAAAAATTGGATTCTGTCACTAAAGGAGGTAAATTACCTCAGCGTAAGAAACAACGTCGTTCCTTTCGTGGAGTGGCCTCTTTTAACCCTTCCTTTCGGGGGTCTAGACCCGGTAGAGGATCGGCCTTTTCAGCCCCTAGAGGGAATGCATGGAATAGAGGAAAGGGACGTGGCCGTCCAAGTCAGAATTGGGGGTCCAAAACCAAATCTGCCACTAAGCCTGCTCAATAATGAGGGGACGCCCTCACCCTTACGGGTGGGGGGATGGCTGCGGTTCTTCTTCCAGGTCTGGGGTCAGGAGGTATCAGACAATTGGGTTCTGGAAGTAGTCTCTTCCGGTTACAAACTGGAATTCGAGTTCCGGCCTCCTCCCAGATTTTTCATGTCTCGGATGCCGTCAGATCCGGCAATTGCGCAGGGACTGCGGGCAGCAGTAGCGAATCTGTTAAACATGGCTGTCATCTGCCTAGTGCCTCCAGTGGAAAGGGGTTTGGGGTTTTACTCCAACCTATTCACGGTACCCAAAAAGGACGGCTCTGTCGGCCTATCCTAGACCTAAGGAGACTCAATCAATGTATCCGTTTCAGAAAATTCTGCATGGAGTCTCTGCGATCAACGATCGATGCTCTCCGTCAGGGGGACTTCATGACATCCATAGACATCTAGGATGCTTATTTGCACATTCCTATTTTTCCGGGTCACCAGAGATTTCTCAGGTTCTCGATAGAAGACCAGCATTATCAATTTGTGACTCTGCCATTCGGCCTTACCTCGGCCCCTTGAGTCTTTACCAAGATGCTAGCAGGAGTGATGGCTATATTCAGGGTCCAGGGCATCCGCATTGTGCCTTTTCTGGACGATCTTCTTATCGCGGCCTCCTCCCTCGAACAATCAGAGTTAGACACCAGGATGGTGGTCTCTACGCTAGAGGGGTTCGGATGGGTAATAAGTTACCCCAAATCCTCTCTCTGTCCGTCCAGGGAAATTCCCTTCCTGGGCCTGATTCTGGATACATTTCAGGCCGGGGTTTTTCTTCCTCAGTCCAAAATGGTTCCGATTCAGGACTTGATTCATCTATTCTTGTCCAACCCTCGTCAGTCTATCCGTCTAGGGATGAGACTAGTGGGATTGATGGTAGCTGCATTCGAGGCAGTCCCGTTTGCCCAGTTTCACATAAGGACACTTCAGCTCTTCCTCTTGGCAAAGTGGGACAGGTGCCCACTATCATTGAATCAGACTTGTCTATTGTCTCCCCACATTTTGCAGTCCCTTCAGTGGTGGTTAATATCGCTCAACCTCCAGAAGGGCAAGTTATTTCTGACTCCGTGTTGGGAACTGGTTACCACGGATGCCAGCCTGGTGGGCTGGGGGGGCTTCTGGAAGAAGCATCAGTTCCAAGTATTGTGGGGGCCTCAGGAGGCTCATTCTCCAATCAATGTATTAGAGCTTCGGGCCATACGTCTTGTTCTACTTCGACTGACCCATTTCTTACAGGGTCTGCCAGTTCAGATTCGGTCAGACAACCGAACAGCTGTTACATACATCAATCACCAGGGAGGGACTCGCAGTTGGGGTGCCCTCCGGGAAGTGTCTCTGATCCTTCAGTGGGCAGAGATCAATGTTCCCTGCATATCAGCAGTTCACATTCCGGGGATAGAGAATGTGGAGGCAAGCTACAAACCCCATACCAGCTACCAGCTGGCAACGGTAACAACAACCATCAAGGACTCTACCACAACCTATTATTACTGGAAAAAACAGATTTCTTTATATATTTCTTATTTCTATGTGATATACAGCACTCATGCAACACAATTGAATGTATAATGTGAATAAATCTTACTTTGTATTTTACAACGATTGTAAACACCCATTTCTATTAATTTGAAGAGGAAACTTCAGGGACACCCTCTACCAAGGTCTAAACTCCCTAAAATATAAGAAAGGTTCCTCCTTTTCCCTTTCCCCGTTTCAAGGGATAGGAAAAAATCCTTTTTTATCCCCCCTACAGTATTTAGTAATCCAGGGAGGTAGACCCACGACAATAAAACTTTTTCACTACATTAGCCTAGATCCAAGCGACAACCAAGGGGCACCACTACCACTAAGGTAGGAAAACCCCTCCCCCCCTTTTTTTTGTTGTGTTAAGTATTATTTAGTTACTACTTCGGCCTTCCGCAAGACGGATGCCTTTTTTGTTGTGCCTTCTGGGCCCAAGAAGGGTTTTGCTCCTGCCAAATCTTCCCTTAGTAGGTGGATACGTCAGGAAATCATTGGGACCTATTTGGCTAAGGGGAAGGTTCCCCCTTTTCGTGTCACCGCTCATTCTACTCTTGCTATTGGCTACTACTACTTGCTATTGCAGCACCAGGCTTCTGTTGAACAGGTTTGCAAGGCTGTGACTTGGTCTTCTGTGCATATTTTCTAAGTTTTACAAGGTTGATGTGCGGGTCTCAGCGGATGCTGCTTTTGGCCGCAAAATTCTGCAAGCTGCAGTAATTTAAGTTATGCATTATTCCTTGGGGATCCCCACCCATTATAGACACTGCTATTGGATGTCCCAAGTGTCATGAATATTTGGAAGTGGGGTGTGTGACATACTAGGAATAATACCATTTTGTGAGTACTCACCTGTAAAATGGTTATTACGAGTATGTCACACACCCCACTTCCCCTGCCCTTTTTTGTTCTAATGGATCCTTTATATGGTAATTATTATTTTCAAACTATTTTTCAGTCATCGAATATAATTGGCTCTTCCTGGTTCTTCACTGCTTTTTAAAAAGACTGAGGAATAGTGGGAGGAACCCAGTACTTATGGACCAGGAGGGGCTCCTTTTTCCATGTCATCTCTGCAAGATCGCCCTCTACAGGCCGGGTTCCCAAGTGTCATGAATATTTGGAAGTGGGGTGTGTGACATACTCGTAATAACCATTTTACAGGTGAGTACTCACAAAATGGTATTTTTGTCCAGGTGCAGGGGATGGATCCTGATTACTGATGCCCCCTCCCCCCCTGCAAACCTCACTATTCTTACTTGTTCTTCGTTCCCCTGACAAAACCAGGTCCTACGCCGACAACCAGGCAATTGGAAAGCAGCTCACTCTTGCATAATACCCCCACCCCCGGCATCTACCTTTTCTTGCTTATAAGAGGGAGAAACTGGAATGGATATACAGATGCAACAGCTCACCATTGCTAATAAATATTCTTGCAGTTTTTTTCCCACCCTGAGCAATGGTCATCCATGGGGAAAGAGTGAAACAGAGTTGGAAAAGATTTAGAAAAATAAAACGTACAGCACTTCTTAAATCACTGCTAATGCTTTGGACAGAAATGGTTGCTTGACTACTTGAGTCATAGTGTTTGTGCGCTGCGTGAACACATACACAAACTGTAAAGTATTTATGGGCGCATGTTTGCCAGAAATTTTAATTTTTGTAATGTAATACAATATCAGCTTTCAAATTAGTTTTCTGGTACATTGTTTTTAAAGGTATCATTAGTTTAAATGTACTTCTGAAATGGAAAACATATTTCTTGCCGCTATTGTTAAAACATAGAGATAAAAGTTTTAAAATGCTGCTGTTGCAATGGCTGTTACATGGCTAACACATTACAGGCATCCATTTAGATGCATTTACTCCTCTTAGTTGTGGTGGTCTCCCCAGGCACCTTTCTCATGATGTCAGTTGTGTGTGAGCAGATAACCCATATTCTCTATATTTCTCTTCTGCTATAGAACAGCTACCTACTATTCTTGCCATAGAAAACGCCTATTCCATCTGTGCAGGATCCCCCGAGTACTGGAGATGTAAGAGGGCCAAAACAAAAAAATGGTCTGACCAGTTGCTCAATAGTGATAGGGAAAGGCTAATACCATCCAGGGCATCCGTTTTGGGGATGGGTGGCCCCTGAGTTCAGCCGCCCACCAGGGGATTCCTTAGTATCCCCGTGGGCCAATCTGAGCCCGATTGGAAGACCAAAGTAAATATAATTTCTCTTTTTCCTATTGCATGGCACGGCCTGCTTCTAGAAGTCCTTAAGTATGGGTTATTCCGCCACAAGGTGGCGCAGTGTACTGCAGAAGAGTTACCGCTCCACGTCTGCATTTAGCCCCCAGTGAGGGGGATACTAGCGGGGGGTCACAGTCTGATCTGGCACTGCGTGTGGCCAGCATTGAAAGGCAGCTTGCCAGGCCTGTTCCACGTAAGGCAAGAAGCGGCACCTGGCTCCCTTGCCATCCCTCTTTCCTGAGGAGGATGAGGGACTTGATGCTTTTGGTGGCCTTTACCCCCTAGAGGAGGGGGGACTCTTCCAGGACTCTGACTCCTCTGGGGATCAGCAGGAGGGTTACGACAGTGACCCTGGGTCTGCGTCTGGGGAGGACTCATGGTTCCCTGAGGACACTGATAGCCTGTTGGCTCACATTTTTGAAATCTTGCACATTGTCCCCCCTGAGGTGGCTAAGAGGAAGCAGGGTGAGCTCTTTCGTCCTGATAAACAGTGTCTGGGGTTCCCTGAGCAGAGCCATTTCACTAATATGGTGCTCAAGGAGTGGGAACGTCCTAGTAGATTGCCCACGGTGCCCAAGGAGTTGGATAAGAGGTACCCCTTTCCTGCCGACCTGGTCAAGCGATGGTCGTGTCCCCCTGAGGTGGACGCTCCCGTTCTAGACCTGTCCAACACCTCGGTCATGCCTTCCCCTGACACTACTACACTACGGGACAGTGAGGACCGGCGCATAGATCAGCTGGCCTGCCATGCTTTTACATTTGTGGGGGCTGGGCTGCGTCCGGTCTGCGCTGCTGCCATTACAGCTATTGCCCTTAAGAAACAGCTCAAGCATCTCCTTGATGGCGCTACGGCTAATAGCAGGGGGGAGGATTATAGGTCCCTTTTGCTTTGCTCTGCTCTGATTTTGTTGCCTTTGTCCTTCTTGCCATGGATGATGTGGTACGGCTGAGTGGTTTGGTAACGTCAGTAGGCGGCTGCCACTAAGAAGGCTCTCACTGGGCTCCCCTGAGCGTCTGGATGTTCTAGCCAAGGATGGTAGGCTGTCTCAGCGTAGGAGGCATCCTCGGCCTTTCCGGGGGCCCTCCCCTTCCCTCCCCTCCTTTCGTGCTCCCAGAGGAGGTCGTGGCTCCCTCTTTTCGGGTACCCGCAGGAATCCTTGGGGCCGTGGCAGATCACGCAGTCGTCCCGGTCTCTCATGGGGTTCCAAGCCCAAACCTTCTCCCAAGCCCCCTCAAGCATGAGGAGGCGTCCTCACCCATCCGGGTGGGGGGACGGCTTCGGCTCTTTGCTCACGTCTGGAGGCTCCGCGTCTCAGACCGGTGGATTCAGGAGGTGGTGGTCTGTGGAGTTTCAGCCTGTGTGAGAGCAGCTTGACATAAGTGCAGCAGGACAGAAGTGTGTAGTTTTAAAAACTGCAGTAGTTACATTGGATTTGGTAAGTAACTGTTTTTGTATTTGACTTATTTGAATCTTTTTATAAGTCAAAAGTGTACTGTTTTAATTTGTCTTAAATGTGATTTGGATAGTATTGCATTGGTAGTAAAAGTTTTGGTTTTGGCCTGTTGCTGTTTGCTAAGCAGGTGTTGATTAAATAGGGAAGGTTCAAATTAACATAGCAAAAGAGCTAGCAATCTCTCATTAGCTTAACTAAGAGGGGCTTGTATATAAACAGGTGAGCTGCTCTGTGGAGTTTCACTCTGTGGAGTTTCAGCCTGTGTGAGAGCAGCTTGACATAAGTGCAGCAGGACAGAAGTGTGTAGTTTTAAAAACTGCAGTGGTTTGAAAACAGTAGGGGTTGTACACAAGAAATAGTGGTGAGTACAGCATTTACTTTTTAGCCGTACCTATTCTTATTATCTAGAATGTCTGGTTTGGTGCAGTGTAACTCTTGCCTGGCAGTTGTGTTTCGTAGTACTCTGTGGAACTTGCGATGCTCTCCAATTTGTATGCAAATGAAGGGGTTGTATGACAAGATTTCAAAATTACAGTCTTTAGTTTCTACTCTTCAGTCTGAAGTTATGAAGCTATCCCAGCCAGTAAAGCAGCTTGGTATACAGCCACCACTCCCACAAAGACTTCACAAGAGAGGGGCACAGTGGAAGACTGTTGGCTCTGGAAGATTGCGCAATGTAGAACAAAAACATCAACATTTTGGACTAAGCCAATATAACCCATTTGCTGTTTTTTCTGAGCTTGATGTGGATGTATCTGCTAATGCTCAGTCTGGGCAGGATTTGGTAAGATCAAAGGAAGTGGACTTAAGTAAGGGACCATATAAAATGAGTACAAAAGGGCAGCAAGGAACAGTTACCAAGCCAACCAATAGGAAAAGGCATATTCTGGTTGGTGACTCAACAATTAGAGGTGTGGACTTTGGACAGGATAAAGATGAGCTAAAGGAAGTGAGGTGTCTCCCAGGTGCCACGGTTAATAGGGATAAGAAACGTATTATAAATATTGTGAAGTCTGCAAGCAAACATAACCGAGTGGACATTGTGCTACAACTTGGCACACATGACTTATCCCAAAAAGATTTGTTTGTTGTACAGAGGGACTTCCAAAATTTTAGTCAAGAACTTTGCAAAATAACAGGTTCCATCACCTTTTCTGAAGTGTTGCCAGTATGTAATCAGGGAAAAAAGGCACTCACCATCGCCAAGTTCAATTTGTGGTTACGTCAGTGGTGTGAAGACAAAAGCTTTGGATGTATTAGTCATGATGTTAGAAGGTGGTCGAACAATGAGTTGTTTAAGAGGGATGGCTTGCATCCTTCACAGAAAGGCACAGAAGAACTTGGAGTGGAACTCAGAGCATTTTTTGATTTAAACTAGAGGAAGGGGACAAAGATGTAACTTGTAAGGGTGATTTCTGTCCCCTACCATTTGGGATGAAGCAGGACATTGAAGCAGGAAGCCCAGTCAGTGGTAGGCTAGAGGTGGAAAAGATCAAGGACACACTAAAATACAATACCAACAACATCCACATGATGTGTACCAATGCTCGCAGCTTGGGCAACAAGCTCTGTGAATTAATGGCTATCATATCCAGAGATGAATTGGATCTTGTTGCAATAACCGAGACTTGGTTCAAGGATCACAATGACTGGGAGATAGCCATACCCGGTTACACATTGTACAGATTGGATTGAAAGGGTGGTGGAGTAGCCATTTATGTCAAGACTACACTTCAATCAACAATAATTCAGCATACACATAATGAACTAGAAACTCTCTGGGTTACCATGCAGACTAAGGAGGGAGCTGTGGTCAGAATTTGTGTGATATATAGGCCCCCCTGGACAATCTGAGGATCTAGATAACCTGTTAATAGATGAAATCAGTGGAATGGCAGAGAAGGGGGACATTGTAATTACAGGTGACTTCAGCATGCCTGATGTGGACTGGAATATCCCAAGTGCATCGACATGCAAGAGCAGGACTATATTAGAGGCACTTAATGGAGTGTCTCTAAAACAACTTGTGACATTGCCAACTAGAGGAGATAACATTCTGGACTTAGTCTGACCAATGGGGATCTGGTGTCCGAGGTCAGGGTTGAAGAAAATCTGGGTTCCAGTGACCATCAATGCTTATGGTTCAGAATAAAAACAGACATTGTGCAATCACACACCAGAACCAAAGTGCTAGACTTTAGGAAGACAAACTTCAAGGAAATGGCGGAGTATGTAGAAAGAAAATTAGGTGAGTGGAACAGAGTAGCAGAAGTGAGTGCCCAGTGGTCACTATTAAAAATGGCCATCTTAAAGGCAACTAAGCAATATGTGAAACAAACTAGCAAGAATAAAAGGAAGAAGAAACCATTATGGTTTACTAGGGAAGTCAGCACTATCATAAAAGATAAGAAGTCTGCCTATAAGAAGTATAAAGTAAGTGGAAGTGTACTAGTATAGCTACTATTGTTCGGTATTTTCAGATAGTAGCAGGCATGGCCATAGCACAGCATCCCGCTGGGAGGGCACAGCTCCGGAGTTTCTGGAGGCTGATGTCCTATCCGAGCTGGCACATCTAAAGGTAAGTAAGGCGATGGGTCCAGATGGAATCCACCCCAGAGTTCTAAGGGAACTTAGGTTTGTGATTGCAGCCCCACTGACTGATTTACTTAACCATTCCCTTTCAACTGGTGAGGTTCCAGATGATTAGAGAATGGCCAATGTCGTACCAATCCATAAAAAGGGGAGTAGAGAAGAAGCCAGTAATTACAGGCCAGTTAGTTTAACATCTATAGTGGTCAAATTAATGGAAACACTCTTAAAAAAACAGATAACTTCCCATCTAAAAATTAATGACCTATTGGACCCAAAACAGCACGGCTTTACTGAGGGCAGATCATGTCAGACCAATCTTATTGATTTCTTTGACAATGTCACTAAAGTGTTAGATGAAGGTGGTGCTGTGGATATCGCCTATCTGGATTTTAGCAAAGCCTTTGACACTGTACCACATAAGGAGCTCATAGATAAGTTATTGAAGGTAGGACTCAATCCCTGGATAGTTCAGTGGATTTCCAGTTGGCTGAGGGATCGGTATCAGAACGTTGTTGTAAATGGTGTGCAATCTGAACAAAGGCGAGTTACAAGTGGTGTGCCACAAGGCTCTGTCCTGGGCCCCATTCTTTTTAATATATTTGTAAGTGACATAGGAGAAGGCTTGGTAGGAAAAGTTTGTCTGTTTGCTGATGATACAAAGGTTAGTAATAGGGTGGATATTCCTGGAGGTGTCTGCAACATGGAAAATGATTTAGCTTTACTGGATAGATGGTCAAAACTGTGGAAAGTAGAGTTTAATGTCTCTAAATGTAAAATCATGCACTTGGGTAGAAGGAATCCCTGATCTGGGTACCGTATGGGCAGCACTGCGTTAGCCAGGACCTCGGAGGAAAGAGATTTAGGGGCACTGATTACTGATAGCTGCAAGATGAGTGGACAGTGTAGCCAGGCAGTGGAAAAAGCAAGCAGGATGCTCGGCTGCATAGCTCGAGGCATCACCAGTAGGAAGAGGGAGATTGTGATGCCGCTGTATAGAGCCCTGGTAAGGCCACAGCTAGAATACTGTGTGCAGTTCTGGAGACCTTACCTGCAAAAAGACATTATTCAAATAGAACGTGTCCAAAGGCGGGCAACGAAAATGGTGGAAGGACTTAAACTTAAAACTTATCAGGAGAGACTTAAAGAACTTAATTTGTACAGTCTGGAGGAAAGAAGGGAGAGGGGGGGGCATGATTGAGACCTTTAAATATGTGAAAGGATTGAATAAGGTTCAGGAGGGAAGTGTTTTTAAGAAGAAGCTTAATGATAGAAAAAGG
The DNA here is from genome assembly GCA_027917425.1 of Gastrophryne carolinensis. Classification (NCBI taxonomy): domain Eukaryota; kingdom Metazoa; phylum Chordata; class Amphibia; order Anura; family Microhylidae; genus Gastrophryne; species Gastrophryne carolinensis. The sequence goes on from CM051239.1 coordinate 385,889,127, forward strand.
GGGCACAACCTGAAGCTAGTCGGGAAGATCAGGAGCAATGTTAGAAAATATTATTTTACAGAAAGAGTAGTAGATGCTTGGAGAAAACTTCCAGCAGAGGTAGTTGAAAAATCAACAGTCACTGAATTTAAACATGCCTGGGATAAGCACACATCTATCCTAAGATAAAGAGTACATACAGTATACACATAAGGGCAGACTAGATGGACCGTATGGTCTCCTTCTGCCGTCAACCTTCTATGTTTCTAAGATAAAGTTTGCAGCCTGGCCGCCCCCAAGATTCATCAGATCCCGGATGTCTAAAAACCCTCTGTCAGCTCAGGGTTTGCGCCTTGCGGTTCAACGTCCTGAGTCAGGAGTCATTTGCCTGGAGCCTTCCCAGGAACGGTGTCGAGGTTTCTCCTCCAATCTGTTCACGGTCCCCAAAAAAGACAGGTCCCTGAGGCCCATCCTGGACTTGAGGGGTCTCAACAAGTTTGTCAGGTTCAAGAACTTTCGCATGGAGACTCTACGCTCGGCTGTCAGTACCCTGCGCCTGGGCGACTTCATGACATCCGTGGACATCAAGGATGCCTACCTTCACGTGCCAATCTTTCCAGGTCATCAGAGATTTCTCAGGTTCGCTCTAGAGGATCAGCATTACCAGTTTGTGGCTTTACCGTTTGGTATCACCTTGGCGCCTCGGGTGTTCACCAAGGTGCTGGCGGGCGTGATGGCTCTGCTGCGGAATCAGGGTATTCGCATCCTCCCTTACCTGGACGACATTCTGATTGCGGCTCAGTCTCTTCATCAGGCCGAGAAGGATACTCTGGTGGTGACCTCCACTCTCGAGTCCTTCGGCTGGGTGATCAACTATCCCATGTCTTCTGGGCATGACTCTGGATACTTCTCAGGTCAAGGTATTCTGGCCTCAGCAGAAAGTGGAGGGCCTTCAGAAGCAGGCACAGACTCTGCTCTTGTGTCCCCATCCGGCAAGGGATGCAGTTGGTGGGTCTGATGGTGTCTTGCTTTGAAGCGGTCCCCTTTGCTCAGTTTCACATGAGACCTCTTCAGTTGTACCTCTTGTCAGTTTGGGATCAGGACCCTGTGTCCCTGGATCAGGAATTTGTTTTGTCCCCCCTGGCCAGACAGTCCCTCTCATGGTGGCCGGACTCAGGGAACCTTCTAGTGGGCAGGACCTTTCTGCCCCCGTGCTGGGAGACTGTCACCACGGATGTCAGTCTGACCGTTTGGGGGCTTTTGGAAGTCTCTGAAGTTCCAGGGTCGGTGGGGCCCCCAGGAGGCCCATGCTTCCATCTATGTCCTGGAACTGAGGGCGATCAGGTTGGTTCTTTCTCAGCTGACCACACACCTTCGGGGTTGGACTGTTCAGATCCGCTCGGACAACCAGACGGCGGTTGCCTACATTAATCATCAGGGAGGGACTCGGAGCCAGCGAGCCCTCAAGGAAGTTTCCCTGATACTGTCTTGGACAGAAGAGAATGTCCCTTGCATTTCGGCGGTTTACATTCCGGTGGTGGAGAACCAGGAGGCAGACTCCCTGAGCAGGGGGATGTCTCGGCTGGGGGAATGGTCCCTCAGCAACAAGGTATTTCACTCCCTGGGTCTCCGCTGGGGTCAGCCGGATGTGGACCTGTTTGCGTCCTGCCACAATCACAAGCTTCCCAGGTTTGTCTCCCTGTCTCAGGATCCTCTGGCCTTCGCCACGGATGCGCTAGCAATGCCTTGGACGGAGTTTCGGCTCCTCTATGTGTTCCCTCCCTTTCCTCTGCTGGGCAGGGTGCTGCGCAAGATAGCCCAGGAAGGGTTACCAGCTATTCTGGTGGCCCCCTGTTGGCCATGGAGGGTGTGGTTCGCAGACGTCGTGCAGTTAGCAGTAGATTAGTATGTCTTACCCAAGGATCCAGATCTGCTCACTCGCTTGGCTGCTGAAACCTCCATCTTGATGGATAAGGGCTTGCCGGCTTCTGTTGTTGATACCATGATTAGGGTTAGGAAGAAGTCCTCGTCCTTTTCCTACTACAGGATATGGCATGCTTACATTGCCTGGTGTGAGTCGAAGTCTCTTCCTTGTCGGGGGTTTTCTATCCCCAGGATTCTGGAATTTTTGCAACATGGTTTGGATTCGGGCCTTCAAGACCTTTTTTCAGGGATTTACTCATGTGCGTCCGCCACGTAAGCCTATGCTACTGGTTTGGGACCTGAATCTGGTGTTGTCTGCTCTGCAGGGTCCTCCCTTTGAGCCTATCCGTGAGGCTGCTTTGCTCATTCTGACTCTTAAGGTGGCCTTTTTGGTGGCCATTACTTCGGTGAGGCGAGTTTCTGAGCTGGCGGCGCTTTCCATCAAACCTCCTTATTTTGAGCGACATCAGGTGGTGTTTCGACTTAAGCTGAATTTCTTCCCTAAGGTTGTGTCTGCTTATTATCTCAATCAGGACATTGTTTTGCCTTCTTTGTGTCCTAACCCTGCTAATTCCAAGGAGCGGACCTTTCGCTCTTTGGATGTTGTCAGGGCCCTGAAGTTTTATTTGGTTGCTACTGAGTCTTTCAGGAAATCTGACGCTCTTTTTGTTCTTCCTGCTGGACCTAGGAAGGGTTTGCCTCCGGCTAAGTCCACTATCAGCAAGTGGATCCATCAGGCGGTGGAGCAGGCCTATTCTGCCAGGGGGAAGGTTCCTCCTTTTTAGGGTTACTGCTCATTCCACTCGTGCTATTGGTGCGTCTTGGGCTTTTCAGCACCAAGCTTCTGTTGAACAAGTTTGTAAGGCCGCAACTTGGTCTTCTGTTGATAATTTTTTACAAGGTTGATGTTAAGGCCTCAGCTGATGCTGCTTTTGGCCACAAGGTACTTCAGGCGGTAGTGGTTTGAACTGCCTGTTGTTACTCTTTGGGGATCCCACCCTACCTTACCGGGAGGAGCCACAACTCTTCTGCAGTACACTGCGCCACCTTGTGGCGGAAAAACCCATACGTAAGGACTTCTGGAAGCAGGCCATGCATAGTAAAAGCAATTCTACAGGTGAGTACTCACAGAATTGTATTTTTGTTGCTAATGTATTCCTCTGCTGCCCACCTTTCCTCCTATCTTTAGTTAAACCAGACCTTCAGCATGATTTAATGAAAAGCCCAAATCCTCAAAAGAAACTATTCCCCAGTGTCTAAAATTAATATATTTTAGGTTTTTAGTCACTTATTATTCTTTCCCCACCGGGCTGAAAATCTGTTCAGGACTCTAGGATACGGGAGCCGCCATCTTGACTCAGAAGCATCACATACTGAGGAGAGGAAAGCGGGATGAAGTGCAGGGGGTGGGGTTATAGCTGTGCTTTGCACAGACAGAGCAGCATTGGGGTCAGGAAAAGGACAGCAATCCCAGAATGCAGAGTGACACAGTCAGAAGACACTTCCTGTTTGCAGGCTGCCTGATGCTCCATGAGCCGCCATCTTGGATGTTTAAAGGCTTATAACGTGCAGTAGATGCAGGTAGGATGATATTTAATGTGAGCAATCTGTATGTAAACATATAAGATATGCTCTTATTCAGAGTGGAGGTCCGCTTTAATCACAGGTTGTTTAGAAAGGGCGGGGAGCCTACGTTTCTTTATTTCATTTTTGTAGCAAGTACCACTTTCATTTTCTGACCAGTCAAATCTGAAAATCAATTGCCTGACAGCTTACCCGAGTTCAAGTGTCAGTCTCATGCTGTCTCTTTGTTCTGGTCACCGAAAGAAAGGGCATTTCTTCTACCTTTTTCTTTGCATCCAGCGCCTCCCCCTCTAGGATCTGGACCACAAATCGAAGCCTAAAACTCGTGTCAAGTTGAGACTCCCTCTCTTTATGATAGGCTGGAATGTAGCCCTCCACACTGTCGCTCAAGCCCAACTCTCTCAATTGCAATGCACTACATGTTCTTACATCACTCAGCCCTTTTTGGACTACTTAGGCAACATAGTTTTGTTTTCAAAAAGGAAACATGATGCTGGTTGTTGTGTAGGATGTCAATCACCTTAAAAATGTGTAGTAGTATGTGTAGCCCTGGTTGAGAAACACTGACCTATGCCATTTTCAGTCACAATTGTACAAAGACCCATATGTATTTGGGTAAGCTGCATAACATTTAAAAAATACATGCCATATTTTTCGCCCTATAAGATGTATTTGTTCATAAGACTCACCTAGGATTTGAAGAAGGGAAACAAGAAAAAAAATTTGGGACCAAACAGGCAAGGTACAGAATCCCCCACTTACAGGCAGAGTGTCATTCCCTCCCCCATTCCCCATAGGCAGAGTGTCATTTCCTCCCCCATTCCCCATAGGCAGAGTGTCATCCCCTCCCTCCCATTCCCCATAGGCAGTGTGGCATTCCCCCCATTCCCCATAGGCAGTGTGGAATTCCCCCCATTACCATAGGCAGTGTGGCATTCCCCCCATTCTCATAGGCAGTGTGGCATTCCCCCCTCCCATTTCCCATAGGCAATGGGGCACCCCCCATTCCCATAGGCAGTGTGGCATTCCCCCTCCCATTCCCATAGACAGTGTGGCATTCCCCCTCCCATTCCCATAGGCAGTGGGGCATTCACCCTCCCATTCCCATAGGCAGTGTGGCATTCTCCCTCCCATTCCCATAGGCAGTGTGGCATTCTCCCTCCCATTCCCATAGGCAGTGTGGCACCCCCCATTCCCATAGGCAGTGTGGCATTCCCCCCATTCCCATAGTCAGTGTGGCATTCTTATAGGGCGATACATACGGTATTTAGTTGTCTAAAACAATGATCATCACTCAAGAGGGTAATTTCTTTTCTCCATCGGGCTTTCAACCCAGGTTATGGGGTTATGATGGAGCTGTATGCTTTGGGGTGGGGTATTTTGGCTCAGATTGAACAGTATATTGAGTCCTTACCTCTGCTCAGCAGATTACGAGGCATATGCTTCACTTAGTGCTGACAGTGCTGCTTGGCACTGTGTATTTTCTTTTCCTAACCAATGCCAACATAGCCTAATCCTAAAACATTTTTTTTTCCTCCCAGCCCAGTGATGTTTTCCTATAACGTCATTGATTTATTTCTATATCTATTACAGGTTATGTGCAGAGCTTAATCCGTCGTGTTGTCAACAATGTTAATATTGTTGTGAACAATTTAATCTTAAAATATGTCGAGGACGATATTGTTTTGTCCGTGAACATCACCTGCGCAGAATGTTACACGGTGGATGAGTTCTGGGACCGAGCTTTTATGGATATATCCGGTAAGAGAACATTGCTGAAATTATGTTTTTTATTCTAAGTGTGCCATACACTCCACTTCGATCTTCATGATATTTGGGTAATCTCCAGTAGAGGGCGAACTTCTGCAGAGATGAATATGCAGAAAAAAAAAAGCCCCTCCCGTTCTATATATACCTGGGACCTCCCACCAATTCCCCAGTTCCTTCTCTGCAGGGAAGGCGACAATACAGAAGATGAATACTTATTTACTTACAGGTAAGCCTGGCTCGCGCCCGGCCGTCTATTGTCCCTATTACTGCCAGGACCCTTTCTAAATTGCCCCTGTTTGAGCCTCCCAGCTTAGGCTGCGGGTCCTGGTAAAGGTAGGCAGCACCATAAGGGTGCTGAAGGAGCACTGCTCTACCGTGAGACCTCACCATGGGGTAGCCGGTTATCCAGGTTTTTTGGTGATCCTGGTGTGGGATGCCCCATCCCTCTAGGCTTATTGCCGGATTCTGGCAGGATTCCCCCCCCCCCTTCTGGGTCCCATATTCCCCTCCGGGGGGGGGGGTTTCCTGGCCTGGTCGTGTTCGTTTTTCCTTCTCCCACATATCCCCCTGTGTGTGCGGTGTGTGATTCACTGTGCGTGTGTGTGGGACAGTGAGTGTTTTCACTTTTGGGCATGGCAGGTGGTGTTACCAGCCTGGGGGAGCTTCTTCCCCTCAGGCTGTGGTCGGGAAGGGGGCGGGGCCGGGCTCTCGGCTCGGCCACGGTACCTTCTTTGGCGCGATTCTGTGTCTCGTTTCTAGGGGATCCGCGTTGCTGGGAGGGGGGCGTGGCCTGGCGAGCGCGCGTTCTGCGCTGGCCCGCCCTCCCCCTTCTCTCCCTCTTCCTGCCTGAGGCATTTCTCGGGGGCCATTTTGACCTGCGCTCCGAGTGGTAAGGGCCGGATGGCCACTTCCTTAGCTTGTATGGGGGCCCCTAGCGGGGGGCTCTCACTGATTGCGGGCATGTTTTGTGTGTGTTTGTTTGTGGTAGGTTACGCATATCTGGCTGGAATAAAGAATATATATATATATATATATATATATATATATATATATACATACACATATTTATATACACATACAATTAAGCATGTGTTTTTGCCTTATATATGTAGGATTGCACTGATGTTGCCTGTTTTGTGTGTCACAGATCACATTGTATATGTGCATATTAAGGGGTTCCTCCTGGTCCTGGGGTCCCTAGTGCAAATTTGTCCACCTCAAATCCTCCCACCGGGACTTTTAAGGGGCATCCCGGGTTGCTTAGGCGTAAATTCCTGCGGTCTTGCGACTGACCACAAAAAATTCACCATATGGAGGCTCCGCAGGATACTGGGCTTGGACTCGCTCTGGGACAATCCGGGCCATGTGTGGGGTGTGGGGTATCCCTTACGGGGGAGAATGTGATGATCTGTATACCATGCGCACAAAAGACCATAACGCGGCAGTCTGGTGCCCAGCCTTCTGGGTCGGCTCCTCCCGCTTTATCACCTTCCCCTCCCCACCTTATCCGTACCCCGAGTGACATTGGTGCCAGCGGGGAGTTGCTCTCTGATGTTTGTGCTAGGTTGGCCAGCATCGAGAAAATTATTGCTAGCATGGTGGGCAAGAAGGCCCAGGCTAAAAAGAGACATTTGTCGTCGGCCCAGCCCTTGTGGGATGTTGACGACGATTCCGCTGATTTGTCAGATTATTCCCCGTTAGAGGAGGGGGTATTGTATCAGGAAACAGAGGCTGACTATGTTCAGTCTGGCAATGCCGATGTCGGGCAGGCGCTGGGGGATGCCGTAGATAGGGCCACTGTTTTGTCACATTTATTAGAGGTGTTGGATATTGAACCGCCTGAGGCGCCCCCTCTCAAGAAGAAGAATTTTTTGGGGCCTGCAAGCCCTGTCTGGAATTCCCTACAGAGGGTCACTTTGATGCGCTGATCCTTAGAGAATGGGAGAGGCCCAGTTGGCTTCCTGGTGTTCCTCAGGGATGGGATAAGAAGTATCCTTTTCCGGTGGAGGCGGTTAAGCGCTGGTCTTCTCCTCCCGAGGTCGATGCGCCAGTTTTAGGTTTGACTAACTCTTCTGTGCTGAACACCCCTGACGCCACTTCCCTTAAGGATGGCGAGGATAAGCGCCTTGATCAGATGGCGTGCCACGCATTTGCCAACGTGGGCTCGACCCTGCGGCCTGTTTGTGCAACTGCCCTGGTGTCGTTTGCTACCAGGTCTCTTATCAGGGACTGGCTGAATAACGCTCCGTTTGATCCAGCTGGTGCTGAGTTCGCTATCCTTAAGAGATGCAAATTGTTCATGGATTTTGTCATGGCTGCAATGGAGGATTCTATTGTTGTGTGTAGTAGGACTTCAGCCTTACTGGTGGCTATGCGCAGATTGGTCTGGACAGTGGACGTTGGGGCCAAGAAGTCGCTCACAGCCCTTCCCTTCTTGGGATCGCGGCTGTTTGGAGATAAATTGGATGCTGTTGCTAAAGGAGGTAAGTTTCCTCAGCGGAGGAAGCAGCGCCGCCCCTTTCAGGGGGCGGGCTCGTTCACTCCGTCCTTTCGAGGGGCCAGAGCGGCTAGGGGTTTGGCCTTCTCGGGTGTCAGGGGCTCGTCCTGGAACAGAGGCAGAGGTCGGGCACGTCCCGCGGCTGCCTGGGGTTCCAAGCCCAAGCCTGCTGTTAAACCGGCTCAGCAATGAAGGGGCGCCCTCACCCGCATGGGTAGGGGGACGGCTGCGGCTCTTCTTCCAGGTCTGGGCCTGGGAGGTCACAGACAATTGGATCTTGGAAGTGGTCTCCTCCTGGTACAAACTGGAGTTCGAGTACTGGCCACCCCCAAGATTCTTAAGGTCTCGGGTGCCCTCGGACCCTCAGGCTGCACAGGGGCTCCTGTTAGCAGTAAAAAACCTTCTGGACATGGGGGTTATATGCCCGGTGCCTTTGTCGGAAAGAGGCAGGGGTTACTACTCCAACCTTTTCACGGTTCCCAAAAAGGAGGGTTCGGTGAGACCCATTCTAGATCTCAAGGTTCTCAACAGGTTTATCAGAGCCAAAAAGTTCCGCATGGAGACTCTGCGTTCGGCTATCAATTCCCTTCGCCAAGGGGATTTTATGACATCCATAGACATCAAGGATGCGTATCTGCATGTTCCGATTTTTCAGGCACATCAGAGATTCCTCCGGTTTGCGGTGGAGGATCAACATTATCAGTTTGTAGCTCTTCCCTTCGGCCTGACCTCGGCGCCGAGGGTCTTCACCAAGGTCTTGCCGGGGATAATGGCTCTGCTCAGAGCGCAGGGCATTCGCATTGTGCCTTATCTGGACGATCTGTTGATCTCGGCTTCTTCCCTCCGTCAGGTGGAGCTGGACACCCACCAGGTGGTGTCGACCCTGGAGAGGTTTGGGTGGGATGCTCAACCGCACCAAGTCTTCTCTCTCCCCGTGTCGCGTGATTTCATTTCTGGGCATGAATCTGGATACCATTCGGGCCAGAGTGTTTCTGCCCCAGACCAAGGTGCAGGGGATTCAGGGTCTCATCCGCCTTTTTCTGGCCAATCCTTGTCCCTCTATCCGACAGGGGATGAAATTGGTGGGCTTGATGGTATCTTCCTTCGAGGCGGTACCGTTTGCACAGTTTCACATGAGGTCTCTTCAACTTCACCTATTGACTCATTGGGACAGGTGTCCGCAGTCATTGGATCAACCTTTCAGGATGTCTCCCAGGGTTCGGCAGTCCCTTCGGTGGTGGCTGGACTCGAGCAATCTGGTGAAGGGCAGATCCTTTCTGGTCCCTTGTTGGGAGACGGTTACCACGGATGCCAGCCTGTCGGGCTGGGGAGGTTATTGGAAGAGTCATCAGTTCAGCGGGGTGTGGGGTCCTCAGGAGGCTCACACCCCCATCAATGTCTTGGAGCTCAGAGCCATCCGACTGGTTCTGGCTCGACTGACCTCACATTTACAGGGTCTACCGGTTCATGTTCGTTCAGACAACCAAGGAGGGACTCGCAGCAGGAGTGCCCTCAGGGAAGTCTCTCTGATCCTGCACTGGGCGGAGAGCAATGTTCCTTTCATTTCAGCAGTCTACATTCTGGGAGTGGAGAACACGGAGGCGGATTCCCCGAGCAGGGTATCCTCTCGCCAAGGAGAGTGGTCTCTCAACCCCAAGGTTTTTCTGGATCTTTGCCTCAAGTGGTGGACTCCGGAGGTGGATCTCTTTGCCTCGAGGCACAATCACAAACTTCCGGCCTTTGTGTCTCTTTCTCAGGATCCTCTGTCTCTGGCAGTGGATGCCTTGTCACTGGATTGGGAGGAGCTGGGTTTTCTGTACCTGTTTCCACCCGTCTCCGTGCTGGGCAAGGTAGTTCGCAAACTGGTTCTAGAAGGGGCACCAGCGATTCTGGTGGCTCCAAGGTGGCCAAGAAGGGTTATGGTACGCAGACGTCGTAAGGATGGCCGTAGATCAGTACCGGCTTCCCTTGTTGCCGGATCTGTTATCTCAGGGTCATCTACTTTACCCCAATTTACAAACGCTGGCTTTGACGGCTTGGCTGAAAGAAGAAGGTTTGTCTGAGGCTGTTGTTCAGACCCTGATTAGGGCTAGGAAGCGGTCCTCTTCTGGCATTTACTATAGGACTTGGAGGTCCTATATTGATTGGTGTGAGGCTAGGGGCTTGCCTTGCAGGGTTTTTTCGATACCCAGGATTTTGGAGTTTCTTCAGCATAATCCGGATCTTGGGTTCCAGCTTAGTACTTTGAAAGGACAGGTTTCTGCTCTGTCGGTTTTCTTCCAGAGGTCTTTTGCCGTACACCCGCTGGTTAAGACCTTTTTCCAAGGGGTCGCGCATGTGCAGCCCCCTCGGAAGGCTGTAGTTCCTGTTTGGGATTTGAATTTGGTTCTTTCGGTTCTGCAGGGTCCTCCTTTTGAGCCATTACAGGATATTGCTCTTTCGGTTCTCACTCAGAAGGTTGCTTTCTTGGTGGCTATTACCTCTGTTCGGCGTGTCTCTGAGTAGGCGGCCCTGTCGATTTAGGCCCCTTACTTTGAGAGACACCAGGATAAGGTGGTTTTTCATTTTAAGACGGATTTCCTTCCTAAGGTGGTGTCTGCTTTCCACCTCAATCAGGATATTGTTCTCCCTTCCTTGTGTCCTAAGCCTAACAATGACAAGGAGAGGGTTCTGCACAATTTGGATGTTGTTCGCTGTGTAAAGTACTATTTGGTGACTACTTCTTCCTTACGCAAGACGGACGCCTTTTTGGTGGTGCCCTGCGGGCCCAGGAAAGGTTTGGCGCCTGCTAAGTCTACGATTAGCAAATGGATTCGTCAGGCCATTGTTGGGGCCTATTCTGCTAAGGGGAGGACTCCTCCTTTTAGGGTCACTGCGCACTCTACTCGTGCGGTTGGTGCGTCCTGGGCCTTTCAGCACCAGGCCTCTGTTGAACAAGTTTGTAAGGCTGCTACTTGGTCTTCCGTTCATACTTTTATATGTAAGTTTTACAAGGTTGATGTGCGGGCTTCAGCAGATGCTGTTTTTGGCCGCACGGTTCTCCAAGCTGCAGTGGTTTGAGTTGGTACATTCTTTACTGTTTCTGGTTCCCACCCATGACGGACACTGCTATTGGATGTCCCAAATGTCATTAAGATCGAAGTGGAGTGTATGGCACACTTAGAATAATACCATTTTGTGAGTACTCACCTTTAAAATGGGTATTATGAGTGTGCCATACACTCCACTTCGCCCCAGGTTATAATTGGTTCTTCCTGGTTCCCTTACTGCTTTTTTACACTGGGAAATTGGTGGGAGTTCCCAGGTATATATGGACCGGGAGGGGCTTTCTTTTTTTTTGCATATTTATCTCTGCAGAAGTTCGCCCTCTACTGGAGATTACCCAAATGTCATGAAGATCGAAGTGGAGTGTATGGCACACTCAATACCCGTTTTAAAGGTGAGTACTCACAAAATGGTATTTTTCTATGTGGAAAGTGAGAAGGGTAGATAGAACTGGTGGCTAGAGGGAGTGAAGCTTGGGAAGGATTGGAGATTACTAGGAAAGAGATATATAACTTTCAGGGTAGCTAGAAAATGGGTGTGCGTCTGTTTTAAAGCAATTGGTCAAAATTTTAAATTATTGATTTTAAAGACTCTTTAACCCTCACTGAGTGGTCATCTTGATTTGCAATACCCATCTGGGCCCATATACCCATTCTAATTCTGGAACAGCCAAAAATTGTCACCCTTTTAGCATTCCATATGTAATGGTGGCTGATGAATGCTTGCTCCTCGCTCCCTGAAAACCACTCTGGCTGCCACTAGTCACATGGGACCTATGGGCGGTGCAGTGTGGACACATAAAACCCTACTAACACCTTTACAACAAAAGTGTTCTTATGCACTCCTCTCCAGTACAATTCTGATTGCTGCACATAGAAAAATTTAAATTAATAAAAAAACAAAAAAAACAAAATGGCATCTCCTGGAGCTGCAGGCCACCTGCAAATGGGAAGTGCTTATGGGTTTCCTGTCACTGTGCATTGCCGGTTATGTCAGTTGAATCCAGGCAGCAGCGCGGCTCCAAAATGTCCACTACCAGGCGACAATCTGTGAGGTGGCATTAGAGCTTTGAGTGGGTGCAAGACAATGATTCAGTATCATGCATACAGATGGGACAAATAAGTTTAGGGGGGTTTCTTTTCCAACTGTGCCAGGCTGTTGGTCCGGTTTAGGTTTTCTGGTCAATATCACAATTTGGAATGCTGAAGGTGGAGGATGCAGCCGCTCTTGAGGGGCCCATGCAGGAGTTTAGTCTGAAGGTCCACGTTAATGTGGGAATGGCACAAAGGGTCTTCAATACTGAAGAGCGTGTAGGATGGCATGAACCTTGGTGGAAAGTCCCTCAAGTTAAAGCCAATAGGCAGTTACCTGCCACCTAATACCACACAGCTCACTTGTTTTCCGGCAGCTGTGGTATGAGAAGCTGATTTTATTTGAGCTCTGAGGGAATGTCCATGAAAGGTTTGGATGATGCTATTGTGACCCGTGGATTCTAATCATGACATTTTTTGCATTGCATTTTGCAATATTTGAAGGTCTATCCAAATATAATTCAGTTGTTTAGCAACTTGAAGATTTTGACTTTTGTTTTTCTGTAACTGCTCTGTTTCTTTTGCAGTGACCTTTATCTCATATATATGGATGTACTGAGCTTGATATGTTTTGTGTCTTCTAGCTACTGATTTGGTCCTTAGGAAAGTTATTAATTTTTCTGACTGCACAGTTTGTCTCGACAAGAGAAATGCCAGTGGCAAGATAGAGTTTTACCAGGACCCCCTTCTGTATAAATGTTCTTTCCGAACCCGTTTGCACTTTACTTACGACAGCCTTAATTCTAAATTGCCTGCTGTGATCAAGGTAATTTTTACAAAAACATATATGTAACTATTGGTGATGTGATCAAAGTAATTTTTACAAAAACGTATATGCAAACTATATGCAATGCTATTTTTTAATGAAAAAAAAAAGATGAAAACATGCAAATGCTCCACTCTTGCTTCCCTCACTCCCCATGCACCTGTTTTTGTGGTCGTTAGTGGCTCATTGCACTCTTGGTATGTTCTGTGGGTGCCTAACTAGAACCCTTCCAGTAGTGGTATATAAAAAAGGGCCGGAATTATCTAGTATGTTGCAGTCAAGCAGGAACATGGACCATGCATGATCAGGACCGTGTGTGGTCTCACCCCGCCTCTTGTACTAAGCGCATGGGGATGCAACCCGATTTCCGGTGTCCCTTCTCCTCCAGGTGGGGTGCCACCACTTTTTAAAGGTTGGTGTATCCCAACCGCAGGTTATGGTGGCCCTGCAAGTTGGACCTTGGCACCCCTGCTATATATCTCTTCCTTTCTCTATTCCTTTTAATCTACTGGTGTATGTATGTCACATTTTAATGTAGTAATGTTTATTCCTTTCCTGAAGGCAAATATAACTGTTTATTGTTTATAATTCAAATAAAACGGGATAAATTGCCTTTTCTGTTCTAGATTCACACAATGGTTGACAGCCTGAAACTGTCACTCACTGACCAGCAGCTCCCAATGTTCATCCGTATAATGCAGCTGGGCATTGCTCTGTATTATGGGGAAATCGGAAACTCAAAGGAAGACTCTGAGGAATCACCCTTTCCTGTTAAGGACACGGTCATTGGCATGCCGGGTAAGTTGTTCCATTATTAACATCGGGTTGGAAATAATAGAGGTTTGCTGGTAGCATGCTTTAGTAAACTAGCAAATGGTTACAAGATGGAAGCCAGCGATTATCTACCGGTATCAGAGCTTTTCCTGCATTTGTGATGTGAATGATTACAGGCGCAGTTCATCTTTGATCAGCATCTCAGCCCTATAAAACTAAGGTTCAAAATGAGGGATGCGCCATGGACATCTGGTTATAACAGCTTGCAGATACTGCAGCTGCCCAGCTCGACCATCCCAATTACTGCTGATTACTGATTGGTGACACGGATGAAAATTAAAAGGATTTAGAGGTTTGCTGATGCGTTATGCTGGGTTAGAGAAAGCACCTTTCTAGATGGAAAATCAAAAAGATACAGGGAATATGACTATATGATGAGTATATGTTTATCTCCATTAACAGTTTTGCAGTTTTTTAGTATTAGGTGGAAGGGTCTTCCACACTAGTTTAGCACTCGCATGTGGGACTCTCCCCTTCAACCTTGTTACCTTCCTCCATGCACTCTATTGCTTTCAAGCATTGGACCATTTGTACTCCCCATGTGCATACTTATCCGTCACTTGTGTTTTCGTTCAAAGCAATTACAGCCCAGCCCACATACCTGCTCTACTCTTATTTATGGTGCACGGCTTCAGGCACCTCCTGTCTTAGTTATAGCCATTACATCCATTTCAAGGCATGACCCCTTACTCATGCTTTCTCTGTGCCTTTTGTGCTCCTAACACACCATTAGCAGGTTGAACTATGTCAGTCTGGCGCGCTTAGGCTGTGTGGAAAGCCTCTCTGTGTCATTGCACCGCTGGCTGCCACTGGGGGATCTGGCCAGAGGCTCTCTCAATACAGCAAGGACATCTTTCCTTCTGCCACACCATAAGTAATAGAGAGGCTAAGTGTGTGCTGTCTCTTTCAGGCATCTCCTTGAGGACAAACGGTCACCCTTAGAACTAAATGCATCCTAGATATTTTGACCCTGTTCATACCGCGCTGCCCACATTCAGTTCTGTGGATGCATTTCTTTTGAGCACAGAGTTCCTTACCACTGAAGTACATGCTGTTTAACCCACATTCCATTCTGGATGTACGATCTAGTGCTGCTCTTGGGCCTTACACTGCTTGTACAATCTAGTACTATGCTGTCCATTACCCACCTTACAATGTGGTTTAAAAATGAATGCTGCCCATTTGGAAAAATGTTGAAACCTGCTAAAGCATCTACAGTGCGGTGCAGTAAAGGGAGGAGAGGTACATGGTACAGGCTTCAAGTGAGGTCCTTGCTGCCTTATTTCCATTGCTTGGAGTGTGCGCACAGCTGGTGGGAAGTGGCTGCGGGGATGTCTGCCTCTCGCCCTCCATTCAGCTTTATATGCCGCTCATTAATCTGCATGGCATAGAGGGCTGATTGGAGGAGAGAAGTAAGCAGATGAAGCATTGCTGAGGGGTTTCACACAACAAAACCCAGGAGAGTATAAATTGCAGGTTTTGTTACTTCTTAAAGAAGACCTATAGACAAAATTGATCTTGGGTCCCTTTTACAATTGCCCTTGGGACATTCGGCTTTGGGTGTTTCTACAGTCAAAGATCCTTAATAAGTCAAAATTGTGCATAGAGCTCTCTGTGATGGGGGACAGAAAATGACTGTGCACTCCACTGAAGAGCATGTTTGCCATTGGAGGCGCTGCAGATGCCGCATGTGTGTAGCTACTTCCCCTCTCCCATTGGTTGAAGCTCTCCTAGGAAATGGTGCGTATCTCTCTAATGCAGTGGGCTGGAGTGGTGATTGTAATGTATAGATCTGCTTTAAACCCTTAACTGTCCTAATAAAGTAGAGAAAACTTCCAAAACGGGGTGCGGGGTCCTGGCACACAGAGGAAAATTTAGGTATCAGCAGTCTACTGAACCAAACATAAAAGCTACTATTCTTAGTATACAGTACGTCCTGCTCCAGATAGATTACTTACACTTGGGTTATCCTCCGCCAGATGGCACTGCAGAGACATGTAAAACAGGCTCCTCCTGGAATACCCGGGGACCTCCCACAAATCCCCAGATTTCTCTGCACTGCTTACTGCGAAGACATGAAATTATCACTCTGTCGCAGGTGAGTGGGGCTATTAGCCTGCGGCCCTGTTGGACTATTCCCACCCGTTCCCCGTGTGATGTGCCTCCCAGCCTGGGCTGCGCTGGTCGGGTGAAGGCAGCTTAAGGAGCGCTGCTCCATCGCAATCCCCCCACCAAAGGGTAGGCGGTATAGGCTGATGGTGAGCCTTTATGGGATGCCCCTCCCGCATTATTGTCCCATGCTTCGTGTAGCGGTGGGTCCTGTACAGAGGGCTGCCATCCTCCCTCATTCTCCCTGTAGCCATCGAGGGGGGAAAGAAGGGGGGGGTGTGGGTGAGCGTGTATCGTGATTCGTGCATACGGCTTTTTGTCATGTTTTTTGACTAGTGTATGTGGTGTCAGCCGCCGCGCTGACTTGTCTTTTTACTATTGCAAATGCCGCCGCCGCCGCCGCGCGTCTTTTCTTAAATTTGGATGTTCCGCGCCGGGCGGCAGCGGCGTTGCCTCAGACACTTCTGCGTTCTCATTGGTTGCTTGTCTGTGGGCTTCGCGCTCTTCGAGGGGGGGCGGGGCCTGGCTTGGCGCGCTCTGCGTCACGGCTCGCTCTGGCCTGCCCTTCGAGGTACTCTCGGCGCCATTTTGTCAGGTCGCACGTGTGTGTGACGGTTCTACTTACCGCGGTCCGTAAGTGCCTTAGCGGGCGACTTAATACTCATTTTAGTGTGTTTGGTTCTGACACCCCTTCTTCCCATTGTGTCTTTCAGACGGATGAATCCACTGGCTTCTCCCGGCCCGGTCTAATTGATAGTTGGGCCTTGTATAATTACTCCCACTTCCCTAGTGGGTCATTGGGGCATCCAGGGTTGCTTTATAGCGTCAATCCCTACTGGCATATTGTGCCTAATAATCACCATATGGAGGTATCTCAGGATAATGTGACCGGGGTTCCTTTGGGACAAGTCCGGCTGTGTGTAGCTTGTGGGGTCTCACCTATTAGCGGTGACAATGCACGGGTCTGTGTTCCTTGCGCACAGCAGGTGCTAACGTTGCAATCCGTGGCTGGGCTTGCACCTCGTCTCACTTCACCTACTCCCCCAAGCTTGAGTCTCACCCCCATTGAATTGCATACAAGCGGGGATTCTCAGCCTGATGTGTCTGCTAGACTGGCCAGTGTTGGAAAAATTGATTGCTAATACTTTAGCGCGTAAGGCCACTGCTAAAAAGCGTCACTTAACCCCTGATGCCACTCTTTTCCCTATGGAGTCTGATGAGTTGTTGCATCTATGTGGCTATACCCCCTCGGACGAAGGGGAGCTGTTTTCTGATTCAGGATCATCTGTTGAGAGACCCAGGGGTCATGACGATTCTGGCTCTGACTCCTGGGCCCCGGATGATACTGATAGATTGCTGGCCCAGATTTTTGAGGTTCTGTCCATCTCTCCCCCTGTTGCGGCTCCGAGGCAAAGGGGTGAGCTTTTTCATACTGCTAAGGCTCATTTGGAATTTCCTGAGCAAACCCATTTCAATAATCTCGTGCTTAAGGAGTGGGAATGTCCCAGTAGACTTCCCAGTATACCTAAGAGTTGGGACAGAAAGTACCCCTTTCCTGCTGATATGGTCATGGTCCTGCTGATATGGTCAAGTGCTGGTCATCCCCTCCCGAGGTGGATGCTCCTATTCTAGGGCTGTCTAACGCCTCTGGTTTGCACTCCCCTGACTCTACTACTCTGCGGGATGCCGAGGACCGGCGCATTGACCAATTGGCGTGCCATGCCTTTGCATTTGTGGGGACAGCGCTTCGCCCGGTTTGCGTGTCGGCCATTACATCTGTGGCGCTCAGGTCCCTGATCAGAAGTGTACTTGACGGTGCTCCTGATGATTGCTACCTGATGTGTTTAATGCACTGTCTAACTGTGATGTGTTTGTAAACTTTATCCTATCTGCCTTGGATGATGCCATTAGGATGTGTGCGAGAACTTCTGCCTTGGTGGTAGCTATACGCAGCGTGGTTTGGCTGCGCCAGTGGGCTGCTGACAATGCTGCAAAGAAGGCCCTCACTGGGCTTCCATTTAAGGGGCTAAGCCTGTTTGGGGACCGCCTAGACCTTTTTGCTAAGGGAGGTAAGTTACCCCAGCGCAGACGGCAGTCTCTGCCCTTTCGGGGCCAGGGCTCCCTTTCACTCCCCTACAGTGGTGCTAAAGACAGAAAAGGGGTGTCCTTCGCGGGGGCTTGTGCAGATTCCTGGCACAGGAGCAGAGGACGACGTCCTGGCTCCTCCTGGGGGGCTAAGCCCAAATCCTCTCCCAAGCCCCCTCAGGCATGATGGGGTGCCCTCGCCCGTCAGGGTGGTGGGACGGCTGCAGCACTTTGCTCACGTTTGGAGGCATCACGTCTCAGACCGGTGGATTCAGGAGGTAGTGTTCTCCGGTTACAAGATAGAGTTTGCTGTGCGGCCTCCCCCAAGATTCATCAGGTCCCGGATCCCCCAGGACCCTGTCTCAGCTCAGGTGTTTGCGCAGGCCGTGCAAGGCCTTCTGGGTCTGGGGGTCATTTGCAGGGTCCCCTTAAGAGAAAGAGGCCAGGGGTTCTACTCCAACCTCTTCACAGTTCCGAAAAGATGGGTCAGTCTGGCCTATTCTGGATTTAAAGATCCTCAACAAATTTGTCAAGAACAGGCGTTTTCGCATGGAAACTCTGCGCTCGGCCATCAGCTCCCTGCTCCCAGGGGATTTCATGACGTCTGTGGACAACAAAGACGCTTACCTTCACATCCCTGTGTTTTCAGGACACCAAAGGTTCCTCAGATTCGTGTTGGAAGATCAACATTACTAGTTTGTGGCCTTGCCATTTGGCCTCACTTCAGCTCCCAGAGTGTTCACCAAGGTGCTGGCGGGGGTGATGTCTCTGATGAGGTCAAGGGGCATCCGTGTGCTGCCCTGCCTGGACGACATACTCATCACCTCTCGGTCTCTACAGCAGGCAGAGTTGGACACTCAGCTGGTAGTGTCCACCCTGGAGTCCTTCGGCTGGGTGATCAATCACCCCAAGTCTTCTCTGTCCCCTTCCTCGGTGATCCCGTTCCTGGGAATAATTCTGGATACGGTTCAGTCAAGGATATATATTCCTTCCTCAACAGAAGGTGGAAGCTCTAACTGCGCAGGTGAGGTTCCTGCTGTTGTGTCTCCATCCCTCCCTCAGGCAGGGAATGCAGTTGGTGGGTCTGATGGTGGCGTGCTTTGAGGCGGTGCCTTTTGCTCAGTTCCATTTGAGGCCTTTACAATTTCACCTTCTGTCAGTTTGGGACAAGGACCCAACGTCCTTGAACGGGGTCTGTGTGCTCCCCCCCCTTGGTCCCAAGAACTTGCTGGGGGGCAGGTCCTTTCTGGCCCCCTCCTGGGAGACGGTCACCACGGATGCCAGTCTGTCAGGATGGGGGGGATTCTGGAAGTCCCTGCGGTTCCAGGGGAGGTGGGGGCCTCAGGAGGCCCACTTACCTATCAACATTCTGGAACTACGGGCGATCAGATTGGTTCTGGATCAGTTGACCGACCACCTGCGGGGTCTGTCTGTGCAGGTGCGCTCAGACAACAGGATGGCGGGTGCATACATCAACCATCAGGGAGGGACCCGGAGCAGGGGGGCCCTCCAGGAGGTGTCGCGGATTCTGACGTGGACGGAGGCCAATGTTCAATGCATTTTGGCTGTGTACATCCCGGGGGCAGAGAATCTACTGGCAGACTCTCTGAGCAGGGGGACCTCTCGTCAGGGAGAGTGGTCCCTCTGCAATAGGGTATTCCAATCCCTGTGTCACCGTTGGGGTCTACCAGATGTGGATCTGTTTGCGTTCCGTCACAATCACAAGCTCCCGGCCTTTGTCTCCCTGTCTCGGGATCCTCTGGCCTTGACCACGGATGCTCTGTCCATGTCATGGCAGGAATTTCGGCTCCTGTATGTCTTTCCTCCATTCCCCCTGCTGGGCAGGGTTCTGCGCAAGATTGCTCTGGAAGGGGTGCCAGCAATTCTGGTGGCCCCCAGGTGGCCAAGAAGAGTGTGGTTCACAGACGTGGTGCAGATGGCAGTAGACCAGTACGTTCTGCCAGGGGTGCCAGGTCTGCTCACTCAGGGCCCCTTACGCCATCCCAATTTACAAACTCTGGCTTTGACGGCCTGGCTGCTGAAACCTCCATCTTGATGGAGAAAGGCTTGACTGGTGTGAGTCTAGGTCTCTTCCCTGTCGGGTGTTTTCAGTTCCCAGGGTTCTGGAGTTCTTACAGCATAGGTTGGAGTCGGGACTCCAACTCAGTTCTCTGAAGGGTCAGGTTTCTGCCTGTTTTCTTTCAGAAGTCTTTTGCTCAGCATTCGTTGGTTAAGACCTTCTTCCAGGGGGTTACTCATGTGCGTCCCCCACGTAAACCTATGGTCCCTGTTTTCTGCCTAAGGTGGTGTCTGTTTTTCATTTAAATCAAGATATTGTTCTTCCTTCATTGTGCCCTAATCCTAGCAACGCTAAGGAAAGGGTTCTGCATTCCTTGGATGTGGTCATGTGTCTGAAGTATTACCTGATAGTCACTGCGTCCTTCAGGAAATCTGATGCTCTTTTTGTGGTCCATTCTGGGCCCAGGAAGGGTTTGGCTCCTGCCAAGTCTACTATTAGCAAATGGATTCGCCAGGCTGTAATTCAGGCCTATTCTGCTAAGGGGAAGAATCCTCCCTTCCGCCTTACTGCTCATTCTACTCGTGCTATTGGTGCCTCTTGGGCCTTCCAGCACCAGGCTTCTGTTGAACAAGTTTGCAAGGCCGCTACTTGGTCTTCTGTTCATACCTTTTCAAAGTTTTACAAGGTTGATGTTAGGGCCTCAGCTGATGCTGTTTTTGGACGCAAGGTTTTGCAGGCGGCAGTGGTTTAAACTGTCTGCTGTTACCTTCTTGGTTGGGGATCCCACCCTACTTTATGGACACTGCTATTGGATGTCCCAAGTGTAAGTAATCTATCTGGAGCAGGACGTACTGTATACTAAGAATAATACAATTCTGTGAAATACTCATCTGTAGAATTGGTATTATAAGTATACAGTACATCCTGCTCCACCCCACCCTTGGTTTTGCATTATTCTGGATCCCCTGTATGGTGATTGTTATCATTGTTATAGTTACCAGTTTGGGTGGTTAAATTCTCCCGGCTTCTCGTTCGCTGCTTTTCAATGCTGGGGATTTGTGGGAGGTCCCCGGGTATTTGAGGGGCTGGGAGGAGCCTGTTTTACATGTCTCTGCAGTGCAGCGCCATCTGGCGGAGGATAACCCAAGTGTAAGTAATTATCTGGAGCAAGACGTACTGTATACTTATAATACCAATTCTACAGGTGAGTATTTCACAGAATTGTATTTTTATTAAAAGGCCAATACACAGGCAAGCCAGTTAGTGGGTTTAACAGCAAGATTGAGACTGGGCTGAGCCATTTTCCATTTGCCAACAGCTGATCTGGTTTCCCATATGACTGTTGGTGAACAGTGGGGCTCATCAGATGGGTGTACTGTACTTTGATTGCTGGTGGTCATGTGGGGTTACAGACTGGCTGCCAGCAACCCTAGAAAGGTCCAGTTTGAGAACCTTTGTGAATCGGGCTCAACTTGTTAGCAGTTTTCTTTTTTACCCTCTATTTCCTTCGCCAGCTGATGACAGATATAAGCTGCATGCTGGGTTAATAGAGATCAAACGTTACCAATGTTCTTCAAAACTGCTAGAAGCGCTGACAGTAACTCTTCTGTGATGGACATCTTTTGTGTAAGGATTGTCACCATATGTGTGTAAAGTACAAAGATGTATTGGCCCCTGACAGAGGATGCTGGAAGTTGTAGTGCAGTGAAGCGCTATTCAGCACGGGGTGGCGTGTCTTTTATGGCAGCAGACACATAAAAGACTGAACACAGAAGGAGATGATTAGTTTAGCGCTTTGCTTGAGGAAACAGATCTAATGTTTCTCTTTTCTCTCTGCCACTGTGCATTACTCAAGCCGAAGCAATGGAATCGTTCGCTTTTTCCAACACATAATCCTCCTGCGCTTCTGTTCTATTGGCAGCAGACATGTACCGAGCGTCTTCCTTTTCCGTGTGAATTCAAGCTTCTGTTTCGACAAAGTTTCCACTGTACGGAGAGCTTTCTATGTTCCCTGGGACCATGCAGCAAACTGGCTCACTTTTTCAAAGAATCTAACCAGTTAGTAGCTGAAAAAAGACTGCTGGGTTCTTTAGTGAGCAATCTATCTAGTGATAGTCTGTGGCTATGTCTTACCTACAATGCTCTTTCCAGCCAGGCTCCTCCCTACATTTCATATCTAATACAGCAATATCAACGTAGACACAGCCTCCGCTCTGCCTCCAGCTTTCTCCTGTCTTCCACCCTGATCACCTACTCTCACGGACATTCTGGAATGCCCTCCCCCACTAGTCCACCACTTCCCAACCCTCATAAGCCCTCAAACCCACTTATTCGGACAAACATAGAACCTGGCTTAAAGTGGACCAAAGCCCGGGATTTTGACTATCACTGGTTTTTGGTCCTTACCTCGGGACACACAAATTTGGGATACCCCAGTAAACTTCCCTTTCCCTGGTCCTACAGCTCATGCACCAATGTGGGTCCAATCACCGCTTTATGTCGTGCATACTAATGCACAGCATAAAGCCGTTGATTTGAACAATGCAACAGCATAGAGAGCGGCAGCATGCACATCTTGAGGATGGTTTGGAGAAAGGTAAAGCTCTTGCTTGATTTTGGGGGGGCTCACATATTGGGGAATGCCAAATCGGCACGTGCCCTAGTCGGCCAGTCCTGGAGTCTTTTAGACTCAAGTACCAGCGTCTGGGGTGGATAGTGCACATGCCACAGAGATCAACACAGACTGTTTGTAATCCTCTTATCCTTTAGACTGTAAGCTCACGAGTGCAGGGCTCTCTCTCCTATTGTCTCTTGTAGTCAGAATATTAATTGTAAACTCTGTAACTCTGCATTTGTAATAGTCTATGTACTGTAAACTCTTCCCTGTCTGTAATTGCTAATTTGTGCTTTGCTGCGGAAGATGATGGGACTGTTATAAATAAATAAATAATTACTATGGGTACTGCAATATTTCTATCATCCTCAATACTAAAAGTGAAGTTGTGTTCTTAAGGCAAACCAAAATTCACTCACTGATGAAATCCCCTCCTAGATTTGGGATGCCTAGCTGTGTGAAACCCTCCATCTTTACCCTGTGTATTCATATAGGGGAATACATCCCATAGGGCATACAGTCTGGTCTGTAGCACCCTTTCAGGTGCACCCTAGCGCCAGAACTTGGACAGACCAGGGTTTGATGGTGCTCGCAGTCACAGCTTCCTTGGTTTGCTTCACTGCCCGCCGTCCCCTCCAGTCTCCTCAGCCTGCGTTATGCAGTCACGCACTTGTGCAATATATAAGAAGTAAGTATATAAGTGTGGCACTGCGACGGATGCTGGACCTTGACTTAGTTGAGGTGTGGCCACTGGCACAGATTGTGGGCTGACACAGCTACCCCCATCCATCTCCTCCTGTCTGCTCAACTTTCCACTCATCTATGAAGTTGCAGCTGTGGGATACCTCCATAAGAGGTGGAAATTGATGCAGACCTCATGGGATGATAAGCACAGTGATAGGATAGTATTTAAAAGGAGCAACTCCCCCTCTCCCCCCCGGATAGCCCAATTTTATTAAAGCAGACCAAAAGCAGGCCCCTGACTCCTTGGCCATTCAATTCCCACTCCCCGGGGCATCCCAATTTGGCAAATAACGTACTTGACCGCCAATGCACTCCACTATACCTTTAAGCAGGCATGTGCCCACGCTAGGCATGTTTGAATGGCCGGCATGGTCACGCCCCCAGCAAGAGGCTAGCGGGGATGTGGCTGGAAGTGCACATGGATCCATTTGGCTCATGGCTATTTGTATAAAGCCGGTGCTACCCAACCAATATCTGCCTTCAACCGGGCCCCGGAATAATTGCCTCCCATTAAATCAGTCCCTGGTGCTAAAACGGTTGGTGGTCGTAAGGGTGGGCCCCTAGCTGCACCCCTGCCAGCATATCTTAGTTAGTGGCTAGGGCGAGGTGGTCAGCAGTCCGTTCATTTAGAATAGATTGCCAGGCTTTAATATGGCACCACAGTCTATTCTAATTGGATGAGTACCATATACCACCACATGGTAAAAGGTCTGCTGACGCTGGGGTTCTCACCCTGGTTTTTGTTCTGCTTTGGGGCATCCCTATTTGGGGGGGGGGGCACACCGGCAGCCCTAGAGTCTTACCATGGTTGTTTGCTTGTACCACTTTAAGTCCTGATATACAGTTTATGGGTGGTCAGAATCCTGAATTATGTTAGCCATCTGCATCATCAATACTAAATGGTTGGGATTCTAGGTGAAAACATTTAATATCAATATGTAACTCAACAATATTTTGTATGTTTAGATCAGATTATTGGCTTCCTCTCATGAACTGATATTTCCAACCTGACAGAAACTCTCCATTTCCTAGCAGAATGGTATCTAAAGGAGGACAGGAAACAGCCGCATAGATGTGTAGCAGACCTCCTTCAGTAGTACTTGTGCAGCACTGCAGTGTGTGTGACTGTTTACTTTTGCAGCAGGAAATCCCTTTCACTCCTTGGTATTCTGCCTTATTGTTTTTCATCTTTTAGAATGTAAAATTAACATTTGTGCTAGGGTTGTGCCCCCCCCCCCAATACCTGTGATTACTTATCAGCATGATGAATCCATGTTTGTTATATCTCTGTGGTGTTAAAGTGGGAACAGCCTTCCTGGTCTTTAGTACTGTAACAGGTGAGCTAATTTGTAGCTTTGGCTGATCAATGCATTATCTCCCCAGTTGAAAATACTGCCAGTAATCCTTTAGCTACTGGAAAGCAACACTGCCCCCCCCCCCCCCCAATCTGAAAATGTTACATTTATGCAGATGGGGTTAAACCTGTCATCCTGGTGATGAGCAAGACGCTCGGCAAGCCAGAGTCAGGAGGTTTCTGAAATGTACATCTGAACACCACTTTGAGGCACATTGCTAAGGTGAAGACATTGTTGCTAGTGAAAGCCGTTATTTTCTATAACATGGAGTTGCAAAAAAGAAAAATGCCATTGAAAATGAAATTACCCTTTAAGCAAGGAGGGGATCTGGTTTCTGTCATTTTATGAGTGGTAGCAAAGATTTGTGCGAGAAGCCAGTCTACTACCGTTACAAGCAAGAGCCTGGAGCATGAGAGCATTTAACACAGGGTAGTGAGCAGAGGTCACATTAAAGTGGACCAAAACCTGGGTTTTGGCCCTTTCCCCCAGGGCACCCCGCTATGTGAAACCCCCCAGATTGACGATTCCAACTCACCTCTTCCCGGTCTTACGGTGCATGCGAGGCTGCTTAAGGTCGCCCTACTAGAGGGATAGCGTGTATGGGGCAACCTTGGTGTTTCACACAGCAGGCATCTTGATTTTGGATGCCCTGGGGGGGGGGGGGGGATCGATCCGATCGGCATGGGTTTTAGTCCACTGTAACGCATGTTTTAGCATGGGTTTTAGTCCACTGTAACGCATGTTTTAGCATATGTGCTTTAAAATTGTGGCGTCCCCTGTGCCTGCGTTCTTCATTTAGAGTTGAAGGACCCCCGGCGTGGCACTGCTGTCGCTCAGAATAATCTCTGTGGCCTCATTAACTGCACACTGGACCGTTCGGCACGCACGGACTGTGGGGGGGGGGGGGGGGTGGCAGGCTGTGTCAAGGTGCAGAATGGGTTGTGTGCTCCCTGTAGATGGCAGAGGATCAGCTCGTCATAGTGCTGCCCCATAGTGAGTAGACCGTAACCATGTGAGTTACTGTTATGCAGGGGTGGAGGGGGGAGGAGTAGTATTAGAAGTACCAGTGTGACTCTCTTTTAGGGCAGTGTACTTTGCGGCTGTGGGTTGACTGTTGACAGACCCTCTGAAAACATGTTGGGTGCTGGGATGCCATGTTGCCTTGGCCATACAGGTGTGTGGCTGGGCTGTGATGGCAACAAGAATATTTTAAAGAGCCCAACCCCAGCATATAATGTGGCTGGGATGCCACAGCACCCAGCATGCCCAGGTTGAGCATGCCTTCAGAAAGAGACTGTGGCATTGAATATCCCAGCATGCTCTGCATTGCATAGCATGAACCGCTGAGGGGATAAAAGGTGTGTGCACTTCAGGTCACAGCATGGGCCAAATCACATGGGCTGCAAGTCCCAGCAACATTCCCTAACACATGCATTACAAGTTGAGGCATTTCAGGGTTGGACTGGCCCATTGGGGTACCAGGGAAATCCTTGAAGAGACAAGGGATGAGTGGCAAGCTGTGGGCTCCAGAGCAACTTTATTTGTAGTTCAGAGCATGGCAGCTGCAATCCCTTCTGGAATCTACAATGCATATCCCTTGTACAACCAACACCACAGGCACTACATGACCCAGTGTTGCCCCCCTTAACATCTGCTTTCTGAGTCCCGGCAGCGCACTCACATTACTGCATGCCCCACCTACCCTGCAAGTCCAGGCAGCTTCTGCCCTCCAGGCCCAGGATCAATGGCATAACTTTTTTTTTAATTATTTTTTTTTCAAGCTATGCTTGAAAGTTTGTGAACCCTTTAGAGTTTTCTGTATTTCTAAGTTTGACCTTAACAGATTTTCACACAAGGCCCAAAAGTACTTTTTAAACCGAGGGTAGCACCCATCTAAAGAAAGGAAGGATGGGATGGCATCTCTATATACAGCCTGCTATGGGGGGGCGGGGGGGGGGCAGTGGAAGCATTGCTAGACCCTTTAGGAATGTTTCCCTGCATTAAATGGCCAGTATCTGACACCACCTATACCTCTATATTGTTTAATTTAATTCTGCAATTTGCGTACTCCTCCGTGACCAGAAATACTCCCCCAAGTTGCTGGGAGGAGTATTTCTACTCCTTGGGAAAAAGTCTAGTGCGACCTCTGGTATTGGGTATTCTACAGCAGCTTGCTGCAGCCATGTCAATGGTTATGAGCTATAGCGTTGGATTGTTTTTAAAAGAAATAGTGAGCAAGTTTAAGTTAACATCAAATCCAATTGAACTGTATGGAACATTATACTGTACAGTTCAAATTTGTGCCCTTCCATGTCCCGCACTTAGGGATCCAGCTGCTGCTGGGGTAGCCAGGCATCTCAAATCAAATCTTGCATTCACTCTTCTGTAAAATGTTTATTTGGTACTGTAAGTAAAACTTGAGACGCAGGGCTCATTTACCCTCATTTCTTTAAGATGTATTGTAGCAAGATAAAGTATCAGTTCCAACATCTGGGAGCCAGTAGCCTTTGCCGTGGCTCTCCTATAAACTTCCATATGCATCTTTGGTTTCTCTGGGATTATTTCTGAGAAATCTTCAAAGTGCTGGCTGGTAGCACTGGACAAAATGGGCCAATGGCAAGCCAGAAACATTGTAAATCATTTGCTTTTCTCTTTCCCCCCTTTTATACATGGTTTTATTAAAATGGAGTCTAGTTATAAAAAATATCCTTGTTATAATAGTAGAAACCCATACCCACATCTTTCCTATGATACCGATATAATAATCAAACAGTTTTATTATCTGCATTTCCAGGCAAAACGTTTCTCCCTTCGTCCTTCAGGATTGCCACTTGATAGAGAGGCTCCCCCTCCTGGAGAGGAAACACAATTGAGGGGGGGGGGGGGGGAAAGTGAGGGGAGGGAACTGGTGGATTG
The DNA here is from genome assembly GCA_027917425.1 of Gastrophryne carolinensis. Lineage (NCBI taxonomy): Eukaryota > Metazoa > Chordata > Amphibia > Anura > Microhylidae > Gastrophryne > Gastrophryne carolinensis. The sequence goes on from CM051239.1 coordinate 385,916,459, forward strand.
GGTGCCTCTCTTCTTGTAGTGTCCCAGGGGTGTAGAGGTTGGCCTCTTGGGCACTGTAGACAAAATTTGGGTTGTTTTCCTCCTTTCCCGTGGTCCAGAAGGATTCCTCCAGGCCACCTTCACAACCAATCAAGGTATTGGAGTGGAAGAGGAGTCTGTTGGAAACCTCCAGGTCTCGGGAGGAAGAAAGGGGGGGCCCTCTAAGTCACTCCCTGGGGAAGTTAGGTTAAGCGTAGCACACAAACAATTATTGCAAAGGCTCAGTATATGCCAGTAGTAAAACCTTAGTTTAATGCTCATTCCATTTGTGTGATACAAAAAAACAGTATTATATTCATGCTTGTTTCTGCAGGTTCATTTGTTTAGTAAAAAAAGTCCTTAATTGTATTAGGGGCTTGTATTTGCCCTCAGCATGTAGCAAGGCTTATTGTGGTCTGTTGATGTGGACCTCTTTCACAGACGCGTTTCGCTCTTTTGCTTCTTCAGTGTGAGGGTCCTTGTGTTCTAGTTATGATGCATCAGTACATGGTTAGTTTGTATTAAACAGTCATGTATATTTGTTGTATATAGCAACATGGAGATAAATGCATTGGTCAATATATAAAAAAGCACTTACAATTCCTTATCTTTGTTTCTACATGGATGCTGAATTTTTTTGCAGCTAAAAACGGCAGTTGTCACGGCTTTAGAGCTTTGGTTGCAGCGGTTCCTCCCGGCTTTTTTGTATATGCGGACTCCCAAGGTGTTGCCTTTGAAATAGGTATAAGATAGGGAGTACAGATGTCATTTACTGTGCAATGGTATTTTTGGTCTATATTGGAGAAGGGGTGGGGTATGTATATATGTGTGTGCCACCGAAGGTATGTCTTATTATGCTATGCGTCTCCCGTGCCCCCTTAAGAAGTAATTGCCCTGTTGGTTTGGGCGGGTTCCGTGTGAGGGGTGGAAGGCCCCCTTAAAAATTGTTGCTTACCTTTTTATCAGTTGCCTTTGGTCACTTTCGCCATAAAGCCAGTACCCCCTTCTGTATCACATCAGGGGGCAATTCTGCAGTATGTAATCGCTGTGTCTATGCGCTGGTGTCCCGCTGGGTCTGCTTTCCTGCTCTGTGAGCGGTGTGTCTATTTCTGTTGCTGTAGCCGTATGTGTAGGGCTCTGTGCTGTCTGCAGATATACGGGGCCGTGTGCTGCAGGGTGGGCGGGGTTTCCGTTCCCCGCACTTCCTGCTAGTCCCCTGGTTGGTTGTTCCCCCAGGGGCGGAGGTGCGTCACACGCACTCTCCTCTCGCCGGCCCCGCCTGGCTATTGGCTGGTTTCTGTGTCCGTCTTGTTCAATGTTGTTTAGGCTTCTGTCTCCTGGCCTGGCGGCGGCCATTTTGTTAGTGGCTGCTGTTCTTATGTATGCTGTTGTTAGTATCTATATGTTCTGTGTTACTATGGGCTCCTGTCCGCAGGTGTGGCGGCGGCCATTTTGTTGGTGGCTGTCGTTATTGTTGTGATTGTTTTGGCTGGGAGGAAGCGCTGTTTCCCAGTTGTTTAGGCTTCTGTCTCCTGGCCTGGAGGCGGCCATTTTGTTATTGGCTGCTGTTCTTATGTATGCTGTTGTTAGTATCTATATGTTCTGTGTTACTATGGGCTCCTGTCCGCAGGTCTGGCGGCGGCCATTTTGTTGGTGGCTGTCGTTATTGTTGTGATTGTTTTGGCTGGGAGGAAGCGCTGTTTCCCAGTTCCAATGCTCTAAGATGTAATTACATAGATTTATTCACATATTCCACAGATAATATTAGAGCAATGAGATTAACAATGTAACATAGTCCACGTGTTCCACAATCAAAGATTTGAGCAATGTTAGAACAGTGATTAGGTAATGATTTTAAACAATGAATTTTAGTTCACCTATTCTACCCTCAATGACTTGAGCTATGTCAAGGCATTGTACACATTGTAAACCATATAATATTTAGAAATTACTCATTATGTCCCTTTGTGCACCGGAAAGTAGCTTTACGGCACCATGCATTAGTTTTTAAGGTAAAACCAAATAAGATATAGTGGAGTGAATTGATGTACTCAGTTTGCCTGCTTGCTTGTCCCTTCCCATGTTGCTTGCTCCTATGTTTTTAGTAACTCTCCATTTATGTGCTTACTGGTTTCTTTCATTGAACTCAATTGAGTGGGTTGTCGCATGTTTTTGAGGTATCTCCATCTGGGGTAAAAGGTCAGGACTAAAGAGTTTTCAGTGTCCCTTATTTGGGTACGTCACGGGGATCTTTTATTCGGTCCGGGTCATTTTAACGGTTTATATTTGTTTGGTAGTCTGGGTCATTTTAGAAAAGGGGCGAAGCTGCACGTCTCATTCAGTCCCGGTGGATGTGTTGCCTTGAGTTTGACTATCCACTTAGTCTCTTTTTGTAAGGTCTTTTTTTGGATGTCTCCGCCCCTTTTATGTATATGCAGTCTGTCAAGTGCCTGAAAAGTGGTCCCCTTTGGGTCTGCATTGTGGTTTATTGAAAAATGTCGGCCTATCGGTGTGGTGTGGTTCCTATTTCTGATGTCTCTCAGATGTTCCAGGATTCTTACCCTGAATTTACGGTTTGTTTTGCCCACATAAAACCTCTTGCATGGGCATGTCATCAGGTATATGATGTGTGGGGAGTTGCAGTTCACGAAATGTTTCATGTTATGTGTCTGTTTGTTGGGTAATTCTAGAGTGGTTCCTTGTTTTAGGAACTGGCACGTGTTGCATCCCCCGCAGCTGTAAAGGCCTACGGTTTTGCAGCATTTTTCGTCTGAGGGTTGTGAGTAATGACTCTTGACCAGTGTGTCTTTGATGGATTTGGTTCTCCTGAAGACCAATTGGGGTTTTTTAGGGACCAAAGGTGCTAGGTCCGGATCATGAGTTAAAACATGCCAGTGTCTCTGTAGTATGTGTCTTATATCTTGGTGCTGTTTTGTGTATGTGAGAATGAAGGGTAGATTTGGTGAAGTTTTGATATCCGTTTTTCTGTTTGGGAAAAGTATTTCCTGTCTGTCCCTCCCTGCTGCTCTGTGATAGGCCCGTTTAAGAGTTTTTCTACTGTATCCTCTTTGGAGTAGTCTGTCCCTGATACCATTTGCTGCATTCTGGAATGCTTCTTGGGTTGAGCAGTTTCTCCTTGCCCTCAGGTATTCACCATAGTGGATGCTCTGTTTGAGTGGGGTTGGGTGGGAGCTTGTGGCGCGTAGAATGTTGTTTGCTGCCGTGGGTTTTCTGTAGAAGTTCGTGGTAATGTTCCCTCCCTCGTCAATGTTGATTCTACAGAAAACCCACGGCAGCAAACAACATTCTACGCGCCACAAGCTCCCACCCAACCCCACTCAAACAGAGCATCCCCTATGGTGAATACCTGAGGGCAAGGAGAAACTGCTCAACCCAAGAAGCATTCCAGAATGCAGCGAATGGTATCAGGGACAGACTACTCCAAAGAGGATACAGTAGAAAAACTCTTAAACGGGCCTATCACAGAGCAGCAGGGAGGGACAGACAGGAAATACTTTTCCCAAACAGAAAAACGGATATCAAAACTTCACCAAATCTACCCTTCATTCTCACATACACAAAACAGCACCAAGATATAAGACACATACTACAGAGACACTGGCATGTTTTAACTCATGATCCGGACCTAGCACCTTTGGTCCCTAAAAAACCCCAATTGGTCTTCAGGAGAACCAAATCCATCAAAGACACACTGGTCAAGAGTCATTACTCACAACCCTCAGACGAAAAATGCTGCAAAACCGTAGGCCTTTACAGCTGCGGGGGATGCAACACGTGCCAGTTCCTAAAACAAGGAACCACTCTAGAATTACCCAACAAACAGACACATAACATGAAACATTTCGTGAACTGCAACTCCCCACACATCATATACCTGATGACATGCCCATGCAAGAGGTTTTATGTGGGCAAAACAAACCGTAAATTCAGGGTAAGAATCCTGGAACATCTGAGAGACATCAGAAATAGGAACCACACCACACCGATAGGCCGACATTTTTCAATAAACCACAATGCAGACCCAAAGGGGACCACTTTTCAGGCACTTGACAGACTGCATATACATAAAAGGGGCGGAGACATCCAAAAAAAGACCTTACAAAAAGAGACTAAGTGGATAGTCAAACTCAAGGCAACACATCCACCGGGACTGAATGAGACGTGCAGCTTCGCCCCTTTTCTAAAATGACCCAGACTACCAAACAAATATAAACCGTTAAAATGACCCGGACCGAATAAAAGATCCCCGTGACGTACCCAAATAAGGGACACTGAAAACTCTTTAGTCCTGACCTTTTACCCCAGATGGAGATACCTCAAAAACATGCGACAACCCACTCAATTGAGTTCAATGAAAGAAACCAGTAAGCACATAAATGGAGAGTTACTAAAAACATAGGAGCAAGCAACATGGGAAGGGACAAGCAAGCAGGCAAACTGAGTACATCAATTCACTCCACTATATCTTATTTGGTTTTACCTTAAAAACTAATGCATGGTGCCGTAAAGCTACTTTCCGGTGCACAAAGGGACATAATGAGTAATTTCTAAATATTATATGGTTTACAATGTGTACAATGCCTTGACATAGCTCAAGTCATTGAGGGTAGAATATGTGAACTAAAATTCATTGTTTAAAATCATTACCTAATCACTGTTCTAACATTGCTCAAATCTTTGATTGTGGAACACGTGGACTATGTTACATTGTTAATCTCATTGCTCTAATATTATCTGTGGAATATGTGAATAAATCTATGTAATTACATCTTAGAGCATTGGAACTGGGAAACAGCGCTTCCTCCCAGCCAAAACAATCACAACAATAACGACAGCCACCAACAAAATGGCCGCCGCCAGACCTGCGGACAGGAGCCCATAGTAACACAGAACATATAGATACTAACAACAGCATACATAAGAACAGCAGCCAATAACAAAATGGCCGCCTCCAGGCCAGGAGACAGAAGCCTAAACAACTGGGAAACAGCGCTTCCTCCCAGCCAAAACAATCACAACAATAACGACAGCCACCAACAAAATGGCCGCCGCCACACCTGCGGACAGGAGCCCATAGTAACACAGAACATATAGATACTAACAACAGCATACATAAGAACAGCAGCCACTAACAAAATGGCCGCCGCCAGGCCAGGAGACAGAAGCCTAAACAACATTGAACAAGACGGACACAGAAACCAGCCAATAGCCAGGCGGGGCCGGCGAGAGGAGAGTGCGTGTGACGCACCTCCGCCCCTGGGGGAACAACCAACCAGGGGACTAGCAGGAAGTGCGGGGAACGGAAACCCCGCCCACCCTGCAGCACACGGCCCCGTATATCTGCAGACAGCACAGAGCCCTACACATACGGCTACAGCAACAGAAATAGACACACCGCTCACAGAGCAGGAAAGCAGACCCAGCGGGACACCAGCGCATAGACACAGCGATTACATACTGCAGAATTGCCCCCTGATGTGATACAGAAGGGGGTACTGGCTTTATGGCGAAAGTGACCAAAGGCAACTGATAAAAAGGTAAGCAACAATTTTTAAGGGGGCCTTCCACCCCTCACACGGAACCCGCCCAAACCAACAGGGCAATTACTTCTTAAGGGGGCACGGGAGACGCATAGCATAATAAGACATACCTTCGGTGGCACACACATATATACATACCCCACCCCTTCTCCAATATAGACCAAAAATACCATTGCACAGTAAATGACATCTGTACTCCCTATCTTATACCTATTTCAAAGGCAACACCTTGGGAGTCCGCATATACAAAAAAGCCGGGAGGAACCGCTGCAACCAAAGCTCTAAAGCCGTGACAACTGCCGTTTTTAGCTGCAAAAAAATTCAGCATCCATGTAGAAACAAAGATAAGGAATTGTAAGTGCTTTTTTATATATTGACCAATGCATTTATCTCCATGTTGCTATATACAACAAATATACATGACTGTTTAATACAAACTAACCATGTACTGATGCATCATAACTAGAACACAAGGACCCTCACACTGAAGAAGCAAAAGAGCGAAACGCGTCTGTGAAAGAGGTCCACATCAACAGACCACAATAAGCCTTGCTACAGGCTGAGGGCAAATACAAGCCCCTAATACAATTAAGGACTTTTTTTACTAAACAAATGAACCTGCAGAAACAAGTATGAATATAATACTGTTTTTTTGTATCACACAAATGGAATGAGCATTAAACTAAGGTTTTACTACTGGCATATACTGAGCCTTTGCAATAATTGTTTGTGTGCTACGCTCAACCTAACTTCCCCAGGGAGTGACTTAGAGGGCCCCCCCTTTCTTCCTCCCGAGACCTGGAGGTTTCCAACAGACTCCTCTTCCACTCCAATACCTTGATTGGTTGTGAAGGTGGCCTGGAGGAATCCTTCTGGACCACGGGAAAGGAGGAAAACAACCCAAATTTTGTCCAGAGGAAACACAATACTGGGAAAAATTTAAAAGTCCGACCCCTTTTTCCCAATCCTAAGTATTTTGTGTTTCCCCTCCAGGAAACAGCTGGGACCATGTCTCCATTCCAGTTATTTATTTATTTTCAGCCCCCAGGAGTTCCTGTGGCGGTGCCACCAACCCCAGGCTTTACTTCCGCAGGATGGTTTTCCTGTGGCTCTAGGGGTCCGCGGCACCAACACTTTCACCCAACCTTTGCTGTGCTGTCCTGAGTGCACTGTGGACTTGGCGGCAGTGGTGATGGCATTGAACATTTTTCCTCGGTGGTGAGTGGGGATTCCGGGTGTGTTTGGGCAGCGGTGGTAAGGTAGGGTAAAGATTTTGTTCCTGCCCACGGGACATCAACTGTGACTAGCGGGCCCAAAGCGGTGTGTTTCCGGGCAAAGAGGACGGAAATGAAGTGCTGGATGGCGGTGGGAGCCGTCACACCATTCCAGGCTGCGGCGGTGAAGCAGAACTACAAAAGGGGACCAGTAGAAGAACAGCAACACAGAACTGACCAGGATGCCTCACGACAAGCCGATGTTGATTTTTCGCACCTTTTTGGCCCTAGAAAATGGTTACTAGTTAGCTCAGGGTTTAATCTGCTCACTCTGTCTCTGCTGGCTTTTCATCCAGCTAATGTTAACCCTAAGCCAAAAGAAAAGGTGTAGGAAAAAGAATGAGGCAGCCCCAAGAGCCGAGGCACAGGAGATGAGACTATTCAAATTAGTCTCAGCCAATTTCCACTCATCCTCCCCTCACTGCAAGTCAAGGGACAGATGAGAGTGACGGCATTGTCTCCTCAGCTGAAGACTCATTAAGCAAGGGTTTTGGAGGGGAAGGCTCAGAGAAAAAGGGACCCTCAAAGTGGGCAAAAACAGTATTTCAGGGGAAACTATGGCTTTGTTAATGGATATCCCCAATGATGAACAAACCATTTCAGCACAGGATTTGGTGCCAGGACTCGGGTATCTCCGTCAGAATGGGTATTTGATAAGGAAGTGTTATGACAGATAGCCTTAAGGTGGGGAATCCCCCAGATTGAACTGTTTGCAACTTCCCAGAACAGGAAATGCTAAGCATTCTTTTCGCTGTTTTGGGGAGACAGGTCACTGGGGGTGGACCCCTGGCACAAGCCTGGTATTTTCTCTGGCATACGCTTTCCCCCCTTTTAACTTCTACCGCATGTAATAAGAAGGATCTCGTAAGAAAGGACAGCCATGATACGCCTCACCCCAGCCTGACCAAAAAAAAGTTGGTTCGCAACCCTAATGAAAATGTCCAGAGACAGCCCATGGCGGTTACCTCAGAAACCAGACTTTTTAACCCAGGGTCCAATGTCATATCCAAATCTTCAAAATCTAAAACTAACTGTCTTAAAAATGAAGGGGCTTAATTTAAGGGTGATTAAAACCCTAATAGGATTTATTCAGAGCACCTTTTGAACCACCAACTGAAGTATCCGATAAGATCCTGACTTTCTTTACATGCTTTTACCTTGGCACGCAGGGTTAACTACCTACAGGCTCTTTCCATATGGGAACCTTTCTGCATGGTCCTTCCGTACAGGGCCATCCTTAGACTTGATGCCTTTTATTTGCCAAAAATTGCCGCTACTTTCCACAAATCACAGGACATCATTCTACCATCATTCTACTATCCTTGAGAGACAGCCAAGAGGATGGGGAGGATACTGCACACGATTTTGATGTAGTGGTGTTTTCCTTATAACACACACACTTGGAGCAAGACAGACAGGCTCTTTGGGAGGGAGGGATGGCCGCGCCCAAGGCCTCTATAGCCAGGTGGATTACACAGGCAGAGGGAGGGAGGGATGGCCGCCTCCAAGGCCTCTATAGCCAGGTGGATTACACAGGCAATTTCTTAACTTAAATATGTATGAACACACCAATCCTTACATTGCAGCACCACTAGGAAACTTTCAACTTCCTGGGCAGAAAGATCAGGGGCTTCCCTGGAGGAGATCTGCAGGGCAGCCACGTGGTCTTCCCCTCACACTTTCCTTAAGCAGTATTGTTTTGACCTCTTGTCAGATTCCCAACACTCGTTTGGAAGAAACATTCTTCAATTTACTCTCTCAAGTGGGCTGTCCTGAAGGACGATGGAAGAAAATCGCCATTATCCTTCAGAACGGTCTCAACTACCCCCCCCCCCCCCCCCGGTCCTTCTGTTACCTTTGATTTCTTGTTTAATATACTGAGGATTGGGAGGGAAGGGTGGGGCTATTAAATTTGTCCCAGTTTTGTGTTTCATCTCCAAGAGGAGGCACCTCTCTCTCATGTGGCCGCCCTGAAGGATTTAAGGGGGATTTTTTTAAAGTTATATGTTAAGCTAGGCTTCTGTGTTACAAGCAGAGGGTGCATGTCCACTCTATAGTCCTCCAAAGATGATTTGGATATTTATTAAGGGGGTCACATAGGCTTTAATCAAAATATTACAGAAAAGTTACTTATAAAAAGTTACCCTTCCTTATTATTTAAAGTTAAGCACAACCAAATTGGCCAATCGCCCTACTGATATTCCTCTCTCTGGGAGTGGAAAAGTAAGGAAAAAATACATTATTTTATAACTCTGCCATCATTCTTGGGGAGAACTCCAGGGTTTGATACTCCAGCAAGCTGCAAGTCCGGGGTACCAGGTTCCGCTTTACAGGGCATACACGCCCATGCTGCTCATCCACACAAGTCCAAGTTTTGGGGTCGCAGAAGCCAAGTCCTTAAATCCAGTCTCTCATTCACCACTGAGCAGTACAGCCTGGGCTCCTTCCTCCAGGCTGGTCAACAGCTGACAAGCTCAGCAGCTCCTTTTATTCAGGCTTGCCCTGCAGTCAGCCTCATCACCTGTGCAAGGCCTGAGAACAGGGAAAAAACCTGTAGAAGACTGGGGACCGTGCCTGATACAGCATAGCAGGGGGAAAATACACACCATTTATCACTTTTCCATACACAATAAATAAATATATATATATATATATATATATATATATATATATATATATATATTTTTTTTTGCAATTATTCTCACAGTTCCTTTAATATATATATTCTTAGTATACAGTACGTCCTGCTCCAGATAGAATACTTACATTCGGGTACTACTCCACCAGATGGCGCTGGACTGCAGAGACATCAAAAATAGGCTCCTCCCGGCCCCTCAAATACCCAGGGACCTCCCACAATCCCCAGATTTTCTCTGCAGTCTGGACTGCGAAGGACAAGAAGATGGCTCTCTCTACTCACAGGTGAGTGGGGCTATTAGCCTGCGACCCTGTAGGACTATTCCCACCCGTTCCATCAGTAATTGCCTCCCAGCCTTGGCTGCGCTGGTCGGGTGATGGTAGGCAGCACCGCTGTTAGGTGCTTAGGACGCTTCTCCACCGCAATCCCAAAGGGTAGGCGGTACAGGCATATGGTGAGCCTCTATGGGATGCCCCTCCCACAATATTGCCCCTTGCCCCTGTCTTATCTGTGGGCCCTATGTTAAGTGGCCGCTGTCCTCCCTCACTCTCCTTGTAGCCTTTGGGGGAAAAGAGGGGGGGGTGTGTATGTATATACGTGTATTGGCTTTTATACTTCACTACATTATGCTTGGTGTCAGCCGCCGCGCTGACTTGTTTTACATTTATTATGCTTGAAATTGCCGCCCGCCCGTTTTTTCCTGTGTTCCGCGCTTGGCGGCGGCGTTACCTCAGGCGCTGGTGCGCTGTCATTGGCTGCTTGTCACGTGTTGGCTTTGCGCTCTTCGGGGGGGGGGGCTGTCTTTGGCACGTTCCGCGTCATTGCTCATGAAGGCCCGCCCCACGAGGTATACCGACGCCATTTTGTTTGCTTGGTTCCGGCTGCTGCGTGACGGGCTTCTACCTACCACGGTCCGTGAGTGCCCTCGCGAGCAGCTTTATTACCGCTTTTAATTATTGTATTCTTACGGCTCCCCTTTGATTATGTCTTTCAGACGGGCGAACCCCTTTGGCTTCTCCCGGTCCTACTCCCTCTATTAGTTGGTTAACTTTTGAGGTCTAGTATTAATTACTCCCACTTCCCTAGCGGGTTATTGGGGCATCCCGGGTTGCTGTATAGCGTTAATCCCTATTGGCCTATTGTGCCGCTATAATCACCATATGGAGGCATCTCAGGATAATGTGACCGGGGTTCCTTCGGGACAAGCCCGGCTATGTGTAGCTTGTGGGGAGTCCCATGTTGACGCAGACAAGGCGCAGGTCTGTGTACCCTGTGCCAAACAGGTGCTTGAACTGCAATCCGGCCTTCCAGTGGCTGAGTCTGCTGTTCGTTTCGCCTCACCTACTCCCCCAAGCTTAAATCTCACTCCCATCGAGTTGCATACTAGTGGGGATTCTCAGCCTGATGTGTCTTCTAGACTGGCTAGTGTTGAGAAGTTAATTGCTCTGACCCCTGGGCCCCGGATGATACTGATAGATTGTTGGCCCAGAATTTTGAGGTTCTGTCTATCTCTCCCCCTGTTGCGGCTCCCAGGCAAAGGGGGGAACTTTTTCATACTGCTAAGTCACGCTTGGAATTTCCTGAGCAAGCACATTTCAATAACCTTGTGCCCAAGGAATGGGAACGTCCCAGTAGACTTCCCGGTGTACCTAAGAGTTGGGATAGGAAGTTTCCCTTTCCTGCTGATGTGGTGAAGTGTTGGTCATCCCCTCCCGAAGTGGATGCTCCGGTTCTAGGGTTATCTAATACCTCTGTCATGCACTCCCCTGACTCTACTACCCTGCGGGATGCTGAGAACCGGCGTATTGACCAGCTGGCGTCCCATGCCTTTGCATGTGTGGGGACGGCGCTGCGCCCAGTCTGTGCTTCTGCCATTACGGCTGTGGCTATTAGGACCCTGCTCAGAAGTATTCTTGATGGTGCCCCTGATGATTTGCCTTGTGAGGAGTTTAATGCACTCTCTAGTTGTGATGTTTTTGTGAATTTTGTCCTCTCTGCCTTGGATGACACCATTAGAATGTGTGGCAGAACCCCTGCCCTTGTGGTGGCTATACGCCGCTCGGTTTGGCTGCGCCAGTGGGCTGCTGACAACGCTGCCAAGAAGGCCCTCACTGGTTTTCCCTTCAAAAGACTACGCCTGTTTGGAGACCGCCTGGACCTTTTTGCTAAGGGAGGCAGGTTACCCCAGCGCAGGCGGCAGTCTCGGCCCTTTCGGGGATCAGGGCTCCTTTTCCTCCCCCTACCGTGGTGCTAGACAAGGGAGGGGGGCTTCCTTTACTGGGGCCCAAGGAGACTTTTGGGGTAGGGGCAGAGGACGGGGACGCCCTGGCTCCTTCTGGGGCCCCAAGCTTAAGTGCTCTCCCAAGCCCCCCCCCCCCCCCCCCAAGGTTCATCAGCTCCCGGATTCCTCAGGACCCTGTGTCAGCTCAGGATCTAGTGAAGGCAGTGCAAAGCCTTCTGGAGCTGGGGGTCATCTGCAAGGTCCCTTTAAGAGAAAAAGGCAAGGGCTTCTATTCCAACCTCTTCACAGTGCCCAAAAAAGATGGGTCAGTCAGGCCCATCCTGGACTTGAAGATCCTCAACAAATTTGTCAGGTGCAGGCGCTTTCGCATGGAAACTCTGCGCTCTGCCATCAGTTCCTTGTGCCCAGGGGATTTCCTGACGTCTGTGGACATCAAAGATGCTTACCTGATTCCTGTGTTCCCAGGTCATCAAAGGTTCCTCAGGTTCACTCTGGAGGATCAACACTACCAATTTGTGGCATTGCCCTTTGGTCTCACTTCAGCTCCCCGGGTGTTCACCAAGGTGCTGGCAGGAGTGATGTCTCTGCTCAGGTTTCAGGGCATCCGTGTGCTCCTTGGTGACTTCATTCCTGGGAATGAATCTGGATACAGTTCAGGCAAGGATTTTTCTTCCTCAGCGGAAGGTGGACAGTCTGATTGCGCAGGTCCAGTTCCTGCTAGCTTGTCATCATCCCTCCATCAGGCAGGGAATGCAGCTGGTGGGCCTGATGGTGGCGTGTTTCAAGGCGGTCCCTTATGCTCAGTTCCACTTGAGGCCTCTGCAACTCCACCTCTTGTCAGTGTGGGACAAGGACCCTGTGTCCCTGGACCTGGTCTTTGCGCTTTCCCCCCGGTCCCTCTCGTGGTGGCTGGACTACAGGAACCTGTTGGGGGGCAGATCCTTTCTGACCCCCTCCTGGGAGACGGTCACCATGCCAGTCTGTCAGGATGGGGGGGTTTCTGGAAGTCCCTAGAGTGCCAGGGGAGGTGGGGCCCTCAGGAGACCCACACACCTATCAACGTCTTGGAGCTGCGGGCGATCAGGTTAGTTCTGGCTCAGTTGACTCCTCGCCTTCGGGGCCTACCTGTTCAGGTGCGCTCGGACATCCAGACGGCAGTTGCCTACATCAATCATCAGGGAGGGACCCGGAGTAAGAGGGTCCTCCAGGAAAGGTCTCTGATCCTGACCTGGGCGGAGGCCATTGTTCCCTGCATATCAGCGGTGTACATTCCGGGGGTGGAAAATCTGCTGGCAGACTCTCTGAGCAGGGGGACCTCTCGCCAGGGAGAATGGTCCCTCTGCAACAGGGTGTTCCAATCTCTGTGTCACCGTTGGGGCCAACCAGATGTGGATCTGTTTGCGTCCCGTCACAATCAGAAGCTCCCGGCCTTTGTCTCCCTGTCCCAGGATCCTCTGGCCTTGACCACGGATGCTCTAGCAATGTCATGGCAGGACTTTCAGTTCCTGTATGTCTTTCCTGCACAAGTGGGGGAGGGGGTGCCAGCAATTCTGGTGGCCCCCAGGTGGCCAAGAAGAGTGTGGTTCGCAGACGTGGTGCAGCTGGCAGTAGATCAGTACATTCTGCCCAGGGTGCCCGACCTGCTCACTCAGGGTCCCTTACGCCATCCCAATTTACAAACTCTGGCTTTGACGGCCTGGCTGCTGAAACCTCCATCTTGATGGAGAAGGTGCTGTCTACCTCGGTTGTTGATACCATGATAAGGGCTAGAAAGAAGTCTTCCTCTTCCATTTATTACAGGGTTTGGCATGCCTACATTGACTGGTGTGAGTCTAAGTCTCTTCCCTGTCGTGTGTTCTCTATTCCCAGGATTCTGGAGTTCCTGCAGCATGGGTTGGAGATGGAGCTCCAAATCAGTACTCTGAAGGGTCAGGTGTCTGCCCTGGCTGTTTTCTTTCAGGAGTCCTTTGCTCAGCATTCTCTGATCAGGACTTTTTCCAGGGGGTTACTCATGTGCGTCCCCACGTAAGCCTATGGTGCCTGTTTGGGATTTGAATTTGGTTTTGTCAGCCTTGCAGAGTGCTCCCTTTGAACCTGTGCAGGATGCTGCCCTGGCCATTCTTACTCTCAAAGTTGTCTTTTTGGTGGCTATCACCTCTGTTAGGCGTGTGTCTGAGTTGGCAGCGCTTTCCATTCAGTCCCCCTACTATGAGAGACACCAGGACAAGGTGGTGTTTCGATTCAAGCCAGATTTTCTGCCTAAGATAGTGTCTGCCTTTCATTTGAATCAGGACATAGTTCTTCCTTCATTGTGCCCTAATCCTAGTAATGCTAAGGAATGCATTCTTTGGATGTGGCTAGGTGTCTGAAGTACTATCTGGTGGCTACTGTACCTTTCAGAAAAACTGATGCTCTTTTTGTGGTCCCTTCTGGTTCTAGGAAGGGTTTGGCTCCTGCCAAGTCTACTATCGGCAAATAGATCCGTCAGGCTGTGATTCAGGCCTACTCTGCTAAGGGAAAGAATCCTCCCTTCCGCCTAATTCTACTCGTGCTATTGGTGCTTCTTGGGCTTTTCAGCACCAGGCTTCTGTTGAACAAGTTTGCAAGGCCGCTACTTGGTCTTCTGTTCATACCTTTTCAATGTTTTACAAGGTTGATGTTAGGGCCTCAGCTGATGCTGCTTTTGGCCGCAAGGTTCTGCAGGCGGCAGTGGTTTAAACTGTCTGCTGTTACCTTTGGGGATCCCACCCTATTTTATGGACACTGTTATTGGATGTTCCGAATGTAAGTATTGTATCTGGAGCAGGACATACTGTATACTAAGAATAATACAATTCTGTGATTACTGACCTGTAGAATTGGTATTATGAGTATACAGTACGTTCTGCTCCACCCCACCCTTGGTTTTTGCATTATCTTGGATCCCCTGTATGGTGATTATCATTGTTTTAGTTACCAGTTTGGGTTGTTTAATTCTCCCGGCTTCTCGTTCACTGCTTTTCAATGCTGGGGATTGTGGGAGGTCCCTGGGTATTTGAGGGGCCGGGAGGAGCCTATTTTCGATGTCTCTGCAGTCCAGCGCCATCTGGCGGAGTAGTACCCGAATGTAAGTATACATACACTCATAATACCAATTCTACAGGTGAGTAATCACAGAATTGTATATTCCTAGTATGTCACACACCCCGCTTCCAACATTCATGACACTTGGGATACCGGCCTTTAGAGGGCGATCTTGCAGAGATGACATGGAAAATGGAGCCCCTCCTGGTCCATAAGTACCCGGGACCTCCCATTATTCCCCAGTCTTTTTGTCTCTGCAGTCGGCAAAGCATTCAGAAGATGACTCTCCTCCCTGCAGGTAGCCGGTATACGCCCTGCCTTTTTCTATTTCTGCCTGAAGCCACATTTTTGTATTGTGATATGTATGTTATGCCTCCCAGGCTTGGCTGATGGGCTCGGGCAAAGGTAGATACACCCTTGGGTGTATATGGGAGCTTGCTCCCTCCGTGAGACTTCAAATAAGGGGTAGGCGGAATCCGGGTTGGTGTCCCCCGGCATGGGATGCCCCTTCCCTTTAAATCTCCTTGTGCCAATGGGTTGCTTATTGTTTTCCCCCCTTTTGGCCCTCCTGGACCCTGCTGGGGTGAAAGGGGGGGGGGGGGGAATCTTTATTTAGGGAGTATCTTTTGGCCTATGCATTTGTTTTTTTTTTAAAAGATAAGAAAGTGACATACCTGTTTTGGTTTTTTTTTAATTTCCCTCTCTTTTTCTCATTCGGCCCCGTTCTATGATGTCATGCTATTGTCTTTGGCTGACCCGCCCTCTGCTCTCTGAGCAGTGCTAGGTGGTGGACGGGGCTTCGAGTCGGCGTCGCATTTCTGCTTCCTGTTTGACATGTGGTTTGCTGGTTCCTGTTCTGGTGCTGGCCTCCACTGGTCCTGGCTGCTGCGTTGGTGCCGCTGCTGGGCCTTTCTTATATCGATTGGTCGCAGGGCTGTCGCTGGGCCGTTGTGGTCACTGTGAGTACCCTTTAGTTATACTAAAGGGAAATATTTTTTATTTACTGTCATTTCTTTCTTGCATATGCATAAGGCTCATTGTGTTTTCTCTATCTTCCAGGGGGAAACTCTCTAAATAGGGGTTTCTCCTGGTCCTTGTTTAAAATCCTCCCACCTAGGGACTATTAAGGGGCATCCCGGGTAGCTTTGGCTGTAAAAATCCCATATACTTGGCGACTATAAAAAAATTAAGTATTTAAAAAAAAAACACCATATGGAGGCATCTCAGGATACTGGGCTCTCAGTTCCTTTGGGACAGACTCGGCAGTGTTTGCGATGTGGGGCATCCCTTGTTGGGGATAACGCATTTCTTTGTGTAGCTTGTGCTCAATTGATTATAATACAGCATTCAGAGGCCCAGGCCTCAGGGTCTGGGGCTCCGGCCTCTTCTCCCACACCACCTTGTCTTGTCCATACCCCCAGTGACATTGTCATGGGTGGAGAGTCGCTTTCTGATGTATGTGCCAGATTGGCTCACATTGAAAAATTAATGTCTAGCTCTGTGGCCAAGAAGGCCTCGGCTAAAAGAAAATATTTAGCTCCTGCTGTTGAGGCAAATGAGCTTGATTGTAGCGAGCGTCTTGATTGGTCAGATTGTTCTTCGTTTGGAGAAGGAGAATTCTTTGAGGAATCTGATGTTTCTGATGTTCAGCAATTTGTGGGTATTGACACTGAACAAGGTGAAGGGGAGATTTTTGACACCCCTAAAACTCTTGCTCTATTGTATGAGGTTTTGGCAATCCATCTTCCAGAAGCAGGGGGAGTTCTTTGGAGCCTCCAAGCCTCGTTTAGAATTTCCGGATCAAAAACATTTTGAAGAAATCACTCTTAAGGAATGGGAGAAGCCTGCGCGGCTTCCTGGCATTCCTTTAGGCTGGGATAAGAAATATCCCTTTCCTTCAGACACTGTTAAGCGTTGGTCATCCCCCCCTGTGGTGGATGCACCTGTGCTCAGTTTGTCCAATTCCTCTGTTTTGCTTTCTCCGGAATCTACTATCCTTAAGGATGGGGAGGACAAACGTATTGATCAAATGGCTTGCCATGCGTTTGCTAGCGTTCGCTCGGCCTTACGACCTATGGGTGCCTCGGCACTTATGGCAGTCGCTATTAGGTCTGTTATTAGAGTTCTAGCAAATACCTCAGGGCTTGATCCAGCCTCTGATGATCTTAAGCGATGTGATTTATTTGTGTCTTTTGTACTTTCTGCTTTGGATGATACCATGGCCATGTGTAGCAGAACTTCCGCTTTGCTAGTTGCTATATGGGCGTTGTCATTAAAAATTGCCTCAGGGTAAGAAGCAACGTCGTTCTTCTTTTCGTGGTTCCAGAGCAGGCAGAGGATCGGCCTCTTCAGCCCCAAGGGGGACTACATGGAACAGAGGAAGAGGACGTGGACGTTCAAATCAGAATTGGGGATCAAAGCTTAAGGCTGCTTCCAAGCCTGCCCAGCGATGAGGAGGCGCCCTCACCCGTGAGGGTGGGGGGACGGCTGCGGTTCTTTTTCCAGGCTTGGGTCAAAGAGGTATCAGACAGATGGATTCTGGAGGTTGTGTCCTCCGGGTACAAGCTGGAATTCGAGTTCCGGCCTCCGCCCAGATTTTTCAGGTCTCGGATGCCCGCAGATCCGGGGATCACGCTGGGGCTCCGGGCAGCTGTTGCGAATCTCTTAAACATGGATGTTATTCGCCTGGTTCCTCTTGCGGAAAGAGGTCTGGGGTTTTACTCCAACCTATTTACAGTTCCCAAGAAAGACGGCTCTGTTCGGCCTATTCTAGATCTGAGGCGACTAAATCAATTTATTCGCTTCAGAAGGTTCCGCATGGAGTCGTTAAGATCAACGATCGACGCTCTCCGTCAAGGGGACTTTATGACTTCCATCGACATCAAGGATGCTTATCTGCACATTCCTATTTGTCCCGCTCACCAGAGGTTCCTCAGATTCACAGTGGAAGACCAGCACTTTCAGTTTGCGGCCCTTCCATTCGGTCTCACCTCATCCCCAAGAGTATTTACCAAGGTTTTGGCAGGAGTAATGGCTATTCTCAGGCTCCAGGGCATTCGCATTGTGCCATTTTTGGACGACCTTCTCATCACAGCCTCGTCCTTCAATCAGGCGGAATTGGACACCAGGACCGTGGTGGCTTCACTGGAGAGGTTCGGTTGGGTGATAAACCATGCCAAATCCTCTCTTTTTCCTGTAAGGGAGAGTCCCTTTCTGGGCTTATTCCTGAATACCCTTCAGGCCAAGGTATTCCTTCCTCTGTCCAAAATTGTTCTGATTCAAGACTTAATTCGTTTGTTCTTGTCCAATCCTTGTCAGCCTATCCGCTTGGGGATGAGGCTAGTGGGGCTGATGGTGGCCACATTCGAAGCAGTCCCGTTCGCTCAGTTTCATATGAGGACGCTTCAGCTGTTTCTCTTGGCGAAGTGGGACAAGTGTCCTCTGTCATTGAATCGGGTTTGTTTGTTGTCTCCCCGTGTTCTGCGGTCCCTTCAGGGGTGGCTGACTTCGAGCAATCTCAGAAACGGCAAGTCATTTCTGACCCCCTGTTGAGAGTTAATCACTACGGATGCCAGCCTTATGGGTTGGGGGGGCATCTGGAGGAAGCACCAGTTCCAGGGGTTGTGGGAGCCTCAGGAGGCTCACTCCTCGATCAATTTATTGGAGCTTCGGGCCATTCGGCTTGTTCTGCTCCGACTGACTCATCTTTTGCGGGGGCCGCCGGTTCAGATTCGGTCAGACAACCGGACAGCAGTTGCATACATCAATCACCAAGGAGGGACTCGCAGTTGGGGTGCCCTCCGGGAAGTATCTCTGATCCTCCACTAGGCAGAGATCAATGTTCCCTGCATATCGGCAGTTTACATTCCGGGGATAGAGAATGTGAAGGCAGACTCCCTGAGCAGAGCATGCGCTCGCCGGGGAGAGTGGTCTCTCAATCCCAGGGTCTTTCAGTTTCTTTGTCACAAATGGGGGACTCCATGGTTGGACCTGTTTGCTTCTCGTCACAACCACAAACTTCCAGTGTTTGTGTCTCTTTCCCAGGATCCTCTGGCAGTGGCAGTGGATGCCATGTCCCTGGCCTGGAAGGATCTGGGGTTTCTGTATCTGTTTCCCCCATTCTCCATGATAAGCAGTGTGGTGCGCAAGCTAGCTCTGGAAGGGGCGCCAGCAATTCTGGTGGTTCCAAGATGGCCAAGACGCCTGTGGTTCGCAGACATCACAAGGCTAGCAGAGGATCAGTTGCATCTGCCTCTTATCCCAGACCTCATCACCCAGGGTCAACTGTTACCCCAATTTACCAACGCTGGCTTTGACGGCGTGGCTGCTGAAGTTTCCATCTTAAAGGAGGAAGGTCTTTCTGACGCGGTCATTCAGACTCTTGTTAGAGCTAGGAAAAAATCTTCCTCTGTTGTTTACTACAGGACTTGGAGGTCCTATATTGATTGGTGTGAGTCTAGGGTCTTGCCCTGTAGGGTATTTTCTATCCCTAAGATTTTGGAGTTTCTGCAACATGGTCTGGATTTGGGTTTCCAGACTAGTACTTTGAAGGGGCAGGTTTCTGCTTTGGCCATTTTCTTTCAAAGATCTTTTGCACTTCATCCTTTGGTTAAGACTTTTTTCCAGGGGGTCACGCATATGCGGCCTCCTAGAAAGCTCCATCTTAAAGGAGGAAGGTCTTTCTGACGCGGTCATTCAGACTCTTGTTAGAGCTAGGAAAAAATCTTCCTCTGTTGTTTACTACAGGACTTGGAGGTCCTATATTGATTGGTGTGAGTCTAGGGTCTTGCCCTGTAGGGTATTTTCTATCCCTAAGATTTTGGAGTTTCTGCAACATGGTCTGGATTTGGGTTTCCAGACTAGTACTTTGAAGGGGCAGGTTTCTGCTTTGGCCATTTTCTTTCAAAGATCTTTTGCACTTCATCCTTTGGTTAAGACTTTTTTCCAGGGGGTCACGCATATGCGGCCTCCTAGAAAGCTCCTACTTCCAGTTTGGGATCTTAACTTGGTGCTTTCTGCCATGCAGACTGCTCCTTTTGAGCCATTGACGGATGCTCCTCTTCATATTCTTACTCAGAAGGTTGCTTTCTTGGTTGCTATTACCTCTGTCCGTCGGGTTTCTGAATTGGCGGCCCTGTCTATCCAGGCCCCTTACTTCGAAAGGCATCAGGATAAGGTGGTTTTCAGTTTTAAACCAGATTTTCTTCCTAAGGTGGTGTCTGCCTTCCACCTAAATCAGGATATAGTTCTTCCTTCATTGTGCCCTAATCCTAGTAATAACAAGGAAAGGGTTTTACATTCTTTGGATGTTGTTCGTTGTGTTAAGTATTATTTGGTTACTACTTCTGCTTTCCGTAAGACAGATGCCTTTTTTGTTGTGCCCTCCAGGCCTAGGAAGGGGTTGGCACCCGGCAAATCTTCCATCAGTAAATGGATTCGTCAGGCCATTGTTGGGGCCTATTCTGTTAAGGGGAAGGTTCCCCCTTTTCGTGTTACTGCTCATTCTACTCGTGCTGTTGAGGCTTCTTGGGCTTTTCAGCACCAGGCGTCTGTTGAACAAGATTGCAAGGCTGCTACTTGGTCTTCGGTGCATGCTTTTTCTAAGTTTTACAAGGTTGATGTACGGGCCTCAGCGGATGCTGCTTTTGGTCGCAAAGTTCTGCAAGCTGCAGTAGTTTAAGTTATGCATTTTTGCCTTGTGGGATCCCCGCCCATTATGGACACTGCTATTGGATATCCCAAGTGTCATGAATGTTGGAAGCGGGGTGTGTGACATACTAGGAATAATACCATTTTGTGAGTACTCACCTGTAAAATGGGTATTACGAGTTTGTCACACACCCCGCTTCCCCCGCCCTTTTTTGTTCAGGGGTCCTTTATATGGTGTTTGTTATTATTTTCAATTCACTATATAATTTGCTCTTCCTGGTTTTCTCACTGCTTTTTTAAAAGACTGGGGAATAGTGGGAGGTCCCGGGTACTTATGGACCAGGAGGGGCTCCTTTTTTCCATGTCATCTCTGCAAGATCGCCCTCTACAGGCCGGTATCCCAAGTGTCATGAATATTGGAAGCGGGGTGTGTGACATACTCGTAATACCCATTTTACACGTGAGTACTCACAAAATGGTATTTTTTTGCAAATGTTATATCTGTCATCTAATGACAGAAAAGAAATATCTCAGCTGTCCCAATGCAACACTTGCAGTCTGGGTCAAAAATTAGTTATTTGCAGTTATAATAGATGGGCCTATTGCTAAAATTGAAAAGAATGACCTGCTAGGAAGGGGGCTAAACATCCTGGTAATGAAGTGGTTAAAATCTGTCTTTAAAAAGAAATAAATATAAAGAAATAATGTAATTTCTCTGACTTGTGCAGTTGTTAAAAGATTTTTAATGCCCGGAAGCGGGAGTTTTGATACTGTGCTGCGCCACTGTCTCTATTATGTGTCCTGGCTGGTCACTGGTTCTTAATTTATTGAGCCCAAGAAATGCCTATCGCCGACAGGTACCCTGTACACCCTAAACCAAAGTGGCTTTGTCACCTGTAATGCTCCCGAGTGGCATAGGTCAACGCAGTGTCACTGTGACTGTGTGTGGGGTTTACATTACCTGAAATGTTTGGAGGCAAGACAAATGTGTGTATGTGTTTGAATGCATGAAAATATACATAACACAGCTGCACAGTGTACACATTAATTGATCCATTTAGGTTGTTTGGACCTCATTCTTTTCTTCAGTAAGCAAACCTTTCCTCCACATGGCAGGTTTAGGACGCTTAACTCTTTCAGGGACATAGCCTAAAGAGAGTAGTTGGGATGCTTGTTCATTTTTCCTAGACTGAAGTTTTGGCTACATTCAAAATGATTCAGCACCACAATCTCTCTAGCATGTGAAAATACTCAAAATGTTAAATCTGTTTGTCTAAAATTCCAATATTTAATTTTGTCTAAATGTTTCTTTTAAAAGCTTTGTAGATAGGGCAGATGTGCCATGTCGGAAAGTGGATTATTTTCTTTTCCTTTAGAAGTCAGATGCAGACAAGTTAAACAAGTCATTTATCTCTTTAATCACTTAATCAGTTAATAAAGGGCAAGATGGTTAATGGTCTTGTCTTCGGCTAGCAAATATCAGTAACAATATACACTTAATAGGTTTAGAATTTCGGGCTTAAACAAACTTTTATGTTGATATCTGTTTTGTGCCAATAATTCCACTTTTTCGAAGAAAAAAACGGTCCTTTTTTTTATTATATGATTTTATTAAATCTATTGAAAAAACGTGTAACTCTCACTTTTTTTAATATACCCTTTCTGGTTTTATCCATTTTTTTTGCTTGGCTGTTTTTGTATTGGCGAGAAAAAAAAAGAAGGGAAAAGGAACTCTTACCATTTCCCCTTTCAGTCCTGTTAGTGTGCACTACACTTTATTCTGTAGGCTGCCTAAATGATGCGCCTTCTAATTGGATACAAAAAAAACACCAGGTAGTGATTTAATATACAGCCCAGAAACATGGTTTGTTGTTAGTTGCTATTAGTACAGAGTTGGCTGTACTGGTTTATTTTGGATATTGTACATCCATTATTCACATTGTAACAATGCATTTAGGATCAACAATAGTTATATGGACCATTTAGCTGAACTGGTTCACATGTGAATATATTATTGGTGCCTTATGTTGGCTTTCTTTGTACTCCTAGAACCTATGGGGACATGTAGATATAATATGTGCATCTAGTAAAGGGGCAGGTAGGTACATACATATGGTGCTGGTATCGATATCATAACTTTTATACCAAATAATGCAAACATGCAGCTGCCCAGAAATTAGGAGTTAGAAGTGGGGAGTCCTTAAAGTGATTGGCAAATCAAAAATATCAGTAGCTTACCTTACATTGAATCCCTTCCAGCGCTCTCCTGCCTGCTATGTTAGTCTCCTCAGTGAGGAAATCCCTTCCTCATTCAGCGTGGACTGCAAGACAAAGGCGTGGCTCCGCCTATAGCCTTCCAGCTGACTTCCTCCACTCCAGTTTCTTTCTTGCTGTCTGACTGGGCTGCAGGGCTGTATCTGGACTCCTCTCCCATTTATTTTTGTTTTTAAGATTATACCTTGGAAGCAGGGACAAGACCCTGTCTGGCTTCCTAGGTCCCTTATGCTCCTCTAATCTGGATGGACCCACTATGCTTCCTCAGCTTAGCTGTATCCGGATCAGGATGGTAAGGCTAAGCGCCAGGTTCCTGGGGTGTCATTGACACTCTGGCTGAAGTCTTTCATTGAAAAGCAAATTAGCCGCAGGTTTTTGTCTGGTGAGCCTGGTTGGGGGTGACCAAGGGAATTATTTTCCCTCTTTTATTGCTCTTTCCATGTGTTTATGTCTTTTACTGGTTGTAAAATTCAAAATTTGCGTGCCTTTTTTTTAAGGGGGGCGGAGCTAAGGCGGCAGCAAGGAAGAATCATGTTCTCAGTCCGATGCCATGGATAGATTTTCGGCTTAGCAAAGTAGCTAGCACCACTGACGATCTTTGGTTCTTCTCAGCAGCACAGCACTGTTCCCTAGTCTGCCGCCGTGGAAAGATTTTTGGCTTAGCGAAGTAGCTAGCACCGCCGACGATCTCCGGTTCTTCTCAGCGGTACAGTGCGGTTTCTCAGGCCGGTGACGCTGGAAGATTTTCGGCTTAGCGAAGTAACTAGCACCACCGAAGCGGCCGGTTCTTCTCCATGACACAACACATTTTACTCGCCGACTCCGCTGAAATATTTTCGTCTAGGCAAGGGACATAGCACCGCTGACAGCGCATAATTACTGGGGTTGTTGGCCGGCAAAGGGGCTGCTTCTGAGCCGCTGCACGGCCACCCTCAAGTGGACCTAAACCTTTTGGTAGGTCAAATTGTTTTATTTTGATTGTGTATTAATATGTTTTAATATTAATATTGTTTTTGTTTTTATTGTTTAATCTATATTATTATAGATTGTGGGAAAGGGCAAGGTAATATAAAAATTATATGGTGGTTGACCCCTCCAGAGGACTCGAAGTAGTCTTGTCACTGCCGAGATATACTTGGTCTCAGACCCCCAGGGACGTAGACTAGTATTATTTTTCACCATGATGGAGACATGTGGGGTAATCGGATCTGGTCTTTATCAGATTTACCCCATGTCCAGTATACATGCAGTGGCACTGGACGAAGATAGCATTGTGTGCAGGGATTATGCTACGGTAGTAGTGAATAGGGAAGGCAGTTGTCCTCACTGCAAGGGTTCTGACCCCTGTCGCCGCTGCCCTCTGAGCTTTAAAGCCCCCTTGGCAGGCTTCAAGTGGACCTAAACCTTTAGTGAATCATATTGACCACTAAGAAGGTTTTTTTTTTTCCTCTGAGTTTTTGATGAGGATATTGTGGTTACCATAGTCTCCCTCTGAGTCTTTAAACTCTGTCGGCAGCCCTCAAGTGGTCCTAAACCTTTAAAGAGTCAGCTAAGAATTGAAGTGTGAAGAGTTGAAGATGATTATGTGGCTGGTCTCCCAGGTGGAGAGGATTTATCCAGTAGGGACTCGGATTTAGAGTCTTCTACATAAGGAGGCGCTCAGTTAAGGAGAAGATGGATGGTTTGATTCCTCCATTCTGGAGCATTTTGCGGTGCATACGCATTATTCTAATTCGATCAATAGGGAATGGCAGAAGCCAGATAGTCTTCTGCCAATTCCTAAAGTACTAGATACTTATCCCTTTCCTCCAGATCAGATTGAGTTATGGTCTCACCCTCCTGTTGTGGACACTCTGGTGGCAGTTTTTTTTTAGGCTTTAGTTATGCCATCCTCTGATAGTGCTTCTCCAAAAGATCCAGCGGATAAGCGCATGGATCAGGTGGTACATCATGCTTATTCTATTATGGGGTCGACCTTGCGGCCGGCCTGTGCTACATCTATATTATCTTTGGCGGGCAGAAGGTTGTTAAAACGACTGGACTCTAAAACTCATTTGTGTCATTCACGGAAGTCTTGCTCCCAGTTTTTCAAAACTAGTTTCAATATCAACAGGTATGTGATCTTGGCTATGGAGGATTTGATAAGGTTAAGTGCCAGAGGCCTAGCTCAGGTGGTAGCCTTAAGGCGTGCTTTATGTCTTAAGCAATGGCCAGCTGACACAGCCTCTAAAAAGAATCTGACAGGATTCCCCTTAAGGCGGGGCATCTGTCTGGTGAGTGCTTGGTTGACATGGTAAAGCAGCCTACTTGTGGTAAATCTACTAAACTTCCACAGAAGCCGAAGTCTAATACTTTGCAGTGCCTCTAACCCCCCTGGCTTTTCATGGGGGTAGAGGTTTGGTCTGTTCGGGATTCAAAGAGATTTTGAATAAGACAAGGTCCCCAATTAAGGAGACGTGTGTAGCGGAATAAAGCCGAGCCCCTTTCAAAGCCTGCTCAGGCATGAAGGGACTCCTTCACCCTTGCAGGTGGGGGAAAAGCTTCTGCATTTTGCTCAGATTTGGAGGCTTCGTATAATAGATCTTTGGATGCAGAAAGTTGTACCCTCAGGTTACAAAAACGAATTAGGAGCCTGACTTCCTTGGAGATTCTCTTTGTCAGGGGTATCCCGAATTCCACAGAAATCCAAAGCATCGAGCTCTGCCGTATCTCGCCTTTTAGAGATTGGAGTTGTTTAATCTACAGTGATGTTACTCCAGCCGGGAGATCGTATAACCACAGTGTGTATATATATATATATATATATATATCTAATGCGTACCTACATTGCTGTAGGTGGCCTACATTTTCAGTTTTGTGGAGCTACCCTTCGGTCTATCATCAGCACCAGGGGTCTTTATCAAGGTGCTGGCAAGTCTCATGTTTTCTCTAAGAAGTAGTAGAGTATACATATACCCCCTTACTTAGACGATCTGTTTATATGGGCCCCATCATGTCAGGTGCCCCAGAAGGATACACAGACATTGAACATCTGATAGACATTGGATATCTGACTATCCAGTTGAATTCTTCTAGAGTCAAATATCATACCTTCTGGAATTATGTCTTTCTGGGAATGTCTTTAGACACGTCTCAGGCAAAAGTGTTTCTTCCAGAACAGAAGAGACTTTTATTCAGGCCAGGGTACAGGGTCTCTTGTCTTTCCCTCACCCGAGGATTTGTCAAAGAATACCTCTGTCGGCCTGATGGTGTCTTGCTTCGAGGCAGTGCTCTTTGCTCAGTTCACACAGGACCCCTGCAGATGGAAGGCTGAACTGGATGGACTAAATTTTCTATTCAGCCTTACATACTACGGCACTATGAATCTGGGATCAAGGCACACAGACTCTGGATCACTCTTTTTTGCATGACACAGTCAACAAGACAGTCTCTAGCTTGGTGGATGATTCCTCAGCCTCTTCAGATCGGCAAATCCTTCCTTCCAGTACAGTGGAAGATCATCTCCACAGATGCTCGTCTAGCTGATTGTGGAAGTGTCATGGATGATCCAGGGACAGTGCTGTCCGAGGGAGAGCAGACTTCCTATAATATCCTGAAACCAAGAGCAATTCTATTGTGTCTCAAGACATTGGACATTCCATCTGAGGGGCATCCCTTTCGAATTCAGACAGACAATCGGACGGCGGTGGCATATATCAAACACCAGGGGAGTGGGTACCAGATGCAGGAAAGCCCTCGTGGACGTGAGCCAGATTTTACTTTGTGCTGAGGAAGCAGACTCCATGCATCTCGCCAGTACATATACCTGGAGTGGACAACTTGTTGGCCAATCATCTCAGCAGAAAGTCCCTGCATCAGGGGGAATGGTCTCTGAGTCAGGGGGCTTTCAATCTCTATGCATGCGCTGGGGGATTCCAGTCATAGATCTCTTGTATCACGGCACAATCGAAGGGTTCCGAAGTTTGTGTTCCGGTCCAGGGATCCTCTAGCAATAGCAACAGATGCTCTGTCTCAGTGGTCAGCATTCAAGCTTCATTATGATTACCTCTGATTCCACTCCAGGGTAGAGTATTATAAAAGTTAGCTTGTGAGGGAGGCCCAAACATTCTGGTGGCTCCTCGGTGGCCAAGAACAAGCTGGTTCTCAGACCAGCCAAAGGGAAGGGGTGAGCCTAACAGTGCTTTGTGTTTCCTGGGCAGGAGAGGAGGAGGTGGCTAAACCTTCCTGAAGGACTAATGGAAATACCGTTACCGGTAAGACCAACTGGGGTTTTTACCAATGTGACGAATTCTGGCTGATCAGGTTATTTATGTTCATTCACTTCCGACTTGTTCTCCTGAACGTGTTTTTTTTTTTTTTTAGCATGTATTTATAAGCCTGTAATTTCTGTAATCTGTTTATATCTGATAATAATATTGATAATGATTGTGGAACTTTTGTTCAATAAAAGCACTATTTATGTTTTTAGCTTTCTTTAGTCAGCATATTAAAGAAGCTAAAGTGTGAAGAGGTCTTGATTGAGTTTTCCTATGCAGCCTAAATGTTTTTTTTTAAGTTTCTGAAAGATTAGTTAGTAACATTGTAGAGTGACCTGTGGGTTATTCTCTCATATGCTGAAACCTCTGGCTGTAGCGGGTTAAAACAACTTGGTAAGTACGTTGTCTTTCTGCACACAAATTAGGTCATTCCCATGTCTTGGTGAACAGCTGTGCTCTCCCTAAACTTTACTTTCAAGGTTTGAAGGTGGTTCATAATATGTCTGTCAGAAGTGATTTCTTTCTGATCCAGAAGCAACAAGCAGGAACAGATTAATTGCTCTCTCACCCCAAAGGTGGTTGTGCTGCCTGGCTAGTCAGGGGTGATGTCAATCATGAAGTGTCTGAGAGCGGTGTGATTGCACGCCACTGACATACCGAGGAAGAGCGGGAGGTATGTGGTATTTTCATAGCGGATGATACCTTACCTTTCATTAGATGCAGATGTTTGAACTGGTAACTTAGCATTGCAAAGTTTGTTTGGCTACTAGTTTTTAGGCTGACTAGTATAGTGTAACGCCTTTTTCTTGAGCAAAAGCCCTGCTAATCTGCTGCGAATTTATTATTTTTTTACATTGCAAACATTTAAGCTACAGAGATGAGACGTGTTTTTTTTTTTTTAGTCTTTTTAGTTTTAGACTGATATTGAGTAGAGTTAAAATGGATGGAAACACTTTAACATAAGAAACGATAAAAAAGGGGTAACTTAAGAAAAGATAAAAAAAAAATTAGATCAGCGGAGCAAGTTGAGGGCATCAGTTTGTCATTAAAATATACACTTTTAAAAATGACTTTGAAAGTGGACTTAGCCTTTAAGAATGACCAGTTCCCCTTCCCTGGGACATCCTGATTTGGGGATGCTATGCTTTGTGAATTCCTCTAGATCGCCTAGTTCACTCACCTTGCCAGTCATCCCACAACAGCGCTAGCCACTGATTGAAGGACAGACCACATGATCACTGTGAAAATTTTCCTCTTTAAAGACAACCTTGAAGAAGCACTAACGTGAAAAATGGCCCAGTGATAAAAATCCATATAAATATGCTGGATGACGGGAGGTGACTTATACACCAAGTATCAAGAAATATCTGTCACCCCTGATAGACTAAACTGGTCACCCCTGGATTTTATTCCTACCATGAGAGAATAAACCACAAGCTTGACGGAGGGTATTATTAAGTTTGGGTGTATAAGGGACCTATCCGCTTATTAACCAACGTGTTTTTGTATGGATTTTTAGGATTACACAATTTTAATAGTGCTTCTTTAGGTAAGACTTTCATTCATATTACTCCTGCAGCACTTTGGGCATCATTTTACCCATAAATAATTATTGAACCATAATCAATATTTAAAATGCCCTGCTGCCCTCTCAAAAAGGCAAAGATTGGGAAGTTGAAAGCGCTCCTATTCACAATGGGGGCATGCGTGATTTAGAGATAGGGAGGCCTTGTAACAGGCAGGTTGTAGGTTGATTAGCTGAGATATGATTGAAACCATACCAACACCCGTTTTTTCTTTAATGGGTGTTGGACCCGCAGACAGCAAATAAGAACAAGCTCCGGGGGGGCATCCAGAACGCTGGATTCTTCCCAAACATTACCCCCCCCAGAACTCCCAAAATCATTACCTTCACCTAGAGTCATCACCAGGAAAAGAGTCATGGGATTGGCCGCTGGGCAGTCACATGGGCCATGGTTGCGTCCACATGCGTGCCGGTGGCCAATCACTGGACTCCTTTCCTAAAGTAAAGTAAGGAGATTGGGCATTCTGGGGGGGGGGGATTTGTTCCGGGGGTCTCCAGCATTCTGGATGCTCCCCCAAGTTTGTTCCTATTCGCTGTCTGCCAACAACCATTAAAGAAAAAAGGTTGAAGTCGTCTTGTGCAAGGCACCTAACCCCCCAACTGCTCCCTAGGAACCCCACTGCTCAAGGTAAGTGTGAAATCAATTCTTGTGTTTATCTCATGGCACGGATTGGTTAAAAGTTTAGAGCCCTATTTTCTGTAGCATTGTTGGGGATGTCTTAGGCCCTTACTTTGACTTCTGCTACATAATGCTCCATAGTTTTTCATTTTTCTTTGTTATTTTTAGAGCCTCATGTATTTGTGGTTGTATATCATTTAAAGAAAAAAAAACATGAACATTTTTGATCTATATATAACAGTGGGGTTTTACTATTTTTATTCATAATTAAATCACAATTTGTGGGTGTTGACTAGACATTTGTGTGTGTTTGACAATAGGCCACATTGCTTTCAGAAGTAAATTAATCCCAGTTTGCCTCTTAGCAGGCGGCCGGTATGCATACATAGGCCTTCTCTGTCGTTGTGCCTTTTTTATTTTACGTTCATAAAAAAATTCCCAATTGTCATTTACATTTAGTTGTATGTTAAAAAAAACAAAAACATACATCGACAGATGCCACAAAGGTTCATTAATGGGTATCTTGGGCCTAGAGTGGTTATCATATGCCCAATTTCTTATGTGTAGACAGTAGTAGGATTTCTAAAATCATCCCTAGTAATTAACCTATGAATGAGTTTTTACATATGTATTGACCTGCTACACCAACCTGGGGTTTCCACCCCCTGTGGTTAAATCTGTTAGTGGCTTTGTGCAGTATAGGCCATTGGGCCATGGGGGAAAGTTTTGTGCTTCTGCGTCCCAAAGCCCCAACGGATTCTCTTATTCAACATGTTATGGACTCCTGACCTCATCCTTAAGCCCTGTGCAGTTGATGGGTTTGACTTAAAGCAGAACAAAAATTGCACCCCCTCCCGCCTGCCGCTCTACCATGGTGCTGAGGCAGGATGGGAAGTTACAAAGAAAAAAAAAAACCCTTACCGTATCCTTGGGCCCACAGCTTTCTCTCAGTCTCTATGTGGCCGCCGCTGAAAATGACACAGAGCTGCATCCCCCTGGGTCCGGAGCAGCGGTGAGGGATTTTTTTTCCTTATCCCCCATGCTGCCGTAGCACCAGAGCGGGTGGTCAATTTTAGACTGAAGTTCCACTTTAAGCATCTCTAGTGGATGGAGATTGCTCCCTGAAATTTGGGACACCTGCTACTATTCACTTTTTCGGTGTATGGATGTACCCCCTGAGGTGGATTATGCTGTTGGTGGGATTTACAGTGCCCTCAACCAAAGAATAGATCATACTGGATGAAAGAGAAAGTCTTGAGGAAAGTTAAAGAGAAATCTCTCATGGTGCCGAAGGATGGCCAGGAGGGGGGGAGGGATGTTTGGTGGTTACAAAGGAACAAAAACAAAAAAACGCAGCCGCAGTCAAGTGCTGCACCTCCGTTTCTGTGTTCTGTGTGGTCCTTCCACATCCCCACTACCCTCTAACAGGGTGCCTGTCCACAAATGCCTGGCCGATGCATCCCCTGCCTAAAGGTATAGCAGGGAGCAACCCCGCTCGCACATGCGCCATTGGATCGGGGAAAAGGTGAGTTTACTGGTTCACCTGAGGAGTTTTCCACAGCAGTGCATCCCGAATCTGGATGCCCCGGGGGGGCCTGGGGAGTATGTCTGCCCTAGATTCTCATTTGGTCCACTTATAGTTTACTTTAAGTTAACAGGGAAATGTTCTGATTTGGGCTTGCCATCATTTTTATTTCAATATGTCTTTATTGAGAGTTTTCTTTTTGAAAGGAAATTTTACATAGAAGAAAGTGAAAGCACAGAATAAGAGTACAAATAAGATCAGACAATGTTATGATGGACACTGGCATAAAGATCCTAGAGTGGGAGTGACACAGCTACTGCACTGGTAGGGCGACCGTGTCGAATTGATCATAGTGCAATGTATTTTGTACCCCGCATGGGGGAAGCAGAGTGGGGTACGGTCATAGCAAGGCATATGGGGGGATCGCCTAGTAGTGGCCATTGGCAGACATCCAGGGGGCCCAGTACACCAACCGAATCCCCTCCCCTGTATAGGGCTACTCCCCAACTCGATCTTGTCCCCTCCCCCAAAACCAAAGCCCCAGAAGCCAGTCATCTCCCAGTGAACCGCTGAAGAAAGAGTAGAAACACTGAGGGAAAGAAGGGAAAAAATGGGGGAAAAAACAGGGCGGGGTAGACACCGGGGCTATTACTAGCCCAGGGAGAAAAGGGACAGGGACAAGACAAGGACAAAGACATTGACAATAACGTAGTTATAGGTATAGGTTTAGACAAAGATAAGGACAACAACCACAACAACACCGTACTGGGATTTTGGACTCACAGCTCGTCCAGACTCTACTTCCATCTAACGTCCAGGATGAGGACATTAGTGCGAGGGATAACTCAAGCCCGTCAGCCTAGCAACTTCTGAAAGTCAGGGGCGACCCGAGAAACCTCCCACAGCGTCCATGTCCTAAGATATTTCTGGGTGCCCCCCTCCACCCCCTCCAAAGTCAACTCCTCTAGCCTCTTGATATTCTCGACTTCCCCATACCACTCCACCAGAGATGGTACAGTAGGGGTGCGCCAATGTCTTGGAATCACCGACCTCGCGGCTGTGAGTAGATGTCTCAGCAACCCCTTCTTACTGGATGACACCGGCCCGGGGATCATGGACAGGAGGGTGACCTGTGGGGTGTGAGGGATTTGTTCCAGCGTTAAGTGTTCATATATCCCTAGAACTTTCTCCCAAAAGGCCCGTATCAGTGGGCACTCCCACCAGATATGTAGCATAGTCCCTGGGGCCCCGCTGCATCCCCAGTATCAGACCCTCCAAATTTCACAAGGTCCGAAGGACACTTATACCATCTCGATAATATTTTATAGTTTCGTTCCTGAGATCTAGAAGCAACCGACAGCCTATGGGTGAGTGCGAAGGATTTTTCCCAGTCATCAGGCCCCTACGTCTGTCCCAGGTCCTCCTCCCATCTCCCGCAGAACCGAGGCAACTCCCCGTCCTCTTCCTCGCCTCGAATAATCTGATAAAGAAGGGAAATCACATGTTTGGGAGAGGAAGGGTTTCGTAATATACCCTCCAAAGGCGTAAGCGAGTGGGAGAGGCATGAGCTCGGTGTGATCGATTTGATGTATGCTGCCAGCTGGGCATGTAGAAACCAAGATATACTCCCGGTCTCTCCCTGAGTCCGTAAGGCCGTGAGGGAGGGAGGGCCCGATACTATATCCCCCAGTCTGACATCCCGGGATTCCTCCCATATGAGGAAGGATCTAGCATGCATCCCAGGGGGAAATAAAGGGTTGTCAAACAGAGGGGTAAGGGGTCCCGGCCTGTGGGATAGCCTGCCCCGCTTCAGAAATCCATCCCATATCCGTAACAAAGGGCCCACCAAGTAGGGCAGTTCTCGTGCGTCAGGTCTAGAGGAAGGTTCAATCCAAGGCAATGCCACCAGATTTAGGGGAGAAATGGTCTGCTCCAGGCCAACCCAACACTTGTCATCTTTATGGTGAAACCAATCTGAGATCCTGACCAAGACCGAGGCAGCGTGATAAGTCCGAAGGTCCGGGACCCCCAGGCCCCCCCTCGACTTAGCTCTGAGAAGTGTCTCCCTCCGGATCTGAACCCCCAAATACTTAATGGCTTCCCTTTGCCACCGAAAGGGAAAGTTGGCTTGCAGAAGATGTTGGGTTTCATCAGGGAGGGAGACATTCAGGATCTCAGTTTTGGATAGGTTGACCTTGAAGTTGCTCACATCTCCAAAGCGCTTAAACTCCGCTAGAACAGAGGGCATGGTTGTATGAGGGGAGGTGATGTACATAAGCAGGTCGTCCGCAAAGAGAGAGAGTTTGTGCTCCTCTCCCCCGCAGACGACCCCCCGGATAGACGGGTTCGCCCTCAAAGCGTTGGCCAGATGTTCCATCACCAGTATGTAAAGCAGCGGAGACAAGGGGCATCCCTGCCGGGTCCCGTTCCGAATGCGGAAGGGTCCGGACAAGGTGCCGTTGACTCTCACCCTCGCAGTGGGATCCTGATATAGAGCCATAATTTTAGCTAGCATACCCGGACCCAGGCCCACCTGTTGTAGCGCAGCCCTCAGAAAACCTCAATGCACGCGATCAAGCGCTTTCTCAGCGTCCACCGCCAGCACACACATAGGGACAGCCAGTGACTGCGCGTACTGTATGAGGGAGATCGTTTTGATGGTATTGTCTCTCGCCTCTCTCCCCGAAACAAATCCCACCTGGTCAGTATCAATCAGAGAGGGGAGCAAAGGCTGCAGCCTAAGTGCAATAATTTTGGCATAGATCTTCAAGTCCACATTTAT
Source organism: Gastrophryne carolinensis (assembly GCA_027917425.1). Classification (NCBI taxonomy): domain Eukaryota; kingdom Metazoa; phylum Chordata; class Amphibia; order Anura; family Microhylidae; genus Gastrophryne; species Gastrophryne carolinensis. The sequence goes on from CM051239.1 coordinate 385,949,945, forward strand.
CAAGGAGATAGGTCTATAGTTACCTGGGAGGGTGGCGTCTCTGCCCGGCTTAGGTATGATTGTTATATGAGCCTCCAAGGCCTGCCTCGGGAAGAGACAGTCCATGGAAATGGAATTAAACATCTTAACCAAGAAGGGGGCAACCAAATCCCTCAATGCCTTATAAAATCTGGGGGTGAAGCCATCAGGGCCCGGACTTTTACCTGCAGGGGTATCCCCTATAGCCTTAAGTACCTCCCCCACGGTGAACGGATCCTCGAGCTGGTCACTGCTCTCATGGGGAATAGTTGGGAGGGCGGTGTCACTAACGTATTCCGCTATCAAGTCCTTCTCCAGCGGGTGGGAGCCCCGGGGGGGCGCGGGTTCGAGGTTGTAGAGCCTGGAGTAGAAGGCCTGGAATTCCCCCGCTATCTGAGCAGTCTTATGGAGTTCCGACCCCCCCCCCCCCCCCCCTCTAATCATAGGGATGAATGTAGAACCCTGTCTGGGGTGGAGAGACCTGGCAAGCATCCTACCACATTTGTCACTATTCTCGTAAATGCGGGCCCTAAATCTATCTCGGTACTTGAGGAAGCACTGGTCATAGAGGCTCTTCAGATTATGTCTAGCGTCCAGTAGCTCCCTCAAGACTGTTTGCGTGGGGGTATTTTTATGGGTCTCCTCTAACTCCCCAATACGTTTCAGGGTAGCTTCAATCTGCTGTGTCCTGGCCCTCTTAAGCCTAGAACCATGCTTGATAAAAACCCCTCGGAGCACACATTTAAGGGCCTCCCACTGAACTGGGAGCGGGGTCTGATCATGTGCATGGTCAAGTTGGAAGTTGGTAATGGAAGACCTAATTTCAGCTAAACACAGGGGATCTTTTAATAGATTATCATTCAGTCGCCAGTTGTACTGCCTGGGGGCAGCGTCTGGGGTCGGGAGGCTCAGGAAGACGGGAGCATGGTCTGACCACAAGATCCGGCCAATAGAGGCATCTGGGTTCCTTGAAAGCGCGTGATGACTGAGAAAGATATAATCCAACCTACTGTAGGTGTTATGGGGGTGGGAGAAGAATGTATAGTCCCTTGCCCCCCCCATGCTGAATTCTCCAGGCGTCAACTACCTGGAGGTTGCGAAGTGCGCCCCTCAACTTCTGTAATTTGGAGTAGGGTATCCCCGATTTGCCCTGGGAGGAATCGAGCCGCGGGTCAAGGACCAGGTTGAAGTCCCCTCCCAGCACTAAAACACCCTCTGAAAACCCCTCTAAAACATCAAGGATCCCAAGTCCAACCTCCACCTGGGCCTGGTTTGGCAAGTATATATTGGCAAGAGTGTACCTAACCCCTGAGAGCATGAATTTGAGAAAAATGTATCTGCCATCTGGATCCACTTTGGAGTCTAGTGGCTCCAGGGGGACACCTCTATGTACTGCAATAGAAACACCCTTAGACTTGTTCACCGGGTTGGGGCTGTGGAACCATCTATTGTAATACTTGTTCCTGATTACAGGAATCTTCCCCGCACAAAAATGAGTCTCCTGCAATAGAAGGACATCTACTCTTTCCCTATGGAACCCGTATAATATTTTAGCTCTCTTTTCAGGGACGTTCAACCCTCTAGCGTTAAAAGTGCAGAATCGAATCTCCGCCATGCTAGCCCAGCGTCCGTGCCAGAATTCGCGGGATAAAATGTCTCAGGGACCGATGGAGCGCCAGCGGGATGGCCAACCCCGTGTGGACCAGTGCTGGAGTCGAACCCCGGAAGAACAAACCACACACGATAGACAGGGGGAAGGGTAGAACACTAGGGAAGCAGAAAAACAAAGAAGAAAAGAAAGAAAGAGCCCCTACCCTATAGAGGAGGGCAATGGGGGTGTAGAGGGCTAGCCCTCAAACCCGCGTACACCTATCGGTAGATATCCAACCGGGTGTCGCGGAACAGTGGTTGTGAAGGTAGCCTAGCCACTCGGGAGCCTCCCCAATATATGTAGGTTAGCGAGAATTAGGTTCCCAAGCCCCGGGCTGTCTAAAAAGAAAAGCGCCGCTAGCGGTATCGATTAACAAAGACCAAATAATGCTCAGGGGGGATCTAAGGTGCGTGTCTCCCCTCCTCCCCAGAGAGGACCCAGCATATACCCCCCGGGTTGGGTAACCTGAAAACCTGGAAACATTCAACAAATACATATTAAACATTGCAAACTTGTCAATATTATAAGCAATCTCAATATTATAAGCAATCTCCCGGGGAACCCGCCCACCTACCATGGTAAGGCACCTCTGGATCATCCCGCCCCTCAGGAGTATCCCCAGACCCAACAGCGTAACAATAAAATGACAATAGAATGACAATAAAATGACAATAAAATGTACCCACCCCCCCCTGCCCCACGGACCACGAGAGGGCCGGCACCCCCCACCGCCACACCGCAAGGCGGGTAGGACATAGGAGAGAGCGGGGCCAGCCCTCCCGAGGGCCGAGGAGAGGGGGGGGGGGGACGGCGGCCAAGGTAGAGCAACAGGCAATAATGAACATAACATAGTAAACGTTAAACAGTGAACATTGAGTCGTAACAGGGAAAAATGCGAGCGGGGCATAAATGCTTAGAGGGGGTGGGAGTGGGCGGAACAGAATTAGAGATACTGAATCAGAGCGTGGGAGCTAATAGGGATGGGCCGAGCTAACGACCCCGAATTGGCCCAGGGGCATCACCCCTACGACCCCTGGCCATCCGGGGTCTCCTGGGCACCCGCTGCGGCATAGGGGGGGGGGGGGGGGATCAAGCCCCAACCAGTCCGGGACCGGGAAGGGGTCCATTTCCAGGAAAATAAACAGACCCGGAAGGTCCGCCTTGCTTCTGAGAGCATATATGGAGTTGTCCCTTCGCACCACGAGGTGAAATGGGTGCCCCCACTTGTAGGAAGCGCCAACTTCTAGAATCCGGTCAAGGAGCGGCCGCAGCAGACGTCTCATCTGAAGGGTGCGACGAGATACATCGGGTAGGATCGTAACTTGAGAGCCTCGAAATGCAATCCTTCCTTTCTCCCAGGCCCGTCGCAGGATTTCTTCCTTGACAAGGAAGAAATGAATTCTTCATAAAACGTCTCTGGGGGCCTGAGGATCCCCCACCGGGCGGCCAGCCACCCTATGTATTCGATCAATAACCAACTCAGCGTTCGGTGGCTTGCCCAACAGGTCGTTGAACAGTTCCGTTGCCCAAGTGCACAGGTCTTCTGATCTAACGGATTCTGGTATGCCACGGAGTTTCAAATTATTGCGCCTATTTCTATTCTCCTGGTCATGTGTCTGAAGTCTGATGTCAATCAACTGCTGTTGGTGCACCACCTGATTTCTCTCAAGAGCCGCCAGACGGGCCTCATAATCCGGGCGGGACTCCTCGAGCGACGCAATTCTAGTATCAAGAGCAGAAGATTTCTGTTGGAGGTCTTCTATTTCTCTGCGTAAGGCCCGCTCGATTCTAGTAGCCACAGCCTCTAAATCTGCTTTGAGCTCGGCCTTCGTTGGAAGACATTGTAGGAGATCCCGTAGGCTAGGATCGGTAGGAGACTGCAGGAACAGCTGGCCCTCCGGGGCCCGGGTCGGGGGCATCCCAAATCGGGAGTCGCAAGATCTCGCGGCTGAAGCAGGACCCAGGGTGTACTCCGGGTTCTCCGGCCCACTCATGAGGCTGCAGGGCAGAGGTTTAGTGGCTGGTGTGTCAGGTCTGGGGCCCGGCGACCATCCCAGGGGTGAGGACTCCCCGGAAGCACTTAGGCACCCAGGATCATTTCTCCGGCTCCCAGGGGGCAGATGGATCTCCGCCTGAACCAGTTGTGGGCTCCGTACAGGTCCCCCCCCCCAGGCAGGGGAAGCAGGCACAGACCGGGGCGGACTGTCTCCCCACGCATGGGAGGCGAGCCGGGAGTGGATCGGCGACAGCCATTTGGGAGCCGAGGGGTTAAGTTGTGGGGATGGGATCCCGCGAGTGTGCCCCCCTGAAACTTCCAGTACCGGGTCCCCCGGAAAGTCCCGAGCTGGGGTGTCGCAGCACAGCAGGGAGGGCGCAGGAGGGGCCGACATGTGTGAGGGAGAGGGCAAGGGGTCCACACAGTCCCGATCACGAGGCTCCAACCTCTCCCCCACCCCCGCACCAACCTTCATATGCTCCTCTGACGAGCCGGCCTCAGCCGCGGGGACGGCGCGCTCCGGTGGAGCCGGCGTGTGTCCAGTCTGGCGCATCAACAGAGAAGTGTCCCTCCGGTCACAGTGTGGCTCCGCTCCGCTCACCTCGGCCTCCGCAGCACAGCCGCCCGATGACGTCACGGCAGGCTCTGGGGAGATCACGGCCGCATCTCCGGCTCCAGGCTCAGCAGCAGGCACCCCGGCGGGCAGGGGGTCCTCACATGCGGCGGGCCCCGCGCGCTCCAACATCGCTCCCGCAGCCGTGCAACGGGTTCCCACACGCTCCTCAGAGGTCGCATGCAGATCAGGCGCCATCTTGGGAGGCTGGGCTCTCTGCCCCGTCGGATCTCGGCGGCCGAAGTAGCTTCCGATGTCTTTCTTTGGGGGCTTCCTCGCAGACCCCCCGGTTCTCCTCTTCTTCCCGCTCCCCATCGCAGCAAACAGGGGGGATTCTAGGGACCCAGATCAACTAAAAAGGTAAGGGAGAACGGCAGAGCTAAGGGCTGTGCGTCTCTACTCCTCCATGGCCAGGCCACGCCCCCTTGCCATCATTTTTAACCCCTGGGAATGTCCCTCTACAAAGAGTCTACAAGGAGGAGCAAATATACAACAGTCTTGACCATATCAACCTGTCATTAAATAGCCTGTTTAACTTTTAAAAGAAACTAAATAAGGAAGTAGGCTCAGCAGGAGGGGATAATTTTTACACAGAGGTGAAGTTGCCTTCTTTAGGTAGTTTTTTTTATCCTTTTCATACTTAATTATATAATTTATTGGCATATTCATTTGGCACTTTGATACTTTGCACATTGGCACTTTAATAGTTTTCAATAGGGTATATGTATATGTGGACTATTAGGATGAATGTGGGCATAATGCAATTAATAGGGATTGATTTGGTCACTCCTGCTGGGGTTGGGTTTGTATATGTTTGTTTTTTAAATGTCTGCAGTAATGTTGTATTGTCCTTAATGTGTTTTTTATTGTAAAAAAATATTTCTGGATTAATTAAATATATGGATATCAAGTTCTAACGGTGTTATCGAAATTATTATTAGGGTGAGAGTGGTGCCTTTCTGGTATTAGTCCCCTTTCTGCGAAGTTCTGGAACCGCAGTAGCCATTTGGTGTATTGTTGTATCAATTTGGGATGCCGATATTGGCACACTCCTAGTTTCCCTTTGTATATATATATTTTTAGGGGTTGTGCTGAACAGGACATAGTGTGTATGTAATAAGGAAGTAGAATATTGGCCAAAATTCCTTGTACCACGTGATTTGTTTTGTCACATACTGTACATATAGCTTGTGACCCTCGGGTCTGGTCCACACGTTTCGCTGCCATCACGATTTTCAAGGAAACCCTAGTTTGTGATCGCAATTACACAGTAATTTTAAAGCAACTGTGTTTTCCCTTCAATAGAGTGCTATCAGTGCAGTCCAAATTTGCTGTGTAATTGTCATCTTATATGTGAAAGGGCACAAAGGGTTACATGGGCAGCGATTCAGTTGCATTTGCTCAGTCATCGTAATTGCAATCTAAGCGCATCGCTTGTGTGTGCAGCTGGCCTAAATAAAATTGTGAAAGTAGTTGTTTGATGTTTTAAATGAATGTATGTAACAGAAAACTATTAATGCCACAGTCATCTAACAAATCGAGGTTTATTTGTCACATGCATAACTAAACAAGTATGATACACATTGTAATATGCTTTAAGACCATGTCCATATATAGATACAAGAGCAAAAAATCAATAAAATAATATAGTCACTATACTAAAATAGAGCTTTAAAATACAAGTTATACAAAAGTGTAGGAAAGCATGAATGGATAAGTGATTTCTTATGCTTTGTCCTTGATTAAGGGTCTAGATGGCCCCCGGAAAGAAGCTTTTCCACACTCTCATGGAGCAGAAGCATTTGCTTGATCTCAGTTTGGGTATGGAAAAATTTTGTTTTAATTTGTTTGTACTCTTTTTTTGTAGGAGGTGAGGACGAGCTAGGAGGAGGACTGCAGTATCAAGCACAAGAAATGTACTCTATGCAAGATGATGGTGATGAGCAAGGATGGGTGTCATGGGCTTGGTCCTTTGTTCCTGCCATTGTAAGTTATGGCAATGAAAATGATGCAGGAGGTGGCTACACAGAAGCTGAAGATGTTGGCACTTTGCCAGGGACCAAATCATTGTCTAAAGACCCAGTCATCTCCATAGGCTTTTACTGCACAAAGGCCACTGTAACGTTCAAGGTAGGCTGTTCCATTCCTAGTATAACATTTACTGTGTAGGATGCCACCCCTAGATAAAGGTAAAGATAAAGCCGATTGGCTGATCTCAAGTGTGCCGGGTGACATTCGTCAGCTGGCTGGCCGCATCCCCGGGTTTGTGTCTGAACACACTCCTGCCCCCAGCCTATCTGAACGGCTGGGCACGGGAGCGTGCACAACTACAGAGATGCCTGGATGTGTCTGATGGTGAACACGTCGCGGGAGCTACTAGGAAGGTTGAGTTTCGCAGCAACTGGGGATTTCACACAGTGGGACATCCCGATTAAGCATGCCCCAGGCCAACACCCATGCAAGCAAGTTGGTACAGCCGCTATAAGACAGTATGGCGGGCCATCCAGGATGTAGCCCCTCCTGCCACCAAGAACGACCGTAATATTTATCTTTGCCAGGAATCCAGCTCTGCAGTTGGCTGCCCAATGCTCAGTCGTGGCGCTGGATTATGGCCGTTTCTGGGAGCTTATGTGTGGGTGGGGGGCTCCAACATTCTTGATACCCCTCCGCCATGCTGTCTTATAGCATTTTAATGCTTTACAACAGCACACTTCAATAGACAGACATAACAACGCATTTTCCACAAAATGGGTTTATGCCACTTTAATCAGCGTGGATGGTGAGGGGTATCCTCTGTGCATTAACCTCTACGCAAGTCCTGTTTTTTCTTTTTATTCTTAGTATACAGTACGTCCTGCTCCAAATCTAATACTTACAGTTGGGATATACTCCGCCAGATGGCGCTGGACTGCAGAGACATCAAAAATAGGCTCCTCCCGGCCCCTCAAATACCCAGAGACCTCCCACAAATCCCCAGAATTTCTCTGCAGTCTGGCTGCGAAGGACGAGAAATTGGCTCTCTACTCGCAGGTGAGCGGGGTTATTAACCTGCGGCCCTGTAGGACTATTCCCACCCGTTCCACTAGTAATATGCCTCCCAGCCTTGGCTGCGCTGGTCGGGAGAAGGTAGGCAGCACCGCCGTTGGTGCTTAGGAGCGCTGCTCCGCCGCAGTCCCCCACCAAAGGGTAGGCGGTTCAGGCTTATGGTGAGCCTCTATGGGATGCCCCTCCCGCACTATTGCCCCTGCCTATCGGTGGGCCCTATTTAAGTGGCCGCCGTCCTCCGTCATCCTCCTCCTTTGGGGGAAAAGATGGGGGGGGGGTGTATGTGTATAGATATGTATGTTATGCAGTATGTACGTTCACTTTTCACATTTCTTTATTCTTGTGTCAGCCGCCGCGCTGACTTGTCTGTATTGCTTTTAATTTTACCGCCGCCGCGCGCTGACTTGGCTCCGTGCTTGGCGGCGGCATTACCTCAGCTGCTGGTGCGCCATCATTGGCTGTTGGCCTGCTGGCTTCGCGCGGGCGGGGCCCGTCTTTGGCACTTTCCGTGTCATCGCTATTACTGGCCCGCCCCTCGAGGTATACCGACGTCATCTTTTCTGACTTGGTTGGCCTATGCGCCACGGACTCCTACCTACCACAGTCCGTAAGTGCCCTCGCGGGCTGCCTTACCTGCTTCACTTTTGTTACGATGTACTTAAGGTCTTGTCTGCTTATGTCTTTCAGGTGGCACGAACCCTTCTTGGCTTCTCCCGACCCTGTTTTTAGTATATTACTTGTAGGCCTTTACAAATAATACTCTCACGTCCCTAGCGGGTTATTGGGGCATCCGGGGTTGCTATATAGCGTTATTCCCTATCGGCGTATAGCGCCGCTATAATAACCATATGGAGGCATCCCCGGATAATGTTACCGGTGTCCCTTCGGGACAAGACCGGCTGTGTGTAGCGTGTGGGCAGCCTCATGCTGACGCTGACAAGGCGCGGGTCTGTGTACCCTGTGCTGAGCAGGTGCTTGCATTGCAATCTGGCCTGCCAGTGGCTGCACCTCGTTTCACTTCACCTACTCCCCCAAGCTTAAATCTCACTCCTGCTGAGTTGCATACAAGTGGGGATTCTCAGCCTGATGTGTCTTCTAGACTGGCTACTGTTGAACAGATTATTGTGAAGTCTTTAGCGCGTAAGGCCCCTGCTAGGAAGCGGCACTTGACGCCTAATGTTACTGTTCTCCCTATGGGAACTGAGGAGTTTATGAATCTGTGTGGCTATACCCCGTCTGATGAAGGGGAGCTCTTTTCTGATTCAGGCTCATCTGATGAGAGACCAAGGGGTCATGACGATTCTGGCTCTGACCCCCGGGCCCCGGATGTCACTGACAGATTATTGACCCAGATTTTGAGGTTCTGTCCATCTCTTTCCCTGTTGAGGCTCCCAGGCAAAGAGGGGAGCTTTTCCATACAGCAAGATCACGTTTGGAATTTCCAGAGCAGGCACATTTCCATAACCTTGTGCTCAAGGAATGGGAGCGCCCCAGTAAACTTCCCGGGGTTCCAAAGAGTTGGGATAGGAAGTATCCCTTTCTTGCTGAGGTGGTTAAATGTTGGTCATCACCCCCCGAGGTGGATTCCCCGATCCTAGGGCTATCTAACACCTCTGTCATGCATTCCCCTGATTCTACTACCCTGCGGGATGCCGAAGACCGGCGTATTGATCAGCTGGCATCCCACGCCTTTGCATGTGCGGGGACGGCGCTGCGCCCGGTCTGTGCCTCTGCCATTACTGCTGTGGCCACTAGAACCCTTATCAGAGATATGCTTGATAGTGCCCCTTATGATTTGCCTTGTGAGGTGTTTAATGCACTCTCCAGTTGTGATGTTTTTGTAAATTTTGTCCTATCAGCATTGGATGCCAGAACTTCTGCCCTCATGGTGGCTATACGCTGCTCGGTTTCGTTGCGCCAGTGGGCTGCTGACAACGCTGCCAAGAAGGCCCTCACTGGGTTTCCCTTTGAAGGACTGCATCTGTTTGGAGACTGCCTGGACCTTTTTGCTAAGGGAGGCAGGTTACCCCAGCGCAGGCGGCAACCTCGGCCCTTTCGGGGTCAGGGTTCCTTCTCCTCCCCTGGTGCAAGACAGGGAAGGGGGGTGTCCTTCCCTGGGGCCCGGGGAGATTTCTGGGGTAGAGGTAGAGGACGTGGACGTCCTGGCTCCTCCTGGGGTCCCAAAGCTAAATCCTCTCCCAAGCCCCCTCAGGCATGATGGGGCGCCCTCACCCATCCGGGTGGGGGGACGGCTGCAGCACTTCACTCACGTCTGGAGGCTTCATGTCTCAGACCAGTGGATTCAGGAGGTAGTGTCCTCCGGTTACAAGTTGGAGTTTGCTGCTGATCCCCCTCCAAGGTTCATCATATCCCGGATTCCTCAGGACCCTGTGTCAGCTCAGGAGCTAGTGCAAGCAGTGCAAGGCCTCCTGGAGCTGGGGGTCATCTGCCAGGTCCCTTTAAGAGAAAAAGGCAAGGGCTTTTATTCCAACCTATTCACAGTACCCAAAATGGATGGTTCTGTTAGGCCCATCCTGGACTTTTCTCAACAGGTTTGTCAGGGGCAGGCGCTTTCGCATGGAGACTCTGCGCTCTGCCATCAATTCCCTGTGCCAAGGGGATTTCATGACTTCTGTGGACATCAAAGATGCTTAACTTCATATTCCTGTGTTCCCAGGTCATCAAAGGTTCCTCAGGTTCGCTCTGATGGATCAACACTACCAATTTGTGGCCTTTCCACTTCGGCCTCACTTCAGCTCCCAGGGTGTTCACCAAGGTGCTGGCTGGCGTGATGTCTCTGCTCAGATATCAGGGCGTCCGCGTGCTTACCTATCTGGACGACATCCTCATCACTTCCCAGTCTCTACATCAGGCAGAGTTGGATACTCAGCTGGTGGTGTCCACTCTGGAGTCATTTGGATGGGTGATCAACCACCCCAAGTCCTCACTGTCCCCTTCCTTGGTAACTCCATTCCTAGGAATGAATCTGGATACAGTTCAGGCAAGGATCTTCCTTCCTCAGCAGAAGGTTGACAGTCTGATTGCACAGGCTCAGTCCCTCCTAGCTTCTCCCCATCCCTCCATCAGGCAAGGGATGCAGCCTGATGGGGGCGTGCTTCGAAGCGGTCCCTTATGCTCAGTTCCACGTGAGACCTCTGCAACTTCACCTATTGTCTGTATGGGACAAGGAGTCTGTGTGCTCTCCCCCCTGGTCAGGAGGTCCCTCTTGTGGTGGATGGACTCAAGGAACCTGTTGGGGGGCAGATCCTTTCTTGCCCCTTCCTGGGAGACGGTCACCACGGATGCCAGTCTGTCAGGTTGGGGGGGGTTCTGGAAGTCCCTGCGGTTCCAGGGGAGGTGGGGCCCTCAGGAGGCCCACACACCTATCAATGTCTTGGAGCTGCGAGCAATCAGGTTAGTTCTGGCTCGCTTGACTACTCATTTTTAGGGCCTGCCTGTTCAGGTGCGCTCGGACAACCAGACGGCAGTTGCCTACATCAATCATCAGGGAGGGACCCGGAGCAAGGGGGCCCTCCAGGAACCGTCTCTGATCCTGACTTGGGCGGAGACCAATGTCCCCTGCATTTCAGCTGTGTACATCCCGGGGGTGGAAAATCACCTGGCGGACTCTTTGAGCAGGGGGACCTCTCGCCAGGGAGAATGTTCCCTATGCAGCAGGGTGTTTCAATCTCGGTGTCACCGTTGGGGCCAACCAGATGTGGATCTGTTTGCGTCCCGCCACAATCACAAGCTTCCAGTTTTTGTCTCTCTGCCCAGGGATCCTCTGGCCATGACCTCGGATGCGCTAGCATTGTCATGGAAGGGCTTTCAGTTCCTGTATGTCTTCCCCCCCAATTCCCCTGCTGGGCAGGGTTCTGCGCAAGATTGCTCTGGAAGGGGTGCCAGCAATTCTGGTGGCCCCCAGGTGGCCAAGAAGAGTGTGGTTCGCAGACGTGGTACAGCTGGCAGTCGATCAGTACGCTCTGCCCTTGGTGCCAGATCTGATCACTCAGGGCTCACTACGCCATCCCAATTTACAAACTCTGGCTGCTGAAACCTCCATCTTGATGGAGAAGGGGCTGTCTTCCTCAGTTGTGGATACTTTGATTAAAGCTAGGAAGAAGTCTTCCTCTTCCATTTATTACAGGGTTTGGCGTGCCTACATTGACTGGTGTGAGTCTAAGTCTCTTCCCTGTTGTGTCTTCTGGAGTTCCTGCAGCATGGGTTGGAGATGGGGCTCCAAGTCAGTACTCTGAAGGGTCAGGTTTCTGCCCTGGCTATTTTTTTCCAGAAGTCCTTGCTCAGCACCCTCTGATCAGGACTTTTTTCCAGGGGGTCACTTATGTGCGTCCCCCACGTAAACCTATGGTGCCTGTTTGGGATTTGAACTTGGTTCTGTCAGCCCTGCAGGGTGCTCCTTTTGAACCTGGGCAGGATGCTGCCTTGGCAATTCTTACGTTCAAGGTTGTGTTTCTGGTGGCTATCACTTCTGTCAGGCGTGTGTCTGAGTTGGCGGCGCTGTCCATTCAGCCCCCCTACTATGAGAGGCACCAGGACAAGGTGGTGTTTCGTTTCAAACATGATTTTCTGCCTAAGGTAGTGTCTGCCTTTCATTTGAATCAGGATATTGTTCTTCCTTCTTTGTGCCCTAATCCTAGCAATGCTAAGGAGAGGGTTTTGCACTCTTTGGATGTGGTTAGGTGTCTGAAGTACTATCTGGTGGCTACTGCACCTTTCAGGAAAACTGATGCTCTTTTTGTGGTCCCTTCTGGTCCTAGGAAGGGTTTGGCTCCTGCCAAGTCTACTATAAGCAAGTGGATTCGTCAGGCTGTGATTCAGGCCTGCAACTTAATAATAGAGAAATACTGCGCTACTTGATGAATAAACAAACAATTATCAAGCTCAACGTGTGAAAAGGTCCCCAACCTTAAAACTCAAAAAAGCAAAAATATAGAAACACAGAGCTAAGTATACATAAAGAAAATTCAGTCTCTCAGTGAAGCTCCACTTTACAAGTGGAGATTGTCACCTATGGATTTGTTTGGAATTTTTTACTTAAAAGACACTTTATTGAAATTTTATTGAAGCTTCACTGAGAGACTGAATTTTCTTTATGTATATTTAGCTCTGTGTTTCTATATTTTTGCTTTTTTGTGATTCAGGCCTACTCTGCTAAGGGGAAGAATCCTCCCTTCCGCCTTACGGCTCATTCCACTCGTGCTATTGGTGCCTCTTGGGCATTTCAGCACCAGGCTTCTGTTGAACAAGTTTGCAAGGCCGCTACTTGGTCTTCTGTTCATACATTTTCAAAGTTTTACAAGGTTGATGTTAGGGCCTCAGCTGACGCTGTTTTTGGCCGCAAGGTTCTGCAGGCGGCAGTGGTTTAAACTGCCTGCTGCTGATTTTTATTGGGGATCCCACCCTACTTTATGGACACTGCTATTGGATGTCCCAACTGTAAGTATTAGATTTGGAGCAGGATGTACTGTATACTAAGAATAATACAATTCTGTGATTACTCACCTGTAGAATTGGTATTATGAGTATACAGTACGTCCTGCTCCAACCCACCCTTGGTTTGCATTTTCTTGGATCCCCTGAATGGTGATTTTTATCATTGTTATGGTTGATTGTTTGGATTGGTTAATGCTCCCAGCTTCTCCTTAACTGCTTTTCAATGCTGGGGATTTGTGGGAGGTCCCTGGCTATTGGAGGGGCCGGGAGGAGCCTATTTTCAAGGTCTCTGCAGTCCAGCGCCATCTGGCGGAGTATATCCCAACTGTAAGTATTAGATTTGGAGCAGGACGTACTGTATACTCATAATACCAATTTTACGGGTGAGTAATCACAGAATTGTATTTTTTTTTTTTTTTTTTACCTTTTCCTCACGCTGCCGGGGGGTGGGGGGTGTCCCCTGCGCTGACTGAGTTAAGTTATCTCTCAACACTGCTTTATGGGTGAGATCCAGGTTTCTGGTTTTCATATCAAGAGTCTACCACAAACTGAAGTTCTGTAAAGGCAGGGCTTTAGCTGCCTGCCCAGTGGCTCGACATTCATGGCCCCTGCACACAGCCTTTGTGGAGGATAATGGAGCCCATGACCACTTCTGCTCACAGTCGAGCATGAAAAGCCTGCAGTTATCTTTGCCATGTATCAACAGTTTCTTGGATCTTTTTCATAAAGCAATAAGTCAGTAAGGATGAATAGTTTATGCTTTTGCCCATAGTTGGGCTGTAAAGTAACAGTTTTTAATAACTGACTATTTATGGGCATTAACTTCTCATGCTGATTGAACAAATAAAAATCTGCCAGGGTATTTATAAGACTGCCCAGCGCCGTGAACCTCTGCTTCATTTCGCGACTCTCATTACAAAACATCTTACACAGTAAGGCGCGTTGTAAGTAGCGATTCTGTTGCTCCTTAACACCTTCTACCCTCGGATGACCTGCAGCAAATTAACAAACATCCAGCGGGAAAGAGAAGTTACATCTGCATTGAAATGTTCTGTATGAGATTCACATGTTTCACTAAGACGGAAAACATTAGCTTTCATTGTTCTCATTTCGAGCAAAGAATGTATGGAATTAATTTGTGGTTCAATTTTGGTATTAAAAAAAAAGTTTCGTATTTCTGCATTAACATTCAGAGTGGTTGATACTCTTCCAGCACAAAGAGAAAAAATATGCCAAATTAAACGTAACATTTTCCTAATACTGTTGAAAATTGTTCTTGTAATGTTTGAGTTCTTTTAATCAATTAATTGCCTTCCTCTTTGATAATTACTGACAGCTGATAAGATGGAAAAAGGGAAATTGTGCTTTATATTTATAAAAATAGCTCCCCCAATTAAAGTTATAGTCTGATTGGCCCATGTTACCATTGTGGAAAAAGTCCAGAAGGGGAGTTGCAAGGCTAATATACACCATTCTAAACACTTCTATGGTCATATTTAGGTGCCTTGTATGGTTACAGATCTACAAGTAGTGTGTCGTCAGATATAACATTGTCCATGACTAGTCTGTATATACTGTAGTCCGGTAGTGGATGCATCAACGCTGTGAGTTTAGGTTGAAATGCTCATATAGAGCACATTCTGGGTTTTGTTTCGTGCCCTCGGGCCATCCTGAATTAGGATTCCCCGCTGTGTGAAACCTAGTTTGCCCAGTAAAACTTACCTCTCCTCAGTCCAGCGGCATATGCAAGGGCTCTTGTTTAATCAGAGCCCTTTGTCATGTTTGCTTTCAGCAAAGGGCTCTCATTGATTTCAGTCGGGAGTGAGAGCAGCTCCATCCCCATCAGTGCACGCGCTCCTGCTCCAGTCTGAATGGCTGAGGCGGAAGCATGCGCACAGCCCGAGGATGCAGGGGTTGCAGCCACTCTCGCCCCCCATTGTAAACAATCAGAGCCATTTTCCATATGGTTCTGTTTGGACAAGAGCCTTCCTGTGCGCCTTGGACCAAGGAAAGCTGAGTTATTACCAGCGTCTTGAGGAGCTACAAGGGTCTGTCGCCCTGGGATAGGGTCTTCCATGAGACCTAGATGGTTTCTCTGCTTAATAGCTGCTCTGCGAACAGAATGGAAGCTCTCTAAAAGTTAAAATGCTAGTGTTAACTTTTGGTTTCCAGTGGCAGCTTGTCTTTAGCAGCAGCTAACGTTTAAAACTGAACATCCTATTACATTCTAGGAGCCACCTTGGGGGGGGGGGGGTTCCAAGGAATAAAGAAAAAAGTATTACTCCTCTCCAGTGTTGCATTCTATACACACCTCGCACCTCGCCTGTGATCCCACAGTGCATGCTGATTGGCACCATGACTAGCAGCCCACGCCCCATTCTGCTTTTAAGTTGCTAAAATCGCAAAATATATTAATTTTAGTTCACAGGGAATAGTTTTTGAGGGGTTTATGATTTTTATTAAATGATGCTGATGGTCTGGTTAAGCTGATCTTATGTCAGAGCGGCTAGTAGGCTGTATAGGTCGTGGGTTCGTACTTTAGCCAATGGGAAACCTGGATGCAGCGCCATCCTGCACTTGTACTGTAGGTTCGCCGGAGTGGGGCATCCCAATTTGGGGTACCCCAGGGATGGGGAAAATGGGCCTCCTACCAAGGCAGTGCTTCCCTTCCAAGGATTCTGTATGGAAGTGTGCTAGTTTAATATTGGAAAGAAGCATGGTGAGGGTCCTAGATTAATGGTGTCAAAGTAGCATGAAAGAAGAAATGTTAAGGTAAATTGCTCCCAATGTAGCATAAAATAAAAATCCCCTTATGTAAAAAATAAAAATCTCCTTAGGTAAAATCTATCCTGTTCTTATGCTAAATGTAGGGCTTTCTGGTCACTTCAGCCATAGAACGTATGTACTAAACATTCAAAGAGTTTTTTTCATTGCTATTTCTGCCTATATGCTGTTAATGTCATGACAGATCTGGACATAATTATCTTTAAGAAGAGCCCATTGACTGAAGTTTTAGCCAGGGCGGTCAACCCCCCCACCCACCATACACGATTTACAAGCCTGTAGAGGAATGTGACGAGCTATGTACCACACAAGTGTGGCTTTTAGATATCCGAACATTTTTCATCTCACAGAGGAACGCCGCGTTGAGAGAAGAGGTGAAAGTCAATGAAAGGCGGTGTGTTGACTAGAGCGGCTCCTGCCCTGCTTTACATTACACTTGGCATATTTAACTTCAGCCTTCTATGCAGTGGTGGACTTAATGCCTTGCAGCTGTTTTGTTGCACCTGTTTCCTGTCCAATAATACACTTTACCAATGGTGAACTTTAATTTGTCTTCATCAATGTGGTGGAGTAATGACAGATTGCCACTCTTTAATGCTGGAGTTGGCTGTGATTGAAGGTGTGTGTGTTGTATTGTTTTCCAGATTACTGAAATGCAAGCCGAGAGCAGTTATTACAGCCCTCAGAAGGTGAAATCCAGAGAAGTTATCCGATGGGAACAAGAAGGAACAACTATTGAGGTAATAGCGGTCCACTTGCAGTTGCATAACTTTCTGGTCAATTAGAAAAATGTGACGTACAGCATTGCCTTCTTTAAAAAGTAAATGTTGAAATATTACTATTGCAATGAGGCATGTAGTGTTAAGAGCTCAGGCTTTTGAAAATCAGATTGGGCAGACAGTGTAAAAAAATTGAAAAATGAAAGGTGATGAAATTAAACATTTTTGCCTGACGCTGCACCAGTTTTTATCTCAAATTTTGAATATCATACTTTTGACTGGCCCAGTGCTTCCTTTGAAAAGATATGTTGTTAGAAGGAATTTAAGGAACCAAATCAAGCATAGATATAAAAATCAAGCACAGGACGGTGGCATTAACATTTAGGTGTCTGAGTACAGGTGGATGCAGATGGCCGGCCAGAAGGAAGTAGATATCTCTAAAGGGCTATAAAGAACCACATTATCATAACCGCAAAAGCTGCCCCCCCCACTCTGTGCCTACAAGCCCCCATAGCTGGTCCCGGGCTGGTAATGCTGGGTAAGGGGGACCCCATTTCATTTTTCGGGGGGGGATTTTTAAGGGGTTTTAACCCTTAAAATTCCAAAAAGCAATGCCCCCCCCCCCCCCCCGGGAGGGGGGGCCCTATGTCATTTTTTTTTAAAAGGCTTCCAGCTGCAGCAGGAGAGCAGGAAGCCAGATTGATCAGCGTGGGACACAGGGATGGATAGGAGGTAAGTATGAAAAAGTTTTAAAAAAAAAAATAAAATATTTTTCCTTATGTGTCAGTGTCCTTTTTTTTTTTTTTTTTTTACACTTAACCCCTTGTTAAGTTCATATACCAGTTCATATACCAGTTCACAAGGCTGGGGGCTGGCAAGTCACCTGCCGCTAGCGTTAACCCCCGCACCCCCAATTACCTGCCTCCCCAAAGCCCGGGGGGGGGGGGCAGGCAGAACAGCCTGGGCCCACATAGGCTTGTAGGGTGGGGGGGGGGGGGCACAAAAGCTGGCCCCTCCACTCTGTTCCTACAAGGCCCCATAGCTGGCCTGGCTGGTAATGCTGGGTAAGGGGGACCCCATTTAAATTTTTTGGGGATTTTTAAGGGTTCTTAACCCTTAAAACTCCCAAAAAATGGGGTCCTCCAATAACCCCTTTTGTTTATAGTGTGGATAGTAGTAGTATTTTATTTGTAAATGTTATAAAGTGCTATTTTCAGTTTGGGGGGTCTCCTGGGCAAGAATGGGGGGGGGGGGCTACCGATACATATGTGGTACCGTTGTAATCGGGAGAAATTGGGCTTTCACATGCAATATGTTTTTCTCTAATAAAGTAAATGTTTTATTTAAAATAAAGGAGACAATTGTCTAAAAAATAATTATTTATTTTTACACAAAAATATAAAAAAAAACAGTAGAAAAATTACAAACAAGACATTTCATGTTCAAGCCTAAACTCTGCTGCAAAATATATATCTATAATTTTCCTGAAAATTCCGGCAAAAATCACGATTAAGCATGCCGCAGAATGGGGAAAATGACCTGTCAACAGAGGGTGACAAAACTTCAAGTAGGTTGGCAATTAAAAGGGTTAATAGTACCTATGCATGTTGGGCATTGTTCTGCTCGGGGGACCTTGCTCTTTCAGATTTAGCTTGTTTATTCTTGTTTGCATATTTATATTCATTTTTTTAGGGAAACCCTGTGCAACCTAAGAATTCTTTGAGGGATTACTTCCAGAAAGGTGAGCCTACTACAACAAGCTGGGTACTCTTAGAAAGCTTAACATGTGTACTTTAAGGGAATATATGGTTTATAGGGGATATTCCAAATGTAAAGGGTTGTTTTGGTTGAAAAATTGCAAGGTGCGCATTTTGTCTGCAGAGCTGAAATTTTCAAGTAAAATTACTGTTATGCGCATGCTTTACTTTGGGGTGTTTGTCAACTCTTCCTTTGACAGTACCTATGCATGTTGGGTATCGTTCTGTTCGGGACATGTTGCTTTTTGAGATTTTACTTGTTTTTTCTTGTTTGCATATAGTTTTTTAGGAAAATGTGGCTTGATTCTTCCTTTTTATTCTTTTGTAGGGAAACTTTATGCAACCAAAGAATACATTGAGGGATTACTTCCAGAAAACTAAGCCCACATAAACAAGCTTGGTACGCCTAGAAAGCTTGAGGTGTGTACTTCTAGAGAATATATAGTTTGTGGGGGGTATTTTAAATGTAAAGGGTTGTTTTTCTGGAAAAACTGCAAGGTGCGCATAGCGCAGTTGTATTTTATCTGAAAATCTCCTAAAGCTCTGTTTCAGTTTGGGGGAGTCTCCTGGGCAGGAAAGGGTGTCTATCAATACATATGTGGTACCGCTGTGACTGAGAATAATTAGGGTTTTGCACGCAATAAAATTTTATTGACAAACTTATATTTTTTATTACAAAAAAAACACTACAAATTGCAAAAAATAGATTTTTTTTAATTTTTTTTGCACATATTTCACCAAAAAGTTTTGCGAATACACTAAAAAAGGCCAAACAAGAGATTTCATGTTGAAGCCCAGACTCTCTTGAAAAAAACAATATATCATTTTCCTGGGAAATCCCTGGAAATCCTTTCAAAAATCACAGTTGAACATGTGTAGCGCAAAATAGTGAAACATGGTCTGGCAACAGAGGGCGACAAAAGCTGCAGGTAGGCTGGCAGCGAAAGGGATATAGGGTAACAATTTGCTGATATACTGTAGGTGAATATCAATTCAATTACATTTAGACATGTAGTGGCAGGAATTTAAACTTGAAAGGATTTGAAAAGGTGTAACAATTGTTTATAAGGGTTCCTAAAACAAAAAAAGCAACCCTTACCTCCAACCCTGTTCTTCTGGTGCTTTGCACGCTGTATTGCCCCTTGTGTCAATCACTGTGCCTGTGCACAGCACCATCCATTTGTTGCAATGGAGGGGCTTCCCAGGTAATGCCTAGCCAGGCCCCTCCATTGCAGTGAACGGGTGGTGCACATTTTCTGGCGGAAGCGGCGAGGTCTCGACCTACAGCGTACGTTGGTTGTGGCCCAAAGTTAAGTGCTGTTTTTCTTGTTTGTTTTGAGTTTAGTGATCCTTTAACAAAAATAAAGTCAACAGACTTTCATGACTTACCCTTCACCTGATACAAAATCAATATTGTGGTATATGACACATCCAGCAAATATAGAATACATATATTCACATATAATTCCGTGGGTTGGGACAATGTCACAGTGGATGCTTTATGGGAATATCGCAGGACTCGATGCTTGTTTATAGAGATCAATTGTAATGCAGTCAATTTCAGCCTGGCCACCCATCCCTTCTCAGGCACTAGACCCGATTTAGCTATTTAAACGTAAAAGAAATAGTCGCTTGCGTTGGGTTACTGATCTCCCTGCATTCGGAGGCTGCTGCGGGAGATTGACTGCTTGGTTAGCCAATCACTTTGCATCAGCTTGTAGCACATCAAACAGAAACCAAGAGGAATGTGTATTTTTGGGGAAAAGAAAATAAGATCTGAATATCTGTCCCATGAAGGAGAAGGATACAATAAGAGCAAGCCCTTTACCCATGGAGAAGGGAATTCAATGCTTTGGAGGTTATTCCAGGCTAAAGCTTGAAGCTAGAACCTGAAGTGAGAGGTGAAGAACAGACCAGACTGAATTTAGGTTTTACAAAGTGCCACAAAAAACATGAATACACTTTTCTTTTGCTTCAGTGGTGTTTCTAAACCCAACAAAGTAATGGCATAAATAAACCTTTAT
Organism: Gastrophryne carolinensis; assembly: GCA_027917425.1. Classification (NCBI taxonomy): domain Eukaryota; kingdom Metazoa; phylum Chordata; class Amphibia; order Anura; family Microhylidae; genus Gastrophryne; species Gastrophryne carolinensis. The sequence continues at coordinate 385,970,006 of CM051239.1, forward strand.
CTACACTTTTTCAAGTTTACTTCTCAAACACCCTGCTATGGAATGGTACCTGGAGGCCACAAGCTATGACAGCCAGGTTATGGTGAGGCTGTCCAAACTAAAACAACAAGCCCTAAGCTTAAATATTGTTAGTAAAATAAGAAATTACGCTGAGGGCTTTTTGTGAAGGGTTCACTGGCAAAAGCATAACTGTAGCCGTAGCAGACAGCCACACAGGGTGGTCTAGTTGCCAATAACATTTTTCACCTTTTTGTGTAACGTTAATGTATTTATAGTTTAGCCACTTCTATAACGTTGCTATGGAAGTGATTAGTTTGCTTCAGTGTTTATTATTGCATTAGAATTACACATGGCTCATTAGTGCGATTGCCTTTAGGGCGGAGGATGAAGTATAAGGGACCCTATTAAGATGCTTCTAGAGATAAATACTTGCCAAACACTTTTTCTTAGGAACATCTTAATATTACAGTGAAGGTATTCTTCAGTTGTAGTCTGTCTGCCTCTAAGTCGGATTTAGAAAAACTCCTTTTGTAAACATTTTCATCAGATATTACACTAGAGAGGTGTATTTCAAGGTTCACTTAATGAACTTTGATCAAATTATCATGTGTTGGTGAGACCAATATAGTCTTTTTGTATTAATTTGTAGTCTGAGTGAGCTAGGCATCATAAGCTATCAGAAACTTGTCTCCTGGCTTAACTTAAGAGTTAAATGGCCAGGTACATCCTTAAAGGTGCCCAATGGCAATAATTAGCAAGCACGCAGCTCACCTTATGTCTGTTCCATGTGCCTCTCCTCCATTTTCTGCAGCACAGGGTAGAAACTGAATCAAACCTTCAAAGCTGCTGCATTTTTTTCAATTTTATTCCTCCAGAACCATGCAAAAAAAGTGGTCCTGCAGCCACACTGTCCCTTGGTACTCAGTGGTCCCACAGCTGTCACCGGCCACAGCAGAGTATGTTTAAGACTCAAAGAGGCACCGTGACACGCTCTTCCAAGCTCAGCCATGACCCCAGAAAATTAAGCAAATAAATCAGCCTCGCCTAGAATAGATAGAGCATTTACATGCAGTCAGAGATTTCCAGGTGCTTTGAGATGGCTCATTGTTTCCAAGTGGGGTGAGGGGGACAAGATGGGAGAAAGTTACTGTTTGACTGGACATAAAAAAGATGTTTTTATTATTTTTAGTGTTTTTCATACAAAGAAGAAAGCATGCCAAAAAAATAATAAAATAAACAAGTTCAACAGTAATAAGTATTGCAGCTGTGAACTAGAGGACATATTTTTGCTGCTTGCAATGAAGTGTTCACTGAGGACTGCTTAAACCTGGATATAAAATTGTCCTATAATCATCATGTGGTACATGATGTATAAGAAGTTGCTTGCGTATTTCATAGGCATGGGGGTGTATTCGCAGGCCATGCTTCTTCCTCAGATAGTCAATGGTGGGGAGATGGGGTAGGGGTAACACCAGTGATTTTGGTGTTGGGGAGAGGTCACCCCACTACTATTTGTGGGATGAGACCTGCCACTTTGGGCAGGGGTGCATTTTTTATTGTATTGTGGAAAGTTTACTTTAGTTCACATGCCAGCATATGTGGAATAAACACAACTGTATACTGTATACCGGGCCGCGGTAGTGAGTGTATTTAACTACGTTTATCTATGTAATAGGGATCTTAGTGCTCAGATTAAGAGATGTGAGCTAGATGCAGTGATCACGGGCAGGCATTCTGAAGCTTTCTTCGTGCTGTATTTTTCGATCTATAAGACATGATTTGCCCCTAAAAAGTGGGGAGAAATGGTCAGTGTGTCTTGTCGGGCGAATGTAAAAAAAAAAAAAAAAAAAAACATTCTCCACACCGCAGCAGCCATCTCCAGCCAACCTAAAACATAGGGGTCAAGTGAGGTGAGAATTCATTCCTTTTTGGTAGAGAAAACATTCACTTCCATTGTCTACCTTAGGGGTGATTCAGAGCAAGGTGAAATTTACACCCGTTAGACACTGAAAGTCAGTGGTAGTTTTCTCTCCTAAAAAAGGAGTGAGAATTCTCACCTGGCTCTGAATCGGCCCCATTGAGAGAGAGAGAGAGAGAGACACACACACACAAAATACATTACCACTGCCCGTCTGGCGCATCCACATAAACAAATTTCTCGGGACGTAGTGCCAGCACCTCGTTTGTTACAGCCCATGTCCACTGGGAGCCGGAACCTGTGTTCTGTGCACTTGTTTATGTGGAGGCGAGGGCAGTGGGTGGTGTTGGCTGTAGTGTATTTTTTTTGGTCTGTGTCTCTGTTTATATGTCAGACAAGATGGTTGCGAAGACATGGGGGCTCGGGAATGTACAGTATGTTTTTAGGTTTTGCTTTTGGGGGCATGCTGTACACTGCATGTATTTGTGATGCCTCACATTCTGCCTGTATTTGGGATACCACACACTGCCTGTATTTGGGATGCCACACACCGCCTGTATTTGTGATGCCTCACACTCTGCCTGTATTTGGGATGCCACACACTGCCTGTATCTGGGATACCTCACACCATGCCTGTACTTGGGGTGCCACACACTCTGACTGTATTTGGGATACTACTCACAATTCCTGTATTTGGGATGCCTCACCTTCTGCCTGTATTTGTGATGCTACTCACTCTGCCTGTATTTGTGATGCTTCACATTCTGCCTGTATTTGGGATGCCACACACTGCCTGTATTTGTGATGCCACTCAGTCTGCCTGTATTTGGGATGCCACACACTGCCTGTATCTGGGATACCTCACACAATGCCTGTACTTGGGGTGACACACACTCTGACTGTATTTGGGATACCACTCACTCTGCCTGTATTTGGGATGCCTCACACTCTGCCTGTATTTGGGATGCCTCACACTCTGCCTGTATTTGGGATGCCTCACACTCTGCCTGTATTTGGGATGCCTCACACTCTGCCTGTATTTGGGATGCCTCACACTCTGCCTGTATTTGGGATGCCTCACACTCTGCCTGTATTTGGGATGCCTCACACTCTGCCTGTATTTGGGATGCCTCACACTCTGCCTGTATTTGGGATGCCTCACACTCTGCCTGTATTTGGGATGCCGCACACTGCCTGTAATGTGGCATGCTGCTCACTGCCTGTAATGGGGTGATTTCAGGAGTATTCGCCGCACTGTCTGTAATAGGGTGATTTGGTGGGTATTATAGCACATAATTTGGTTCAGAATATTTTTTTTTCTTATTTTCCACCTCCAAATCCTGGGTGCGTGTTATGTGGCGAAACATACAGTATGGCATTTTTGTGGGCTAGCTATGGTAACCACACGCAGGAACCACTAGTGATCCCTTAGGCACACATTTGAGAGGATTGCTGCATAAAGATGACTTTAAAAGGAAGGCAATGCATTCTTATCAACATTACTGAAATCTTGGATTTTTAATTTATACTGTGAAGTTGCGCAAACGGAGTTTATATAGAACTCCTAACCCAGCCATCATTTGTCTTTTATTTTTTCACCTCTATGACTGCATTCATTTCAGCATTTTTTTGAAAGCTCTAAATCACTTCCATAAAATATAATTTTTCCCACGCAGGTGCTTATGAAGGGAGAACCATTCTTTGACTGTCAGATTGGCTTTGTGGGCTGTCAAGCAGTTTGTCTCAAAGGAATCATGGGAATCAAAGACTTCGAAGAAAATACAAATCGAGCTGATTCTGTAAGTATAAATGTCCATCAGTAACAAGTTAATGTCAAAGGTGACACTAACCTAAAGTGGACCAAAACCCAGGATATTCTAAGCATACAGCACGTCCTGCTCCAGATATAGTAATAACATGTGGGTAATCCTCCGGCGCCGTGCACTGCAGACATGTAGAAAACAAGCTCCTCCCGGCCCTACATATACCGAGGGACCTCCCACAAATCCCCATTTTCTCTGCAGTGCTGGAACTGCGAAGACATGAAGTATCACGCTCTCGCAGGCGAGCGGGGCTTTACAGCCCGAGGCCCTGCGGGACTATTTCCAGCCATCCTCTTTGTGAAGAATATGCCTCCCAGCCTGGGCTGCGTTGGTCGGGTGAAGGTAGGCAGCACCTCGTGTGCTTAACGGAGCCATGCTCCACCGCAATCCCCCACCATAGGGTAGGCGGTTTAGGCTGATGGTGAGCCTCTAGTGGATGCCCCTCCCGCAGTATTGCCCCGTACCCCGGGTAGTGCTGGACCCTGTGAAAAGGGTCGCCATCCTCCCTCATTTCCCCAACTAGTTAGGGGGAAAAGAAAGGGGGGGGGGGGTATGTGTGTGGCGGTCCCAGTGTACCAGTATATGACGCTTATGGCCTTATTTCTGCCCTTCATTAACATTGGAATGTCAGAGCCGCGCTGTTTGCTCGTTATTCGTTTTTCGCCTGCCGCCGTATGTCTTATACACAGTTTGCTGCGTTGTCCAGATGCTGTGGCGCCTTTTCCTTACTCGATGTAACGTTTTTTCTACAAATCCTTAAGTGTGTGATTGTGTCCTTGCCTTGCCGTTACCTCAGAGCTTCGCGCTCTTCGGAGTGGGTGGGGACTTGAATTGGCGTGCTCCGCGTCACGGGCGAGCATCGAGCCTGCCCGCTGGGCGCCATTTTGCTGATCTTCACGCGCGCGTGGTGGCGGTTCCCCTCCTCCCTTGGTCTGTAAGTGCCCTCGTGGGTGACTCCTGTTATATGTTTTTCCAGCTGCGCATGGCTCTGACACCCATTCTTCTCCTTACGTCTTTCAGGCGCCAAGATTCCGGTGGCATCCCCCGGCCTGATATATATCTTAAACGGGTTCACATCTAAATTCTCCCACATTCCTAGCGGGTCTTGGGGCATCCAGGGTTGCTTACAGCATAAATCCCTGCTGGTATATTGCTTTGATAATCACCATATGGAGGCATCTCAGAATTATGTGTCCGGTGTCCCGCGGGGACAAGACCGGCTGTGTACTGCGTGGGGTCAACCCCATGCTGAGGCTGACAGAGCACGGGTCTGCGGACCGTGTGCTGAACTAGCACTGGCCCTGCAATCAGGTTTACCAGTGGCTGCACCTCGCTTCAATACACCTGTCTCCCCGTGTTTAAATCTCGCTCCTGATGAGTCGCACTCGAGCGGGGATGACCAGCAGGTGGTGCCGCGCAGTCTACCTACGGCTGAGCAGGTGATAAAGCCTGGTTTGTCGAAGCGCTTGGGCGCTGGAAAGAAGCGGTCCCTGACGCCTCATGGTTCTATGTTTCCCACTGAAACTGAAGACTCTGCTGCTATGCATGGCGCCCTGCGATAGGAGCTCAGGATCAGGATCTCAGGTTCCAGTTCCTCGAGATACCTTGGAGCCGTGATAATTCTGGCCCTGGTTCCTGGGGCCTGTGTGACGCTGATGAATTACTTATAAAGATCTTTGAAGTACTATCCATCTCTCCTCCGGGAGAGTCTCCCAAGCCCAAGAGGGAGAGTTTCCACACGGCGACGCCGCGCTTGGAATTTCTGGAGCAGGATCATTTCCAGGCTCTTATACCTAAGGAATGGGAATCACCTTGTAAACTTTCAGGAGTTCCGGGGGTCTGGGATTGGAAGTACCCTTTTCCCCCTGATGTGGTTGGCTGCTGGTCAGTCCCTCCCGAGGTGGATGCACCCATTATTGGGGTTGCTAACCCTCCCTTCATGACAGCCTCTATTCATCGTACCCTTTCGGGATGCTGAGGACCGGCGCATTGACAGACTGGCTTCCCACGCCTTTTCGTGTGCAGGGACGGCTCTGCGCCCAGTCTGTGCCACGGCCGTCACTGCGGTGGCCGCCAGGACCCTTCTTAGGAAGATACTTGACCACCAGCCGGAGGATCTCCCTTGGGAGGTCTTTAATGCACTGTCTGATTGTGATGTTTTTGTGAGGTTTATTCCCTCAGCGATGGATGACCCTGTTAAAATGTGCGCTAGAACCTCGGTTCTTGTGGCTATTCGCCGCCTGCTTGGCTGCGACAGTGGGGGGCTGACAATGATACTAAAAAGGCTTTTACTGGCCTTCCTTTTTAGAGGACGACGCTTATTTGGGGCCCGGTTTGACCTTTTTGGAAAAAAGGGGTAAGGCACCCTCGAGCAGAAGGCCGTCTCGGCCTCCCAGGGGCAGGGACACCCCTCCATACGTTAGTGTCAAGCCCGAACCAGAAGTGTGCTTCCAACTCTTTAGAGTGGAGACCCGCCCCGGGGGGGCAGGCAGCGCCCTGGGACCTCCGGCAGGGCGAAGTCCAAATCTGCCAAAACCGCACAAGCATGAAGGGATGCCCTCGCCATGTTGGGCGAGGGGACTGCCGCAGCACTGAGCTCCTATCGCAGGGCACCATGCTTCTTTCAGGTTGTTACAGGAGGCAGTCCCCCCGGATGCAGAATGGAGTCTGCTGGGCGGTCCCTTGCTAAGGCTATTGGGGCTCTTCTAGTCCCTGTTTTCCCTTCGGGAGTTAAGGCAGGCCGAGTTTGGCATGTAGGGTCTGGGCTCTCTTACAGGTTGGACCTTGAACTGTGATTGCATCCACATTACCTTTCCCCTCCGGGATGAAGCAGTCTGACCCAGGTTGGCATTCTGGGCCTAGCATTTATACCTTCACAGGCAGTTCCTACATGGTATCTAACTGTTGGGCCACAGGCGCTCTTGTCCAGTGGACCTCTTGATGCATGTGAGGATTTATAATCCCTTTTTAGTCCCCTGTGCCTTCAGGACACCTAGGACACTGCCAGCCATTGTTGAAGGTCCAACTCTGCGCATTGGGGTATTGTTTTTGGTTCCTCTCCTGCTCCCAGACGACTCGCCAAGGCGAGTATGGGAGTGGTGTCTTGGACGTGCCGTGTGGCGTCCGCGCTAGGTTCTACTTTATGGTCCTTCTTGCTTCCTATTTTGCATGAGGCCGTGTTGGCTATTGACTTGTGGCTCCTTGGGGAGTCCTGTGGATTGGTGCTCAGGCACATCACTTACTTAGTGTCCCCCGTTTCGGTATCTCCCTACGGGGTGACATTTAGATTGGTTCATGTTAGAACCTTCCTTCTGCTATATGTGGACTTATTATGGAGAGGGCCTTGCCCTCTTTGATGTTACACTACCTTCACCTTGCAGCTGGTGGGCCTGTTGGTGGTGGCCCAGATGCTGTCCCTTATTCTCAGAAGCCCTTGGCCCTGCGACACCTTAGGTTACTTATCCTGGACAGGGTTCCAGCACCGCTGGAACTAGGTCAGTTCGCCCCCCCTTGTTACGGGAGTTCCTTTTCTTGTTGTAAATTCAAGGAAGATGTCTGGGATCATTCCTTCCTTCTCGCTTCTCCCTGTAGATGGTCATCATGGGTACCAAGTCTTGCAGGTTGACTGGGGGGTCTTATTTCTTCTGAAATCCCCCGTGGTTCCTAAAGGGGGGCCCCTTAGGGGATCCATCGTCATACGGTTTTTCGGTTGACACATTGAGCCTTGGTAGGCTCTAATTTGCTGGACTACTCCTCTTCAGGACTTGTCCTTTTTGGGGACTCTTGGTCAGTCTGAAGACAGTGGCTTGTCCTTTTTTATCTGTGAAGGTCTCGGAACAGGTTGACCCTTCAAGAAGGTTCTGGTTCTGATCTAAGTAGGGGTTTACGTTCCTTGCACTTCATTGGTATTAGCTTTGCTGGCTGCCCTAGCGTGGCAGGAGGTTCTATTCTAGTGTCTCACTGAGTCCCTACTGGTGTGGCCCTGTGGGGCCCCTTTGCTATTACAGGGACTCTGTCCTGGGTTATTGTCCCAGAACTCTCTGCCCTTGTTCATGGGGGCCTGGTATTGCTTCTGTCAGGACATTATTTTCTATATGTCTTAACTTCTTTCACCCTGCGAGGCGGGGTTCTGCATAAGATTGCTGTAGACAGGGAGAACCGTTATGCTGGGGGCCCTGGGTGGCCCAGCGGGGCGTGGTTCGCAGATTCTCTGCTGAAGACAGTCGTACTGTATGCCCTCTCAAGTGGGCTGTTCTGCCTATTCAGGATCCTTACTACGTTGCCCCTACCTACAGGCTTTTTAGGCGATTGGTCGGTTTGCTTTTCACCCTATTGTAGATGGGTATCCCTGGGTGTCTTTTCTATTGGAGGGCTAGGCCTAGCTCCCTCCTCTTCTTCTCCCTTTTCTGCCGGCTATGTTGGAGTATGTTGTTCTAGTCTGCCTTGCTTGGACTAGCTCTCTCTCCTGCGGGATGTTCCCTATCCCTGGGTCCTAGAATTATTATAGCACGGTTGAAGTTGGCTCCCCAACTCAGTGCTCTGAAGGTTTCAGGGCTCGCCCTGTTCACCTACTGCAGAAGTCTAGTTCAATCTTCTGTGTTGCGCATTCCTCAGGGGTTGCTCAGGTGCATTCCCCAGGGAATTCTATGCTCCCTTTTGGGGGGGTTACTTATCCGGATGCCCTGCTAAGGGTTCCCTTGGGTCTTGTTCAGGTTCTTGTCTGAACTGTTCCTTCCCTCATATCGCTCTTCTGGGGCGGTGCTTCAGTCAGATGTGTGCCATAAAGGATGGCTCTGTTAGCGGTCCTAGTCATTATATATATATATATATATATATATATATATATATATATATATATATATATGTTATATATCTGTACACCATGAGGTGAGGGTGTTCCGCTTTACGCCGAATTGGGTCCAGGCGGTGTTTTTATTCTCCTTTAGTCCAGACCCTCAGGTCTCTGGGCTATTGTCTTGATTACTCTGGGCGAATGGGATCTGTATCCCTCATCAGATGTTGGAGATTCCTGGTCTGTCTCTTGTCCCTGGTAGGGATTATGCCCCTTGGGGCTTATAGGTTTCTCCATCCTTATGTACCGGATCTGATTGCTACCATGGGTGTAGGTGCCCTTTGGATTGGTCCTGCTCGGTTGGTTTTGTCCTTCTGAGCCTAAAGTAAACGTTTCGGCTCTTGCTGAGCCTTGTTAGCATTGTTTTTCAGTATTTCAATGCTGGGGATTTGTAGGAGGTCCCTCGGTATATGTAGGGCCGGGAGGAGCTTGTTTTCTACATTTCTGCAGTGCGCGGCGCCGGAGGCGGAGGATTACCCACATGTTATTACTATATCTGGAGCAGGATGTGCTGTATGCGTATAATATCAATTCTACAGGTGAGTATCTCACAGAATTGTATTTTTGACTATCCTGATCCGGGGTGCCCCGCTTTGTGAAACCCCCCAGATCACCCGATGAAACTCACCTCGGAGCCGCTGACGACATGCCATCTAAGACAGAGTCTGAGTCCAGCGGCTCCAAGCACGCCGGCGGCCACATCCCCCCCGCTTCCTTCTGACAGGGAGCCTGCCCGTGCCGGCCATTCACAAATGGCTAGCGCGGGCACACACATTGCTAGAGGGATAGCAGGATTGCTGCCCACGCATGCGTTTTTGGAACGGAAACAAAGGTGAGTAAACAGGGCCACCTGGGAAGTTTCACACAACGGGCCTCCTGATTTTGGATGCCCCAGGGAGGAGGGACTGGGTTTTGAGCCACTTTAAATAATGACATAATTAATCTAGGCTGCATTCATAACAATATGAATATCCATCCGTGAAAGCACTATACTACACTAGGTTTTGCATTACTATTATTCTAAGTATACAGCACGTCCTGTTCCAGAAGATATTCCTTACATCCAGTTATACATCCAGTAGATGGCGCTGGACTGCAGAGACAGAAAAGTGGCTCCTCCCAGCCCCATATATACCAGGGACCTCCCACAAATTCCCCAGATCTTCTCTGCAGTCTGGGCTGCGATGACTAGAAGATGGCTCTCTCTACTCGCAGGTGAGCGGGGCTATTAGCCTGCGGCCCTGTAGGACTATTCCCACCCGTTTCCTTTTACTGCCTCTCAGCTTAGGCTGCACTGGTTCGGGTGAAGGTAGGCAGCACCGCTGTCAGGTCCTAAGGAGCGCTGCTCCAACCGCAGTCCCCCACCAAAGGGTAGGCAGTACAGGCCCATGGTGAGCCTTATGGGATGCCCCTCCCGTGTCTTATGCCCATCTCCTCCTGTCCCCGCAGTTGGCGCCCTTTAGGCTGGCCGTCGCTTCCCTTTCGCTCTCCCTGGTAGATCTTGGGGGGAGGGGGGGTGCATGCATGTCTTGACTATATTATTTATGTGATGATCCCTTTTGAATTGGTTGCACTGGTTTCTTTTGCCGCCGCCGCCGCACGCTTGTACTCCGCTCCGCGGTCAGTGGCGACATCGCCTCAGGCGCTGCTGCTCCATCATTGGCTGGCCTTGTCATGTGGGCGCGTTTTCACGCTCTTCGGGGGGGCGGGCCTTGCGGCTGACGCGTTCTGCATCACTGTCTCCGCGGCCCGCTCCTCGAGGTATGTGCAGGCGCCATTTTAGTTATCTGCTGCGTGTGTCTGGCGTGTCCCTATCGCGGTCCGTAAGTGCCCCTGCAGGCTGATTTATTTTGTATTTCTCTGTATTGCATATTGCTTATGGGATCTTTTTGCTTATGTCTTGAAGGCGGGTCAAACTTTTGTGGTTTCTCCCGGTCCTATCCCCTCTATTTAGTGTTAACTCTTATTGGAGGGCTATTGTATTTGTATATCTCCAACTTCCCTAGCGGGCTATTGGGGCATCCCGGGTTGCTATTATTATTGTCAATCCCTATTGGCCTGTTGTGCCGTGATAATCACCATATGGAGGCTTCTTAGGATAATGTGCTCGGGGTTCCTTCGGGACAAGCCCGGCTGTGTATTGCGTGTGGGGTATCCCCTGTCAGTGATGACGTCAGGGTTTGTGTACCCTGCGCCCAGCAGGTACTTGCGCTGCAGTCTGAGTTACCTGCGGCTGGGCCTAGTGCTGTGCCCCCTCTGGCTTCGCCTACCCCCTCACGCTTACACCTGACTCCCAGTGAGGTGCATACCAGTGGGGAGTCTCAACCTTATTTGGCTGCCCAGGTAGCCAGCATTGAAAGGCATATTGCCGGGTCTGGTCCGCGTAAGGCTCCTGCTAAGCGGCGGCATCTGGCACCCGGTGTTACTCTCTATCCTATGGAAGCTGAGGAGTTTTTTGATATTTCGGGATATACCCCCCTGGAAGAGGGGGAATTATATTCTAATTATGCAGCACATCCTGCTTCAGATAATGATTCATAACAGATGAGATTACCTCCTCCAGAGGGCGCTGGACTGCAGAGATGGCAAAAAGAGACCCCTCCCGGTCCCATATATACCCGGGACCTCCCACAAATTCCCCAGTTTCTTCTCTGCAGTCAGCTGCGAAGGACAAGAATGATGGCTTCTCTGTTCGCAGGTGAGCATGGCTTATCAGCCCGTGGCCCTGTGGAACTATTCCCACCCGTTCCATTTCTTTATTTATGCCTCCCAGCTTTGGCTGCGCTGGTCGGGTGATGGTAGGCTGCACCTTTTACAGGTGTTTTAGGAGCCTTGCTCCAACCGCAATCCCCCACCAAGGGTAGGTGGTGCAGGCTTATGGTGAGCCTGATTTGGGATGCCCCTTTTGCCCCTCGCCCCCTCCCTCGTCCTCGGTGGGCCTCTGCTAGCTGGTCGCCGCCCCCCCCTCCTCTCGCTGTCCCGCTCGTTCTGGGGGGGGGGGGGGTGTTTAGTATAGTGTGTATTTGTGCCTATTTTGCTGTCACTATTCTGGGGTCCGCGCCCGGGCTTTTACTCTGTCAGTTTACTGTTTCAAATCTGCCGCCGCTGATGCGCGCGCCTTTTGGCGTTTCCGCTGTGACATCACTGCAGGCGTCACTGCTCCCTTCTGTCATGCCCTCACCCCTCCATCGGCAGGGGATGCAGCTAATGGGGCAGATGGTGTCCTGCTCCGCGGCGGTTCCCTATGCGCAGTTTCACATGAGACCTCTTCAACTCTATCTCCTATCAGTCTGGGACAAGAGTCCCCTGTCTCTGGATCAGGTTTTCGTTCTGTCTCCTATGGTCCGGCGGTCCCTCTTGTGGTGGCTGGACTCGAGGAACCTGTTGGGGGGCAGATCCTTCCTGGCCCCCTGTTGGGAGACAGTCACCATGGATGCCAGTCTGACAGGTTGGGGGGGCTTCTGGAAAAGCCTACAATTCCAGGGGCTTTGGGGCCCTCAGGAGGCCCATGCTCCTATCAATACCCTGGAACTAAGGGCGATCAGGTTGGTTCTGGCCCATTTGACACCTCACCTTCAGGGCCGGCCGGTCCAAGTACGCTCAGGCAACCAGACGGCGGTTGCCTACATCAATCATCAGGGAGGGAATCGGAGCAAGAGTGCCCTCAGGGAAGTGTCCATGATTCTCTCTTGGACGGAGGACAATGTCCCTTGCATTTCAGCTGTGTACATTCCGGGGGTGGAGAATCTGGAGGCAGACTCTCTGAGCAGGGGGACCTCTCGCCTGGGGGAATGGTCTCTCAGCAGCGAGGTCTTCAAATCCCTGTGTCTCCGTTGGGGGGTGCCGGACATGGATCTGTTTGCATCTTGCCACAACCACAAGCTCCCAGTCCCAGGATCCCCTGGCTGTGGATGCTCTGACTCTATCCTGGCAGGGGTTATGTCTCCTGTATCTGTTTCCTCCATTCCCCTTGTTGGGCAGGGTTCTGCGCAAGTTGCTTCAAGAAAGGGTGCCAGCAATTCTGGTGGCCCCACGCTGGCCAGGACAGGTGTGGTTCGCAGACATCGTACAGCTAGCAGTAGATCAGTACGCTCTGCCCATGGTCCCGGACCTTCTCACACAGGGACGGCTTTGCCATCCCAATTTACAAACGCTGGCTTTGATGGCCTGGCTGCTGAAACCTCCATCTTGATGGAAAAAGGGCTTTCTGTCACTGTAGTCAATACCTTGATCAGGGCTAGAAAGAAATCCTCCTCCATTTACTATAGGATTTGGCGGGCCTACATTGACTGGTGTGAGTCTAAGGTCCTTCCCTGTCGTGTGTTTTTCCATCCCTAGGATCCTGGAGTTCCTTCAACATGGTTTGGATCTGGGACTTCAGCTCAGCACTTTCAAGGGTCACGTATCTGCCTTGGCTGTTTTCTTCCAGAGGTCTTTCGCTCAACATCCTCTGGTCAAGACTTTCTTCCAGGGGGTTGCTCATGTTCGTCCCCCACGTAAGCCTCTGTTGCCAGTCTGGGATTTGAATTTGGTTTTGTCTGCCCTTCAGGGCCTTCCGTTTGAGCCTGTGCATAAGGCTGCGCTGTCTATTCTTACTCTTAAGGTTGCCTTTTTAGTGGCTATCACCTCTGTCAGGCGGTTTTCGGAGTTGGCGGCCCTTTCTATTCAGGCCCCCTACTTTGAGAGACATCAGGACAAGGTGGTTTTCAGATTTAAACCGGATTTCTTGCCTAAGGTTGTCTCTGCCTTCCATCTTAATCAGGACTTTGTGCTTCCTTCCTTGTGCCCTAATCCTAGTAACTCGAAGGAGAGGGCCTTGCTTTCCCTGGACGTAGTCAGGAATTTGAATTTCTACCTGGTGGCTATTGTGCCCTTCAGGAAGACTGATGCCTTGTTTGTGGTACCTTCCGGTCCCAAGAAGGATTTGGTTCCTGCTAAATCTACTATTAGCAAGTGGATTCGTCAGGCCATTTTTAGAGCCTATTCTGCTAGGGGAAAGGAGCTTCCTTTCCGTTTTATGGCTCATTCTACCCGTGCTGTTGGGGCTTCCTGGGGCTTTCAGCTCCAGGCTTCTGTTGAACAAGTTTGTAAGTCTGCTACTTGGTCTTCTGTTCATACCTTTTCCAAGTTTTACAAGGTTGATGTTCGGGCCTCAGCTGATGCTGTTTTTGGCCGCAAAGTTCTGCACTCGGCAGTGGTTTGAACTGCGCGTTGTTGCTTTTGGGGATCCTACCCTTTGTTGCTATTGGATGTACCATCTGTTATGAATCATTATCTGGAGCAGGACGTGCTGCATACTTAGAATAATAAAATTCTGTGATTACTCACCTTGTAGAATTGGTGTTATAAGTATGCAGCATGTCCTGCTCCATCCCACCCTGATTGCTTTTCAAAACTGGGGAATTTGTGGGAGGTCCTGGGTATATATGGGACCGGGAGGGGCCTCTTTTTGCCATCTCTGCATTCCAGCGCCCTCTGGTGGAGGTAATCCCATCTGTTATGAATCATTATCTGGAGCAGGACGTGCTGCATACTTATAATACCAATTCTACAAGGTGAGTAGTCACAGAATTGTATTTTTTCTGATACAGAATCATCTGAGGATCAACCTAGGGGTTATGCTGAGTCTGACCCATGGGCTTCAGATGATACTGACAGACTTCTGGCTCACATTTTTGAAGGGCTCTGTATCTCTCCTCCTGCCGTGGCCCCGCGGCAGCAGGGGGGGCTGTTTCATACTGTTAAACCACGCTTGGAGTTTCCTGAACAAACTCATTTTAATAATCTGGTGCTCAAAGAGTGGGAACGGCCTAGCAGGCTTCCCGGGGTACCAAAGAGTTGGGATAAGAGGTATCCCTTTCCCGCTGAGATGGTTAAACGTTGGTCATGTCCTCCCGAGGTGGATGCACCAGTTCTGGGGTTGTCCAACAGATCCGTCATGCATTCCCCTGACTCTACTACACTGAGGGATGGGGAGGACAGGTGCATTGATCAGCTGGCTTGCCATGCCTTTGCCTGTGTGGGGACCGCGCTCCGTCCGGTCTGTGCCTCTACGGCTGTTGCTATTAAAAGCCTGCTCAGGGGTCTCTTAGATGGGGCTCCTGATGATGCAGGTAGTGAAGAGTATAGAGCTCTTCTGCATTGTGAGGAATTTGCATATGTTCTCTCTGCCTTGGATGATACCATTAGAATGTGTGGCAGGGCATCTGCCTTGTTGGTGGCGATACGCCGCTCGGTCTGGCTGCGCCAGTGGGCAGCAGGCAATGCTGCTAAGAAGGCTCTCACTGGGTTTCCCTTCAAGGGGCTGCGCCTCTTTGGTGAACGTCTGGACTTGTTTGCTAAGGGAGGCAAGTTACCTCATCGTAGAAGGCAGCCCCGGTCCTTTCGGGGTTCAGGTACCTTTTGTCTTCAGGGGCTCCATAATTGGACGGAGAGCTTCCTTTGCTGGAGCCCGTGGAGATTTTTGGGGCAGGGGCAGAGGACGTGGCCACCCTGGCCCCCCCTGGGGTCCCAAGACTATGTCCTTCCCCAAGCCCCCTCAGGCATGAAGGGGCGCCCTCACCCATCCGGGTGGGGGGACGGCTTCGGCTCTTGGCTCATGTCTGGAGGCGCCATGTCTCAGACCGGTGGATTCAGGAGGTAGTGTCCTCCGGTTACAAGATAGAGTTTGCAGCCTGGCCGCCCCCAAGATTCATCTAATCCCGGTTAGCTCAAAACCCCCTGTCAGCTCAGGGCTGTCCAAGGCCTTCTGGAACTGGGTGTCATCTGCCGGGTTCCCTTGAGGGAAAGGGGTAAAGGCTATTATTCCAATCTTTTCATTGTTCCCAAGAAAGATGGGTCCATCAGACCCATCCTGGATTTGAAGCACCTCAACAAATTTGTCAGATTCAGACACTTTCGCATTCAGACTCTGCGCTCAGCTGTGACTTTCCTACGCCCAGGGGACTTCATGACCTCTGTAGACATCGAGGACGCTTACCTTCATGTACCTATCTTTCCAGGTCATCAGAGATTCCTCAGGTTCGCTCTGGAGGATCAGCACTACCAATTTGTGGCCTTGCCCTTCGGCCTCACCTCGGCTCCCAGGGTATTCACCAAGGTGCTGGCAGGAGTGATGGCTCTGCTGAGATCTCAGGGCATTCGCATTCTTCCCTACTTGGATGACATGCTTATCGCTTCTCAGTCCTTCCATCAGGCAGAGCTGGACACTCAGCGGGTGGTGTCCACACTGGAGTCATTCGGCTGGGTGATCAACCACCCCAAATCTTCCCTGTCTCCTTCCATGGTGAAGTCCTTTCTGGGCATGATTCTGGATTTATCTCAGGTCAAGATCTTTCTTCCTCAGCAGAAGGTGGAGAGTCTTCAAGAGAAAGCTCAGCTCCTTCTGTCTTGTCCTCATCCATCCATCAGGCAGGGAATGCAGCTGGTGAGCCTGATGGTGTCCTGCTTCGAGGCGGTTCCATATGCTCAGTTTCACATGAGGCCTCTTCAGCTTCACCTCTTGTCAGTATGGGATTGGGACCCTGTGTCCTTGGATCAGGTGTTTGTCTTGTCCCCTCTGGTCAGGCAGTCTCTATCGTGGTGGCTGGACTCAAGGAACCTGCTGGGGGGCGGATCCTGCTGGGGGGCAGATCCTTTCTGCCTCCCTGCTGGGAGACTGTCACCACGGACACCAGTCTGACAGGTTGGGGGGGCTTTTGGAAGTCCCTGAAATTCTAGGGTCAGTGGGGCCCTCAAGAGGCCCATGCCCCTATCAACATTCTGGAATTGAGGGCGATCAGGTTGGTTCTGGTCCACTTAACCCCACACCTGCGGGGTCGGGCTGTTCAGGTCCGCTCGGACAACCAGACGGCGGTTGCCTACATCAATCATCAGGGAGGGACCCGGAGCAGGAGGGCCCTCAAGGAAGTGTCCCTGATTCTGTCCTGGGCGGAGGAGAATGTTCCCTGCATCTCAGCTGTGTACATCCCGGGGGTGGAGAATCTGGAGGCAGACTCTCTGAGCAGGGGGACCTCTTGACTGGGAGAGTGGTCCCTCAGCAGCAGGGTGTTTCGCTCCCTGTGCCACCGCTGGGGTCAGCCGGATGTGGATCTGTTTGCGTCTTGTCACAATCACAAGCTTCCAGTCTTTGTCTCTCTGTCCCAGGATCCTCTGGCCTTGGCCATGGATGCCCTGGCAATGTCTTGGACGAGGTTTCAGCTCCTGTATGTGTTTCCCCCGTTTCCCCTGCTGGGCAGGGTGCTGCGCAAGATAGCGCAGAAAAGGGTGCCTGCCACACTGGTGGCCCCCTGTTGTCCAAGAAGAGTGTGGTTCGCAGACATCGTGCAGCTGGCAGTAGATCAGTACGCCCTGCCCCGGGTTCCAGATCTGCTCACTCAGGGGCACTTACGCCACCCCAATTGACAAACGCTGGCTTTGATGGGCTGGCTGTTGAAACCTCCATCTTGATGGAAAAGGGTCTGCCTGCCTCGGTTGTAAATACCATGATCAGGGCTAGGAAAAGGTCCTCCTCTTCCATCTACTACAGGGTTTGGCGTACTTACATTGACTGGTGCGAGTTTAACTTGCTTCCCTGTCGTGTAATTTCTATTCCTAGGATCCTGGAGTTTCTGCAACATGGTTTGGATCTGGGTCTTCAGCTCAGTACCCTTAAAAGGTCATGTTTCTGCCTTGGCCGTTTTTTTCCAAAGATCATTGGCTGAATGCTCAGCATCTTCTGGTCAAGACCTTCTTCCAGGGGGTTACTCACGTGCGTCCCCCACGTAAGCCTATGTTACCAGGCTGGGACTTGAACTTGGTCTTATCTGCCCTGCAGGGGTCTCCCTTTGAACCCTTGGAAGGGGCCCCTTTGTCCATTCTTACACTTAAGTTGGTCTTTTTGGTGGCTATCACTTCTGTTAGGCGTGTTTCTGAGTTGGCGGCGCTTTCCATCAAGCCTCCTTATTTTGAGAGACACCAGGACAAGGTGGTGTTTCGTTTTAAAGTGGACCAACACCCAGGATTTTGACTATCCTGGGCGTTGGTCCACTTAGGTGGGGCACCCCGATCGGGGGTGCCCCGCTGTGTGAAACCCCCCCGATCGCCGCAAAAACTCACCTCTCCCCGCTCCCACGTGACCTCGTCCGGCCAATGACAGCGCTCAGAGCCACTCTGGTATGCGCGTCCAAAGCCCCTTGGACGCGCATACCAGAGCGCTGTCATTGGCTGCGTCTCTCGCTTCCCTCTAACAGGGAGCGCGCCTGCACCGGCCATTCACAAAACGGCTGGCGCGGGAGCACGCCCTGCTAGAGGGAAGCGAGAGACGCGGCCGCGTCTCGCGCATGCGCCGTTGGATCGACGGTAAGGTGAGGATTGTGGGCCTCCTGGGGGGTTCCTCCCCGCGGGACATCCCGATTTCGGATGCCCCGCGGGGAGGGATCTGATCGGTCCGGGAATCTTATAGATTCCCGGGCCGATCCCCCCTGGGTGTTGGTCCACTTTAAGCCAGATTTTCTACCTAAGGTTGTTTCTGCCTTTCATCTCAATCAGGACATTGTTTTGCCTTCTCTGTGTCCTAATCCTAGTAACTCTAAGGAGAGGGTTTTACACTCTTTGGATGTGGTTAGGACTCTGAAGTTCTATCTGGTGGCTACTGAATCCTCCAGGAAGACCGATGCTCTTTTTGTGCTCCCGTCTGGACCTAAGAAGGGTCTGTCTCCCGCTAAGTCTACTATCAGCAAGTGGATACGTCAGGCTGTGATACAGGCCTACTCTACTAAGGTGAAGGAGCCTCCCTTCCGCCTTACTGCTCATTCTACTCGTGCTATTGGTGCCTCTTGGGCTTTTCAGCACCAAGCTTCTGTTGAACAAGTTTACAAGGCGGAACAAGTTTTACAAGGTTGATGTTAGGGCCTCAGCTGATGCTGCTTTTGGCCGCAAAGTTCTGCAGGCGGCAGTGGTTTAAACTGTCTGCTGATACTTTTGGGTATCCCACCCTACCTTACGGACACTGCTATTGGATGTCCCAAGTGTAAGGAATATCTTCTGGAACAGGACGTGCTGTATACTTAGAATAATACAATTGTGATTACTCACCTGTAGAATTGGTATTATATGTTTACAGCACGTCCTGTTCCACCCCACCCTTGTTATCATTATTTTTAGTTACCTCTTTATGGTGATTGTTCAATGTTTTATAATGGTTATAGTTCTCCCGGTTCCATTTTAACTGCTTTTCAATACTGGGGAATTTGTGGGAGTTCCCTGGTATATATGGGGTCGGGAGGAGCCACTTTTCTGTCTCTACAGTCCAGCATCATCTACTGGATGTATATCCCAAGTGTAAGGAATATCTTCTGGAACAGGACGTGCTGTATACATATAATACCAATTCTACAGGAGAGTAATCACATAATTGTATTTTCTGGCAGTTGCCCTTTGTAGTTTGAAGCATTGGGAACTAGCCCCTAATGCAAACGTATATCGCACCTTACCCTAGGGCTCAGTTGAATTAAAAAGGGAAAAACAAAAAAAAAATGCTCATCCGGTCTCAGCTTTTGCCTATTCCTACTCCAGGAGCTTGGTGCTGTAGTCCTGGCTTCTGATTTGCTGAACAGCTAGGGAGCTTGAGTAAAGGCCTCATTATCACAATGATTATGTTAACTGGCATCCATTTGAAGAAGACTGGGATCCGCGTCTTGCTGAAGGAAGGGGGCGGGGCCAGGCACGGCGCGCGATCCGCACTGTCCCGTCCTTCCTCTCTTTCTCTCTCTGTCTCTCCAGTCACGCTGCTGGCAGGACGCCATTATCGATCCGTGAGTGCCCTATTGGGCCCTTCTCATTTTTATATTCATACTGGCTGCGTGCCCCATTTTAGCGCGTTGGGGCAGCGGGGCTCATGTTTTCCATGTGTATGTGTATATATATATATATATATATATATATATATATATATATATATATATATCTTTGTATGTATGTTTTTTTGTGCATGATTGTGTGCCTTTCTTATGGCCCCTTCACATTGTCTTTCAGGAGGAATCCCTATCTATCATATTAAAAGGGGGTTTCTCCCGGTCCTAGGGTCCCTTGGAGATAAATTTGGGGTCCTATAAATCCTCCAGCTTGGGACTTAAAGGGGCATCCCGGGTAGCTTAATTGGCGTAATTCCCTCTGGTCCTTGCGACTACCATTAAAATCACCATGTGGAGGCTCCCCAGGATTCCGGGCTCGGGCTCCCTTTGGGGCAATCCCGGCAGTGTGTGGGTTGTGGGGTATCCTTTACGGGGGATAATGTGCTGATTTGCATACCATGTGCTCAGCAGGCCATAACGCGGCAGTCGGGGTCCCAGGCGTCTTTGTCCGCGCCGCCAGCCTCATCACCTACTCCACCCCGCCTGATCCGTACCCCAAGTGACACTGGCATTCGTGGGGAGTCGCAATCTGATGTATGTGCTCGATTGGCCAACATCGAGAGACTGATTTCTAGCTCTGCGGCCAGCAAGGCCCCAGCTAAGAAGAGACATTTATCACCGGCCGCATCGGTTGTCTGATTATTCCCCATGTGAGGAGGGGGAATTGTTTGATGCGTCTGATGGCTCAGAGAATCAGCAGTTTTTGGATGCTGATGCTGGCAGGAGCATGGGGATGCCATGGATACCCCCAGGATTCTGGCCCATTTGTTTGAGGTGCTGGCTATTTCTCCTCCGGCGGAGTCCCCTCCGCAGAAGGGGGAATTTTTTGGGACCTCTAAGCCTCGTTTGGAGTTCCCAAATCAGAAGCATTTTGAAAATCTTAAGGAATGGGAAAGACCGAGCCGGCTTCCTGGTGTTCCTTAGGGATGGGATAGGAAGTATCCCTTTCCGGTGGACGCAGTGAAGCGCTGGTCATCCCCTCCCAAGGTCGATGCACCCGTCCTGGGATTGTCCAACACATCTGTTGTGCACTCTCCAGACGCCACCACGAATAAGGATGGTGAGGACCGACGTATTGACCAAATGGCTTGTCATGCCTTTGCTAGCATGGGTTCAGCCTTGCGGCCTGTTTGTGCTTCTGCGCTCATGGCTGTGGCTACCAGGTCTGTGGTTAGGTGCCTGTTCAGTGGTTCCCAGCTTAACCCGGCCAGTGATGAATTTGCAGGGCTTACGCGGTGTGATTTATTCATGTCCTTTGTCTTATCTGCTTTGGATGACACAATATGTATGTGTAGCAGAACCTTGGCGTTGCTGGTGGCTATTCGCCGATCGGTCTGGTTGCGCCATTGGGCGGCTGACATTGCGGCTAAGAAGTCACTTACAGGGCTACCCTTCCTGGGTATGCGGCTGTTTGGATTCGGTTGTGAAAGGCGGAAGGCTACAGCAGCGCAAGAAGCAGCGTCGCTCCTTTTGGGGGGCAGGCTCCTTTTAATCCTTCCTTTCGCGGTGCCAGAGCAGGCAGAGGAGCTGCCTACTCTACCTTTTAGAGGGGATTCCTGGAACAGAGGACGGGCCCGTCCGGGACCTGTCTGGGGTTCCAAGCCCGCTGCCACGCCAGGGGGGGCTTGGAACCCCAGACAGGTCCCAGATGGGCCCGCTGCCAAGCCGGCACTTCTTCCGGGTCTGGGCCCGGGAGGTCACAGACAAGTGGATCTTGGAAGTGGTCTCTTCCGGGTACAAACTGGAGTTTGAGGACCGGCCTCCCAGATTTCTCGGGTCCCCTCGGACCCCCGGGCTGCGCAGGGGCTCCTGTTGGCAGTGCAAAGTCTTTTGGACATGGAAGTCATCTGCCCGGTGCCTTTATTAGAGAGAGGCCGGGGCTATTATTCCAACCAACGGTGCCCAAAAAGGATAGATCCATAAGACCTATTCTGGATTTGAAGTTTCTCAACAGGTTCATCAGAACCAGGAAGTTCTGCATGGAGACTTTGCTCTAAGCCATCCTATTCCCAGTATGTCACACACCCCGCTTCCGAATATTCATGACACTTGGGTAATTGTCCTGTAGAGGGCGATCTTGCAGAGATGACATGAAAAAAAGGAGCCTCCTGGCCCATAAATACCTGGAACCTCCCACCATTTCCCAGTCTTTCGTCTCTGCAGTCGGCGAGCAAGTCAGAAGATGGTTGTCTCCTCCTTGCAGGTAGCCGGAGGTAGCCAGGCAATGGTAGGCTGCACCTTGTGGTGTATATGGGAGCTAGCTCCCCCGTGAGACCCCATACAAAGGGGTAGGCGGTGTCCGGGTTGGTGATCCCGGCTTGGGATGCCCCGTCCCTCTTACCCTTTCACCTCTGTGCCCCTTGGGGGGGGGGGAGGCCTTTTCTCCTGTGGGTTGTTTTACTTTATTTGGGGGAAAAGATGTGTGGATTGTGTGTGTGTGTTTGTATGTGTTTTTGCGGCCGTCCACCCCCACCCCCCCCTCGAGGCCGGCTTCTCTCAAGCACTCTTTCCGGCCTCGCTTCCTGCTTTGCTGCTCTCCCTCTCATTCCCTTGCTGCTGTGAGGGTTGACGGTCGCTGCTTTGCTGCGGTGAGTGGATTTTATATGGTGGGTGATGCATGTTGACACTTATGTCTGTTCTCATGTCTTCTAGGTGGGATTCCTTCTTTTGAAGTTTAAAGAGGGAGTTCTCCCCGTCCTAGGGTCCCTTAGAGTTTAATTTAGGGTTCCCAAAAAAAAAAAATCCTCCCACCTGAAGGGGCATCCCGGGTAGCTTAATAGTGTAAATCCCTCTGGTCATTGCGACTACATTAAAATCACCATATGGAGGCTTCTCAGGATACCGGGCTTGGGCTCCCCTTGGGGCAACCCCGACAGTGTGTGGGTTGTGGGGCATCCCTTGTGGGGGATAATGTACTTGTTTGCATGCCTTGTGCTCAGCGGGCCATAACGCAGCAGTCGGGGGCCCAGGCGTCTGGGTCCGGGGTCCCGGCCTCATCTCCTTCCCCACCCTGCCTTATCCGTACCCCTAGTGATGTTGTCACAGGTGGGGAGTCGCAATCTGATGTATGTGCCAGACTGGCTAAAATTGAGAAATGTATTTCTGGCTCTGTTGCCAGAAAGGCCTCGGCTAAGCGAAAGCATTTGTCTCCAGCCGCGCCGGCCTTTGAGTTTGATGATTATGATTTCCTTGACTGGTCTGATTATTCCCCGCTAGAAGAGGGGGAATTATTTGAGGATTCTGAGGGTTCTGACAATCAGCAGTTTGTTGGTGCTGATACTGAGCAAGGGCAGGGGGATGCTGTGGATACCCCGAAGGTCTTGGCTCACCTTTTTGAGGTTCTGGCAATTTATCCTCCTGAGGAGGCCGCTCCTCAAAAAGGGGAATTCTTTGGGACTTCCAAGCCGCGCCTGGGTTCCCAAATCAAAAGCATTTTGATGGCATTATTCTTAAGGAATGGGAGAAGCCTACTCGGCTTCCAGGTATTCCTCAAGGTTGGGATAAAAAGTATCCCTTTCCGGTGGACGTGGTAAAACGATGGTCGTCCCCTCCCGAGGTGGATGCCCGGTGCTCGGGTTATCCAATACTTCTATTCTGCATTCTCCTGACTCCACCACTCTCAAAGATGGTGAGGATAAACGCATTGATCAGATGGCTTGCCACGCGTTTGCTAGTGTCGGTTCAGCCTTGCGGCCTGTTTGTGCTTCGGCACTTTTGGCAGTGGCTACCAGGTCTGTGGTTAGAGACCTGTTGAGTACCTCCAGGCTTGACCCGGCTAGTGATGAGTTTGCCGCCCTTAAGCTGTGTGAATTGTTCATGTCCTTTGTGCTTGCCTCCTTGGATGACACCATGGTCATGTGTGGTAGAACCTCGGCCTTGCTTGTAGCTATTCGGCGGTCGGTATGGTTGCGCAAGTGGGCGGCTGATTTTGTGGCCAAAAAGTCGCTTACAGCACTTCCCTTTGTGGGATTGCGGCTCTTTGGAGAAAGATTAGATTCTGTCACGAAAGGAGGGACGTTACCTCAGCGTAAGAGGCAACGTCGTCCCTTTCGGCGGGCGGCCTCCTTTAACCCTTCCTTTCGTGGTGCCAGAACTGGCAGAGTTTTGGCCTTCTCTACCCTTAGAGGTGATTCCTGGAGTAGAGGTCGTGCCCATCCAGGTCACAATTGGAGTTCCAAGCCCACTGCTAAGCCAGCTCAGCAATGAGGGGACGCCCTCACCCTTGTGGGTGGGGGGACGGCTGCGGCACTTCTTCCAGGTCTGGGACCAGGAGGTCTCAGACAAATGGATTCTGAAAGTGGTGTCTTCCGGTTACAAGCTGGAATTCGAGATCCGGCCTCCTCCCAGATTCTTCATGTCTCGAGTGCCTTCGGATCCACTGGCCGCACAGGGGCTCTGGGCGGCAGTAAGTTATCTGCTGGACATGGCTGTCATTTGCCCAGTGCCTTTCGCGGAAAGGGGCTTGGGATTCTATTCCAATCTATTCACGGTGCCCAAGAAGGACGGTTCCGTTCGACCCATTTTGGATCTGAAGCTCCTCAATTGGTTTATCCTCTTCAGGAAGTTTCGCATTGAAACCTTGCGGTTAGCCGTCGATTCTCTTCGTCAAGGGGACTTCATGACGTCCATAGACATCAGGGATGCTTATCTGCATGTACCTATCTTCCTGGCACACCAGAGATTCCTCAGGTTCGTGGTGGAAGATCAGCATTTTCAGTTTGTGGCCCTTCCATTCGGGCTTACCTCGGCTCCGAGGGTGTTCACCAAGGTATTGGCGGGGGTGATGGCCCTCCTTAGAGTCCAGGGCATTTGCATTGTACCATACCTGGACGACCTTCTCATTTTGGCTTCCTCTCTCAGCCAAGCGGAGCTAGACACCAGAGTGGTGATATGCACGCTGGAGAGGTTCGGCTGGGTGATCAACTATCCCAAGTCCTCCCTCTCCCCGTCCAGGGAGGTTTCGTTTCTGGGCATGACTCTGGATGCCTTTCAGGCCAGGGTGTTCCTTCCTCAGCCCAAAATTCTTCTGATCCAAGATTTGATTTGGCTTCTGCTATCCAATCCTCGCCCGTCTATCCGGCTAGGGATGAGATTGGTAGGTCTGATGGTGGCTTCCTTCGAGGCAGTCCCTTTTGCCCAGTTTCACATGAGGACGCTTCAATCTATCTTCTAGCGACTTGGGACAAGTGTCCGCTGTCATTGGATCAGTCTTGTCTGCTGTCTCCCCGGGCTCAGCAGTCCCTTCAGTGGTGGCTAGTGTCAAGCAATCTGTTGAAGTGCAGATCCTTTCTGACCCCTTGTTTGGAAACGTTCACCACGGACGCCAGCCTGTAGGGCTGGGGGGGGGGGCTTCTGGAGGGAACATCAGTTCCAGGGGTTATGGGGGCCTCGGGAGGCTCATACCCCTATCAACGTTTTGGAGTTACGGACCATTTGGTTGGTTCTGTCTCGCTTGACTCTTCTATTGCAGGGATTGCCAGTTCAAGTCCGATTGGACAATCGGACGGCGGTCGCTTACTTCAATCACCAAGGAGGGACTTGCAGCAGGAGTGCCCTCAGGGAGGTATCTCTGATCTTTGTTTGGGCAGAGAGCAATGTCCCATGCATCTCAGCCATTTACATCCTGGGAGTGGAGAACACGAAGGCGGATTCCCTAAGCAGGAGATCCTCTCGCCGAGGAGAATCGTCTCTCAGTTCCAAGGTATTCCAGTCCCTTTGTTACAAGTGGGGGCTCCGGAGGTGGATCTTTTTGCCTCTCGTCACAATCACAAGCTTCCTGCCTTTGTGTCTCTGTCTCAGGATCCTCTGGCCCTGGCAGTGGATGCCATGTCCCTGGCTTGGAGGGAACTGGGGTTTCTGTACCTGTTCCCCCCCCTTTCTCCATGGTGGGCAAAGTGGTGCGCAAGCTGACTCTAGAAGGGGCACCAGCAATTCTGGTGGCTCCAAGGTGGCTAAGACGAGTGTGGTTCGCAGATGTTTTATCTGCCTCTTCTTCCGGATCTTATCACCCAGGGTCAGCTACGCTACCCCAATTTACCAACGCTGGCTTTGACGGCGTGGCTGCTGAAACCTCCATCTTAAAGGAGGAAGGTCTTTCTGATGCGGTGGTTCAGACTCTTGTTAGATCTAGCAAGAGATCTTCCTCTAGGACTTGGAGGTCTTATATTAACTGGTGCGAGGCTAGGGCCTTGCCTTGTAGGGTGTTTTCTATTCCCAGAATTCTGGAGTTTCTTCAACATGGTCTGGACTCGGGGTTCCAGCTTAGTACTTTGAAGGGGCAGGTTTCTGCCCTGGCGGTTTTCTTTCAAGGGTCTTTTGCCCTTCATTGCCTGGTTAAGACATTTTTCCAGGGGGTTACTCATGTGCGGCCTCCTAGAAAACCCTTGCTGCCAGTTTGGGATTTAAACTTGGTTCTGTCGGCTCTCCAGGGGCCCCCTTTTGAGCCGGTGCATGATATTGCTCTTTCTCTGCTCACTCAAAGTTGCCTTTTTGGTGGCTATTACTTCTGTTCGGCGTGTCTCTGAGTTGGCGGCCTTGTCTATTCAGGCTCCTTACTTTGAGGCACCTGGACAAGGTAGTTTTCCGCTTTAAGCCGGATTTCCTTCCTAAGGTGGTTTCGGTCTTCCACCTCAATCAGGATGTAGTTCTCCCTTCCTTGTGTCCTAAGCCTAGTAATGACAAGGAGAGGACCTTACATTCTTTGGATGTGGTTCGATGTCTGAAATATTATTTGGTGGCTACTTCTCCTTTTCGTAAGACGGACGCCTTTTTCGTGGTGCCCTCCGGGCCCAGGAAAGGTCTGGCGCCCGCTAAGTCTTCTATTAGTAAATGGATTCGACAGGCCATTGTTGGGGCCTATTCTGCCAAGGGGAGGGTTCCCCCTTTTCGTGTTACTGCTCATTCTACTCGTGCTGTTGGAGCATCTTGGGCTTTTCAGCATCAGGCTTCTGTTGGAACAGGTTTGTAAGGCTGCTACTTGGTCTTCTGTTCATACTTTTTCCAAGTTTTATAAGGTTGATGTGCGGGCCTCAGCAGATGCTGTTTTTGGCCGCAAAGTTCTGCAAGCTGCAGTAATTTACGTTTGCATTATTGCCTTTTTGGGATCCCCACCCATTATGGGCACTGCTATTGGATGTCCCAAGTGTCATGAATATTCGGAAGCGGGGTGTGTGACATACTGGGAATAATACAATTTTCTGATTACTCACCTGTAAAATGGTTATTACAAGTATGTCACACACCCCGCTTCATCCCGCCCTTTTTTGGTTTTCTGGGATCCTTTATATGGTGAACCTTTTTCTTTGCTGTTTACATTTGTCTCTTCCTGGTCCCTTTACTGCTGTCTTATAGTGGGGAATGGTGGGAGGTCCCAGGTATTTATGGGCCAGGAGGGGCTCCTTTTTTTCATGTCATCTCTGCAAGATCACCCTCTACAGGACAGTTACCCAAGTGTCATGAATATTCGGAAGCGGGGTGTGTGACATACTTGTAATAACCATTTTACAGGTGAGTAATCACAAAATGGTATATTCCTAGTATGTCACACACCCCACTTCCAAAGATCCATGACACTTGGGAAACCGGCCTGTAGAGGGCGATCTTGCAGAGATGACATGGAAAAAGGAGCTCCTCCTGGTCCATAAGTACTCAGTCTTTTGTCTCTGCAGTCAGCGAAGCAAGTCAGAAGATAACTCCCTCCTCCTTGCAGGTAGCCGGGGTAACTCCCGGCATTTTTTTTTTATGTCTATTTCTGCCCGGACTTCTTTTTCTTTTAAGAATTAAGCTATAACAATATGCCTCCCAGCTTAGGCTGCAGGCTCTGGCAATGGTAGCAGTACCTCTGGGTGCATAGGGGAGCTTGCTCCCCTCGTGAGACCCCATACTAAGGGGTAGGCGGTGTCTGGGTTGGTGATCCCCGGCTTGGGATGCCCTGTCCCTCTTGCCCTTTCACCTATTGGTGTGGGTCCCCCCCCCCCTGCAGTGTCTCTCCGTGCCCCTTGGGGGGAGGAGAGAGGGGGGTGGGGGGTGGCCTTTCTCCCATAATAAAGCTAAAAAATCACATGGGAAAAGTGTGTGTCTGTGTGTGTTTTAGCACTGTTCAACAGCACAAGTATCACAGGAAGCTCAGCTTGTGGCAAGTCTTTGCTTTTAAAATAGATGGTGTAATCTTCAAATTCGGCCATTGTTGATTTTCAGCTGGTTTAGGCTGCTGCTCCTCAGCTGTGGTTAAGGAGAGGGCAGGGCCAGGAGCTCAGCTATATTGGCTTCACTGGTGTTTTTTTCTGGCCCATCCTCTCCTTCCTGTCTCTCCTTCCTGTCTCTCCCTCCTGTCTTTCCTCAGGACACGTGAGTTTTTGCCACTTGTGTTATATATTCTTATGTATATATTTACTCTGTGATTCACTCAATGGTATTTTTCAGTAGCTAGCTCCAGCTCTGTCTAGAGAGACAACACTTTTATTGCACAGGCTGGAGTTTCTTTGTAAACACTCCCCTGTGCTGAGCTGCCTCACCTAGGCTTGTGTGCAAGCCTAACTGCTGCTAAAGCCATTACTTGCGGCTGGAGCAGCTGGCCTGTTGTCCAGCCTTCTTTGGAGCCTTGACTCTGGATATGCTGGGTTTTGACTACTGAAGGAAATCTGTCTTATAGATACACAGATATATGTATTCGTTTTGAGTGATGTGTATGTTTGGCTTATGTCCTCCTGCCCTTATGTTCAGGTTTTGTGTTCCACTTTAAGGTGGACCTGGATTCATGTTACCTGGCTCTATGTGTTAAAGACCAACAACATAGAAACATAGAAGGTTGACGGCAGAAGGAGACCTTATGCTCCATCTAGTCTGCCCTTAAGTAGTCCTAAAGTATTTAAATTTTTTTATTTTTTATTTTAAAAGAAGGGGCATCCCGGGTAGCAATTGCATAAAACCCAGATGTACTTGGCGACTATAATCAATTATAAGTATAATACTAAAGCATCATATGGAGGCATCTCAGGTCAATGGGCTTGCAATTCCCTTGGCACAGACTCGGCAATGTTTTGGATGTGGGGCATCCTTTGTTTGAGATAACGCAGTTCTTGCATCCCTTGTGCACAATTAACCATTATGCAGCAAACTGGGGCCCAGGCTTCAGTGTCTGCGGCTACTGCCTCTTCTCCTACTCCGCCGTGTCTTGTCCGTACCCCCAGTGATATTGTCTTGGGTGGTGAGTCGCGTTCTGATTTATGTGCCAGATTGGCTCATCTTGAAGGATTTATGTCTACCTCTGTGGCTAAGAAAGCCTCAGCTAAAAGAAAGCATTTGACTCATGCCGTCTTGGCAAGTGAGTTGGACAACTGTTAATTGCTTGATTGGTCTGACCCTTCTCAGTTAGAAGAAGGGGAATTATATGAGGATTCAGATGTTTCTGACGAACAGCAATTTGTTGGTACTGAAAGTGAGCAGGGTGAAGAGAGTGTTGTGGTTACCCCAAAAGCTCTTGCCCAGTTATTTGAGGTTTTGGTTATTACTCCTCCTGAAGTAGTCCCTCTCAAGAGAGGGGAATTATTTGGAGCCTCTAAACCTCGTTTGGAATTTCCAAATCAAAAGCATTTTGATTATATTATTTTTGAAGAATGGGAGAAGCCTGCGCGACTTCATGGCATTCCCTTGGGCTGGGACAAAGAATATCCCTTTCCCTCTGATACGGTTAAACGTTGGTCATCATCTCCTGAGGTGGATGCCCCTGTACTTCCTGACTCCACTACACTCAAGGATGGAGAGGACAAACGTATTGATCAAATGGCGTGCCACGCTTTTTTCCAGTGTAGGATCGGCCTTGCGGCCTGTCTGCGCTTCGGCTCTTATGTCGGTGGCTATTAGGTCTGTTGTGAGAGACCTAATGAATAATTCAGGGCTTGATCCGGCCTCTGATGAGTACGCCGCTCTTAAGCGTTGTGAGATGTTTGCATCTTTTGTACTTTGTACTCTGCTCATGTGCAGCAGAACCTCTGCCTTGTTAATCGCCATTAGGCGGTCAGCATGGTTGCGGCAGTGAGCGGCTGATGTTGTAGCCAAGAAATCGCTTACAGCACTTCCGTTTGTGGGATTGCGCCTATTTGGAAAAAAAATTGGGTTCTGGAAGTAGTTTCTTCTGGTTACAAACTGGAATTCGAGTCCCGGCCTTCTCCCAGATTTTTCATGTCCCGGATGCCGTCAGATCCGGCAATTGCGCAGGGACTGCGGGCAGCAGTAGCGAATCTGTTAAACAGGGGTTTTTGTTGTGCCTTCTGGGCCCAAGAAGGGTTTTGTTCCTGCCAAATCTTCCCTTAGTAGGTGGATACATCAGGCCATCATTGGGGACTATATGGCTAAGGGGAAGGTTCCCCCTTTTCGTGTCACCGCTCATTCTACTCGTGCTATTGGAGCTTCCTGGGCTTTTCAGCCCCAGGCTTCTGTTGAACAAGTTTTCAAGGCTGCAACCTCGTCTTCTGTGCATACTTTTTCTAAGTTTTACAAGGTTGATGTGCAGGCCTCAGCAGATGCTGCTTTTGGCCGCAAAATTCTGCAAGCTGCAGTAATTTAAGTTATGCATTATTCCTTGGGGATCCCCACCCATTATAGACACTGCTATTGGATGTCCCAAGTGTCATGGATCTTTGGAAGTGGGGTGTGTGACATACTAGGAATAATACCATTTTGTGAGTACTCACCTGTAAAATGGTTATTACGAGTATGTCACACACCCCACTTCCCCCCGCCCTTTTTGTTCTAGGGATCCTTTATATGGTGATTATTATTTAATATAATTGGCTCTTCCTGGTTCTCACTGCTTTTTAATAAGACTGAGGAATAGTGGGAGGAACCTGGTACTTATGGACCAGGAGGGGCTCCTTTTTCCATGTCATCTCTGCAAGATCGCTCTCTACAGGCCGGTTTCCCAAGTGTCATGGATCTTTGGAAGTGGGGTGTGTGACATACTCGTAATAACCATTTTACAGGTGAGTACTCACAAAATGGTATTTTTCTCTTCGTCAGGGGGACTTCATGACTTCCATAGACATCAAGGATGCTTACCTTCATGTACCGATCTTCCCAGCACACCAGAGATTTCTCAGGTTTGTGGTGGGAGATCGGCATTTTCAGTTTGTGGCCCTCCCGTTCGGGCTGACCTTGGCACTAAGGGTGTTCACCAAGGTGTTGGCGGCTATAATGGCCCTTCTCAGAGCCCAGGGCATTCGCATTGTGCCATATTTGGACGACCTCCTCATTACGGCATCCTCTCTCGGACAGGCGGAGCTGGACACCAGGATGGTTGGCTGGAGAGGTTTGGCTGGGGGACCAACCACCCCAAGTCTTCTCTCTCCCTGTCGAGGGAGGTTGCATTTCTGGGCATGAATCTGGATACCATTCAGGCCAGGGTGTTCCTACCTCAGTCGAAGGTGCAGATGGTTCAAGATCTGATACGTCTTCTTTTGTCCATCCCTGGCCCGTCTATCCGGCTAGGGATGAGACTGGTGGGGTAGATGGTGGCTTCCTTCGAGGCAGTCCCCTTTGCTCAGTTCCACATGAGGTCGCTCCAGCTCCATCTACTGTCGGTTTGGGACAGATGTCCACTGTCATTGGATGAGTCTTATCTGATGTCTCCCCTGGTTCGGCAGTCTCTTCAGTGGTGGCTGGAACCAAGGAATCTTCTGAGGGGCAGGTCTTCTCTGGCTCCTTGTTGGGAGACGGTCACCACGGATGCCAGCCTGTCGGGCTGGGGGGGTTTCTGGAAGGAACATCAGTTCCAGGGGCTGTGGGGTCCTCAGGAGGCCCACACCCCCATCAATGTGTTGGAGCTGAGAGCCATTCAGTTGTTGCTGTCATGCTTGACGCATCACCTCCAGGGTCTACCGGTTCAGGTTTGATCGGACAATCGGACTGCGGTCGCTTACATCAATCACCAAGGAGGGACTTGCAGCAGGAGTGCCCTCAGGGAAGTTTCTCTGATTCTTGCATGGGCGGAGAACAATGTCCCATGCATCTCGGCTGTGTACATTCCGTGAGTGGAAAACATGGAGGCGGACTCCCTGAGCAGGGGATCCTCTCGCCGAGGGGGCTCAACCACAGGGTATTCCGGTCCCTTTGTCGCAAGTGGGGGATTCCGGAGGTGGATCTCTTTGCCTCAAGTCACAATCACAAGCTTCCTGCATTTGTGTCTCTGTCTCAGGATCTTCTGGCCCTGGCAGTGGACGCCTTGTCTCTTGCCTGGAGGGATCTGGGGTTTCTGTACCTGTTTCCCCCCTTCTCCATGGTAGGCAAGGTGGTGCTCAAGAGGGCGCGCCAGCAATTCTGGTGCCCCAAGGTCGCCAAGACAGGTTTGGTTCGCAGACGTCGTACGGCTGGCGGTAGATCAGTACAGGCTGCCCCTGTTTCTGGGTCTGATCACTCAAGGTCAACTTCGTTACCCCAATTTTCAAACGCTGGCTTTGACGGTGTGGTTGCTGAAACCTCCATCTTAAGGGAGGAAGGTTTGTCTGATGCTGTGATTCGTACACTTGTTAGAGCCAGGAAGAGATCTTCATCTAACATCTACTACAGGACTTGGAGATCCTATATTGACTGGTGTGAGGCTAGGGCATTGCCTTGCAGGGTGTTTTCGATTCCTAGGATTTTGGATTTTCTTCAACACGGTCTGGACCTGGGGTTCCAGCTTAGTACCTTGAAAGGGCAGGTCTCTGCCCTGGCAGTTTTCTTTCAAAGGTCCTTTTCTCTGCATCCATTGGTTAAGACTTTTTTCCAGGGGGCCACTCATGTGCGGCCCCCTAGAAAGCCTTTGTTGCCATTTGGGATTTGAATTTGGTTCTGTCGGCTCTCCAGGGACCTCCTTTTGGGCCGGTGCAGGATGTTGCACTTTCTTTGCTTACACAAAAGGTTGCCTTTTTGGTGGCTATTACCTCTGTTCGACGTGTGTCTGAGTTGGCAGCTCTGTCCATTCAGGCCCCTTACTTTGAGAGACACCAGGACAAGGTGGTCTTTCGCTTTAAGCCAGATTTTGGTTTCTGCCTTCCATCTCAATCAGGATGTGGTTCTTCCTTCCTTGTGTCCTAAGCCTAGCAATGACAAGGACAGGGTCCTGCACTCTTTGGATGTAGTTCGTTGTGTGAAGTACTATTTGGTGGCTACTTCTCCCTTTCGTAAGACGGACGCTTTGTTCGTGGTGCCCTCCGGGCCTAGGAAGGGCCAAGTCTACCATTAGCAAATGTATACGTCAGGCCATTGTTGGGGCCTATTCTGCAAAGGGGAAGGTTCCCCCTTTTCATATCACTGCTCATTCTACTCGTGCTGTTGGGGCTTCTTGGGCTTTTCAGCACCAGGCCTCTGTTGAACAAGTTTGTAAGGCTGCTACTTGGTCTTCTGTTCATACTTTTTCCAAGTTTTATAAGGTTGATGTGCGGGCCTCAGCCGATGCTGTTTTTGGCCGCAAGGTTCTGCAAGCTGCAGTGGTTTAAATTTGTGCATTATTGCCTTTTTGGGATCCCCACCCATGTTGGACACTGCTATTGGATGTCCCATATGTCACCCATTTTACAGGTGAGTAATCACAAAATGGTTTTTTTGCTATAATCATATATACTTTTAACCTGAATTAAATGTGTTTTTATTTACTAAAGCAGAACTAAATTCATCTAAAAGTAATTTACATTTTAAAATGTCACTATTAAAACAAAAAAATTAACATTTTGTGTCACTGAGGAACACAAGTTGGGTAACACTACATAGTGATATTCTAATCTGTCTGCAGGAGGCCTGTTTCTTTACTTGTGGGGACAGTTTAAAAAGCAAAGGAAACACTTATCTTACAAATTCGTTGTTTGACTACAGAAGTCCAGAGAACAATGGCATTAGAGCAGAGTTTATTTTGGACTCTTCTTTACATAAGGTCAGTATACCTAAAATGTACTAATTGTCTGTTTTAATTTTTGAAACAGCAAGGTTATATTTATTGTTTGGAGAGTAGGACTTTTTTCAGGCTATGTACTGTATATGACCTATAATTCTGGCTTGTTAATATTCTATAAAAAGAAACAAATGATCCTATAGACTTTAAAGCTAGCACAATGTCTGTCTAAGATTCCATGTTTCCAGCATGCATTTCTTTCATTAGTTCAAACATGCACTTTTTTCCTCAGTCACGAGGGAGCAGGCACATTTGTTCATTGTACAAAGCAAAGTTAACTGAGGGGGAAGCTGGGGAGCACACACTGCAGAAAATAGTCCTTCAGATCTTTCACCTACAGATTGATATTGAAGCTCCGGTATAAGCAAGCCTAAAAAACATATACGTACTCTTTCTTTGTTCCCTATAACACTTCTGTGTTCGGTAGTGTAACACTTACCATGCCCAGGTGTTCACACTCACTGGCGGCCTCTGGGAGAAACAGTCCCTTCCTCTTCCCCGTCAGTCACAGTGGCTTTCCATGCCCCCTGCATTCACTGCAATGGAGTATGCCTGCTAGCGTCTCTGTGACTGACATGAAAGTCACAAATAAGTGCACGGGCACAGGGCAGGGTAAGATTTATACTACCAAAACTACGACTACTACCTACCCAGTTGCCAGACAGACGCGCAGCTGGGAAATGAAGGTGAGTGTTTTTCCTGGCCTGCTTCAAGAAGTCCTTACGTATGGGATATTCCGCCACAAGGTGGCGCAGTGTACTGCAGAAGAGTTGTGGCTCCTCCTGGTAAAACAGGATCACCAATAGACCTATCCAGTGTTTCTTCTGCAGTGATTCTGCGAAGATAGAAGATGGCTCTCTATATTGGGCAGGTGAGCGGGGCAACCAAGCCTGCGGCCCTGCATGTCTATTTCCACCCGTCTCTGGACCCTCTGTGAAGGTAGAGGAGCACTAGGGTCAGGTGCTGCTCCAGCTCGCAGACCCTGTACCACAAAAGGTAGCCGGCCATAGGCTTTATGGTGAGCCTACTGAGGGATGCGGAGTTCCTGACCTAGCTGTGCGCCTTGTTTCTCTGGTGTCTGATCCCCCCCGTCCCTGGCCTGGCTCTCGCCGCTGCCTGCTCGCTCTCCTCCCCCCCTCTCCCTGACGTGTGGTCGGAGGGGGGGGTGTGTTTTTTATTGTGGCTTTAATTGTGTTTTTAACTGCGCTTTTCGCCACCGTTGCTGCTTTGTACTCCGCTCACGGCGGGTGGCGCTATAACTTAGTGCGTTTGTTGCATTGTCATGGTGCTGGCGCTCTTCGGGGACGGGGGGCGTATCGCGCCATTCCCCCGCGGGCCGCCCTTCGAGGTTCTTCTGCCGGCGCCATCTTGAATTTGCTGCGAGTCCGGGCCCCTGTTCCTCCCTGAGCTGCGGTGATCTCCCTGTGTCGCTTCCTCCTGTGGCCTAGCGGCTTGGTGATCCTTTGGTCAACTTGGTCCGTGATTCCCCTTTTGGGGGTTTTGTTTCCTTGGGGCATGTGCTGCGGGAGGCTTATGTGCATGTTACTTATGTCTTTCAGGCGGGACAACTGTGGGTCGTGGTTTCTCCCGATTCTGCTCCTTACCCCCCCTCATCTCCCCCTTACTGGTGCTGGGGGCATCCCGGGTGGCTTTTTTATGAGCCCTTACACTGTGCTGGCCTATTGCGCCTGTGTTAATCACCATATGGAGGCTTCTGGGGATAGCATGCTCGGGGGTCTTTCGGGGCAATCCCAGCTGTGTGCCATGTGCAGGGTATCCCCTTTGAGTAACAGTGCCGTGCGCCCAAGGTATCATTGCGGCCCAGGCTGGGCTGCCCACTTCTCTTCCCAGCTCTGTGCCCCCCCCCCCGCGCCTGCATTTAGCCCCCAGTGAGGGGGATACTAGCAGGGGGTCACAATCTGATCTGGCACTTCGTGTGGCCAGTATTGAACGGCAGCTTGCCAGGCCTTTTCAGGTAAGGCCTTTGGCAAGAAGCTGCACCTGGTTCCCATGCCTCCCCTCTTCCCTGAGGAGGATGAGGGATTTGATGCCTTTGGTGGCCATTACTCCCTAGAGGAGGGGGAGCTTTTCCAGGACTCTGACTCATCTGGGGACCAGCAGGAGGGGCATGACAGTGACCCTGGGTCTGCGTCTGGGGAGGACTCATGGTTCCCTGATGACACTGATAGACTGTTGTCGGACATTTTTGAAATTTTGCACATTTTTCCCCCTGAGGTGGCTAAGAGGAAGGAGGGGGAGCTCTTTCGCCCTGATAAACAGCGTCTGGAGTTCCCTGAGCAGGGCCATTTCTCTAATATGGTGCTCAATGAGTGGGAACGTCCTAATAGATTGCCCGCGGTGCCCAAAGGGTTGGATAAGAGGTATTCCTTCCCTGCTGACCTGGTCAAGCGATGGTCTTGTCCCCTGAGGTGGACGCTCCCATTCTAGGGCTGTCCAACACCTCGGTCATGCCTTCCCCTGACACTACTACACTGCGGGACAGCGAGGACCAGCGTATGGATCAACTGGCCTGCCATGCTTTTACATTTGTGGAGGCTGGGCTGCGTCCGGTCTGTGCCGCTGCCATTACAGCTATTGCCCTTAAGAAAAAGCTCAGGCGTCTCACTGATGTCGCTATGGATGGTAGGAGGGGGGAGGATTATAGGGCCCTCTTGCTTTGCTCTGACTTCGTTGCCTGTGTCCTTACTGCCATGGATGATGCGGTACGGCTGGGTGGTAGGGCCTCTGCCCTCTTGGTAGCTATGCGCCTCTCTGTTTGGTTGCGTCAGTGGGCAGCTGACGCTGCTGCTAAGAAGGCTCTCACTGGGCTCCCCTTTGCGGGGCTGCTGCTCCTTTGTGAGCGTCTGGATGTTCTAGCCAAGGATGATAGGCTACCTCAGCGTAGGAAGCAGTCTCGGCCCTTTCGGGGGCCCTCCGCTTCTCTCCCCTCCTTTCGTGCTCCCAGAGGAGGTCGTGGCTCCCTCTTCTCGGGTTTCTACATTGCCTGGTGTGAGTCCAAGTCTCTTCCTTGTCGGGTGTTCTCTATCCCCAGGATTCTGGAATTTTTGCAACATGGTTTGGATTCGAGTCTTCAACTTAGTACCCTCAAGGGACAGGTGTCAGCTTTGGCAATTTTTCCAAAGATCCTTTGCCAATCACCGGTTGGTTAAGACCTTTTTCCAGGGAGTTACTCATGTGCGTCCGCCACGTAAGCCTATGCTACCGGTTTGGGACCTGAATCTGGTGTTGTCTGCTCTGCAGGGTCCTCCCTTTAAGCCTATCCATGCGGCTGCGTTGCCCATTCTGACTCTTAAAGTGGACCAACACCCACGGGTGATCGGCCCGGGAATCTATGAGATTCCCGGGCCGATCACCTCCGTCCCCGCGGGACATCCGAGATCGGGATGTCCCGCGGGGTGAAACCCCCCCAAACACCCCAAACTCCTTACCTTATCTTCGAGGGGCGCGCCGCCGCCTCCCTCGCGCCCCTCTAGACGTGCCCGCGCCGGCCGTCTGTGAATGGGCGGCGCGGGCACGCGTGCGTCAAGAGGGACGCACGGGAGGCGGCGGCGGAGGAGCCGCTTGTCCGCGGCTTGTCCGTCGGCGCTGGGAGCGGGGAGAGGTGAGTTGTTCGGGGGGGTTTCGCACAGCGGGGCACCCCGATCGGGGGTGCCCCACCGAAGTGGACCAAGACCCAGGATAGTCAAAATCCTGGGTGTTGGTCCACTTTAAGGTGGCCTTTTTGGTGGCTATTACTTCGGTCAGGCGAGTTTCTGAGCTGGCGGCGCTTTCCATCAAACCTCCTTATTTTGAGCGGCATCGGGATAAGGTGGTGTTTTGGATTAAGTCGGATTTCTTGCCTAAGGTTGTGTCGGCTTTTCATCTCAATCAGGACATTGTTTTGCCTTCTTTGTGTCCTAACCCTGCTAATTCCAAGGAGCGGACCCTTCATTCTCCGGATGTTGTCAGGGCTCTGAAGTTTTATTTGGTTGCTACTGAGTCTTTCAGGAAATCTGGTGCTCTTTTTGTTCTTCCTACTGGACCTAGGAAGGGTTTACCTCCGGCTAAATCCACTATCAGCAAGTGGATCCGTCAGGCGGTGGAGCAGGCCTATACTGCCAGGGGGAAGTTTCCTCCTTTTAGGGTTACTGCTCATTCTACTCGTGCTATTGGTGCTTCTTGGTATTTTCAGCACCAAGCTTCTGTTGAACAAGTTTGTAAGGCCGCAACTTGGTCTTCTGTTCATACCTTTTCCAAGTTTTACAAGGTTGATGTTAAGGCTTCTGCTGATGCTGCCTTTGGTCGCAAAGTACTTCAGGCGGTGGTGGTTTGAACTGCCTGCTGCTTTTTGGGGATCCCACCCTACCTTACAGACACTGCTGTTGGACATCCCATACGTAAGGACTTCTTGAAGCAGACTGTGCCATGCAATAGGAAAAAGACAATTCTGTGAGTACTCACCTGTAGAATTGCTTTTACTATGCATGGCACGGCCTGCTTCACCCCACCCTTGTTATCGTTATTCTTGGTTGCCTCTTTATGGTGATTGTTCCAAGTTAGTTGGGGTTTGTTACCTTTTTTACCTCCCGGCTTCTTGAATAACTGCTTGTCAACACTGGATAGGTCTATTGGTGATCCTGTTTTTATATGGTACAGGGAGGAGCCACAACTCTTCTGCAGTACACTGCGCTACCTTGTGGCGGAATATCCCATACGTAAGGACTTCTTGAAGCAGGCCGTGCCATGCATAGTAAAAGCAATTCTATAGGTGAGTACTCACAGAATTGTCTTTTTTGGTTTTGCCCAGACTGTCTTTATAAATTTACAGAAAAAAAAGTTACTTTACACATTAAACAGAATGCATTGTTATGCTTGTTCACAAGATTCAGATTGACAGGGTGGAGGAGGCGGTCAAGGTTTGGTCTTCTCCAAACCCGACCCTGATTCCTTCTTCGGTTAGTGCTGCTTTGAGAGACCCTGTGGATAAGTGATGGTACCAACTAGCTCGCCATGCCTTTTGCATGGTGGGGTTGGCCATGCGGCCCGCTTGCGCCACCTCCATGGCTGCCACGACGGGTAAGGTCTAGATTAAGCGGCAGAAGAGGTGTTTGAGGCATGGGGGTTCGCGTTCCTCCATGCTTCACTTGAACTCCCTTAATGGGCCAGTAAGCCCAATCCCCAGCCAAGCACTCTCAAGGTTCATGGGGTGCCCCCACGAAGCGGATGTGGGGATGTCCTCTGCACTACGCGCACCTCTGGAGCGATCGAATAACTTAAGCCTTGGTCAGGGAGGTTGTTTTTCTGATACAATATTGAGTTTTGGATCAGGCTTCTGCACTGGTTGCAGGCGTCCAAGCCTTCCCACGTGATGGAAAAGGCAGTGGCTTGATACCGCGCGATTGATCTCTTGCTGGACTGGGGATTGTAGTGCCTTTGTCGCCATCAGAGCAGGGCTGTGGCTTCTACTCAATACTTTTTTCTTCCGATCCATTCCAGACCCCTCTTACACTTGGGACTACTTTCTTGCCCGAAGGGTGTGACTGAAAGACAAAAAAGGTGTGGCCCCTCCCGGCCCATAAGTAGCAGCTGCCTTCTAATCAAGACCAGTTTCATTCTTGCAGTTGAAGTGACTGTGAGGGTTGTTGAAGATTCTCTCTTAAGGATTGGCAGCAAGCAGGGAATGCACCCTGTTGGCTTCCTGCACAGCCTTATTCCCATGGATTGCCCAGACCCAATTGTGCCTCCCACAGCCTTGCTGTTCAGGGGTCTGTGAAAGTAAGGTGGAAGCGCCGGGGTCTTGGGGCGCTTGCAGAGTGTATACGCTCTGGGCTGCAGGCTTTCTGAAAAGCACGTCAGCCGCAGGTTTTTCTCTGGTGTACCTGCTGAGGAACATGTTTATTTTTATTCAACCCATTCTTCTTCCCACATGACTTAGGTTATTTTTGGGAAAAAAAAAATATTTTTTTTTGTTTTTTAATTTTGAAAAATCGTGCCTTTCACTTTAAGGGGCGTGGTCTGGTCTATGACATCACGCCGGAGGGGGGAGCCAGGTACGGAAGCACGGGCGGCTTCCACGTTTTCAGTCATGCTCTTTCCGGCTTGGAGGGAGGTGGTGGATTGCGCTCTCCGTTTGAGCCTTCAGGCATACCTTGTCTTGGAGGAGGTAGGTGCCAGCAGCCCCCAGATACCAGTGTGCGGTTTGACCGCAGCGGCGGCGAGGAGCGGCCCCGGGCTTAATTGCGGCCAGTAGCCCCGCTGTTGCTTCTGACCTGGGGGGGGGGGGTCTCTAGGGCGTCGGGTAACCGCCTTTAGTGGCGTTGCGTTTTACATGGCGGCTACGCGTGCACCCGAGGAGGCCCCAATAGAGTTCCCTGTACATCATGTGTGTGTTTTGTTTTTTATTTTTTTAGGCTATTTTATGAGAAGGGAGCTGCTGGGGTAAGTGGATGTCGATTGTATACATTTTTATTATATTAAAGTTATTGGCTTACTGATTTAAGAGCATGGTTTGCTGTTTTAAGATATAATGTTTATAAATAAATAAAAAAAAAAAAATTTGAATGTAAGTGACATTTTTTTCCCTGTTTATTAGATTGGGAAGAAGGATAAAGGGATTGTGGTTCCTCCCAGTCCCTTGGGGATTGGTATAGGCTTAGGGCCTTAGGTCTTTTGCAAAAAAAAAAACAAAAAAACACCATGACGGAGACATCGGGGGATAGTGAATCGGGCATCCCACTTGAGCAGGGCAGGCTCTGCCCCTTATGTACGCAGGATCCCCTGGGCATTTTCAGCACGGTGTGTTCCGCTTGCGCCAGAAGGATTGGTTCAGACCATAATAGAACGGTTGCTCCTGTATCTAGCCCAGCAGTAGCTTTGGGGAGCGCCATAGCTCAGCCTGCTCTAATTCCCCCTGGTGAAGGGGAAGGCAGTGAAGCGCAGGCGGATGTGGCACACAGGTTGGATAACTTGGAGAGACAGTTACTTTGGTCGTCCCTAAAAAAGCCTCCAATAAGAGGAGGCATGTGGAGCCTGTTTATGAGGAAGAGGATTTATTTGCCTCTTTTGGGTCTGAGGAGGAGGAAGAATATATTGAGGAACAGCTCTCAGAGGTTGAGTTACACTCCGGTGAGGAGGACAGTAATTCTATTTTATTTTCTTCTTATGAGGATCCCCTTCTCTCAGATGAAACAGTGTTTACTTTCTTCGGTGTTCGAAACTTTGAATATTACCCCCCCTAAGGTGGCAAAAAGAGGAAAGTATGAACTGTTTAGGCCGGTGAGACAAAGGCAGGTGTTTTCAGAGCAGCCGCATTTCTCCAGGATGGTGTTAAGGGAATGGGAATGTCCTAACAAATTACCGGCTGTGCCTAGGATCCTAGATTCAAGGTATCCTTTTCCTGCGGATATGATTAAGCTATGGTCATTTCCACCAGAGGTGGATTAACCGGTATCAGGCCTGTCCAATACTTCTATCATGCCGTCTGCTACTAATGCTTCCTTAAACCGGACCTTCAGCGTGATTTAATGAAAAGCCCAAACTCTTAAAAAACGGTTCCCCAGCATCTAAAATTATTATATTTTACGTTTTTAGTCACTAACTTATTATTCTTTCCCCCACTGGGCTGCAACTCTGTTCAGGACTTTAGGATACGGGCGCCGCCATCTTGACTCAGAAGCATCACACTTACTGAGGAGAGGAGAGTGGGATAAGGTACAGGGGGGCGGTTTATAGTTGTGCTTTGCTCAGACAGAGCAGAGCTGGGGTCAGGGAAAGGACAGCAATCCCAGAATGCAGAGCAGCACAGTCAGGAGGCACTTCCTGTTTGTAGGCTGCCTGATAAGATGGCGGCTTCCATAAGCCGCCATCTTGGATGTTTAAAGGGCCATAACTTGCAGTAGATGCAGGTAGGATGATTTATAATGTGGACAATCTGTATGTACAGGTTGTGGGAAACATATAAGATTGACTCTTATTCAGAGTGAAGGTCCGCTTTAAGATATCCCACAGAGAGAGACGAATGGATCAGTTGGCTCGTCGTGCCTTTGCTATGGTAGGTTCCTTTCTACACCCTGTTTGAGCCACGGCTATTGTGTCTTTGGCTTCAAGGAAAAAGGTGAAGAAGCTTTTGGCCAGGGCTAAGTCTCGCAGACATACTCAGGAGTCCAAGGATTTTAGAGCTTGCTTGGACTTTAACCCTTTTGCTATCACTGCTATGGATGATGCAGTCAGTTTAGGTGCCAGGACCTCTGCCCTTCTGGTAGCCTTGCGCCGCTCCTTATGGCTAAGACAATGGTCAGCGGATGCTGCCGCCAAAAAATCTCTCATAGATTTGCCCTTTTTAGGGAGCAGACCTTTTGGGGAGCGGCTTGACCTTATGGTCAAGGATGGCAAACTTCCCCAGAGAAAGAGGTCGCCTCGCCCTTTTCAGAGGTCTGCATCATATCGGTCCTTTCGGAGCGGTAGAGGCTCCTTCTTTTCATGTTCCCGTAGGGATTTTTGGGGCAGAGGCAGGGCCCGCAACAGGGCGGGGGGTACTTGGAGAAGCAGGCCTAAGCCTCCAGCCAAGCCCTCCCAGACATGAAGGGGCGCCCTCACCCGGGCTGGTGGGGGGACGGCTCTTGCAATTTGCTCCTATCTGGAGACGCCACATGGAGGATCTTTGGATCCAAGAGGTGGTGTCATCAGGCTACAAGATCGAGTTTGGAGCCAGACCGCCCAAAAGGTTCCTTTGGTCAGGGGCATCCCGGAACCAGTTAAAGGCAGATGCCCTGAGAACCTCTGTTCAGCATTTCCTTCAAAAGGAAATTTGTCAGGTACCCTTTCAGGAACAAGGTCAGGGGTTTTACTGTTCACGATTCCCAAGAAGGATGGGTCGGTGCGTCCTATTTTAGAGGGTCTCAACAAGTTTATCCGGGTGAAACATTTCTGCATGGAATCTCTGAAGTCAGCGGTAAGATCAATTCAGCCCGGAGGTCTTATGACCACAATAGACATAAGGGACGCGTATATTCATATCCCGATTTTTCCAGAGCATCAGAAATTCTTAAGGTTTGCCCTGGAAGGCCAACATTTCCAGTTTGTGGCACTTCCATTCGGCATATCCTCGGCTCCAAGGGTGTTCACCAAGGTCTTGGCAGGTCTCATGGCCATTCTGAGGAGCCAGGGGATATGCATAATTCCATACTTGGATGATCCTCTGATTTCTGCCGGGTCCCTTCCGGAGATCAAGAGGGACACGCAGACAGTTTTATTGGAAGAGTTCGGCTGGGTGATCAATTATCCGAAGTCTCATATCACCCCTGCACCAGTAAGGGTTTTTTTTGGGAATGTCTCTGGACACAGTTCAGGTAAGAGTTTTTCTGCCAGAGCAGAAGGCTCTGCTGCTCTGGAGCCAGATAGAGACCTTACTGGCTTGTCAGCAGCCAACTATTCGGCTAGGGATGAGACTAGTAGGCTTTATGGTGGACTGCTTCGAAGCAGTGCCCTTTACCCAGTTTCACATGAGGCCTCTAAAGTTAAATCTGTTGTCAAGCTGGGATCGGGCCCCGCAATCTCTGGATCAGTCGTTTGTTCTGACTCCCTCAGCCAGGCAATCTCTCCTGTGATAGTTGGACCCTCTACACCTATCAGTAGGCAGGTCCTTTCTGACACTTTAGTGGAAAATCGTTTCCACGGATGCCAGTCTTACAGGGTGGGGGGGCATCTGGCAGACCCAGAAGATCCAGGGCAGTGGGGTCCGAAGGAGAATCAGCTTCCCATAAATATCTTGGAGTTAAGAGCAGTCTGGCTAGTGCTTCAGCATCTGACCCCCAGTTTTAAGGGGCAGGCTGTCTAGGTCCAGTCAGACAATCGGACGGTGGTAGCCTATATCAAGCATCAAGGGGGTACTCGGAACAGGAGTGCCCTAAGGGAAGTAAGCCGGATTCTCGTTTGGGCAGAGGAGAATGTTCCCTACATCCCGGGGGTAGAGAACCAGGAGGCAGACTCCTTGAGCAGGGGGTCACTGCATTGGGGAGAATGGGCTCTCAGTCAGAAGAGCTTTCAAGCTTTTTGCCTTAGCTGGGGTTGTCCAGAGGTGGATCTCTTTGCGTCCAGACACAATCACAAACGGCCGAGGTTTATGCCCCTTTGAGAGACCCTCTGGCCATAGCAACGGACGCTCTGACAACCCCATGGACAAGGTTCAATCTCCTGTATGCATTTCCCCTGCTCCCACTTCTGAGCCGTGTACTAAGGAAGGTAGCTCAGGAGGGGGTAACAACCATCCTGGTGGCTCCTCGCTGGCCAAGGAGAAGCTGGTTTTCAGACATAGTAAGGATGTCAGTAGATCATTGGCGCCTGCCAGACGATCCAGAGCTTCTCACACAGGGGACGCTTCGGCATCCGAATTTACAGATGCTGGCTTTGACGGCCTGGCTATTGAAACCTCGATCTTGACAGAGAGGGGTTTATCGGCCAAGGTTATTCATACCATGATTCAGGCCCGGAAGAAGACATCTGCCAAGATTTACTACAGGGTCTGGCGGGCGTTCATTTCCTGGTGTGAGTCCAGAAAAATTTCATGCAGAAAATATTCGGTTGCTAGAATTTTAGAATTTCTGCAGGATGGTTTAGAAATGGGTCTCCAGCTAAGCACCCTAAAGGGGCATGTTTCGGCCTTATCTATTTTTTTCCAGAAGTCTATCGCTGGTAATAGACTCATTAGAACTTTTTTAGAGGGAGTCACTCATGTCCAACCACCGCGCAAACCTATTTTTCAGGTGTGGGACTTGAATCTGGTACTGTCTGCTCTCCAGGGTGCTCCCTTTGA
Organism: Gastrophryne carolinensis; assembly: GCA_027917425.1. Classification (NCBI taxonomy): domain Eukaryota; kingdom Metazoa; phylum Chordata; class Amphibia; order Anura; family Microhylidae; genus Gastrophryne; species Gastrophryne carolinensis. The sequence goes on from CM051239.1 coordinate 386,014,222, forward strand.
ACCTATGATTGACGCTCCATTGAGCATTTTGACGCTCAAGGTGATATTCTTGGTGGCAATCACCTCTGTGCGGTGAGTTTCAGAATTAGCCGCCTTATGTATGAAGTCTCCTTATTTTGAGTTACACAGAGACAAGGTAGTGTTTCGGTTTAAACCTGATTTTTTACCTAAGGTTGTTTCTCCTTTTCATCTTAATGAGAAGGTAATTCTACCTTCTTTTTGCCCAGTTCCGGCTAATGCTAAGCAAAGGGCGCTTTATTTTTTGGATGTAGTCAGAGCCATAAGATATTACATGGCGGTACAGAATCCTTCTGGAAGTCGGATTTCCTTTTTGTTATATCGGAAGGACCGAGAAAGGGGCTTCCGCCAGCTAAATCCACTGTCAGTAAGTGGATTAGGCAGTCAGTGGAAAGAGCCTACTCGGTCAAGGGGAAGGAACCCCCTTTTCGGTCACGGCCCATTCCACTAGGGCCATTTGTGCTTCTTGGGCTTTTCAGCATCAGGCTTCGGTGGAGCAGGTTTGTAAAGCTGCTACCTGGTCTTCAGTTCATACATTTACCAAATTTTACAAGGTAGATGTGAGGGCCTCAGCTTACGCTGTGGTTGGTCGAAAGATTCTTCAGGCGGTGGTGAAATAAGCTACCCGCTGTTTCGCGTGGGGATCCCGCCCATAGATGACACTGCTTTTGGAGATCCCAAGTGTAAGGAGGGTCTGGAATGGATCGGAAGAAAAAACACAATTCTGTGAGAACTCACCTGTAGAATTGGTTTTTCTGGGGGTCCATTCCAGACCCTCTGGCCCACCCTTTTTTTGGGTCATGATCTATCTCTTGATGCTTTTTTATGGTGTTTAGTCCATTTATTATTTAATTGGCATAAAAAAAATGAAGAAAAGTGTGTATATTTGAGAGAATTCTACTGGAGTTCGGTGTGAGGTAACATTGTCTCCTATAAGAGGGCCTCCCGGCCTGGCTCTGGTTTATGTCTTACTGCTTTTTAAGTACTGGTCTTGATTAGGAGGCAGCTGCTACTTATGGGCTGGGAGGGGCCACACCTTTCTTGTCTTGCAATCACACCCTTCGGGCAAGGAAGTAATCCCAAGTGTAAGGAGGCTCTGGAATGGATCCCCAGAAAAAACAATTCTACAGGTGAGTTCTTACAGAATTGTGTTTTTGTCATCCCAAAAAAGGACAGGTCTGTTGGCCGATCCTGGATCTATATCTGAACAGTTTTTTTCGGATGCGGAAGTTCCACATGGAATCTCTGAGATTGTTCATGATGTCATTGGAACATGGGAGAAGTTTTGGGCACGGCGGACATAAAGGATACTTATCTGCATGTGCCGACCAGCAATATCTGGAGACCTGTGATCTCCCAACACCTTCACCAAGTTTTACAGACTTGATGTCAGGGCATTGGCTGATGCCGCTCTGGGTTTTATGGTGTTGAATCCCTCTCCAGGGGTCTAGTCTTTAGGTTTGGTTTCGCTCTTCCTGGTTGTGTTGATGCAGTCAGCCATTTTCTGTTTTTGCACGGTCCCACCCATGGTGAGGATGCTGCTTTGGGATGTCCCACGCGTTGCTGACTGGTGGTGCCCCGGAATGGAAGATGACGAGAAAATAAATTTACTTTATTCCATCCATGGCTACCTTACTTGTTCAAATAAATGCTGTTAATGTATGTAGTATGCCAGCTAACTTTTCATTTACCATTATCCAGTTAAGCTTTTGTTTCATATACACATAAGGTAAATTGTTTTTTTTCCCATGCTGAGGCAATATTGCTGCCACTAGAATCAGTTTAAACTCAGTCCTACACAATCCTCTGAGTCTAGAGCCCAGTAGGACTTCCTTAGAGTTGCATGTAATATCCTTATGTATTATCTTTTGTATTTTTCTGTATACCTTCCTCCAGAATTTCCTAAGTTTCAGGCAAAGCCACCATATGGCACATATCTCCGCCCAAGCATTTTGGTGAGCTTTTAGGGTCTATCCTTGATACTCTTGTTGGGATGATATACCATCTTGTAAAAACAAAAGGGGAGTTTTAAATGGGCAAACCGGGAGAAAGCATAGAAAAGCCAGAGAATGGTCCTAGAGTCTTTGATATTCCAGGCCAGCTGCTGATGGGTTTGCTTATGCTTTAAATCAGCCAACCAGCTTCAGTCGGTGGCATCATGATTTGGGATGCCTATCAATGTCAATCACCCAGCATTCACAAGTAAATTTCTACCTTTGTAGGTCTTTGGGCTACTTCACACAGATAGACTTGATTGCCTTATAAGCAAAAGTCCTGCAGGCTGTAATTTTGGAGGGGAGTAATTGAGATTCAAGTCCATTTCAATGCAGTTGTGTAAATTACCAAGTAGTCTCAATCACCTAGAATATGACCTTGGTCTGAGCAGGGCAAGTCATACTGAAGACAAAGGTAATTGCTTCAGGCTACATGTTGCACTGCCCTAACCTGGTTTCTGTTTTTTAATTACAGCAAAAAGGTTTACAGGTTCAGCAAATAACATTCACCTTTTCATCCCATCCCCCAATCAGCTCAGCAGAGCAGGACAGGATGCTCCAGATTCATCACATTGCTGCCAGGGCAGAGAGTTGATTATTATGCAGCTTCACAGATCCAGTGGCCACTCCCACTTTTTTCAGTAGAAAAATCATAAGCTGAGCCGCTAAACCTTGATATCTCCACCATTTTGTTTCAATTTTAAAATGGAAAACAGCTTAAGAAAGTGCCAAATCTAGCCCGACACAATGGTGTAACATTTACCTTTGCCTTCAGCAGCACTTTAAGTAGGAACCCGGTGAGTGGGCTAAAAACTGAAACACCTTTGCGGTGTGGATAAACTTTTGATAAAAAGTTGTACCCTTAAAGGTATCCTTTAAAGTAGATCTGGACCCCTTTTTAAATGCTACAGTATATAGTCTGATATATCTGAAGGAAAAGGCTATTTCTTCTCTTAAAATAAAATACACTTGCAGCAGCTTTTATGGCATATTTCACAAAACTTTGCAACTAAATGCTACAATGCCCATCCCAGAATTGCTCTAGCGGAGCGCCTAAAAAAATAAAGTTTTTTTATAATTATATCTAGCAACAGAGAAGATAGAAATGTATGGAGCAGATCCCCCTCTTTCCATGAAGGCATGCAGGCATTGTACATGTGGTTTATAAGTCGCCTATAACTATGGTTAAAATGCATGTAATTATTTTAATCACCTTTTAGATCAGTTTTGTAGGTATGAAGCAAAACCTGGCTTGAATGGCAGCACATTGTGTTAGATCACAGGTCAGGCTGCAGCCTGGCTGCATCCATTATAAGCCTAGCATTTGTTGGGAAGCAATTCTCTAAGGTTTTCAGCTAAGGTATATTAAGTGGCAGGTTGAGTATTAAGGTAGCTTCACATGGGTGGCATGAACTAAAATTTGTGACATTTGGTCTCCTTTAAAAACTCAATTTTACCTTCCACTACTGTTCTTACATTAGTTGGTAGTTGGGTTTCTAACCATGTATGCATATTGCTTCCAATCATGGCATTTTGCTGCTAATGGCATGTCCGCCACAAACTTAAGTGTAACGGAATCATGACCACAAATGATCCCTAAAAACAGTTTCATTTTGTTTTCCATGTTGTCACATTACTCTGAGTGCAGCTGGGGGCATCCTACCAGGCAAAGCCTGTGTACGTGAAGCAATTTCCATTGAAAATTGCTTTATCCACGGCTGGAGCTCTGTGTTCTGTGTCTATTTGATGTCTCCAAGTCTAACGATCCTGCCATTTTGTGTCTGCACTAGTCTACGGAAAAAAGAGCCATTCATTTTCAGCTTGGTAATTTTTCACGAGCGCCTTCAGCTTTGGCTAAATTAAACATGACAGGGCTCTGACGGTCTCAGACACAAACGGAATGCGGTGGGAACCCATTGAGCTAAAATATGTGGTCAACCAAAATGATTCCATCCTGTTCCATCATCATCCCTTTTTTTTCTTTAATTTCAAATCTTTCAAAAATACTCAAATGTCTAAATTCCCATACTTGTGTTCTCTGGTCTACATTTCAGTAGAGTGTGTCCATGATTTTTTTTAAATAGAACTGAAAAAAACAGGTTGGCATTTTTTAAGCAGATCTAAAGTCTGCTACTCTCCCCGGAGCAGCTGGTGCAGTAATTGGGTTACTAGAAAGTTACCCATGATCCTCTATGTTCCAACGAAGCAAGAGTGGGACAGTGGCTAGCAGGTACCCCAAACCAGCTTAGCCAGGTGAGAGGGTAGGGGTTGTTTGCCACCCCTTGGACATAAAATATTACCCTAGCTTTCATTAAAGCAGACCTATAATATAAAATAGGTTTTGTAATTACTTTTAATTTATATTGATACTGCCTTTCATGAAAATTATTACTGTATTGTTTTATGTTACCTTTCAAGCTGTCCCATTGTACACAGTTGAGTTACTATGCATGATATATGGGGGAATCCAGCTTATATAGAGCCTTTAGTTTAGTTTTTGTTTAAAGCTGCCAGAAGGAAGGTTCGATATGTGATGCCAAACCACCCAGTGAAGAAGTTACGCGAATATATGTGCAGTAGCGCAAATACATAATGGTGTCTATCACTAGCACTTTAACTTGTGCATCAGATCACTAAAATATTCAGCAGCTTTTTAAGTGGACTAAAAGACTCCAGAGTCCGGCTGATCAAGTAACCTTGGCGCATCCCAATTTGGGATACCCCACTGTGTGAGCCTCCCAGATCTCCTAGCATTCACTCACCTTTTCCAGGGCTCCCACCCCGCGCTCGGCAGCCATTTAGGTGTTAGCTGTTTTTTGGGTTTTGCCCTTAATAATAGTGGTCAAATTGAATTACACCTATACTAATGTTTTAAATTATTAACAGATTTTCTAAAAGATTACCAATACATGTCTGTGCTATAACAAGTACATACATAACATACATACAACACTGACAAAATTACAAACAAGACATTTCATGTTAAATTCCAAACTGTGCCAAAAATAACTATATAATTTTCCTACAAAAATCCCGGTAAAAATATATAAACAATGTAGTACAAAATGGTGACACATGGTCTGGCAGCAGAGGGTAACAATATCTCTAAGTAGGCTAGCAGTTAAAGGGTTAATGAAAGCTAGGGCAACATACTAGATAAACTCAGCACCTTCAGGACATCTTTTTGACACCCAAAAATTCCATTGAAAGTATACTTACCCTTTAATCCTGTTGCCATCTCTGTAAAATTTTCGTAGCTGCCTCTCCTACCGTGCCAGCTACACAAAAAGACACTCACCTAACCTGACCCCTCGATCAATCCAGCTGGGACTTCTCTTTAACCAGGGGGACCTTCCGGCTTAAGGAGAGGGCCTGGAATACCCCCCCCCCCCGGGCTTCAGCCACTGCTGGCATTTACCCTGAAAGAGACCCCCTTCTCTGCCTTTGTCGCTAGCCCTGCCTCTTGTGGTCAGGGTGGATGACATCACCCTGCTCCCGGCGCTGAGCTGTCAGATGCCGAGGGAGGTTGAAAGGGTAGGGGGCTGATTCCCTGCCTCCCTATCCCCCCTCCAGTGATTACTCCTGGCAGCTGTCATCGGATCGGAGGTTATTTGTTTTCTGTTTGTGTGTGTTTTGGTACACTTAACCTTTTGTGAGACCCCTATACCAGTTCACACGGCTTAGGGGACTGACAAGTTGCCTACAGCTAGTGGGTGACTGTCTGTCAACCCCGGGGGGGGGGGGGGTCAGAGGGGCCCTTAGGCTGTTTAATTTAAAATAAATGAGACAATTTTTTAAAAATAGATTTTTTTTTTTTTACTTAAAAAGTGGAAAAATTACAAACAAATTATTTAATGTTAAAGCCTAAAATCTTGTGCAAAAATATTATTTTCCTGGAAATTCCTGCAAAAATCACATGTAAACATAGCACAGAATTATGAAAAATGACCTATCAGCAGAGGGTGACAAAATCCCAAGTAGGCTGGCAGCTAAAAGGATTAAAAGTACCTATGCATGTTAGGTATTGTATTGCTCAGGGGAACTTGGGGGAACAAGACATTTCACATTAAAGCCCAGACTGTGCTGAAAAAAACAATATATAATTTTCCTGGGAAATCCCTGAATTGAAAATCGCAGCTGAGCACATGTAGCGCAAAAAAGTGAAAAATGGTCTGGCAAAGGAATGTGATAAAAACTCTAGGTAGGCTACCAGTTAAAGGGTTAAACTGGCAATACAAAAGATCATGTTATTTATTGACCAGCTACTAATATTATATTGGTGCAGAAGTCTAGCAGACATAGAGGCTTGTCATTTGTATAGTGGGGGTTACCTGAAAGTTTCATTACCTGCTTTAAAAAGTTAAGTCATTTGGATAACTTCTGTTGTTTTGTAGAGATAAGCCTGTCTATGTGTTCACACTCAAACCCAAACATGCTTGTGTCTCTGATACTCTGCGCTCTTTTAATCTTGTTCTCTTCTTGTGCCTGAACTAGAGTTGTATTTGTTTTGCTTTGTTGATAGGAGACATACACAGAGATAGCTGGAATGCAGAGGTTCGGGGCACTCTACATGGATTACCTGTACACAATGGAGAGCAATAGCAGCACAGGTACAAGTTTCTTTGTCTTCTGTTTGCCCTCTCTTCAATACAGAAACAAACATTTCCTTCATAGCCACCTGGCCCTTGACAGTCTGTCCTCGGTGTTACCTTGGATATTTACCCTTTGGAGTGCTCTCTTTTGTACTAGGTTTCTACTGTGATAAACTTGTCTATATATATCCTCATAGTAAAAGGGAATCAGATGTCTTAAAATGATGCTGTGCTGCACGTTTTTGCCGCCATGTTGTCTTTAATTAAGAATTTGACAGACTCACCTTTTTAGATATTGGTATAACCAGTTGACCTCATACTTGGTAGCAACTTGTAGTTAGTTGTGCATTTTAACATTCATAATTTAGTTGTGGAAATTAAAAAAGTCTGATAACACTTTCCCATGGTATAATACTTGATTATGCTTTATTAGGATCACTAAGCCAGCAAGATATCCCTGCAGTAAAGCCAGAAGAGACGAGCGGTATCCAGGAAATGTCCATAAAAAGGCTTGTGGTTGGCCCTATTGACCTTCGATTAGACAGCAGCTCTGTCCATAGGATAATGAAAATGGTGGCATGTTCTTTTGATCATGAATATGAGACCTATGGCTGTTCTGTTCCTGGTATGTCCTGTGTGCTTGGATTCATTTTGTTTAATATTTTCTGCTTTGGACAGTTATATTTGAATTGATTTGTTCTTTCTTTAGCTGCACATGAAGAGTGCAAGGCTTTACCTAGTTCAGAGGAAGTGGCATCACTGGAGGAGTACATTCCTACAAGACAAACTTCCATCACTTTGCTGAAGTGTTCTATTACCATCACGTTGGCTGAATTTAACCGGCTTGGACATTTACTGCCGGTCATAATGGGGCAAAAGGTATGAATTTTGTATTTCACAACAGTGTTAATACTTAGTGGTCTGAAGGGTTGTAAGGCTGTGCGGGAGCGTACTTTTTAGGTTGCTTGGACCTGGAAATTGTTTGTTTCCATGACAGCAGGCGCGATAAGTTAATGTTTGAGTGTAATGCTAGGAACCCACAATTGCTTGTCCACATTCTACAGGAAGGTTACTATATTATACTATATCTTTGTGCCATCACTTCTTCTGTTGAGAGCAGTAAGAAAAGGAATAGCTGTTTACAACTCATGAGGTAATATGTATGAGAACCTCTGAAACAGGATGTTGTGTGTCCATTGCAATAGGATTCTAAGCTTTACACTTTGATTGAACTGAATGAATGAAAAGCAAACATAGAAGCAAACACAGAAAAAGCAAATACTTCCAGATCGACTTTTCATAATGCTCTGTGCTGCAAAGCATCCAACTGATCAAGCATAGCTCAGCATGACCAAATTGCAGTACCCTTGTGAGATTCGTACCTTAGAGTAGTACTTACCTGTCCAACTCCGCCAGGTCCTCCGGTAGGTCTGGCACCCATTGTAACACGCAGCAATAACACCGGTGATCTGCCTAACAGCATGGTTCTCCTAAAATGATCAGTAAATATGATTGACTAACTGTAGCATATTTGGCCAGGTTACGGGTCCCAAATTGATGACATCAGGGTGTCTTAAACCATTCATGCCTTCAGAAAAGTATGGTTGCACCAGTCAAAGAGATCAGGGCTGAATCGTCCAATGAACACCAGGCTGTCTTGAGAAAACATTTATGGAAAGCTTTCCCTAATTCTGTAGCGAGAGATGTAAAATGCTTGCAAGTCTTGATTGGGTCATTCAACCCATCCTGCAATTGTATTCTGTCTATCTATGTAAAATGAATTTCTGGATATTCTTAGTATACAGTACGTCCTGCTCCAAATATAATACTTACACGTGGGATATACTCCGCCAGATGGCGCTGGACTGCAGAGACATCGAAAATAGGCTCCTCCCGGCCCCTCAAATACCCGGGGACCACCCACAAATCCCCAGAATTTCTCTGCAGTCTGGCTGCGAAGGACGAGAAATGGCTCTCTACTTGCAGAGATGACATGAGAAAAAGGAACCCCTCCCAGTCCATAAATACCTGGGACCTCCCACGATTCCCCAGTCTTTCGTCTCTGCAGTCAGCGAAGCAAGTCAGAAGATGGCTGTCTCCTCCTTGCTGCCTGAACCTTTTATATTTTAAATATAGCAGTATGCCTCCCAGCCTAGGCTGCAGGTCCAGGCAATGGTAGGCTGCACCTGTGGTGTATATGGGAGCTTGCTCCCCCGTGAGACCCCATACAAAGGGGTAGGCGGTGTCCAGGTTTGGTGATCCCGGCTTGGGTTGCCCCGTCCCTCTTGCCCTTTTCACCTATTGGTGCGGGTTCTCCCCCCTACCGTGTCCCTCTGTGCCCCTTGGGGTGGGGGGAGGCCTTTTCTCCCGAGGGTTTGGCTTTATTGGGGGAAAAGGTGTGTTTTTGGGTGTGTTTTGGCAGCCGTGGTCTTGCCGGTTTCACTCAGGTGCTTTTACTTAGGTGCAGTTAGGGGGCGGGGCTCGTCGCGGGGAGGGGGCGGGGCCTGAGCCAGGCGCGGACGAGTTGTGCGCTGGCCCGCCCCTCTTCTTCCGGCCTCGCTGCTCATGCTGCTTTCGTTGATCTCCTTCTCATTCCCTCGCTGCTGTGAGGGTTGACGGTCGCTGCTTTGCTTGTGAGTAATTTTTGTTTTATTTCTCCATTTTATCTTGTGTAGGTGATGTGCATGTTGACACTTGTGTTCTTCCTGTCTTCCAGGTGGGATCCCTTCTTTTGATATTTAAAAAGGGGTTCTCCCGGTCCTGTTGTCCCTTTGAATTCATTTTAGGGTTCCTGAAAAATTATTAAAAATTAAAAAAAAAAAAAAAAATCCTCCCACTTGGGACTTGAAGGGTCATCCCAGGTAGCTTAACAGCATAAATCCCTCTGGTCATTGCGACTACATTAAAAAATCACCATATTGAGGCTTCTCAGGATACCGGGCTTGGGCTCCCCTCGGGGCAACCCCGGCAGTGTGTGGGTTGTGGGGCATCCCTTGCGGGGGATAATGTACTTGTTTGCATACCTTGTGCTCAGCGGGCCGTAATGCAGCAATCGGGGGCCCAGGCGTCTGGGTCCGGGGTCCCGGCCTTATCTCCTTCCCCACCCTGCCTTATCCGTACCCCTAGTGATGCTGTCACAGGTGGGGAGTCAAAATCTGATGTGTATGCCAGACTGGCTAATATTGAGAAATTTATTTCTGGCTTTGTTGCCAGAAAGGCCTCGGCTAAGAGAAAGCATTTGTCTCCAGCTGCGCCGGCTTTTGAGTTTGATGATTATGATTTTCTTGACTGGTCTGATTATTCCCCGCTAGAAGAGGGGGAATTATTTGAGGATTCTGAGGGTTCTGACAATCAGCAGTTTGTTGGTGCTGATACTGAGCAAGGGCAGGGGGATGCTGTGGATACCCCGAAGGTCTTGGCTCACCTTTTTGAGGTTATGGCAATTTTTCCTCCTGAGGAGGCCACTCCTCAAAAAGGGGAATTCTTTGGGACTTCTAAGCCGCGCCTGAAGTTCCCAAATCAAAAGCATTTTGATGGCATTATTCTTAAGGAATGGGAGAAGCCTACTCGGCTTCCAGGTATTCCTCAAGGTTGGGATAAAAAGTATCCCTTTCCGGTGGACGTGGTAAAACGATGGTAGTCCCCTCCCGAGGTGGATGCCCCGGTACTCGGGTTATCCAATACTTCTATTTTGCATTCTCCTGACTCCACCACTCTCAAAGATGGTGAGGATAAACGCATTGATCAGATGGCTTACCATGCTTTTGTTAGTGTCAGTTCATCCTTGCGGCCTGTTTGTGCTTCGGCGCTTATGGCAGTGGCTACCAGGTCTGTTGTTAGAGACCTGTTTAGTACCTCTAGGCTTGACCCGGCTAGTGATGAGTTTGCCGCCCTTAAGCGGTGTGAATTATTCATGTCCTTTGTGTTTGCCGCCTTGTATGACACCATGGTCATGTGTGGTAGAACCTCGGCCTTGCTTGTAGCTATTCGGCGGTCGGTGTGGTTGTGCCAGTGGGCGGCTGATTTTTGTGGCCAAAAAGTCGCTTACAGCACTTCCCTTTGTGGGATTGCGGCTCTTCGGAGAAAGATTAGATTCTGTCACGAAAGGAGGGAAGTTACCTCAGCGTAAGAGGCAACGTCGTCCCTTTCGGGGGGCGGCCTCCTTTAACTCTTCCTTTCGTGGTGCCAGAACTGGCAGAGTTTTGGCCTTCTCTACCCTTAGAGGTGATTCCTGGAGTAGAGGCAGAGGTGGTGCCCGTCCAGGTCACAATTGGAGTTCCAAACCCAAGCCCGCCAATGAGGGGGCGCCCTCACCCTTGCGGGTGGGGGGACGGCTGCGGCACTTCTTCCAGGTCTGGGACCAGGAGGTCTCAGACAAATGGATTCTGGAAGTGGTGTCTTCCGGTTACAAGCTAGAATTCGAGATCCGGCCTCCTCCCAGATTCCTCCGGATCTCGAGTTTCTTCGGATCCGCTGGCCGCACAGGGGCTCCGGGCGGCAGTAAGTTATCTGCTGGACATGGCTGTCATTTGCCCGGTGCCTTCCGCGGAAAGGGGCTTGGGATTCTATTCCAATCTATTCACGGTGCCCAAGAAGGACGGTTCCGTTCGATCCATTTTGGATCTGAAGCTCCTCAATCGGTTTATCCGCTTCGGGAAGTTTCGCATGGAAACCTTGCGTTCAGCCGTCGATTCTCTTCGTCAGGGGGACTTCATGACGTCCATAGACATCAAGGATGCGTATATCTGCATGTACCTATCTTCCTGGCACACCAGAGATTCCTCAGGTTCGTGGTGGAAGATCAGCATTTTCAGTTTGTGGCCCTTCCATTCGGGCTTACCTCTGCTCCGAGGGTGTTCACCAAAGGTATTGGCGGGGGTGATGGCCCTCCTCAGGGTCCAGGGCATACGCATTGTACCATACTTGGACGACCTTCTCATTTTGGCTTCCTCTCTCAGCCAAGCGGAGCTAGACACCAGAGTGGTGGTATCCACGCTGGAGAGGATCTGCTGGGTGATAAACTATCCCAAGCCCTCCCTGTCCCTGTCCAGGGAGGTTTCGTTTCTGGGCATGACTCTGGATGCCTTTCAGGCCAGGGTGTCCCTTCCTCAGCCCAAGATTCTTCTGATCCAAGATATGATTCAGCTTCTGCTTTCCAATCCTCGCCCGTCTATCCGGCTAGGGATGAGATTGGTAGGTCTGATGGTGGCTTCCTTCGAGGCTGTCCCTTTTGCCCAGTTTCACATGAGGACGCTTCAGCTCCATCTTCTAGCAACTTGGGACAATGTCATTGGATCAGCCAGCCTGTCGCGCTGGGGGGGGCTTCTGGAGGGAACATCAGTATCAGGCGTTATGGGGGCCTCGGGAGGCTCATACCCCCATCAACGTTTTGGAGCTGCGGACCATTTGGTTGGTTCTGTCTCGCTTGACTCTTCTCTTGCAGGGATTGCCAGTTCAAGTCCGATCGGACAATCGGACGGCGGTCGCTTACATCAATCACCAAGGAGGGACTTACAGCAGGAGTGCCCTCAGGGAGGTCCTCTGATCCTTGTTTGGGCAGAGAGCAATGTCCCATTCATCTCAGCCATTTACATCCCGGGAGTGGAGAACACGAGGCGGACTCCCTGAGCAGGAGATCCTCTCGCCAAGGAGAATGGTCTCTCAGTTCCAAGGTATTCCAGTCCCTTTGTCACAAGTGGGGAACTCCGGAGGTGGATCTCTTTGCCTCACGTCACAATCACAAGCTTCCTGCCTTTGTGTCTCTGTCTCAGGATCCTCTGGCCCTGGCAGTGGATGCCATGTCCCTGGCTTGGAGGGAACTGGGGTTTCTGTACCTGTTCCCCCCTTTCTCCATGGTGGGCAAAGTGGTGCGCAAGCTGACTCTAGAAGGGGCACCAGCAATTCTGGTGGCTCCAAGGTGGCCAAGACGAGTGTGGTTCGCAGACGTCGTGCGGCTGGCAGTAGATCAGTTTTATCTGCCTCTTCTTCTGGATCTTACCACCCAGGGTCAGCTACGCTACCCCAATTTACCAACGCTGGCTTTGACGGCGTGGCTGCTGAAACCTCCATCTTAAAAGAGGAAGGTCTTTCTGATGCGGTGGTTCAGACTCTTGTTAGATCTAGGAAGAGATCTTCCTCTAACGTCTACTATAGGACTTGGAGTTCTTATATTAACTGGTGCGAGGCTAGGGCCTTGCCTTGTAGGATGTTTTCTATTCCCAGAATTCTGGAGTTTCTTCAACATGGTCTGGACTTGGGGTTCCAGCTTAGTACTTTGAAGGGGCAATTTTCTTTCAAAGGTCTTTTGCCCTTCATCTCCTGGTTAAGACATTTTTCCAGGGGCTTACTCATGTGCGGCCTCCTAGAAAGCCCTTGCTGGCGGTTTGGGATTTAAACTTGGTTCTGTCGGCTCTCCAGGGGCCTCCTTTTGAGCCGGTGCATGATATTGCTCTTTCTCTGCTCACTCAGAAAGTTGCCTTTTTGGTGGCTATTACTTCTGTTCGGCGTGTCTCTGAGTTGGCGGCCTTGTCTATTCAGGCTCCTTACTTTGAGGCACCTGGACAAGGTAGTTTTCCGCTTTAAGCCGGATTTCCTTCCTAAGGTGGTTTCGGCCTTCCACCTCAATCAGGATGTAGTTCTCCCTTCCTTGTGTCCTAAGCCTAGTAATGACAAGGAGAGGACCTTACATTCTTTGGATGTGGTTCGATGTGTGAAATATTATTTGGTGGCTACTTCTCCTTTTCGTAAGACGGACGCCTTTTTCGTGGTGCCCTCCGGGCCCAGGTAAGGTCTGGCGCCCGCTAAGTCTTCTATTAGTAAATGGATTCGACAGGCCATTGTTGGGGCCTATTCTGCCAAGGGGAAGGTTCCCCCTTTTCGTGTTACTGCTCATTCTACTCGTGCTGTTGGAGCATCTTGGGCTTTTCAGCATCAGGCTTCTGTTGAACAGGTTTGTAAGGCTGCTACTTGGTCTTCTGTTCATACTTTTTCTAAGTATTATAAGGTTGATGTGCGGGCCTCAGCGGATGCTGTTTTTGGCCGCAAAGTTCTGCAAGCTGCAGTAATTTACGTTTGCATTATTGCCTTTTTGGGATCCCCACCCATTATGGGCACTGCTATTGGATGTCCCAAGTGTCATGAATATTCGGAAGCGGGGTGTGTGACATACTGGGAATAATACAATTTTGTGATTACTCACCTGTAAAATGGTTATTACAAGTATATCACACACCCCGCTTCATCCCGCCCTTTTTTGGTTTTCTGGGATCCTTTATATGGTGAACCTTTCTCTTTGCTGTTTACATTTGGCTCTTCCTGGTCCCTTTACTGCTGTCTTATACTGGGGAATGGTGGGAGGTCCCAGGTATTTATGTCCAGGAGGGGTTCCTTTTTTTCATGTCATCTCTGCAAGATCGCCCTCTACAGGACAGTTACCCCAAGTGTCATGAATATTCGGAAGCGGGGTGTATGACATACTTGTAATAACCATTTTACAGGTGAGTAATCACAAAATGGTATATTTTAAAATTGCCGCCATGCGCTAACTTTGTTCCGCGCTTGGCAGCGGCATTACCTCAGGCGCTGGTGCTTCGTGATTGGCTGCTTGCACGTCCTGGCTTCGCGCTCTTTGGGGGTGGCGGTGCCCGTCTATGGCGCGCTCCGCGTCATCGTTGATACCGGCCCGCCCCTCGAGGTATACCGACGCAATCTTTAACCTGCTTGGTTGGCCCATGAGCGATGGACCCCTACCTACCGCGGTCCGTAAGTGCCCTCGCGGGCGGGTTTAGATTTTTCACTTTTGTTACTGTGTGCTTACGGTCTTGTCTGCTTATGTCTTTCAGGCGGGGCGAACCCTTTTGGCCTCTCCTGGCCCTGTCTTAGTATATAATTTGTAGGCCTTGTTAATACTCCCACTTCCCTAGCGGGTTATTGGGGCATCCGGGGTTGCTATATAGCATTATTCCCTATCGGCGTATAGCGCCGCTATAATCACCATATGGAGACATCCCAGGATAATGTGACCGTGGTCCCTTCGGGACAAGACCGGCTGTGTGTAGCGTGTGGGCAGCCTCATGCTGACGCTGATAAGGCGAGGGTCTGTGTAACCTGTGCTGATCAGGTGCTTGCATTACAATCTGGTCTACCAGTGGATTCACCTCGTTTTGCTTCGCCTACTCCCCCAAGCTTAAATCTCACTCCTACTGAGTTGCATACAAGTGGGGATTCTCAGCCTGATTTGTCTTCTAGACTGGCTACTGTTGAGAAATTAATTGCTAATACCTTGGCGCGTAAGGCCCCTGCTAAGAAGCGGAACTTGACGCCTAATGTCACTGTTTTCCCTATGGGAACTGAGGAGTTTTGGAATCTTTGTGGCTATACCCTGTCTGATGAAGGGGAGCTGTTTTCTGATTCGGGCTCATCTGATGAGAGACCAAGGGGTCATGACGATTCTGGCTCTGACCCCTGGGCCCCGGATGACACTGACAGATTATTGACCCAGATTTTTGAGGTTCTGTCCATCTCTCTCCCTGTTGCGGCTCCCAGGCAAAGAGGGGTGCTTTTCCATACAGCAAAATCCCGTTTGGAATTTCCCAAGCAGGCAAATTTCCATAACCTTGTGCTCAAGGAATGGGAGCGCCCCAGTAAACTTCCCGGGTTCCTAAAAGTTGGGATAGGAAGTATCCCTTTCCTGCTGAGGTGGTTAAATGTTGGTCATCCCCCCCCCCCCCAGGTGGATGCCCCGATATGTTGGTCATCCCCCCCCCCAGGTGGATGCCCCGATCCTAGGGCTATCTAACACCTCTGTCATGCATTCCCCTGACTCTACTACCCTGCGGGATGCTGAGGACCGGCGCATTGACCAGCTGGCATCCCACGCCCCCCCATGTGCGGGGACGGCTCTGCGCCCGGTCTGTGCCGCTGCCATTACTGCTGTGGCCACTAGAACCCTTATCAGAAATATACTTGATAGTGCCCCTGATGATTTGCCTTGTGAGGTGTTCAGTGCACTCTCCAGTTGTGATGTTTTTGTAAATTTTGTCCTCTCAGTATTGGATGACACCATCAGAATGTGTGCCAGAACTTCTACCCTCGTGGTGGCTATACGCCACTCAGTTTGGCTGCGCCAGTGGGCTGCTGACAACGCTGCCAAGAAGGCCCTCACTGGTTTTCCCTTTAAAGGACTGTGCCTGTTTGGGGACCGCCTGGACCTTTTTGCTAAGGGAGGCAGGTTACCCCAGCGCAGGCGGCAATCTCGGCCCTTTCGGGGTCAGGGTTCCTTCTCCTCCCCTTACCGTGGTGCCAGACAGGGGAGGGGGGGTTTCCTTTTCTGGGCCCGGGGAGATTTCTGGGGTAGGGGCAGAGGACGTCCTGGCTCCTCCTGGGGTCCCAAAGCAAAATCCTCTCCCAAGCCCCCTCAGGCATGATGGGGCGCCCTCACCCATCCGGGTGGGGGGACGGCTGCAGCACTTCGCTCACGTCTGGAGGCTTCATGTCTCAGACCGGTGGATTCAGGAGGTAGTGTCCTCCGGTTACAAGTTGGAGTTTGCTGCCTGTCCCCCTCCAAGATTCATCAGGTCCCGGATTCCTCAGGACCCTGTGTCAGCTCAGGAGCTAGTGCAAGCAGTTCAAGGCCTCCTGGAGCTGGGGGTCATCTGCCAGGTCCCCTTAAGAGAAAAAGGCAAGGGCTTTTATTCCAACCTATTCACAGTACCCGAAAAAGATGGTTCAGGCAGGCCCATCCTGGACTTGAAGATCCTCAACAAATTTGTCAGGGGCAGGCGCTTTCGCATGGAAACTCTGTGCTCTGCCATCAGTTCCCTGCGCCCAGGGGATTTCATGACTTCTGTGGACATCAAAAGATGCTTACCTTCATATTCCTGTATTCCCAGGTCATCAAAATTTCCTCAGGTTCGCTCTGCTGGATCAACACTACCAGATTGTGGCCTTGCCCTTTGGCCTCACTTCAGCTCCCAGGGTGTTCACCAAGGTGCTGGCTGACATGATGTCTCTGCTCAGATGTCAGGGCGTCCGCGTGCTTCCCTATCTGGACGACATTCTCATCACTTCCCATTCTCTACATCAGGCAGAGTTGGATACTCAGCTGGTGGTGTCCACTCTGGAGTCATTTGGATGGGTGATCAACCACCCCAAGTCCTCAATGTCCCTTTCCTTGGTAACTCCATTCCTAGGAATGAATCTGGATACTGTTCAGGCAAGGATTTTCCTTCCTCAACAGAAGGTGGACAGTCTGATTGCACAGGCTCAGTCCCTCCTAGCTTGTCCTCATCCCTCCATCAGGCAGGGGATGCAGCTGGTGGGCCTGATGGTGGCATGCTTCGAAGCGGTCCCTTATGCTCAGTTCCACTTGAGGCCTCTGCAACTTCACCTATTGTCAGTATGGGACAAGGACCCAGCGTCGGGGCTGTGTGCTCTCCCCTCGGGTCAGGAGGTCCCTCGCGTGTTGGATGGACTCAAGGAACCTGTTGGGGGCAGATCCTTTCTTACCCCTCCCGTGAGACGGTCAATTCGGATGCCAGTCTGTCAGGTTGGGGGGCTTTCTGGAAGTCTCTGCGGTTCCAGGGGAGGTGG
This sequence comes from Gastrophryne carolinensis, assembly GCA_027917425.1. Lineage (NCBI taxonomy): Eukaryota > Metazoa > Chordata > Amphibia > Anura > Microhylidae > Gastrophryne > Gastrophryne carolinensis. The sequence goes on from CM051239.1 coordinate 386,031,416, forward strand.
GGTCCTCAGGAGGCCCACACTCTTATCAATGTCTTGGAACTACGGGCGATCAGGTTAGTTCTGGCTCACTTGACTACTCACCTTCGGGGCCTGCCTGTTCAGGTGCGCTCGGACAACAAGACGGCAGTTGCCTACATCAATCATCAGGGAGGGACCCGGAGCAAGGGGGCCCTCCAGGAAGCGTCTCTGATCCTGACTTGGGCGGAGGCCAATGTCCCCTGCATATCAGCTGTGTACATCCCGGCGGTGGAAAATCGCCTGGCGGACTCTCTGAGCAGGGGGACCTCTCGCCAGGGAGAATGGTCCCTATGCAGCAGGGTGTTTCAATCTCTGTGTCACCGTTGGAGCCAACCAGATGTGGATCTGTTTGCGTCCCGCCACAATCACAAGCTCCCAGCTTTTGTCCCTCTGTCCCAGGATCCTCTGGTCTTGACCACGGATGCTGTAGCAATGTCATGGCAGGACTTTCAGTTCCTGTATGTCTTCCCTCCAATTCCCCTGCTGGGCAGGGTTCTGCGCAAGATTGCTCTGGAAGGGGTGCCATCAATTCTGGTGGCCCCCAGGTGGCCAAGAAGAGTGTGGTTCGCAGACGTGGTGCAGCTGGCAGTAGCTCTGCCCTTGGTGCCAGATCTGCTCACTCAGGGCTCACTACGCCATCCCAATTTACAAACTCTGGGTTTGACGGCTTGGCTGCTGAAACCTCCATCTTGATGGAGAAGGGGCTGTCTTCCTCAGTTGTGGATACTTTGATTAAAGCTAGGAAGAAGTCTTCCTCTTCCATTTATTACAGGGTTTGGCGTGCCTACATTGACTGGTGTGAGTCTAAGTCTCTTCCCTGTCGTGTGTTCTCAATTCCCAGGATTCTGGAGTTCCTGCAGCATGGGTTGGAGATGGGACTCCAGCTCAGTACTCTGAAGGGTCAGGTCTCTGCCCTGGCTGCTTTCTTCCAGAAGTCCTTTGCTCAGCATTCTCTGATCAGGACTTTTTTCCAGGGGGTCACTCATGTGCGCCCCCCACGTAAGCCTATGGTGCCTTTTTGGGATTTGAACTTGGTTCTTTCAGCCTTGCAGGGTGCTCCCTTTGAACCTGTGCAGGATGCTGCCTTGCCCATTCTTACGCTCAAGGTTGTATTTCTGGTGGCTATCACCTCTGTCAGGCGTGTGTCTGAATTGGCGGCGCTTTCCATTCAGCCCCCCTACTATGAGAGACACCAGGACAAGGTGGTGTTTCGTTTCAAACCTGACTTTCTGCCTAAGGTAGTGTCTGCCTTTCATTTGAATCAGGATATTGTTCTTCCTTCTTTGTGCCCTAATCCTAGCAATACTAAGGAGAGGGTTTTGCACTCTTTGGATGTGGTTAGGTGTCTGAAGTACTATCTGATGGCTACTGCACCTTTCAGAAAAACTGATGCTGTTTTTGTGGTCCCTTCTACTATCAGCAAGTGGATTCGTCAGGCTGTGATTCAGGCCTACTCTGCTAAGGGGAAGAATCCTCCCTTCCGCCTTACTGCTCATTCCACTTGTGCTATTGGTGCCTCTTGGGCTTTTCAGCACCAGGCTTCTGTTGAACAAGTTCGCAAGGCCGCTACTTGGTCTTCTGTTCATACCTTTTCAAAGTTTTACAAGGTTGATGTTAGGGCCTCAGCTGATGCTGCTTTTGGCCGAAAAGGTTCTGCAGGCGGCAGTGGTTTAAACTGTCTGCTGCTGATTTTTCTTGGGGATCCCACCCTACTTTATGGACATTGCTATTGGATGTCCCGAGTGTAAGTATTCTATCTGGAGCAGGACGTACTGTATACTGAGAATAATACAATTCTGTGATTACTCACCTGTAGAGTTGGTATTATGAGTATACAGTACGTCCTGCTCCAACCCACCCTTGGTTTTACATTATCTTGAATCCCCTGTATGGTGATTGTTATCATTGTTATAGTTGATAGTTTGGATTGTTTAATTCTCACGGCTTCTCCTTAACTGCTTTTCAATGCTGGGGATTTGTGGGAGGTCCCTGGATATTTGAGGGGCCGGGAGGAGCCTATTTTTGATGTCTCTGCAGTCCAGCGCCATCTGGCGGAGTATATCCCACGTGTAAGTATTATATTTTGAGCAGGACGTACTATATACTCATAATACCAATTCTACAGGTGAGTAATCACAGAATTGTATTTTTTTTTCCATAAGAAGTTATATACCATATTTTTCGTCCTATAACACCCCCCCCCCACCCCAAAGTAACTATTTAAAAAAAAAAATCACTCCTTCACCACAGCCAGACAATGGAGGAGCAGCGGAAGGATGGACAGGGAGAGTCCCACTCTGGGTGCTGCCGATCCTGGGCCTGGTGCGCTCGTCCAGACAAACACTCGGGTCCAACTGGTGGGCATAGCCTGCATCACAGGCCATGCCCATCCACTGCACGGACCTGTGAGTGTGTGCACACGCCGGTTGATAGGCAGGGAGATTCCCTGCCCTGGGCTCCTCCACTTCTTGGCCCTGCACGCTCGCCCACATGAACACCCGATGCACAAACCCAGGTGTATGTGTGCTGGCACGCATTTGAGCAGCGGCTGGGACTCTCCCTGTCTGCCCTCCATCGTCTGGCTGTTGCGCGGGAGGGATTGTAAATGTAAGTTTATTTTTTTTCTTTCGTTTTTTTTTTTCCTCCAGCTTCCGGGGAGGGGAGATTTCTGACTGCATATGGGATGGGAGAATGCCTCACTGGCTAGGGGGATTGGAAGGAGGGAATGCCTTGCTGCCTATGGTATTGGGGGGAATGCCTCACTACCTATAGGATGGGAGTATTGCCTCTGGGGATTGGGGGGGGGGTGCCACACTGCCTATGAGGATTGGGAGGGAGGAATGCCTCACAGCCTAGGGGGTGGGGGGAATGCTTCACTGCCTGTGGGGATTGGAAGGAGGGAATACCTCACTGCATGTGGGTATTGGGAGGGGGGAATACCTCACTAAATGTGAGGATTGGGAGGGGGGCATATCTCACTGCCTAAAGGGATTGGGAGGGGGGATGCCACACTGCCTATGGGGATTGGGAGGGGGGATGCCACACTGCCTATGGGGATTGGGAGGGGGGATGCCACACTGCCTATGGGGATTGTGAGGGGGGATGCCACACTGCCTAAGGGGATTGGGAGGGGGGAAATGCCACACTGCCTGAAATGGGGGGATTCTGCACCTTGCCTATTATTTGGTTCTTGGGGGGTGGTGTTTTGGCACATTTGGTTCAGAGTATTTTTTTTTTTTTTCCTCCTCCAAATATGGGCAAGTGCGTCTTATAGGACACAACATACCATGTAAAAATATGTGTATATATACTAATTTTTATTCCATTAGGTGAGTCAAGGACTCAAAACATAAAACAGATCAAGTTATATGACTCTATACATGGGAAACTTGCCATAAACTAATCATCCATTCAGTAGTACATAGTAATAGTTGTAGTTTAGAGTTTGATATTCGACTAATTGCATCTAAACATTTCTATCCCTGAACCTCCAGGGCTAGGGTGATAAGATGACTCTTGTCCAGTAGTTGGGAGTTTGACGTAAGAGCATAATTATGGACCTATTTGGGGCAGCAGCTGCTCAGGGCTATGAATCTGCATTTCATCATGATTATGTAATTTGCAATAAAATGCTGTGATTTTCATTGAGCCCATGCAATCTGTATTTCGTCAAATAAAAATGAGGCTGCATTACTAAAATATAAAAAAACCATGGAAAAGCTGCTCAGAATCCGCTAGTTAACTGTCATCTATTACCTGAGTGTTCTTAATAGACTGCAGTCAGCCACAGAGCTGCTAATTGTAATTACAGCGTATGCGATTCCTTTCCATCTGGGCATCCTGAATGATTTGTAGTTCAGATACATTACATTGACGAACTCCTAATTTGGGGGTAATATGTAAGAAATGTTCCATGTCAGGTATAGTGAAGTCATCTATCTACTGTGCTCAACATCTGGAAATATTTCCAGGTTTATAAGGTTTATAAAATTGCTTGCAGGTCACGATAAAATGATAAATTTTTCTATAAGCATCCCTCTAGGTATCCTTAGGCTATGATGTAGGCTTTGTAGGATACGGGAGAGTCTGATGGAGGAATTCTACTTGGTGGGCGCAGCTTGAGAAAATTCACTAGCGTTGTAGTAATGGAAGATGTGATAAGGCGTAGGTCACTAGCAGGGTGGATCCGGCGATTTAGGAGATATTCACAGAGAAGAGAGCGCGCACCTAGGTGTGGTGTAATTTATGACTTTACGTGCTGGAACTGCAGTTTAGAAATTGATTTTACAGGGGTTAGCGGAGGTGAACCAAAATAGCCACCAAAGTTAAAACTAATCTTAAAAAATGCAAAGCATAATGCAGGAAAAGGGATTGCTGTTCACAGAATGGCGTTATCCTAATTGTATCATTAGGACCAAACAATTTAAACCGGACCAACAGGAAATAAGAAACTCCCCAAAACTCACTTGCCCCATCTGCATGCATGTTACTGAACCATTATCAGCACTTACATTTGCTTCTGCACCCACTCAAGCTGAAACACTGCCTTACAGATTTTCTCCCCAGATAGCAGCCATTTTGGAGCTTCCTTTCCCAGCATCCCAACCGTGTTGCTGCCTGAATTCAACTGCTATAACTCAGGAAAATTCCTCTTTGCAGATGCCATTTTGTTTTTAAAATGGACTACAGCAGGCATTAAAAAGGGTATATTAATTTTTATGTGCTTAAATCTGAATTGCCCTGGGGAGGGATGCATATGAGCATCGTTTCTTGTAAGGGTGTTGGTCCAGTTTTAATTGCGTCAAAACCTTCCCCCCACTCCAGTACCTTGGGCGGGCTGCTAGTTTGGAGGTTTCCCGGGCATGTACACTGACTTGTTTGAGCATCATGGGTGAAATCCCAAGACTCTTCCCTGGGCATGTTTACCACAGGACCTGGCCTCAGGAACAGTTAAGCCTTAGACTGCTGGGCCTTGGCAATTTTTGCCTAGACAGGGTCTGTAAAAAGACATTTTACTCAAAGGGTTATATTAGTCTTGCCCCATGCTTACAGGAAAAAAAAAACATAAAACCTAAATACTCGCCTTTTGGCGCCTACAGCAGCTTCTTCACACGGCAGCTTTCTAAAACTGAGGCATTTACAAGAGCCACCCAGCACTCTTCTTGTCAACCATTTGCAAGCAAATTGGTTGCCAATGCCTGACCCTGGCTTCATCACAGTGACAGGAACGCACTGTGTTCTATACATAATGTGAATCCTTTTTTATATGCCTGGAAAATTACTTTAAGTGTGTTTTTTTCTCTTTAAGCATTCCACAGGTGTTCTTAGCACTACAAGTTTTCAGCCAATACGTCCTCTGCCTGCCATCAAAATACTTGCTGACAAAATCAACCTTGAACATTCAGTGCCAATGTATGCAGAGCAACTGGTCCAGACCGTGAGCAGCCTGAGCCAGCCCTCCAATAATCTTCTGCACCACTGTTATGCACACTGCTATCTAAAGGTGAGAGGCCTGCTTAATTTATGTCACTTTTGCTATGGTAACTGTGATTCTTAAAAGATTTCTCCAGGCAAAAAAAAAAAATTTTTTTTTTCTTCTACAGCAGCTTTGTCCTGCTTCAGCTTTCTCAAACATACCCATGCATGCTTACTCCTGGAGACGTCTCTGGCGCTCCTCCTTCTTTTGCAAGCTATTTGGTGGGCACAGACAGCATCTGCCACAGTAACTGGAGCGTGCTTTGCTCTATTCACTTTTTCAGTGAGTGTGTGCCAGGCTCTGTCTCGGTGCAAGTGCTTTATAGAAGGCTGCAGGGGCACACGTGGATTTAGTTGGAACAAATCACAGGACCTGGCATAGAGTGCATTCCATGCAGTGGCCACAGCACCTATCCAACATACCTGCTCTGAGTCGCATTGCATTTGTAGCAACTTGAATACCGCAGCTATGGAAGCGATGCCAGGACCAGTAGTTCCCTGTTTTTTTTTTTACCCCCCTCAACTAAATGACTGATCCAGGCGAGACAACTGCAATGGAGCATCATTTTCAGGCATATCTGTTAAGTATGGCCCTCTAAACACACCCTGACCTTATGCAACATGCCCCACTGCACCACCCTCTCCCTCACTCCACAGTTTTGTCAAAAGTTTCCAGAGAAAGATATAGGAGGCCAGGACAGACACTTAACCCTTATGCTCAGCTTATTCAGTCAGAGTCCGACTCTGCTGTGTGACCTGCCTCACCTAAAACACACTGTGTGGATGCCTGGCCATAAAATGTAGACTTTGATGGCAAAAGCCTTTCAGACTAGAGTATATCATATAATGAATCACATCTGCTGCATGCAGGCAATTGTTGAATTTTATTCCTTTGCTGTCTCAATTGATATAAGCATGCATGGCAGATGGAGAATGATTTCAAGTTCCCAGAATCCCTTGCTGAATTTTTAAGGACCCAGTATTGTTTTAAATCTAGTCAGTAATATGTGATCTGTAATCCAAAGGAATATGTTGGGTTTTTTTTAGTTCACATTATGAACCCCCAAATATCTATTTTGACCCGTGACGGGCAACAAAGAAATCTTTCCACAGATCATTAAGGTACACCTTTAAACTTCAAAGCTCCTGAATATAGTTGTTACAAAGCAACATAAATGGTCTGGTGTAGGAGGGTATGGAATCAATTATGAATCCCAACAGGTCGTTCTAGGACAGATGTGCAGGCGAATACTGTACAAGAGACTCCCCTGACATGTGATAAATCAACAACACTTTGTGTGGGATGGGAGGATAAAGAGTGAACATGGATGTCCTATATTATAGGTACTCCTCAGGCAGGCATCAACATTTGCTTTTTTTAGGGAAACGTAATTAGAAGTAATGAAAGGGCTGCCACATCTATAAAAAAAATGCGGGTATTGATTCTTCACCTACTTTTGTTTATGCCGCATGCTACCATCCTGTTGTGGACATCAGGAAATTCAGACTATTTTCTCACACAGCATATAAATAATACAATTCTGTGAGTACTCACCTGTAGAATTAATTTTGCCGGTGTTTGGTCCGGGCTGTCCCAGTTATCCATATACGTGTGGGTAGTCCGCCACAAGGTGGGGCCAGTCACTGCAAGATACAAAGTTGTAACTCCTCCCGGCCTCCTATAAAAGGGATCAGTCTCCATAGCAACCTCAGAAAGTTAAAAAGCAGTAAATGAGACAGGCTGGGAGGCCAAGAAAAAACATGTTAACTAACATGCTACAGCATGAACTCTCTCCAAAAAAGATAAGGACAAAGGTCCAATACAAACGACAGTAATAACCATAAAAGGCAAAAGAGGAAATGAACCAAGGGCGGGGTGGGACACCGGTGCCGAACACCGGCAAAATCAATTCTACAGGTGAGTACTCACAGAATTGTATTTTTCCCTATGTTCGGTCCGGGCTGTCCCAGTTATCCATATACTTGTGGGACATCCAAAAGTAGTGTCCAAAATAGGGGGGGATCCCCAGAGCGGAAAAGCATGTAGTTAATTTCACTACCGCCGGAAGCACCTTTCGGCCAAAAGCAGCATCAGCTGATGCCAAAACATCAACCTTGTAAAAATTAGTAAAGGTATGAACCGAAGACCAGGTAGCGGCCTTACAAACTTGTTCAACAGAGGCCTGGTGCTGAAATGCCCAGGAAGCACCAATAACTCTAGTAAAGTGAGCGGTAACATGAAAAGGGGGATCCTTCCCCTTGGCAGAGTAGGCTTGCACCACCGCCTGTCTAATCCACCTACTAAGAGTGGACTTAGCCAGAGACAAACCCTTCCTAACACCTTCAGAGAGGACAAAAAGAGAATCCGACTTCCTGAAGGATTCAGTCGCAACCAGGTAGTACTTAATGGCTCTGACCACATCCAAGGAACGAAGGGCCCTTTCCTTAGAGTTAGACGGATCCGGACACAGAGAAGGTAGAATAACCTCCTCATTAAGATGAAAGGGAGACACGACCCTAGGTAAAAAATCAGGTTTAAAGCGAAAAACCACCTTATCCTTATGCCACTCAAAGTAAGGGGGCTTCATACAAAGCCGGTTCTGACACCCGGTGTATCGAGGTGATGGCTACCAAAAAGACCACCTTTAGAGCCAGGATAGACAAGGCAGCATCTCACAAAAGCTCAAAGGGGGGACCCTGGAGAGCAGAAAGCACCAAAATCAAACCCCACACCGGTAATACAGGCTTACGCGGTGGATGTACATGGGTAACTCCTTGGAAAAAAAGTAAAGCAGTCTATGATTGGCAAAGTATCTTTGGAAAAAGACGGCCAAGGCCGAGACCTGGCCCAAGAGGGTGCCCAGCTGTAGACCCAAGGCTAAACCGTGTTGTAAAAATTCCAAAATCCTAAAAAAGAGAATGTGCGACAAGGGAAACTCTTGGATTCACACCAAGCAATGTAGGCATGCAAACTCTGTAGTAAATCATGGAAGAAAACTTCTTCCACGCCTGAATCATAGTCTGAACAACCTTAGCAGACGACCCCTTCTCCGTAGGATTGAGGTTTCAATAGCCAGGCCATCAAAGCCAGCGTCTGTAAATTGGGGTGCCGCAGCGACCCCTGGGAGCTTGTGACTGGGTCTGGACACAAACAGGTCCACATCCGGTAGACCCCAGCGGAGACACAGAGCGTGAAAGATCTTGTTGCTGAGAGACCATTCCCCCCAGACGAGAGGCCCCCCCTGCTCAGGGAGTCTGCTTCCTGGTTCTCTACCCTGGGGATGTAAACCGCCAAGATGCAGGGAACATTCTCCTCTGCCCAAGTCAGGATCTGGGTCACCTCCTGGAGGGCTCGCTTGCTCCGAGTCCCGCCCTGGTGATTGACGTAGGCAACCACCGTCTGATTGTCCGAGCGGATCTGGATCCCACGACCCCTGAGATGGGGAGCAAGTGAAGAAGCTCCAACTGGATCGCTCTCAGCTCCAGGAGATTGATGGGCAAGTGGGCCTCCTGCGGCCCCCACTGGCCCTGGAACTTCAGCCAAAAATCCTCCCCAGCCGGTCAGACTGGCGTCCGTGGTGACAATTTCCCAACCGGGAGTCAGAAAGGACTTGCGCACCGACAGATTTCTGGGATCCAACCACCACAAGAGGGACTGTCCTTGTCCTGTTCCAGGGACTCCAGCGTCCCGTCCCAACCGGTCAACAGATTCAATTGAAGAGGTCTCATGAGGAACTGAGCGAAGGGCACTGCCTCGAAGCATGACACCATTAGGCGCACCAGTTTCATCCCCAGACGGATTGATTGCCGCTGACAAGGCCTGCACCTTCTGCTGGGGCAGGAATACCTTGACCTGAGAGGTGTCCAACGTCATGCCCAGAAAGGAACTCACCATTGAGGGAGTGATAGAAGACTTGGGGTAAATGATTACCCATCTGAAATCATCGAGAGTGGGTAACACCATCCGGGTGTCGCTCTCGGCCTGCTGAAGGGACTGAGCTGCAATCAGCAAATCATCCAGATAAGGAAGAACACGATTGCCCTGTTTCCTCAGGATAGCCATGATGCCCGCCAGCACCTTGGTGAACACACGGGGGGCTGAGGATATTCTGAATGGAAGTGCCACAAACTGGTAATGCCGATCCTTCAACGCAAACGGGGACGTGCAGATAAGCATCCTTGATGTCCACTGTCACACATGAAGAGAGTGGGGCACAACCTGAAGCTAGTCGGGGGTAAGATCAGGAGCAATGTTAGAAAATATTATTTTACAGAAAGAGTAGTAGATGCTTGGAACAAACTTCCAGCAGAGGTAGTTGAAAAATCAACAGTCACTGAATTTAAACATGCCTGGGATAAGCACACATCTATCCTAAGATAAAGAGTACATACAGGTAACCCATAAGGGCAGACTAGATGGACCGTATGGTCTCCTTCTGCCGTCAACCTTCTATGTTTCTATGTAAGTCGCCGGGCCGAAGCAAGCTCACCGCGGACCGTAAGGTCTCCATGCGGAAATGTCTGACAAACTTTTTCAGACCCTTCAGATCCAGGATAGGTCTCAGTGTTCCTTCCTTCTTGAGCACTGTGAACAGATTGGAGTAGAACCCTCGACTCCGTTCCTGGCGAGGCATGGGACAAATCACACCTGATAGCAGAAGGCATTGAACAGCCATTCTTAGGCCCTGCGCCGTCAATGTGTTCTGGGGAATCCGCGACCGAAGAAATATTGAGGGCGGCCAAACTGCCAGCTCTATTTATTCTTAGTATACAGTACGTCCTGCTCCAGAAAGAATACTTACTATCGGGTATTACTCCACCAGATGGCGCTGGACTGCAGAGACATCGAAAATAGGTTCCTCCCGGCCCCTCAAATACCCAGGGATCGCCCACAAATCGCCAGATTTTCTCTGCAGTCTGGACTGCGAAGGACAAGAAGATGGCTCTCTCTACTTGCAGGTGAACTGGGCTATTAGCCTGCGGCCATTCCATTAGTAATTTGCCTCCCAGCCTTGGCTGCGCTGGTCGGGTGAAGGTAGGCAGCACCGCTGCTAGGTGCTTAGGAGCGCTGCTCCACCACAATCCCCCACCAAAGGGTAGGCGGTTCAGGCATATGGTGAGCCTCTATGGGATGCCCCTCCCGCACTATTGCCCCCCCCGTCCCTGTCTATCGGTGGGCCCTATGTTAAGTGGCCACTGTCCTCCCTCACTCTCCTGGTAGCCTTCGGGGGAAAAGAAGGGGTGTGTGTGTGTGTGTGTATGTATGCTTATACGTGTATTGGCTTGTGATGCATTACTTTATGCCTTGTGTCAGCCGCCACGCTGACTTGTTTTTACATTATATGTTTAAAAGTTGCTGTCGCGCGCCATTTTTTCACTATGTTCCGCGCTTGGCGGCGACATTACCTCAGGCGCCGGTGCGCCGTCATTGGCTGCTTATCACGTGTTGGCTTTGCGCTCTTCGGGGGGGGGGCCTGTCTTTGGCGCGTTCCGCATCATTGCTTGTGCGGGCCCGCCCCTTGAGGTATACTGACGCCATTTTGTCTGCTTGGTCGGCTTCTCCGTGACGGCCTCTACTTACTGCGGTCCGTAAGTGCCCTCGCGGGAGGCTTTATTAGCACTTTTTAATTATTGTCTGCTTACGGCTCATTTGATTGTGTCTTTCAGATGGGCGAACCCATTGGCTACTCCCGGCCCTCTGTTAGTTGGTTAACTTGTGAGGCCTAGTGTAATTACTCCCACTTCCCTAGTGAGTTATTGGGGCATCCCGAGTTGTTGTATAGCGTTAATCCCTATCGGCCTATAGTGCCGCTGTAATCACCATATGGAGGCATCTCAGGATAATGTGACCGGGGTTCCTTTGGGACAAGCCCGGCTGTGTGTAGCTTGTTGGGTGTCCCCTATTAGCGCTGACAATGCGCGGGTCTGTGTACCTTGTGCCGAGCAGGTGCTTGCTCTGCAATCTGGCCTTCCAGTGGCTGGGCCTGCACCTCATTTCACTTCACCTACCCCCCCCAAGCTTAAATCTCACTCCTACTGAGTTGCATACAAGTGGGGATTCTCAACCTGATGTGTCTTCTAGACTGGCTACTGTTGAGAAGTTAATTGCTAATACCTTGGCGCGTAAGGCCCCTGCTAAAAAGCGGCACTTAACGCCTAATGTCACTCTTTTCCCTATGGAAACTGATGAGTTTTGGCATCTTTGTGGCTATACCCCTACGGACGAAGGGGAGCTATTCTCCGACTCAGGGTCATCTGATGAGAGGCCCAGGGGTCATGACGATTCTGGCTCTGACCCCTGGGCCCGGATGATACTGATAGATTGCTGGCCCAGATTTTTGAGATTCTGTCCATTTCTCCCCTTGTTGCGGCTCCCAGGCAAAGGGGGGAACTGTTGCATACCGCTAAGGAATTTCCTGAGCAAGCACATTTCAATAACCTTGTGCTCAAGGAATGGGAACGTCCCAGTAGACTTCCCGGTGTACCTAAGAGTTGGGAAGTATCCCTTTCCTGCTGATGTGGTAAAGTGTTGGTCATCCCCTCCCGAAGTGGATGCCCCGGTCCTAGGGTTATCTAACACCTCTGTTATGCACCCCACTGACTCTACTACCCTGCGGGATGCTGAGGACCGGCGCATTGACCAGCTGACGTCCCATGCCTTTCCATGCGTGGGGACGGCGCTGCGCCCGGTTTGTGCCTCGGCCATTACGGTTGTGGCCATTAGGAGCCTGCTCAGAAATATGATGATTTGCCTTGTGAGGTGTTTAATGCACTCTTGAGTTGTGATGTTTTTGTAAATTTTGGATGACACCACTAGAATGTGTGCCAGAACATCTGCCCTTGTGGTGGCTATACGCCACTCGGTTTGGCCCTCACTGGTTTTCCCTTCAAAGGACTACGCCTGTTTGGGGACCGGCTGGACCTTTTTGCTAAGGGAGGCAGGTTACCCCAGGGCAGGCGGCAGTCTAGGCCCTTTCGGGCTCAGGGCTCCTTCTCCTCCCCCTACCGTGGTGCTAGACAAGGGAAGGGGGTTTCCTTTACTGGGGCCCGGGGAGACTTCTGGGGTAGGGGCAGAGGATGTGGATGTCCTGGCTCCTCCTGGGTCCCCAAGATTAAGTCCTCTCCCAAGCCCCCTCAGGCATGATGGGGCGCCCTCACCCATCTGGGTGGGGGGACGGCTTCAGCACTTTGCTTACGTCTGGAGGCTTCATGTCTCAGACCGGTGGATTCAGGAGGTAGTGTCCTCCGGTTACAAGTTGGACTTTGCTGCCTGGCCGCCCCCAAGATTCAACAGATCCCGGATTCCTCAGGACCCTGTGTCAGCTCAGGAGCTAGTGCAGGCAGTGCACGGCCTCCTGGAGCTGGGGGTCATCTGCAAGGTCCCTTTAAGAGAAAAAGGCAAGGGCTTCTATTCCAACCTTTTCACAGTACCCAAAATAGATGGGTCACTCAGGCCCATCCTGGACTTGAAGATCCTCAACAAATTGTCAGGAGCAGGCGCTTTCGCATGGAAACTCTGCGCTCTGCCGTCAGTTCCCTGCGCCCAGGGGATTTCATGACTTCTGTGGACATCAAAGATGCTTACCTTCATATTCCAGTATTTCCAGGTCATCAAAGGTTCCTCAGGTTTGCTCTGGAGGATCAACACTACCAGTTTGTGGCATTGCCCTTTGGTCTCACTTTAGCTCCCAGGGTGTTCACCAAGGTGCTGGCTGGCGTGATGTCTCTGCTCAGGTTTCAGGGCGTCCGTGTGCTGCCTTATCTGGACGACATTCTCATCACCTCCCAATCTCTACATCAGGCAGAATTGGATACTCAACTGATGGTGTCCACCCTGGAGTCATTTGGATGGGTGATCAACCACCCCAAGTCTTCGCTGTCCCCCTCCTTGGTGACTCCATTCCTAGGAATGAATCTGGATACAGTTCAGGCAAGGACTTTCCTTCCTCAACAGAAGGTGGACAGTCTGATTGCACAGGCCCAGTCCCTGCTATCTTGTCATCATCCCTCCATCAGGCAGGGGATGCAGCTGGTGGGCCTGATGGTGGCGTGCTTCGAGGCGGTCCCTTATGCTCAGTTCCACTTGAGGCCTCTGCAACTCCACCTCTTGTCAGTGTGGGACAAGGATCCAGCGTCCCTGGACAGGGTCTGTGTGCTTTCCCCCTGGTCAGGAGGTCCCTCTTGTGGTGGATGGACTCAAGGAACCTGTTGGGGGGCAGATCCTTTCTGACCCCTTCCTGGGAGACAGTCACCATGGATGCCAGTCTGTCAGGTTGGGGGGTTTCTGGAAGTCCCTGCGTTTCCAGGGGAGGTGGGGCCCTCAGGAGGCCCACACACCTATCAACGTCTTGGAGCTGCGGGCGATCTGGTTAGTCCTGGCTCGGTTGACTACTCACCTTCGGGGCCTGCCTGTTCAGGTGCGCTCGGACAACCAGACGGCAGTTGCCTACATCAATCATCAGGGAGGGACCCGGAGCAGGAGGGCCTTCCAGGAAGTGTCTCTGATCCTGACCTGGGCGGAGACCAATGTTCCCTGCATATCAGCTGTGTACATCCCGGGGGTGGAAAATCTCCTGGCGGACTCTCTGAGCAGGGGGACCTCTCACCAGGCAGAATGGTCCCTATGCAACAGGGTGTTCCAATCACTGTGTCACCGTTGGGGCCAACCAGATGTGGATCTGTTTGCGTCCCGTCACAATCACAAGCTCCCGGCCTTTGTTTCCCTGTCCCTGGATCCTCTGGCCTTGACCACGGATGCTCTAGCAATGTCATGGCAGGACTTTCAGTTTCTTTATGTCTTCCCTCCATTCCCCCTGCTGGGCAGGGTTCGCCGCAATATTGCTCTGGAAGGGGTGCCAGCAATTCTGGTGGCCCCCAGGTGGCCAAGAAGAGTGTGGTTCGCAGACGTGGTGCAGCTGGCAGTAGATCAGTACGTTCTACCTATGGTGCCAGATCTGCTCACTCAGGGCTCCCTACGCCATGCCAATTTACAAACTCTGGCTTTGACGGCCTGGCTGCTGAAACCTCCATCTTGATGGAGAAGGGGCTGTCTACCTCGGTGGTTGATACTATGATAAACGCTAGGAAGAAGTCTTCTTATTCCATTTACTACAGGGTTTGGCATGCCTACATTGACTGGTGTGAGTCTAAGTCTCTTCCCTGTCATGTGTTCTCTATTCCCAGGATTCTGGAGTTCCTGCAGCATGGTTTGGAGATGGGGCTCCAACTCACTACTCTGAAGGGTCAGGTCTCTGCCCTGGCTATTTTCTTCCAGAAGTCCTTTGCTCAGCATCCTCTGATCAGGACTTTTTTCCAGGGGGTCACTCATGTGCGTCCCCCACGTCAGCCTATGGTGCATGTTTGGGATTTGAACTTGGTTCTGTCAGCCTTGCAGGGTGCTCCTCTTGAACCTGTGCAGGATGCTACCCTGGCCATTCTTACTCTCAAAGTTGTCTTTCTGGTGGCTATCACCTCTGTTAGGTGTGTGTCTGAGTTGGCGGCGCTTTCCATTCAGCTCCCCTACTATGAGAGACACCAGGACAAGGTGGTGTTTCGCTTCAAGCCAGACTTTCTGCCTAAGGTAGTGTCTGCCTTTCATTTGAATCAAGACATTGTTCTTCCTTCATTGTGCCCTAATCCTAGTAATGCTAAGGAGAGGGTTTTGCATTCTTTGGATGTGGTTAGGTGTCTTAAGTACTATCTGGTGGCTACTGCACCTTTCAGAAAAACTGATGCTCTTTTTGTGGTCCCTTCTGGTCCTAGGAAGGGTTTGGCTCCTGCCAAGTCTACTATCAGCAAATGGATCCGTCAGGCTGTGATTCAGGCCTACTCTGCTAAGGGGAAGAATCCTCCCTTTCACCTTACTGCTCATTCTACTCATGCTATTGGTGCCTTTTGGGCCTTCCAGCACCAGGCTTCTGTTGAACAAGTTTGCAAGGCCGCTACTTGGTCTTCTGTTCCTACCTTTTCAAAGTTTTACAAGGTTGATGTTAGGGCCTCAGCTGATGCTGCTTTTGGCCGAAAGGTTCTGCAGGCGGCAGTGGTTTTAACTGTCTGCTGTTACCTGTTTGGGGAACCCACCCTACTTTATGGACACTGCTATTGGATGTCCTATTCTTTCTGGAGCAGGACGTACTGTGTTCTAAGAATAATACAATCCTGTGATTACTCACCTGTAGAATTGGTATTATGAGTATACAGTACGTCCTGCTCCACCCCACCCTTGGTTTTGCATTATCTTGGATCCCCTGTATGGTGATTGTTATCATTGTTATAGTTAATAGTTTGGGTTGTTTTAATTCTCCCGGTTTCTCGTTAACTGCTTTTCAATGCTGGGGATTTGTGGGAGGTCCCTGGGTATTTGAGGGGCCGGGAGGAGCCTATTTTCGATGTCTCTGCAGTCCAGCGCCATCTGGCGGAGTAATACCCGATAGTAAGTATTGTATCTGGAGCAGGACGTACTGTATACTCATAATACCAATTCTACAGGTGAGTAATCACAGAATTGTATTTTTACCAGGAGGAAACCACCTCCTGAATCCACCGATCCGAGACGTGCTGTCTCCAGATGTGAGCAAAAAGCAGAAGCCGTCCCCCCCACCCAGGTGGGTGAGGGTGTCCCCTCATTCCTGAGAGATAAAGGCAAGAGGATCTGCACAATGCCCTGTAATCATTAAAGGTGCCACTCCCAAAGCTGCATAAAGCTCGCCTCAAGAACACAGAATCATAGAGGGAGGCACTCAAGAAATGTATCCCAAAAATATATAAGTATACAGCACGTCCTGCTCCAGAGAGTAATTCCTTACGTTTAGGTTATACATCCACTGTAGAGACAGCAAAAAAGTGGCTCCTCCCGGCCCCTTATATTCCAGGGACCTCCCACAAAATCCCCAGTTCCTCTCTGCAGTCGGCGCTGCGATGACAAGAAGATGGCTCTCTCTACTCGCAGGTGAGCGGGGCTATTAGCCTGCGGCCCTGTAGGACTATTCCCACCCGTTCCTCCTGTTCATGCCTCCCAGCTTTGGCTGCACTGGTCGGGTGACGGTAGGCAGCACCGTTGTGAGGTGCTTAACGAGCGCTGCTCCAACCACAATCCCCCACCAAAGGGTAGGCGGTATAGGCCCATGGTGAGCCTTATGGGATGCCCCTCCCGAGCTATTGCCCCTCGCCCCCTGTCCTTCTGTGGGCTCCTGTTAGGTTGGCCCTCGCTCTCCCTGGTATTTCTCGGGGGGGGGGGGTGTTGTGTGTGTTTTTGTTAGGTGTTTTCTCTTATTGTTGCCGTGGTATAGCTTGGCTTGTGTTGCCGCGCGTGTGTTGGTTGCACTGGTTGCTTTTAAAAATGCCGCCACCGTGTGCGCTTGTACGGTGACTATACCTCAGGCGCTGCTGCGCCATCATTGGCTGACATGCATTGGCTCACGTGAGCGCCTTCACGCTCTTCGAGGGGAGCGGTCCTTGCGGATGGCGCGTTCCGCATCACTGTCTCCGCGGCCTGCCCCTCGAGGTATCTATGGGCACCATTTTGCCTTCTCGTGCTGCGTGCCTGGCTTCTACCTACCACGGTCCGTAAGTGCCCCTGCGGGCTGGCTTATCTTTATATATTATTGTGTATGCATACTGCTTACGGGACTTTCTGTTTTTTGACCTGGCTGGCTATACCCCCGTGGAAGAGGGGGAATTGTTTTCTGATTCAGAATCATCTGATGAGCAGCCTAAGGGTTATGCTGATTCTGGCTCTGACCCATGTGCTCCAGATGATACTGACAGGCTTTTGGCTCACATTTTTGAAGTGCTTTCTATCTCTGCTCCTGCCGTGGCTCCTCGGCAGCAGGGGGAGTTGTTTCACACTGCTAAGCCACGTTTGGAGTTTCCTGAGCAAACTCACTTTAATAATCTTGTGTTCAAGGAGTGGGAGCGACCGAGCAGGCTCCCTGGGGTGCCTAAGAATTGGGATAAGAGGTACCCTTTTCCGGCTGAAGTGGTTAAGCGTTGGTCGTCCCCTCCAGAAGTGGATGCACCAATTCTGGGGTTGTCCAACACTTCTGTCATGCATTCCCCTAACTCTACTACACTGAGGGATGGTGAGGACCGGCGCTTTGATCAGCTGGCTTCCCATGCCTTTGCGGGGTCTGCAGGTTACCCCAGCGCAAGAGACAGTCTCGGTCCTTTCGGGGTTCAGGTTCCTTTCTTCCCTCCTACCGTTGGTCCAGAATAGGAAGGGGAGCGTCATTTGCAGGGGCCCGGGAGATTTCTGGGGCATGGCAGAGGACGTGGTCGCCCTGGACCCTCCTGGGGTTCCAAATCTAAGTCTTCCCCCAAGCCCCCTCAGGCATTAAGGGGCGCCCTCACCCATCCGGGTGGGGGGACGGCTTTGGCTCCTTGCTCACGTCTGGAGGCGTCATGTCTCAGACCGGTGGATTCAGGAGGTAGTGTCCTCCGGTTACAAGATAGAGCAGGCAGCCTGCCCCCCCCCCCAAGATTCATCAGATCCCGGATGCCTGTTGCTTCCTGTGCAGAATCCACTGGAGCTGGGGGTCATCTGCCAAGTGTCCTTAGGGGAAAGGGGCAAGGGCTACTATTCCAACGTTTTCACCGTTCCCAAAATAGATGGGTCTGTCAGATCCATCCTGGACTTAAAGCTTCTCAACAAGTTTGTCAGACCCAGGAGGTTTCTCATGGAGACCTCTGTGGACATCAGGGATGCTTACCTCCATGTCCCAGGCTTTCCAGGTCATCAGAGATTCCTCAGGTTCGCTCTGGAGGAACAGCATTACCAGTTTGGGGCATTGCCCTTCGGTCTTACTTCAGCTCCCAGGGTATTCACCAAGGTGCTGGCGGGCATTATGGCTCTGCTGAGAGCTCAGGGCATTTGCATTCTTCCCTATTTGGACGGCATTCTTATCACTTCCCCGTCCTTCCAACAGGCAGAGCTGGATACTCAGCAGGTGGTGACCACACTGGAGTCATTCGGCTGGGTGATAAACCACTCCAAATCTTCCCTGTCTCCCTCTTTGGTAAAGCCTTTTCTGGGCATGACTCTGGATGCAGCTTGGGCCAGGATCTTTCTTCCTCAGCAGAAGGTGGACAGTCTGCAAGCGCAAGCTCAGCTTCTTCTGTCCTGCCCTCATCCTTCCATCAGGCAGGGAATGCAGCTGGTGGGCCTGATGGTGTCCTGCTTCGAGGCGGTTCCTTATGCTCAGTTCCACATGAGGCCTCTTCAACTCCACCTCTTGTCTGTATGGAACAGGGACCCTGTATCCCTGGATCAGGTTTTGGTTCTGTCCCCCCTAGCAAGGCGGTCCCTCTCATGGTGGCTGGACTCAAGGAACCTGTTAGTGGGCAGATCCTTTCTGGCCCCTTGCTGGGAGACAGTCACCATGGATGCCAGTCTGACAGGTTGGCGGGGCTTCTGGAGATCCCTAACATTCCAAGGTCAGTGGGGCCCACAGGAGGCCCACACCCCTATCAACATTCTGGAACTGAGGGCGATCAGGTTGGTTCTAGCCCGCTTGACCTCGCACCTTCGGGGTCGGGCTGTTCAGGTCCGCTCGGACAACCAGATGGCGGTTGCCTACATCAATCATCAGGGAGGGACCCGGAGCAAGGGGGCCCTCAAGGGAGTGTCTCTGATCCTGTCCTGGGCAGAGAACAATGTGTACAGTAATGCTGTGTACATTCCGGGGGTGGAGAATCTAGGGCAGACTCTCTGAGCAGGGGGACTTCTCGCCTGGGGGAATGATCCCTCAGCAACAGGGTGTTTCGCTCTCTGTGTCACCGTTGGGGTCAGCCAGATGTGGATCTGTTTGCGTCACGTCACAATCACAAGCTTCCAGTCTTTGTGTCTCTGTCCTGGGACCCTCTGGCCTTTGACGTGGATGCTCTGACAATGTTCTGTCAGGGCTTTCAGCTACTGTATGTCTTTCCCCCATTTCCCCTGTTGGGCAGGGTTCTGCGAAAGATTGCTCAGGAAGGGGTGCCAGCAATCCGGGTGGCCCCCTGTTGGCCAAGAAGAGTGTGGTTCACGTACATCGTGCAGCTGGCGGTAGATCAGTGCGCCCTGCCCAAGGATCCAAACCTGCTCACTCAGAGGCGGCTACGCTACCCCAATTTACAAACGCTGGCTTTAACGGCCTGGCTGCTGAAACCTCCATCTTAATGGAAAAGGGGCTGCCTGCTTCTGTTGTTAACACCATGATCAGGGCTAGGAAAAAGTCCTCCTCGTCCATCTACTATAGGGTTTGGCGTACCTACAGTGACTGTTGTGAGGCTAAATCTCTTCCCTGTCGTGTGTTTTCTATTCCTAGGATTCTGGAATTTCTCCAACATGGTTTAGATCTGGGGCTTCAACTCGGCACTCTGAAGGGTCATGTGTCTGCCTTGGCTGTTTTTTTTCAGAGATCTTTTGCTCAGCATCATCTGGTCAGGACTTTTTTCCAGGGGGTTACTTACGTAAGCCTATGTTACCAGTCTGGGACTTGAACTTGGTCCTATCTGCCTTGCAGTGGTCTCCTTTTGAGCCTGTGCATGAGGCTGCTTTGTCCATTCTTACGCTTATGGTAGTCTTTTTGGTGGCTATCACTTCTGTTAGGCGTGTTTCTGAGTTGGCGGCGCTTTCCATCAAGCCCCCTTACTTTGAGAGACACTAGGACAAGGTGGTGTTTCGCTTTAAACCAGATTTTCTGCCTAAAGTTGTGTCTGCTTTTCATCTGTATCAGGACATTGTTCTTCCTTCTCTTTGCCCTAATCCTAGTAACCGTAAGGAGAGGGCTCTACATTCTTTGGATGTGGTCAGGAACCTAAAGTTATATTTGGTGGC
Source organism: Gastrophryne carolinensis (assembly GCA_027917425.1). Lineage (NCBI taxonomy): Eukaryota > Metazoa > Chordata > Amphibia > Anura > Microhylidae > Gastrophryne > Gastrophryne carolinensis. Next base: position 386,051,724 of record CM051239.1, read on the forward strand.
TACTGAGTCCTTCAGTAAGACTGATGCTCTTTTTGTGGTCCCTTCGGGTCCTAAGAAGGGTCTGGCTCCAGCTAAGTCTACCATCAGCAAGTGGATCCGTCAGGCTGTTATTCAGGCCTATTCTGCTAAGGGGAAGGATCCTCCCTTCCGCCTTACTGCTCATTCCACTCGTGCTATTGGACAGGCTTCTGTTGAACAAGTTTGCAAGGCCGCTACTTGGTCTTCTGTTCATACTTTTTCTAAGTTTGACAAGGTTGATGTTAGGGCCTCAGCTGATGCTGTTTTTGGCCGCAAAGTTCTGCAGGCGGCAGTGGTTTAATCTGCATGTTTTTGCTTTTGGGGATCCCACCCTACCTTACGGACACTGCTATTGGTTGTCCCAAACGTAAGGAATTCATCTTTGGAGCAGGATGTGCTGTATACTTAGAATAATACAATTCTGTGATTACTCACCTGTAGAATTGGTATTATACATATACAGCACGTCCTGCTCCACCCCGCCCTTGTTTTCATTGTTCTTAGTGCCTCTGTATGGTGATTGTTATGGTTAAAATTGTTTGATTATGGTTATTATTCTCCTGGCTTCTTGCTAACTGCTTGTCAATACTGGGGATTTTGTGGGAGGTCCCTGGAATATAAGGGGCCGGGAGGAGCCACTTTTTTGCTGTCTCTGCCATCCAGCGCCATCTTGTGGATGTATAACCCAAACGTAAGGAATTACTCTCTGGAGCAGGACGTGCTGTATACGTATAATACCAATTCTACAGGTGAGTAATCACAGAATTGTATTTTTATTCCATATCACTAAATTAATCACTACACATAACCACTACACAATTAAAATCCCTTAAAAAACACATAATGAGACAATACATATAAGACAAACCAACATAGAAGTGTGTAGGCGATGGGGAGAGCACTGGCATGCACAAATATCAATCAGCATCTATATTTAAAACACATAAACACAAGTGATCTAATCAGTGCAAATAACAATGTGCAAATCCTACTTATGATCCGGATCCTATATCAAATAACTATAAAGTGCAACCAATCAATAGATACAAATACAATATATAATCACAAATAGAGCCTACATAATTACCCAATACCTAAATGCCCTATAAGAAATATAAAAATGACCACAAAATACCCCACCAATATAGATGCTAGTATCAATCAACCATTAAATACCAAATACAGCGCAAAAATACATCCAATCAAAATATACTCAAGGTATAACAGGTATGCCAGTAAAGGGTCTCCCCACCGCCTACAACACCAGGTGCCACGCGTTCTGTGGGTGTATCCCCCACTTCATCATGTCTGAGAGGGCTTGGCAGGAGGTATGGATTTAGCTCCCCAGGAGGGATTGGGTCGGCCGCGAGACCTACCTCGTCCCCAGGAATATCTGCGGCCACCAGAAAATGAAGAGCCTCTTACTCCTCGAAAGGAACGATAGGCAGATGAACCCCGAGAGGGCCGCGCAGACTTCCTGATGGTCAAAGGGACAATGGCCGCGGCACAGACAGGACGAAGCCCAGCACCCCCAAAAGGGGTACGCATGTCAGCAGGTCACACAAGGAAGCTGTATTGGGTGATGGCATAACCTTAGTGTTGGATAACCCCGACACGGGCATCCACGTCAGGAGGACGGGACCAGAGGCGGATCAGCTCCTCAGGGAAGGGATACCGCCTGTCCATACCCTTAGGCACCGATGGCAATTTCCATTCCTTAAACACCATATTGGAAAAGTGGGCATGCTCTGGAAGACAAGCCTCTGTCTCTCTGCTTCCTCTTAGCCGCTGTAGGAGGGACAATATGCAAAGTCTCAAACACAGAAGACAGCAACTTTTCTGTGTCGTCAGGGAGCCACATATCCTCGTCCGAGGAGGAACCAGGCTGGCTGTCATAACCGACCGACCGATCCCCTGAGGAAGCGGAGTCCTTCAACTCTCCCTCCTCCATGGAGTCCCGACCTTCAAAAGGATCATCATCATCGTCAGCAAAATCCAGGTAACCCGGCTTGATGTGCCGCTTCTTACTCGTGGCCTTCCCAGGAGCCGTGCGAGATAACTGTCTCTCCAGGCAGGTGTGTCAAATCGGCTTGGGACCCCTGCTGGATTCCCCTCCGCTGAGGGCTGAATGCAGCAGCGGGGGTGTTGGCGAGGCCACAGGTAAAAGAGGGCTAGGGGCAGGTACCCCCGCCCTAACACGTTCCAAAAGTACGCTCCCAGCGCAAGTGACACAAACTGTGCTGAGTCCGCCCAGAGGGCTGGTACCGCACATGGGGCAGAGCTTAACCCACCCAGATGGGGCCCCTAGCTCATTATCCCCAGAAGCCTCCATCATGGTGATTATGGTGATAAAAATACAGGTTACAACGACCCAAACCTAAGTGACCCCCAATTTTGTCCCTCTTTTTAGTAATCTCTCTTTAAGGGAGAGGGTGCGGAGAGAGGGGGGGTAGGAGACCGGGAGGAACCGCAACCCTCAGCTGACAATAGGAGGGGGGGGCCCACCTAGAAAACAGAAGCGGAAGGATTCATGAGCATCCCACAGCACATGCACATAAAAATTACACAGAGGGACTCACGGACCTGACCGGCGAGGTAGCGGGGAGTCCGGAAGGCAGGCACCAGAAAAAAATGAAGGCAGTGAGTGGTGAAACTGATGCCCATCAGCCGTGGGGACCCTCGGCAGGGTCCGCAATTGACAAAAAGAGCAGCACAGGAAATGGCGCCTGAGCGCAGCAAAGACGAAACTCAAGAGGCGGGCAACGCAGCTATGACGCAAAACCCGTCTCCGCACGGCCCCGCCCCCCGCTGCAGGAGCGCCACGCAGCGCCTGAAATGGCGCCGAGAGTGAAGGAAGGGGGGGGGGAGCGGCCCACAGAGGAGCCCCCCCCCCGGACCACAGCACATGCCGAGGCCTCACAAACGCCGCTCCCAGCCCCCCCCCCACAGCCTCAAGATGGAGGGGTAGAGGAAGAGGTGAGAGAACGAGGGAAGGTGAGTATCCACACAGCTGCCAGCAACAACAAGGTCTGAGGTAAAAATGAAGTAAAAGTGAAGCAAAAAGCACAACATATGACAATAAAGTATGTGGGCACAGATAAGGGCATAACCCCGGGAAATTTTCCACACAGCTGCCAGCAACAACAAAGTCTGAGGTAAAATTGAAGTAAAAGTGAAGTAAAAAGCACAACATATGACAATAAAGTATGTGGGCACAGATAAGGGCATAACCCCGGGCAATTTTGTGGTTCCTCACCCCCCCCCCCCCCATAGGCTCACCATCACCTATGGCCGGCTACCCTTTATGGAGGGTCTGCGTCCCAGAGCCTAGCTCTGACAACGCCTGACCCTCGGCGTTCACCCTACCTTACGCCCGTCCCGTCAGCCACAGCTGGGAGGCAGAAGTGGGTCCACGGGGATGGTGGTAATAGGGGAGCAGTGGCCGACAGGCTTAAAATGCCCCGCTCAACTGCAATATCCAGAGAGAGTATTCCAGACGATCCTAGCAGCAGCCCTGCAAGAGAACTCTGGGGTTGCTATGGAGACTGATCCCTTTTATAAGAGGCCGGGAGGAGTTACAGCTTTGTATCTTGCAGTGACTGGCGCCAGCTTGTGGCGGACTACCCACACTTATATGGATAACTAGGACATCCCGGACCGAACACAGGTAAAAGTTTTTGGTTGCATGTAATTGTTCTGTTAAACCTCCCCTTTCCTGGACTCTAAGGGCCCTTATATCATTCGGGAACAGAACGCAGAGTTTGGACCACAAGTGTGGTCAAATCTTGGCTAAACACATAGAAGCAGCAGTGCCCATAGAAGTGTGGCAGCACAGGTAAAGGGGGATGTATTGCACTTTTTCTGTGCTGCATTCATAATATCTTTTGCTATTTACCACCACTCTATTGACACCGGTCTCTGCTGATCACTGCTGCATGTTGGTGGCCTGCCTCCTGGGTCCAAGATGCTGCTGCTTCCTCCCAGTCCATCGCTTCCAGACCAGCCACTCTGTGCTGTCAATAATGCATACTCCCATGCGCCCAATTATTTGGCTGGCCAAGGAGCTGCAAGGATTGCAGTAACTAGCGACACAATCATCCCTAGATAGCGGGACAGGTAATTGGTTTTTATTTGTGTAAACTCTCTGCCCTGCTTCAGCACTATGGTAGGGTGGTGGGCTGGTGATTTTTGGGAATTTTTAGAGCACCCAACCCAAAGAAGCTGCAGTGATGGACAGGGGTCTACTTGTTGTTTTTCTATATTCTTAGTATACAGTACGTCCTGCTCCAGATATAATACTTCCACTTTGGTTACCCTCCGCCAGATGGCGCTGCACTGCAGAGACATGCAAAAACAGGCTCCTCCCGGCCCTCAAATACCCGGGGACCTCCCACAAATCCCCAGATTTCTCTGCAATGCTGACTGCGAAGACATGAAGTATCACTCTCTCGCAGGTGAGCGGGGCTATCAAAGCCTGCATCCCTGTTGGACTATTCCCACCCGTCCTCCCTGTGATGTGCCTCCCAGCCTGGGCTGCGCTGGTCGGGTGAAGGTAGGCAGCACCATGCGTGCTTAACGGAGCCATGCTTCACTGCAGTCCCCCACCAAAGGGTAGGCGGTTTAGGCTGATGGTGAGCCTCTAGGGGATGCCCCTCCCACACTATTGCCCCATACCACGTGTAGCGGTGGGCCCTGTACAAAGGGTTGCCATCCTCCCTCGTTCCCCCCGTAGCCCGGGGGGAAAGAAAGGGGGGTGTGGTGGTCTCAGTGTATGTTTACATGCTTATGGTCTTAGTATTGCCCTTGACTGGTATTCATGGTGTCAGAGCCGTGCTTTTGCTTTTTTACTGTGTGTCTGTTGCCGCCGCGCGCACCTCTTCCCTTACTGGATGTGGTGCGCCGAGCGGCGGCGTAGCCTCAGACGCTGCGGCGTCTTCATTGGCAAATCATTTTTCTAAGTGTGTCATACACTTCGCTCCTCATGACAACGTTGAAACTATCTCAGAGCTTCGCGCTCTTCGTGGGGGGCGGGGACCTGGTTTGGCACGCTCCGCATCCCAGCCGCTCTGGCCCGCTCTTCGAGGTTCGTTTGGCGCCATTTTGATGCTGGTCGCACGCACGCGTGGTAGCGGTCCTCCTCCTCCCTTGGTCTGTAAGTGCCCTCGCAGGCGATTTTCATGATCCTTGATTACTGCGCATGGTTCTGACACCCTTTATTCCCTTTATGTCTTTCAGACTGGTGAACACCATTGGCTTCTCCCGGCCCGGTGTAAAATTATAGCGGGCCTTGTAATATTCTCCCACTTCCCTAGCGGGTCTTTGGGGCATCCAGGGTTACTTATAGTGTAAATCCCTACTGGCATATTGTGCCTTGAATAATCACCATATGGAGGCATCTCAGAATTATGTGACCGGGGTCCCTCCGGGACAAGACCGGCTGTGTATAGCTGTGGACAACCCCATGCTGATGCTGACAAGGCACGGGTCTGCGTACCCTATGCCGAGCAAGCACTGGCCCTGCAATCAGGTCGGCCAGTGGCTATACCTAGCTTCAATTCGCCTATCTCCCCAGGTTTAAATCTCTCGCCTGCTGAGTCGCCTACAAGTGGGGAATTGCAGCCTGCTGGGCCTTCCAGACTGCCTACGGCTGAACAGATTTTTGCTAAGTTGTCAGAGCGAATGGGCCCTGGTAGGAAGCGGCACCTGTCGCCTCATGTTTCTGTATCTTCTATGAGAACCGTGGAGTTTACTACTCCGTGTGACTATACCCCTTCTGATGAAGGGGAGTTGTTCTCTGACTCAGGCTCATCTGATGAGAGACCGAGGAGTCATGACGATTCTGGCCCTGAATACTGGGGCCAGTGTGACACTGACGACTTGTTGATTAAGGTCTTTAAGGCACTGTCTATCTCCCTCCCCGGTCAGGTCCCCAAGCCTAGAGGGGAGCGTTTCCATACTGCGACTGCAGGTTTGGAATTTCTAGAGCAGGCTCATTTCCATGCCCTTGTGCTCAAGGAATGGGAATGCCCCAGTAAACTTTCAGAGGTTCCAGGGGACTGGGATAGGAAATACCCTTTTCCCCCTGAGGTGGTTAATTGCTGGTCATCACCCCCCGTGGTGGATGCGCCGATCATAGGTGTCCCTAATCCCCCCTTTATTACAACCCCTGCTTATAGTACCCTTCGGGATGCTGAGGACCGGCGCATTGAGCTGTTGGCCTCCCATGCCTTTTCTTGTGCAGGGACGGCGCTGCGCCCGGTCTGTGCCGCGGCTATTACTGCAGTGGCCGCTAGAACCCTCATCCGAAAGTTGCTTGATCATCACCCTGAGGATCTCCCCTGGGAGATGTTTAATGCACTCTCCAATTGTGATGTATTTGTAAAATGTATTCTATTAGCGCTGGATGACGCTATTACAATGTGTGCAAGAACTTCTGCCCTTGCAGTAGCTATACGCCGCTTGGTCTGGCTGCGACAGTGGGTTGCTGACGATGCTACTAAAAGACTCTTACTGGGCTTCCATTTAGAGGGCAACACCTATTTGGCCCGTCTGGACCTGTTCGGTAAAAAGGGCAAATCACCCCTACGCAGACGGCCGTCTCGGCCCCCACGTTAGTGTTAAACAGGAACCAGGGGTGTCCTTCCAGGTTTTTCGTGCTGACTCCTGCCCCATGAGCAGCAAACAATGCCCTGGCCCCTCTGGCGGGGCTAAGCCCAAATCTTCCACCAAACCCCCTCAAGCATGATGGGGCGCCCTCGCCAGTCTGGGTGAGGGGATGGCTGCAGCACCTTGTTATTATCAGGAGGCATCTCGCCTCATTCTGGTGGATTCAGGAGGTTGTGTCCTCCAGATACAGGATAGAGTTTGCTGCGCGACCTTCCCCAGTTTTATCAGGTCCCAGGTACTCCTGGTCCCTGCCGCTCTTCAGTTGCTGGCACAGGCCATGCTAGGCCTGCGAGGTCTGAGGGTCTCTTGCAGATTGCCCGTAACAGGCAGAGGCAGGGGCCACTATACCAACCTTTCCACAGTCCCCCAAAAAGGATGGGTCAGGCTGGCCCATTCTGGATTCACAGCAATTCTCTAATTACAGGCAGTTTCTGCTGGAAACTCTGAGTTTGGCCATCAGCACCTTGCGCCCAGTGGGCTTCTTGCCATCTGGGGAACTCTAAAATGTTTATGTTTACATCCCTGTGCCTTCAGGTCCCTGAGGCTCTTCCGGTTTGTGTTGGTAGTCCAACACTGCTAATTGTGGCCTTGTTATCTGGCCTCTCTCCAAGAGTAATCTCTCAGGCGCGGACGATGGTGATGTCTCTGATGAGACCAAGGGGCGTCCGCGCGATGACTACCTGGACGTCCTTTCTCACTTCCCAGTCTGCGTCAGGCTAGGATGGATGCCCGGCTGATGGCGTCCATTGGGAGTAATTTGGATGGGTGACCTTCACCCCAAGTCCTCATTGTCCCCTTAATTGGTAATCCCATTACTAGGAATGAATCTGGATCAGGTTCTAACGAGAATCTTCCCTTCTCCGCAATAAAGTGGACAATCTGGTCACATGGGCTCAGTCCCTCATTGCTGTCCCGGGCCCTTCACCAGGCAGAGATGCAGCTGGTGGGCCCGTTGGTGTCTTGCTCAGAAGAGGTCCCTTATGTTCAGTTCCCTTGGGCCCTTCTGCGACTTCTATTGTTAATACAGGACAGGGATCCGGCTTCCCTGGAGTAGGGTCTGTGGGCCTTCCCACCTGGTAAGAAGTTTTCTCTTGGAGTGGATGAACTCAGGGAACCTGTCTGGGGGCAGTTCCTTCTTACCCATTCCTGGAAACGGTCACCATGGATGCCAAACTATCAGGTTGAAGGGGGAGGGTTTCTTCTGAAACTCCCTGTGATTCTGGGGGTGGTGGGGCCCTTAGACGGTCCTTATGCCTATTGATTTTGAAACAGTGAGCGTTTTTCAATGGTTCTGCCTCGCTTGACTACTTCCCTTCTGGGCCTGCCAGTTTGGGGGCGCTCAGTCTGTCTGACGACAGTGTCCTACATTAACCATTGGAAGGGGCCTGGAGCTGGTGGACCCTCCAGGAAGCGTCTAGGTTCCTAATCTGGGTGGAGACAATGTTCCCTGCATATCATTGATATTCGCCTCGGTGCAGCCGCTCTGCTAATCCCTGTGTCACTATGCTAATCCCTGTGTCACTATGGGGTCCAATCAGTTGTGGATGTGTTTGTATTCCGTCTCTATCACAGGCTCTCGGCCTTTGTTTTCCTGTCCCAGGATCCTCTGGCAGTGGTCCGGATGCCTTAGTAACGTCATGACTGGACGTTCGGTTCTGTATGTCTTTTTCCCATTCCCCCTGCTAGGCAGGGTTCTGCGCAATATTGCTCTGGTAAGGGGACCAGTGATTCTGGTGGCCCCCAGGTGCCCTAGTAGAGGGTGGTTATGGTACCAAGGACAGTAGTTCTGTACCTTTTACAAGGAGTGCTAGCTATCTACAGACTCTGGCCTAGTCGGCCTGACTGCTGAAGCAACCATCTTGATGGAGACAGGCTTATCTGTCTCAGTGTTTTGAGACTATGGGAAGGCTAGGAGAAAGTTCTTCCTCTTCTTCTTCCATCTGTTGTAGGGTATGACATACCCATATTGGTTGGTGGTGAGTCTAGGTCTCTTCCCTGTTGGGCGTTCTCGGTTCCCAGGGTTCTAGTGTTGTTTGCAGCCTGATTTGGAGTGGGTTCTCCAACTCAGTACTCTGATGGGTCAGGTTCTGCACTGTCCACTTTGCCTTAGTAGTCTCTGGTTCAGTCTTCCTTGGTTAAGACTTCCTTCAGGGGGTACTCATGTGCATCCCCCATGTAATTCTATGGTCCCCGTTGGGATTGAAATTGAATTTCATTCTGTCTGCTTGCAGGTTTTTGTTCCTTGGTCCTATTCAGGATGCTGTCTGGCTGTTCTTACCCCCAAGGTTGTCCTTCTGGTGACTATTACCTTGGTCAGGCGTGTGTTAGCGGGCGGCTCTGTTTACCTAGCCCCCATTACTTGAGATACACTAGGATAAGGTTGAGTTCCGCCTGAAGCCGGGACTATCTGCATCTGGAGGTGTCTCTTGTTCATTGATTCGAGATATTGCTATCCCTGCTGTGCCTTTTTCCTAGCAACGCTGAAGAAAGGGTTCTGCATTCCTTAATCAGGTGTTTGGAAGTTTTCCTTGGTAGTCACTGTGTCCTTTAGGGGAACTGATGTTCCTTGGGGCCTGTGGTCATTACATCCTGAATGTGTCGATCTCGTCTGCTCTCAGGAGTTGGGCGGCTTTTGGTCCTGGTTATTACCTTAATGGATGTTCCTCCTAGTCCTTGGTTCGGTCTTTTGGGCTTCTGCCAAGTCTACTGTAGCTATTGGATTCGTCAGGCTGTTACTCAGGCCCATTCCAGCAAGGGGAAGAATCTTCCTTGTCGCCTCGATTCTTTATCTACTTGTGCTTGTTGCCTCTTGGGCTTTTCAGCACCGGGCTTCTGTTGAACTGGTTGGCTAGGCCACTACCATTGGCCTTCAGCTCATACCTTTTGCAAGTTTTTACAAGGTTGATGTTAGGGCCTCAGCTCATGCTGTCTTGGCCGTATGGTTATGCAGGTGACAGTGGTTTTAAACTGTCTGCTGTTGTTGTTTTTTGTTGGGGATCCCACCCTACTTTATGGGCACTGCTTTTGGATGTCCCAAGTGTAAGTATTATATCTGGAGCAGGACTTACTGTATACTAAGAATAATACAATTCTGTGAAATACTCACCTGTAGAATTGATATTATTTGTATACAGTACGTCCTGCTCCTCCCCACCCTGTTTTTTTTGCATTTATTCTGGATCCCCTGTATGGTGATTGTTACCATTGTTATAGTGACCAGTTGGTTGTTATTTCTCCCGGCTTCTTGTTCACTGATTTTCACTGACAAGATGATAGAATCCAGTGAGCTAAGTTAAGCTCTATTGACACCTCTCCGCTTGCACTGTGTTGGCCAACTCAGTCACAACGCAATTGAAAATGCTGCCCATTATTTTCTATGGGCCAGTTCACATTTGTACGCAGCATACATATGTGAACTGGCCCACTGAAAATAATGGGCTGCATTTTCACATGCGTTGTGACTGCATTTCCCAACTCAGCACAAGTGGAGAGGTGTGAACAGAGCCTTAAGAGCACATTTTTCCATTCATAAGCAGGTTCTCTTGTGTAATCCAACCTCTCTGGCTGTTGGCGTTATTGGATGCTGAAGGTGAAAAATTAGTCGTTTGTTTTGCCAACAGGTAAAGAACATGCCAGACCCCATCCCTGGCAGACGTCGCTGCTTGTTGCTCTGCTGTAACTATACCATATTGATTTTTTTATACATCATATAGTCTTACAAAGGTTCTGGTTTATCTTCATTTTAGGTGTTTGGCTTTCAAGCTGCCCTCACATCTCTGGACAGCAAAGGATCTTTCTGCAGTCCTGTCCCAGTGATCCCTGCCTTTAGCACAGCTTTGTATGGAAAACTCCTCAGACTGCCTCAGTACTGGTAAGCTTTGTTGCATGTCCATTATTAGCAGGGCTGTACACTTATACTGCCCAGCTTTGTGCAACACATTGGATTCCTGCTGTATATGTGAAACACTGTCATTCTTCAAATTTTTACAATGTTATATAAGCAGGAAATCCAAGGTTAAGGTAATACCATTTATTGGCTAACTCAATAAGATTGAAAATGCAAACTTTCAAAGCAATTCAAGCTTCTTCTTCAGGCATAATACAGACCTGTAACTTAGACACTCATTTATACAGAAAACTACAAAGGAGTCGCAATTGTTTTTCTACTGACACGTGAAAAATAGCAAAGTGGCATAATGACACATTAAAAGATTATCCCTGTTTAGCCCACAGTCCATTGATTTAAAGATTTGGATGCATTCCCAATCCAATCTCTCCTTTTGTGAATGGAAGCCCCCAATAATATATATATATATATATATATATATATGTAATATTTCGTGGTAGAACTTATGTGGCCCTGTTTTCATACCTTTGTCCCCGTTTATTATTTCCTTGTTTCAAATATCATCCCAACTTTCCATAGAAGGTATTAAGTAAATTTTTTCCCCCGCAGATGATGGCTCCTACTCCGGCACATGGATCTCACCTGATGATCAGATGAAGTCCTGCACTGCCCGGGGCAGTCAAAGTTGTCTAGAGCTAAGGCCTTGTCCGCTCCCTCCATTACAGTGAATAGAGAGGGTGTGCTAGCATCACTATGACAGTTGGCGCAGACAAAGGCGCCTAAAGCAAAGGCCTTGTCCACCCCCTCCATTGCATCACTATGACGGTTGGCACAATTGAAGGCGCCTAGAGCTAAGGCCTTGCCCGTCCCCTCCGTTGCAGGGAATAGAGAGGATGTGCTAGCATCACTATGACGATTGGCACAATTGATGCTGCCTAGAGCTAAGGCCTTACCTGCCCCCTCCATTGCAATGAATAGAGAGTGTGTGCTAGCATCACATTGGCGGGGGGGCAGCCCACAATCGTCAGAATCAAGGCGCCTGTAACCAACGATTGAGCCTGGGCAGCACAGGACTCGATCTAGCGATCAATAGCAGAGATAATCTGTGGGGAACAAAAGCTTCAGATGGAAAACAGTAATGCATTTTGGGAGCTTCCGCTACCCCCCAAAATGCTTTTCTTTTTGTGGAGGGGACCGTGAACCTTTTAAAGGACTAAGTTAAAGTTAAGTTTTAATGCTAGCTTCGGGGAACAATTATGCTGGATTTATTTCCTGTTAAGCATCCTTCTGTCTCAAATACAACCCTAAGGGTTTCAAATAGGTGATGAGGTAAGCTGCATTTAATCCTATGTTTTTGTTACTGCCTCGACAATCACTTTAGGACCGGCAGATTCCCTATCCTTCTTAAACTGGGATGCCCGCTGTGTAGAATACCTCGGATTGTGTAGTATACTTGCATCCCTGGCAGTCTTATGGCACATGCACTGGCTGGAGCTGGGTCTCGAACTTTTCTCCGGCCGATGCCCAGCCAGAGCTCCTTTCAGCTTGATTAAACCTCTCTGATGCCCTACCCACTTTTCATTGCATGGCCGGGAAATGTGAAACTTTGCAAAAAAGCATCTTGATAATGGTAAAGAGCAACATCACTACTTCTTCTGCTTCCACATACGTTGTAGGCAGTATTATTTTTTTTTTTTTTGGTTGGGGGGGGGGGATATTATATGGCTATTGTATGCTTGCATGCTCACTTGGATTTTTCCTCTGCATTTAGCTATCCGTGCAGTGAGTGTAGATGTGCCTGGATCTGAGGGCTGCCCCAGGAACCATGCCTGTTGAAGAATATACTGACGTATGATCTGGTGTTAGCACTGTCTGGGGATTATAAGATTGCCTGTGGATCTGATCATTTGAGCAGCGGGGGCTCCCTGGCGTTAGTCTCCCCTGTCATTTCCCATTCTTAACATTCTCTTGTATCCTGTATCCATCTATTTACCAATTTCCAGTGTATCTCCAGGCCACAACATATGTAATGTATATACTCCACAAACAATAAAGATTCTGATTTAATAAGTAGATGGCCAGCTTAAGTTTTGCAATAAATATTTGTAAGATCTGGTTTACACTGCTTCCACTTCTGTGTGTGTATATTGCAGGAACATTAGAGGATCCCATTATACATAGCGGTTGCAATTCATTAAAGAGGAACAACTGGGAATTTCAGTCTTGGGTGTTGTTCCTCTCAGGTGGGGTATCCCGGCCTTTCCCAGATGCCACATCCATGGCTCCCCGTAGCTTTACCACGGCAAGCCATTCAGATAGGCTGGGGGCAGGAGCACTTTCAGGTCTACAGAGAAGCCAGCGATGCAGTGCTGGGTCATATCTCTCGGAATTCGTGATATCAGTCAATTGGCGATTTTGAAAATGGTAGGTGGACGTGGCATTGATACGATGATTGATTCTTGTTTTGTTAACGTGGCCACTGCCAAGCCAGGCACATATCCCCAAGGTACAGCAGGTGAAGGGCTTTGTGGATGATTGTGGGGCTGGGCAAAATGGGTTTTGTGCCGCTTTAAGGATGCAGAAGTGGGGTTAGTTGTTTCCCCTTTACTTCCCTGTTTAAGTAAAATTTTTTTACTTGTTTTATGTGCTTTGGATTTGTGTAAAAAATGTATGTACCAGTAGTTTTAGGCTAAATTTAGTTGTGTTCATATAGTAGGTTTCACTGGAATGTCCTCAAGAAGAACATTGTTAGTTGTTTACAGATTGTTGTGTCTGAGATGAGTAAAAGACACTGCCATGCCCCTCCAGTTCCTTCCTCCAATCAGTATTTACTGGAAGTCTTCAATTAACCCTTAGATTAATTGTGTGGAGTAGGTGCAATCAATTTGTATAGTTTAATGGTACCCCCTAAACTACTGTCTGAAGGTTACACATAGGTAACCTTTCCCTATGTTTCTGGTCACTCATCCGCCATCATTGTTTTGCAGTAACACAATCGGGATGTTAGCAGAATGGAATAAGGTGCCACTTCTTCCACACGTCTCTTGTCTCCTGTTGGTCACCAGTTTTCTGTATCTGTCAGCAGCCCTGACACCTCCATTGTAAACCTAAACAGCACAGCACACTGCTTTGTTATGTAAACTCCTCAATAGCAACGCAAGAGTAATAAAGTAGAAAAATAAATGAGCGCAACAGCAGTCTGCTTAAATGAAGTGTAGTTTGAAGTGAATAAAACTCCAGATGAAACACATCAAATAGCAATTGAACTAAATCGAAGTCAGCGTGAGCGCTGAGAGCTTCATTGAAGTCATGCAGTGAGTGAGAATTAGTATGCTAGAATAACCTGGTAATGCCATTAAACTCTGAGTCACTCTTCAAAATTATACCACCTGCTTTATTTGCCGTTTCAGATTTTACATCCCTCCCATCTAACAGTACACACATGATGCTACATATGTTTTTCCTCTTTCTTGCCGAGGGGAAAAGCCTTGCAACACAGGCCGATGTAGATGTTTTTTTTTCTTTTACCTTTTTTTTATTTTATTATGAAAGAAGACACTTTATGAACTGTTATGGAATCCCACTGGAGGTATGTTTTGAGTTAACAGCGAAAATCCCAACTTTATTTCTGACATAAATCAGAATCACAGCATCCAAATTGTGCGTCAGAGTCCTGCAGTTGCAGTGTCATGGCGTGCTGTTGGATTTTGATTTAAATTACACAGCTTGAGTAAACGTGACATTTTCACAAACAGAGACCAATGGGAAAATAACGCATCTCATTTTGATTTGGCGTTTTAGAATTGTTTTGATTTGTGATGTTAAATGGCAGTTATGGTTATTTTGTTTTTACTACTCTGTGTTTGGAATATTTGCAAGTACTTGTTTTCTACTTTTTCCATTATTATGTACTCAAATGATGAACTAAGAAATGCCTATTATGGAAAATGATCTTTACATGATAGACACCATGGATCTTTCAAACATCCGAGCGACACAGTAATACAAATAATGTACTTAAAGGAGCTCTATCACGAAAAATGGCCATTGATAAATACCCATATAAATATGCTGGATGGCGGGAAGAGGGGTCACTTATACACCCGGCATCAAGAAATATCCAGCCAGGCTTGTTTTCTTTATTTTAATGAAAGAGGAGATCAGGGGTGACAGGCTCTGTCAGTTAAGTGGACCAGTCACCAGGATTTTCTCTTCCATTTTACTTGAGGACATCAGATTTAATTCAGAGACGATTGGGTTAACCTCTCCCGAAGGGTGTGGTCTGCAAGAACAAAGGTTTGGCTCCACCTCCCGGGCCTATATCCACCTGGCTGACTTGATGCACTTCAGTTTTCTTTCTTGCAGTGGTCAATGCAAGGACTTATCTGAACTCCTCTCCCATTTAATTTTTGTTTTAACCCTTTTTAAAATTCACGTAGCTGCCTCTCCTGTCCTTAAACGCCAGCTACGTAAATTTTACGTACCTGGCTTTCCCCCCTGCTAGCTGGCAAAAAAAAAAAAAAGACACTCACCTGACCCCTCGTTTGATTCAGCCGGGTCTCCTCTTCAAGATGGCTCCGATCGTCGGTCGGACCTCCTCCGGCTGCAGGGGAGAGCCCGGAATAGGGTGCCCCCCCTTTTCAGCTGCCTCTGACTTTTCCTGTAAAAAAATCTTGAAGAGGAGACCCCGTTTGATTCAGCCGGGTCTCCTCTTCAAGATGGTGGGCTCCGATCGTCGGTCGGACCTCCTCCGGCTGCAGGGGAGGGCCCGGAATAGGGTGCCCCCCCCGTTTCAGCTGCCTCCGACTTTTCCTGTAAAACAAAAATGACATTCACTTACCTCCGTGTGCGCTGGCTCCCCCCCCCAGGACTTACCGATCTTCAGGAGAGAGCCCGGGAGGCTCTCTCCCCTCTGCTCCTCCGACGGCGGCTGCCATCTGGGGGCGGGGCTAATGACATCATCCCGGCCCCGATCACCGGCTTCAGCTCTCTCAGATGTCAGATGCCGGTGATCGGTCCCCGGGGAAGGAGGTGGCAGGAGATCCTCTGATCTCCTCCCCCTTCTCTGGATGCCGATCACCGGCATCTGTCATCAGAGCGGCGAGGGACAAGAGCTTACAATCGGAGATAAGTACAGTAAAATTTTTTTTTTTTTTTTTTAATATACTTTTGTGTGTTTTTTTCTTTTTTGAACAGTTAACCCTTTGTGAGCTGGTAAGTGGTCTATGAGACCCCTATACCACCTCACAAGGCTCTGGGTCTGGCAAGTCACCTGCGGCTAGTGGGTGACTTGCCATTAACCCCCAGCCCCCCCATTACCTGCCTCCCCAATGGCCGGGGGGGGGGGCAGAAGGGCCCGGGCCACTTAGTGGCTATGTGGGCTAGTAGCCTGCAGGGCCAGGGGCCACCAACGCTGGCCCCTGGGCCTTGTTCTACAAGCCCCCATAGCTGGCTCGGGTCGGTAACGCTGGGTAGGGGGGACCCTACGTCATTTTTTGGGGGGATTTTTAAGGGTTTTTAACCCTTAAAATTCCCCCAAAAAATGGGGTCCCCCACCCTGGGAGGGGGCACCCTATGTCAATTTTTTTTTAAATTAACCGCTTATGTCCTGTTACACAGCAGGTATAAAATGCTTCCAGCATTTTGTGGTGTGGTGTTTGTGTTTTTTTTTTTTTTTTTTACATTTAAAGTGGACCAACACCCAGGATTTTGACTATCCTGGGTATTGGTCCTTTCCCCCGGGGCATCCCGATCGGGGATGCCCCGCTCTGTGAAACCCCCCCGATCGCCCACAATAACTCATCTCACCCCGATCCTATGGTGCATGGGTAGCTCGTCCAATCAGCGCGCTCAGAGCGGCTGAGTTATGGACGTCTAAGAGACGTCTAAGCTCAGCCACTCTGAGCGTGCTGGAGACCGCATCCCCCACTTCCCTCTAACAGGGAGCGTGCCCGCGCCGACCATTCATAAATAGCCAGCGCGGGCACGCGCCCTGCTAGAGGGATAGCGGGGATGCGGCCCGCGCATGCGCTGTAGGACCGGGATTCAGGTAAGTGGTAGCGTGTGTTCCGGGGGGTTTCACACAGAGGGGCATCCTGATTTTGGATGCCCCGGGGGGGGGGGGAAGGAATAGAACGGTCTGGGAATCTTATAGATTCCCGGGCCGATCAGCCCTGGGAGTTGGTCCACTTTAACTCTACCTGGAGTTTTTGTCGCACTCTGTTGCCAGACCATTTTGCACTATTTTGCGCTCGTTCAAATGTGATTTTTGAAGGGATTTCCAGGGATTTCCCAGGAAAATGATATATTGTTTTTTTCAGCAGAGTCTGAGCTTTAACATGAAATGTCTTGTTTGTCATTTTTAGGTGTATTCTCAATATTTTTTAGGCGAAATATGTGCAAAAAAATAAAAAAAATCTATTTTTTACAATTTGTAGTGTTTTTTTGTAAAAAAAAATGTAAGTTTGTCAATAAAATCTTATTGCTTGTGAAATCCCAATTTCTCCCGGTTACAGCAGTGCTGCATATGTATAGGTAGACACCCTTTCCAGCCCAGGAGACTCCCCCAAACTGAAACAGAGCTTTAGGGGATTTTCAGAAAAAATACAACTGTGATATGCGCTATGCGCACCTTGCAGTTTTTCCAGAAAAACAACCCTTTACATTTGAAATACCCCCCACAAACTATATATTCTCTGGAAGTACACACCTCAGGCTTTCTATTTGTACCAGGCTTGTTGATGTGGCCACAGTTTTCTGGAAGTAATCCCTCAATGTATTCTTTGGTTGCAAAGAGTTTCCCTAAAAAAAGGATAAAAAAGCAGAATCAAAGCCACATTTTCTTAAAAATACTATATACAAACAAGAAAAAACAAGTATAATCTGAAAAAGCAACATCCCCCGAACAGAACGATACCCAACATGCATAGCTACTGTCAAGGGAAGAGTTGCCAAACACCCCAAAGTAAAGCATGAGCATAACAGTAATTTTTCTTGAAAATTTCAGCTCTGCAGACAAAGTGCGCACCTTGCGATTTTTCAACCAAAACAACCCTTTACATTTGGAATATCCCCTCATAAACCATATATTCCCTGAAAGTACACATGTTAAGCTTTCTAAGCGTACCCAGCTTGTTGTAGTGGGCTCATCTTTCTGGAGTTGATCCCTCAAAGAATTCTTTGGTTGCGCAGGGTTTCCCTAAAAAATGTATAAAAAAGCTGAATAAAAAACACCTTTTCCTAAAATATAAATATGCAAACAAGAAAAAACAAGCTAAGCCTGAAAGCGCAAGGTCCCCCGAACAGAACAATACCCAACATGCAGAGGTACTATTAACCCTTTTAATTGCCAGCCTACTTGAGATTTTGTCACCCTCTGTTGACAGGTCATTTTTGCGCCATGTTTTGCGACATTTTTGCTGGAATTTTCAGGAAAATTATATATATATTTTTTGCAGCAGAGTTTAGGCTTTAACATGAAATGTCTTGTTTGTAAATTTATTTATTATTCATTTTATTTATTAAGTATAAAAAATAAATAAATAAATGTTTTTTTTAGAAAATTGCCTCCTTTATTTTAAATAAAAAATGTATTTTATTATGGAAAACCATATTGCATGTGAAAGCCCCATTTCTACCGATTAGAACGGTACCACATATTTATCGGTAGCCCCCTGTTCCTGCCCAGGAGACCCCCCTAACTGAAACAAGTAATTTTTAACATTTACAAACAAAATACAACTACCATCCACACTACAAAGGGTTACATCGAGAGAAAAAAATGGCATAGGGTCCCCCCTCCCGGGGAGGGGGGGCCCATTTTTTGGGGGGGATTTGTAAGGGTTAAAAACCCTTAAAAATCCCAAAAAACAATTACATGGGCCCCCCTTACCCAAAGTAACCAGCCCGGGACCAGCTATGCAGGGCTTGTAGGAACAGGGCGCAGGGGCCAGCTTTTGTGGCCCCTGTCCCTGCAGGCTACAAGCCCGCATAGCCCGTGGGCCCGGGCTCTTCTGCCCCCCCCCGGGCTTTGGGGAGGCAGGTAATGGGGGTTCCGGGGGTTAATGGCAAGTCACCCGCTAGTCGCAGGTGACTTGCCACCCCCCCAGCCTTGTGAACTGGTATAGGGGTCATGGACCCCTTACCAGTTCACAAGGGGTTAAATGTAAAAAAAAAACACAGACACACAAAGAGAAAAAATTATTTTATTTTTTTTTTTTTTTTTAAATACTTACCTCCCATCCATCCTGGAGCACTTTGTCCCTCGGCGATCACTGGCTTCTGCTCACGTGCTAGAAGCCTTTTATAGCTGCTGGATGACAGAACACTTTGGGGAGGCAGGTAATGGGGGTTCCGGGCATTAATGGCAAGTCACCCGCTAGTCGCAGGTGACTTGCCACCCCCCCAGCCTTGTGAACTGGTATAGGGGTCATGGACCCCTTACCAGTTCACAAGGGGTTAAATGTAAAAAAAAACACAGACACACAAAGAGAAAAAATTATTTTATTTTTTTTTTTTTTTTTAAATACTTACCTCCCATCCATCCTGGAGCACTTTGTCCCTCGGCGATCACTGGCTTCTGCTCACTTGCTAGAAGCCTTTTATAGCTGCTGGATGACAGAACACAAAAGGGTTCATTAAAAAAAAATGACATAGGGTCCCCCCTACCCAGCATTTCCGACCCGGGCCAGCTATGGGGGCTTGTAGAACAGGGCGCAGGGGCCAGCGTTGGTGGCCCCTGGCCCTGCAGGCTACTAGCCCACATAGCCACTAAGTGGCCCGGGCCCTTCTGCCCCCCCCGGCCGTTGGGGAGGCAGGTAATGGGGGGCTGGGGGTTAATGGCAAGTCACCCACTAGCCGCAGGTGACTTGCCAGACCCAGAGCCTTGTGAGCTGGTATAAGGGGTCTCATGGACCCCTTACCAGCTCACAAAGGGTTAACTGTGAAAAAAAAAACACAACAAAAATGTTTTTTTACTGTACTTACCTTTGATTGTAAGCTCCTTTGTCCCTCGCCGCTCTGATGACAGATGCCGGTGATCGGCATCTAGAGAAGGGGGAGGCAGGAGATCAGATGATCTCCTGTCACCTCCTTCACCGGCATCTGACAGCTGAAAGAGCTGAAGCCGGAGATCGGGCTGGGATGACGTCATTAGCCCCGCCCCCAAGCGGCAAGATGGCGGCCGCCATATAGGAGGAGAGAGCCTCCCGGGCTCTCTCCTGAAGATCGGTAAATCCTGGGGGGGGGGACCGGAGGCCCCCCAGGTGAAGAGGAGGGACAGCAAGTGCCAGCGCACACGCAGGGGGCTCTCCTGGAGCCATCCGACCCCCCCACGGGGGATCGGATGGCACATATTAAAGAGGAGACCGGCCGGATCCAACGAGGGGTCAGGTGAGTATTTTTTTAGCTAGCAGGGGTAAATGCCAGGCACGTAAATTTTACGTTGCTGGCACTTAAGTGACGGAGAGGCAACCACGTAAATTTTACGTGGCTGGCATTTAAAGGGTTAACCCATTGTGAACTTGTAAGGAGTCCATGAAACCCCTATACCAGTTCACAAGGCTGGGGGGCTGTCAAGTCACCTGCGGCTAGCGGGTGACTTGCCATTAACCCCGGCCCCCCTATTACCTGCCTCCCTGAAGCCCAGGGGGGGCAGAAGGGCCTGGGCGGATTTAGGCGGTGCGGGCTTGTACTTGGCAGGGCGGGGGGGCCACCAAAGCTGGCCCCTGCGTCCTGTTCTACAAGCCCTGCATAGCTGATCCCCGGGCTGGTTATGCTGGGTAGGGGGGACCCCATGTCATTTTTATGGGAATTTTTAAGGGTTTTTAACCTTTAAAATTAAAAAAAAAATGGGGATTACCCCCCCCTTGGAAGGGGAACCCCATGCCAATTTGTTTCTTGATTTAACCCTTTATAGTGTGGATTGTAGTTGTATTTTATTTTTACATGTTATAAAGTGTTCTTTTCAGTTTGGGGGGATCTTCTGAACAGTAACGGGGGGCTACCGATACATATGTGGTACCGTTGTAATCGGGAGAAATGGGGCTTTCACATGCAATATGGTTTTCTTTTAAAAAAAAAAAAAGGTTTTATTTGAAATAAAGGAGACCATTTTCTACAAAAATATATTTTTTGTTTTGTTTAATTTACTCAAAAATATTTTAAAAAACAGTAAAAAAATTTCAAACAAGACACTTCATGTTAAAGCCTAAACTCTGCCGCAAAAATAAAATATATCATTTTCCTGGAAATACCTGCAAAAATCGCAGTTAAGCATAGCGCTAAATGGTTAAAAATGACGTCAAGAGAGGGTGACAAAATCTCAAGTAGGCTGGCAGTTAAAAGGGTTAAAAGTACCTATGTATGTTGGGTATCGTTCTGCTCGGGAGACCTTGCGCTTTTAGATTTAGCTTGTTTTTTCTTGTTTGCATATTGATATTTTAGGAAAACTTATTTTTTATTCTGCTTTATTATACATTTTTTAAGGGAACCCTGTGCGACCAAAGAATTCTTTGAGGGATTACTTTCAGAAGAAGATGTTGGGCCCACTACAACATGCTGGGTACGCTTAGAAAGCTTATCATGTGTACTTTCAAGGAATGTATGGTTTGTGGGGTGTATTCCAAATGTAAAGGGTTGTTTTGGTAGAAAAGCGCAAGGTGGCCACTTTGTCTGCAGAGCTGAAATTTTCAAGCAAAATTACCATTGTTCACATGCTTTACTTTTTGGTGTTTGGCAACTCTTCTTTTGACAGTAGCTATGCATGTTGGGTATCGTTCGGTTCGGGAGATGTTGCTTTTTCAGATTAACTTGTTTTTTCTTGTTTGCATGTAGTTTTTTTTTAGGAAAATGTGGTTTTGATCCTGCTTTTTTTATCCTTTTTAGGGAAGCTCTGTGTAACCAAAGAATACATTGAGGGAGAACTTCCAGAAAACTGTGGCAACATCAACAAGCCTGGTACGCCTAGAAAGCTTGAAGTGTGTATTTCCAGAGAATATATAGTTTGTTGGGGGTATTTCAAATGTAAAGGGTTGTTTTTATTAAAAAAACTGCAAGGTGCACATAGCGCTTAGCATAGCTGTATTTGATCTAAAAATCTCTCTTCATTTTCGGCCGGGACTAAGCAGCAAGTACGGCTAACATTGCGGTTCTCCTCCGGCCGCTCGCACTGCAACATTTTCGGCCGGGACTAAGCGGCAAGTACTGCTAACATTGCGGTTCTCCTCCGGCCGCTCGCACTGCAACATTTTCGGCCGGGACTAAGCAGCAAGTACCGCTAACATCGCGGTTCTCCTCCGGCCAGGTGAAGCGCTGAGTACTGCTGAGGTCGCGGTTCTTCTCCGGCCGCCTTCAATGGAAGATTTTCGTCTGGGGAAAGCACCGTGAGCTGCTGCACGCCCACCCTCAAGCGGACCTAAATGTTTAGGTAGGTCATTTTTTAATTATTATGTGTATTAATATATTTATTCATATATACACATTAATGTTTTTTCATTGTTCTTGTTTTTAAAATATAGTTGTGGGATAAGATTGGCAATATATTGATGTGGTTCACCCTCTGAGCTCTCAGAATAGTCTTGCGACTATAGGGAACTGTTCACATACTAGGTTTTAGACCCCCTGGGAGGTAATCTAGTATTCATCACCATGACGGGGACATCTGGGGTAATCGGATCTGGTCCTTTAGCAGATAGATTCACCCCATGGCCAGTATGCAAACAGACACTGGACGAGGATAGCACGGTGTGCAGGGTTATGCTACTGTAGTAGTGGATATGGAAGACAATTGTCTCCTCCCTGCAAGGGCTCTGACCCTTGTTGCCGGTGCCCTCTGAGGTTAAAAACTCCCCTGGCAGCTTTCAAGCGGACCTAAAAGTCATATGGGCTACTAAGAAGGTTTTGGAAAAAAAAAATTCCTTTGAAGAGGATATTGTGTCTGCCATAGCCTCCTTCTGAGTCTTTAAACTCTGTCGGCAGCCCTCAAGTGGTCCTAAACCATTTTGGCTACTAAAAAGGTTTTTAAAAGAAAAGATTTATCGTCTAACTTGAAGAGGATATTGTAGCTGCCATAGTCTCCCAGAAAGTTATCCGTCGGGAGGATTTATCCAGTAGGGACTCGTATTCAGAAGTCCTCTACACAAGGGGGTGCTCAGTTAAGATGGATGGGTGATTTCCTCGATTCTGGAGGATGTTGCAGAGTATACGCATTATTCTATTCTGATCAATAGGGAATGGCAGAATTCGGGTTGTCTTCTGCCCATTCCTAAAGTACTAGATACTATGTATCCCTTTCCTCCAGATCAGATTGAATTATGGTCTCACCTTCCTGTGATGGACGCTCTGGGGCCAGGTCTTTTTTAAGATTTTGGTTATGCCATCCTCGAATAGTGCTTCTCCAAAGGATCCAGCGAATAAGCACGTGGATCAGGTGGCATGTCCTGCTTATTCTATTATGGGGTCGACCTTGCTGCCGGCCTGGGCTACATCCATAGCATTTCTGGGGAGACTTGAAGACTCGTAGGGGTCATTCATGGAAGTCATGCTCCCAGGTGATCAAGACCAGTTGGCTACAACAGGTATATGATACGGGCTATGAAGGATTGAGCAGGTTAAGTGCCAGAGGCCTAGCTCTGGTGTTAGCCTTAAGGCGTGCTTTATGGCTTAAGCAATGGTCAGCTGACATAGCCTCCAAAAAAGAATGACGGGACTCCCCTTTAAGGTGGGGTGTCTGTTGGGGAGTGCTTGGTTGACATGGTAAAGCATGCTGCTAGTGGTAAATCATCTAATCTGCCACAGAAGCCGAAGTCTAATACTGCTTCCGCAGGGCCTCTAATCCCCTGGGGTTCTGGTTTGAGGTTCGTCCTCTTCGAGATACCGAAGAGATTTTTTGAATAAGACAAAGTTCCTAATTAAGGCAACAGGTGTCTGGCAGAATAAAGCCAGACCCCCTTCAAGGCCTGTTCAGGCATGAAGGGACGACCCCGCGCTTGCAGGTATGGGGGGACCGCTTCTGCATTTTGCTCATATTTGGAGGCTTCATGTAACAGATATTTGGATACAGGAAGTTGTATCCTAGGTTACAAGATCAGATTAGGAGCCAGACTCCCTTGGAGATTCTCTTGGTCAGGGGTATCCCGAATTCTGCAGAAGGCAGAAGCATTGAGATCTGCCGTATTTCGCCTTTTTAGAGATTGGAGTTGTTGATCCACAGTGAAGTTACTCCAGCGGGGCAGTGTATATATAAGGATACATACCTACATTGCTGTAGGTGGCCTACATCTTCAGTTTGTGGCGTTACCCTTCGGTCTATCTTCAGCACCAAGGGTGTTTACCAAGGTGTTGGCAGGTCTCATGTTTTCTCTAAGAAGTCAGGGTATACATATAATCCCTTGCTTAGACTATCTGTTGATATGGGCCCCATCATGTCAGGGGGCCCAGAAGAATACACAGACTGTCTGATCGACAATGGATAATTGACTATCCAGTCGAATTGTTAAGTCAAATATCATATCATAGCTTCAAGAGTTATTCTTTCTGGGACTGTCATTAGACACGTCTCAGGCAAAAGTGTTTTTTCCAACACAGAAGTGACTCTTACTCCAGGCCAGGGTACAGGGTCTCTTGTCTTGCCCTCACCCGACGATTCATCAAGGAATATGTCTGTTGGGCCTGATGGTATCTTGCTTTGAGTCAGTACCTTTTGCACTGTTCACACAAGGCCCCTGCAGATGGAATTGCTCACATTCTGTGATCAAGACCCACACACTCTGGATCACTCTTTTTGTATGACACCGTCAACAAGGCAGTCTCTAGCCTGGTCCTCAGCCTCTTCAGACTGGCAAATCCTTCCTTCCAGTATAGTGGAAGATCATCACCATGGATGCCAGTCTATCGGGTTGGGGAGTGTTATGGAGTCACCAACGGTCCTAGGGACGGTGGAGTCTGAAGGAGAGCAAACTCTCCATAAATATCCTGGAACTGAGAGCGATTCTATTGTATCTCAGTCATTGGACATACCATCTGAAGGGGCATCCTGTCCGGATTCAAACAGACAATCGGACAGTGGTGGTATATATCAAGCACCATGGGGGCATCTGAAGCAGTGAAGCCCTGATGGAAGTAAGCTGGCTTTTACTTTGGGCCGAGAAACAGGTTTCATGCATTTCGGCTGTACACATACCTAGAGTGGACAACCCGCATCATCCCAACAGAATGGTCCTGCATCAGAGGGAATGGTCTCTTAGAGGGTTTTTTTAATCCCTATGCATGCGCTGGGGGATTCCGAACATAGATCTCTTTTGCATCACAACAGAATCGGAAGGTTACAAACTTTGTGTCTGGGTACAGGGATCCTCTAATTATAGCAAAAGATGTCCTGACTCTTCAGGGGTCAGCATTCAAGCTTCTTTATGCATTCCCTCCGATTCCACTCCTGGGTCAATTATGAAGAAAGATTAACTCACAAGGGAGTCCCAACCATTCTGGTGGCTTCTCGTGGCCAAGAAGAAGCTGGTTCTCAGACATAGTAAGGATGTCAGAGGGCAACTTGTGGAGGTTACCCGACGATCCAGATCTTCTCACACATGGGCCTCTAAGGCATCCCATTTCAGTTCTGGCTTAGACGGCCTGGCTATTGAATCCTTTATCTTGGCAGAAAGGGGGTTCTTCTGACATAGTCATGCAGACTATGATTCAGGCCAGGAAGAAATCTTCATCAATGATCTACTATAGAGTCTGGCAAGCATTATCGCTTGGTGCAAATCCAGAAGATTCGCTGGTAGAATTTTTTTCTGGTCCCAGAATATTTGATTTTTTTGGCAGAAAGGTCTTGATGAAGGTTTTCAATTGAGTACTTTAAAGGGACAGATATCTGCTTTATCTGTCTTTTTATTCAGAAACCCATTGCTGTGAATAAATGTATCAAAGCTTTTTGTATAGGGAGTCGCTCATGTGCGGCCTCCTCGTAAGCTACTTCTGCCGGGTTGGGACCTGAACTTAGTTTTATCAGCTCTTTATCAGTGTCCTCCCTTTGAACTATTGGCAGATGCATCATTAAGTTTATTGACTCTTAAGGTTATCTTTTTTCGTGGCAATAACCTCTATAAGGAAGGTTTCTGAATTAGCAGCTTATTGGTTAAGTCTCCTTCGTTAGTGTTACATAAGGACTAGGTTGTCTTCTGCTTTGAACAGGATGTTCTTTCTAAGGTGGTTTCCATCTTAATGAAGAGGTGAATTGCCTTCCTTATGTCCTACTCCAGTGTCCGATAAAGAAAGGATTGTTCATTGCTGGATGTAGTGAAAAGCACTAAGATACTATCTCACTGCTACACAATCTTTCCGTAGGTCAGACTCCTTATTTTGTCATACCTGAGGGTCCACGGAAAGGTCTTCCACCATCTAAGTCTACCATCAGCGATGGATTAGACAGGCAGTGGTAAGAGCCTATCTTCCCTACGGGGAAGGATTCTTCTTTTAGGACTATTGCTCATTTGACAAGAGCTATTGGAGCTCCTTGGGCTTTTAGCATCAAGCTTCAATAGAACAAGTATGCAAAGCTGCTACTTGGTATTCAGCTCATACCAAATTCTATAAGGTACAGCCTTTGGTAGGAAGGAATTACATACAGTGGTAATTAGATGGTTTTGGAATGTCTTATTCCTGAATGGAATAAGGGTTTTTGGGATGTCTTGTTCCTGAAAGGAATAAGGGTCTTTGGAATGTCTTGTTTCTGAAAGGAATAAGGTTTGGGGATCCCACCCAAATTCGGGTACTGCTTTTGGAGGTCCCAATCGTCTCTGAATTAAATCTGATGGCCTGAAGTAAAATAGAAGAGAAAAGAGAATTCTGTGAGTACTCACCTGTAGAATTAATTTCTCTTCCATTATTACTTCAGGACATCAGACCCTCCCTGTCTGCTAGGTTACTATGTCTATGTGTTGGATGCCTAGTTTTAGTGGACTGGTAAATATGTAAATAGTTGCTGTAAATAATGATCAGCATAATTAAAAATAAATAAATAAATAAACAGAGAGAGGAGTCTTGTATTTTGTCTCCAGCCTTTTGTTTCCAACAGGATAGGTATTTTCCGTGCGGCTGGTTCTACTGCTTTTTAATTAAACTGAATTGGATCAAGTCAGCCAGGTGGATATAGGCCCGGGAGGTGGAGACAAACCTTTGTTCTTGCAGACCACACCCTTCGGGAGAGGTTAACCCAATCATCTCTGAATTAAATCTGATATCCTGAAGTAATAATGGAAGAGAAGAGTACTCACAGAATTCTCTTTTTTTCTTCCAATCCATTCCAGGCCGTCCTTATTCAATACGATTGGGTAACTCCTGCCCGAAGGGGCATGACTGCAAGAGAAAAGCGTGGCCCCGCCTCCCAGCCTATATCCTTCTGGCTGACTTCCTAGATTCCCGTTTTCATTCTTGCAGTTGGGATCACTGCATGACTCTCTAGACTCCTCTTCCATTTACTTTTTATTTGTTTCTCAGATTATACCTTTGAAGCTGGGGCAAGACCCTGTCTGTCTTCCTAGGTCCCTTATGCTGCTCTGATCTGGATTGACCCATTATGCCTCCTCAGTTTTCGGCTTGGCGAAGTTCCATAAAACTGTATCCGGATCAGGATGGTAAGGTAAGAGCAGGGTCCAGTGTGCGCTTTGTAGTGCTTTGGCACTCTGGCTGAAGGCTTTCATTGAAAAGTATAAGTGGCCACAGGTTTTTGTCTGGTGAGCCTGATTGGTGGTGACCAAGGGAATGATTTTCCCTCTCTTATTGTTTTTTATTGCTCTTTCCCATGTGTTTCTTTGTTCTCTGGTTGAAAAAGTCAAAATTTGCGCGCCTTTTTAGGGGGCAGAGCTAAAGCTGCAACGAGGAAATAGTCCGTCGTCATGGAAAGATTTTCGGCTTGGTGAAGTTCCAAGTACCGGGCGCAGAGCGCTTCCTCCATCCGCCTTGTGGAAAGATTTTCGGCTTGGCGAAGTTCCGAGTACCGGGCGCAGAGCGCTGCCTCTGTGGAAAGATTTTTGGCTTGGCGAAGTACCAAGTACCGGGCGCAGAGCGCTTCCTCCGTCCACCTCTGTGGAAAGATTTTCGGCTTGGCGAAATTCCGAGTACCGAGTGCAGAGCGCTTCGTCCGTCTGCCTCTGTGGAAAGATTTTCAGCTTGGCGAAGTTCCGAGTACCGGGTGCAGAGCGCTTTCCCGTCCGCCTTTGTGGAAAGATTTTCGGCTTAGCATAGCAGCTCGCTCCGCTGAGATCTCCGGTTCCTTTCAGCGGTACTGCACGTTTTGTCTAGCCGGGGACGCTGGAAGATATTCGGCTTAGCAAAGTCACCAGCTCCGCTGAAGTGGCCGGTTCTCCCACGACGGGGCACGTTTTTCTCGCCGACCAAGCTTAAACATTTTCGGCTAGGCAACGTGCCTAGCATCGCCAGAGATCGCAATTCCCCTTTGGCTGCACGTAATTTCTGGCCAGCAAAAGGGCTGCTCTGAGCCGCTGTACGGCCACACTCAAGTTGATTGGGAAAGGGTAAGGTAATATATAATTTATATTGTAATATATAATTATATGGTGGTCTACCCTCAAGGACTCGCAGTCGTTTTGTGACTGTCGAGAACCTATATATACTTGGTCTCAAATCCCCAGGGTCATAGACTAGTATTATTAAATTCACCATGGTGGAGGCATCGGGGGTAGTCATCTGGTCTTTATCAGATTTACCCCATATCCAGTTGCATGCAGTGGCACTGGATAAGGATAGCACGGTGCGCAGGGATTATGCCATGGTTGTAGTGGATAGGGAGACAGTTGTTTCCTCCCTGAAGGGGCTCTGACCCTTATCACCGGTGCTTTCTGAAAAACCCCCTGGCAGTTTTTCATGCGGACCATGATGTGAATCGTACCGGTTACTAAGAAGGTTTTTTGAAAAAAAATAAAAAATAAAAGAAATCCTCTGAGTATATTGAAGAGGATATTGTGGCTGCCATAGGCTCTTTCGGAGTCTGTAAACTTTCGGCAGCCCTCAAGTGGTCCTAAACCTATAGAGTTATCATGGAGTATTGACTACTAAAAATGTTTTAAAGAAAATAATTTTTTCCTCTGAGTTGAATAGTATATTGTGGCTGCCAGGGTCTCCTTCTGAATCTTTAAACTCTGTTGGCAGCCCTCAAGTGGTCCTAAACCTATAGAGTCATCATGAAGTATTGGCTACTTAAAGGGTTTTAAACAAAATAATTTTTCCTCCAATTTGAAGAGGATATTATGGCTGCCATTGTCTCCTTATGAGTCCACAAGTGGTCCTAAACCTATAGAGTGTCATAATAGAGTATTGGCTACTAAAAATAGTATAATAGAGTGGAAGAGGATATTGTCTGCCATAGTCTCCCAGGAAGTTATCTGTTGGAGAGTCCTCTACACATGGGGTGTCCGGTTAAGGAGATGTTGGATGGATGGTGGATTTCCTCCATTTCTGGAGGATTTTGCGGAGCATATGCATTATTATAATCTGATCAATAGGGAATAACAAAAGTCAGGTTGTCTTCCGGCCTGCCTAAAGTACTAGATACTATGTATCTCTTTCCTCCAGATCAGATTGAATTATGGTCTTACCCTCCTGTGGTGGACGCTCTGGTGCCAGGTCTCTTTAAGATTTTCGTTTTGCCATCCTCTGATAGGGCTTCTCCAAAGTATCCAGCGATAAATGCGTGGATCAGGTGGCATGTCATGCTTATCTTTTATGGGGTCGACCTTGGGCCAGCCATTGTTACATTCATAGAATTTTGGGAGCATCTGGTCTCTGACTCTTGGGTCATTCATGGAAGCCATGCTCCCAGTTGTTCAAGATCAGTTTGACTCCAACAAGTAGTGTTCCTGGCTATGGAGGATTTGATGTGGTTAAGTGCCAGAGGCCTAGCTCTGGTGGCCGCCTTAAGGCGTGCTTTATGGCTTAAGCAATGGCCAGCTGACATAGCCTCTAAAAGGAATATGACAGGACTCCTTTTTAAGGGAGGCGTCTGTTGGGAAAGCTTGGTTGACATGGTAAAGCATGCTACTAGTGGTAAATGATCTAATCTGCTACAAAAGCCGAAGTCTAATACTGCTTCCGCAGGCCTCTAATACTCCGGTTCCTGCTAGAGGTTTGGCCTCTTTGTCTTATTCCAAAAAGAAAAAAAAAAGAAAAAATTCTCTTCTATCCCAAAGTTTCAAATAAAGACAACAGGTGTCTGGCAGAACAAAGCCAGATCCCCTTTGAAGCCGGCTCAGGCATGAAGGGATGCCCCCGCCCTTGAGGTGTGGTGGGAAACTTCTGCATTTGGCTCATATTTGCAGGAAGCTTTGAGATCTGCCGTATCTCTCCTTTTTAGAGATTGGAGTTTTGATAACCACAGTGTATATATAAGGATGCCTAGTCAGGGATACATATAACCCCTTACTGAGACAGTCAGTTGATATGGGCCCCATCATGTCAGGGGACCCAGAAGGATATAGTGACTATCCAGTCGAATTCTTAAGTCAGACATCATTTCATAGCTTGAAGAGTTATTCTTTTCTGGGACTGTCATTAGACACGTCTCAGGAAAAAGTGTTTTTCCAACACAGAAGTGACTCTTACTTCAGGCCAGGGTACAGGGTCTCTTGTCTTGTCCTCACTCGACGATTCATCAAGGAATATGTCTGTTGGGCCTGATGGTATCTTGCTTTGAGTCAGTATCTTTTGCACTGTTTCACACAAGACCCCTGCAGATGGAATTGCTCACAATCTGGTATCGGGACCCACACACTCTGGATCACTCTTTTTACATGACACAGTCAGCAAGGCGGTCTCTAGCCTGGTCCTCAGCCTCTTCAGATTGGCAAATTCTTTCTTCCAGTACAGTGGAAGATCATCACCACAGATGCCAGTCTATATGGTTGGGGGAGTGTCATGGAGTCACAAACGATTCAGTGACAATGGAGTCTGAAGGAGAGCAGACTCTCCATAAATATCCTGGAATTGAGAGTGATTCTTTTGTATTTCAGACATTGGACATGCCATCTGAAGGGGCATCCCGTCTGGATTCAAACAGACAATCCGACGGCGGTGGTATATATCAGCCTCCATGAGGGCACCATAAGCAGTAAAGTCCTGATGGAGTGAGCTGGGTTTTTACTTTGGGCAGGGAAACTGGTTCCATGTATTTTGGTGGTACACATACCAGGAGTGGACAACTTGCAGGCCGTTCATCTCAGCAGAACGGTCCTGCATCAGAGGGAATGGTCTCTTAGCCAGAGGATTTTTTAATCCCTATGCATGTGCTGGGGGATCCCAGAGGTAGTTCTTTCATCAGGGCACTTCGGAAGATCCGAAGTTTGTCCCGGTCCAGGGATCCTCTTAACAATAGCAACAGATGCCCTGACTCTTTAGTGGTCAGCATTCAAGCTTCTTTATGCATTTCCCTCCGGTTACACTCCTGGGTCGTGTACTAAAAAAGTTTAGCCAACAAGGAAGTCCCAACCATTCTGGCGACTCCTCTGTGGCCAAGAAGAAGCTGGTTCTCAGACATAGTAAGGATGTCAGAGGGCAACTTTTGGAGGCGACGATCCAGATCTTCTCACACAAGGGCCTCTAAGGCATCCCAATTCACAGTTCTGGCTTGGACTGCCTGGCTATTGAATCCTTTATCTTGGCAGAAAGGGTTTTTTCTGCCAGAGTTATCCAAACTATGACTAGACCAGGAAGGAATCTTTACCAAATGATCTATTATTGAGTTTTGCAAGCAATTATCGGTGAATCCATGGGTTCGCTTGTAGTACTGTTCTGTTTTACAGAATATATCGTTTTTTTGCAGAGGTCTTGATGAAGGTCTTCAATTGAGGACAAATATCTGCTATCTATCTTCTTTCAGAAACCCATAGCTGAGAATGTTTTTACCAGAGCTTGTTTTACAAGTCGCTCAGGTGCGGCCTCCTCATAATCCACTTCTGCCGGCTTTTGGACCTGAACTTGTTTTTCAGGGTCCTCCTTTTTGAACCATGGTAGATGCGTCATTAAGTCTAAGGACGCTTATGGTTATCCCTTAGTGGCAATAACCTCAGCAGGCTGTTTTCTGAATTAGCAGCTTATCAGTAAGCCTCGTTGTTTGAGTGTTTTAGGATTTTCTTCCTAAAGCTATCTTTTCATTTAATGAAGAGATGGTTTTTGCCTTCCTTATGTCCTGCTCCAGTGTCTAATAAGGAAAGGGTGTTCTTCACTGTTGGATGTAGTGAGGGCACTAAGGTATTATCTCACTACTACATAATCTTTCCATAGTTTGGACTTCTTATGTCATACCTGAGGGTCCACGGAAAGGTCTTCCACCAGCTAAGTCTGCCATCACTCAATGGATTAGACAGACAGTAATAAGATTCTATTCTGCCAAGGGAAGGAGCCCCTTGTTTTGGGTCACAGCTCTTTCCACTAGGGCTATTGGTGCTTCCTGGGCTTTTCAGCATCAGGCCTTAGTGGAACAGGTTTGTAAAGCTTCCACCTGGTCTTTGGTTCATACATTTACCAAATTTTACAAGTGTTAGGGCCTCAGCTGACGCTGTATTTGGTCGAAAAGTTCTTTAGGCGGTAGTGAAAGGAACTACCTGCTGTTCCGCGTTGGGGATCCCGCCCATATTTGGCACTGCTTTTGGATGTCCCAATCGTATTGAATAAAGATGGCCTGGAATGGATTGGAAGAAAAAACACAATTCTGTGATACTCACCTGTAGAATTTGTTTTTCTGTTAATCCATTCCAGGCCGTCCGACCTGCCTCTTTTGGGGGAATATAGGAAGTTACGATCTATCCTTGATACCCTTTTTATGGTGTTCTTTTTTATAATAATATTTTGCATTGAAAAGAATGCTAGGTTGATATATCCATGTCTTGGATGCCTAGTCTTGTGGATATAAAAAAAAAAATGGTACATATTTATAATCGGAGAGAGGAGTCTTTTATGTTGTCTCCAGCCTTTTTGTCTCCAAAGAGATATAGGTATGCCTCCCGGGCGGCTGGTTATACTGCTTTTTAATTAACTGGAATCTAGGAAGTCAGCCGGAAGGATATAGGCCGGGAGGTGGAGCCACGCTTTTGTCTTGCAGTCACGCCCCTTCGCGCAGGAGTTACCCAATCGTATTGAATAAGGACGGCCTGGAATGGATTAACATAAAAACCAATTCTACAGGTGAGTATCACAGAATTGTGTTTTACCGTCTTACTGATTGCTTTACTTACCTGGGGGAGAACCGCATCCCTGGTTTCCCTGCACCCGGTGCAAGGGACTGGTGCAAAAGTAAATGATTGCCTCACACAGTGGGGCATCCTGAGTTGCTATGACCCAGGAACACTTGGTCAGCCAGACTAACTGGTGATTATTTAAATTTGCAGAGCAAGCATGAGTTAAGCGACTGCCTACACTTTCAGGAGGGACCAAAGAGGTCTCCCTCATTTCACTGCAGCAGGGGGACTATAGGCGCTTAGATAAAACAATAAGGAATACCCCGATGTCTGCAACAAATCCTACAATCTGAGAGGTTTTCGTGGCACACATTTGCAAATGTATGGGAAGCTGCAGGGCCACATCACGGCTCCTATTTTTGTGAATGGCCGTTGGAACATTTTAACCAATAAACCAATGCAGTCTTCACCAAAGTAGTGTATAGTAAGCAGAATCCTGGCTTTCAATTACGCATACTCCTTAGAACAGAAGGTCTGCTTTTCTGGACTTTACAATCACACCAAATAATACCCAGCATCACTGGCCAGGTATCCCTAGCTTATTGTTTTTGCTGCACTGCCTACAGCTCTTGACTGCCTCCTTGTGATTGAGGTAAGGGTGGGCGACCTGGAACCAGTGAGGATCAATGCATTTGCAGCCCAAAAGGGGCTGTCAGAGGCTGTATTTCTCATCCAGCCATCATTCCTCATCCAGCCTTCATTCCTCATCCAGCCTTCATTCCTCATCCAGCCTTCATTCCTCATCCAGCCTTCATTCAGCCTGCTTTATATAACTCCCAGTGAGCTCTCTCTGGTATGCGTGGCCTCCTCCCCAGTAGATGATGACTCATTAATGTACGTCGGGGTCCTTTCAGAACTCAATTTTTCAGGGACCTAGAAAAATGATCCAGCAGAAAGTAAGCAAGTTCTGTAGGGTTTAGAGAATGCAAAGTGCTGGGGAATTAAAGATGCCATGCCTGACAGCCAGCATGGGGCAAAGCAGAAATCTGGTGAATTTAACCCTTTGTTTGGAATGTTTCCTTAAAGTGGACCAACACCCAGGATTTTGACTATCCTGGGTCTTGGTCCACTTCGGTGGGGCACCCCCGATCGGGGTGCCCCGCTGTGTGAAACCCCCCCGATCACCCTAAAAACTCACCTCTCCCCGCTCCCAGCACCGACGGACAAGCGATTTGACAGCCGCTTGTCCGTGGCTCCTCCGCCGCCGCCTCCCGCGCGTCCCTCTTGACGCGCGCCCGCGCCGGCCATTCACAGACGGACGGCGCGGGCGCGCGCACGCCTAGAGGGGCGCGAGGGAGGCGGCGGCGGCCGGCTGCCGCCGAAGCTAAGGTAAGGGGTTTTGGGGGGTTTCACCCCGCGGGACATCCCGATCTCGGATGTCCCGCGGGGAGGGAGGTGATCGGCCCGGGAATCTTATAGATTCCCGGGCCGATCACCCGAGGGTGATGGTCCACTTTAAGCTATAACCTCAGAAGCTGTGGCTGAATTAGATCAAGATAGGTTGGTATGGCTACTCGAGAGGAGGGATTCAATTTGCCTTTACACCACAACAAAAGATTGGTGGACTTTTAAGGACGTCGCTCTTGGATCACATTGCACTAGGCAAAAGCTTCTGTATTTTATTGAAATTGAGAGAAAAAGAAATAACATAGGAACACATGTTGGGAAACCTACAGTGTTGTATAATTGAGCTGAGTGATCAAGATGTCACTTGTGGGTGACCGGAAAAGCTGCTTGAGCTGTTATACTGGTCAGACATAGAATGTACACAAATATTTGGTCGTCATAACACTATAAAGGTCTTCTTTGCAGGGGACAGAGGGCAGCCGCACACATCTTGTGCTTAGTCTTTTGCTCAATATTCATTTTCTGCAACATAGAGCAAGTTTACCCTGTTCAACCTAAACTGAACAGGAGGAACGTCTCCCAACTCGAGGATGTAAGAATAGCTATAAGAATATGAAACCAAAGAGAAAAATTAGAAAAGAGAGGAAGAAGGGGTGAAACTAGAGTAGGGTTTTGGAAAGAGCAGCAAAAAGTGGGTAGTATTAGGTAATCAAGGTGAACTGTCTCCTTAACATAGGCGACCAAGTTCAGCACTTGGACTGACCTAGTAGGGCTTTAAAGCAGTCTGAATCGCGGAAAGTGAGCCACCCCAACCAAGTTAGCATGTATTTCTCTTGGGGCCTTTAAAATCTGAGATTAGTTCCTCCATGCACTGGATGTATTCAGGTTCCTCCACCTAGTCCCACAGGGATGGCACTTGTTGTGACTGCTGCGCGTGCAGCAGTGAGGAAATGGCGTAACACACCTTTTTTGGTCTGGGATAGGGGACCCTCAATCAATGAAAGTAGTGTGAGTTTGGGGCTGTTGCTTACGACTGTATTATTTAAGAGTGTATGTATAATATGTCCCAGAAGGTGTGGATCGCCGGACATCCCCAGCATATATGGGTGCTTCCCTTCCCTGTCGGGCATCTTTAACAGCTATCTGAGGCTGAGGGTACATATCTTTTGACGTCTTCTGGACATCTATACCACCTTGTGATGACCTTAAAGTGGGCCAACACCCATTTTGACTATCCTGGGTTTTGGTCCACTTCCCCAGGGCACCCCGATCATGGGTGCCCCGCTATGTGAAACCCCCCAGATCGCAAGATACAACTCACCTCACCCCACTCCTACGGTGCATGTGCGGCTGCTCATCGGAGCAATGTCTTACCTCTGCGGCTCCGAGCACGCTGGCGGCCGCATCTCGTGCGTCCCTCTAACAGGGAGCGCGCCCGCGCCAGCCCATTCACAAGTGCAGGTAAGTGCTGCAGGGGTCCTGGGGGGTTTCACACAGCGGGGCATCCCGATTTTGGATGCGCCGCGGGGAGGGATTGGATCTGCCCAGGAAACTTATAGATTCCTGGGCCGATCCCGCTGGGTGTTGGTCCACTTTAAAGCCCCTCTCCTGTGTGACACACTGAGTGATGCTTTTTACTGCTTTTCCATTGGATGTTCTCTTGAACGCTACCTAGACTAGTTAAGGCGAGTTTAGATTCCTTATTGAGCAGTGCCCTTCTTACATTGATTTCCAAGAGTGGCATTCGGTCAGGTTTAGTCAGATTTTAAAGTGGACCAAAACCTGAAATTTTGACTATTCTGGGATGGGTTCTTGCCCCCCTGGTGCATGTCGATTTGGGATACCCTTCTGTGTGAATCCCCCTAGATCCTCAGTAAAACATGCAAGGAATGCAGGCTATCAATCCGCTCTTCTCTATTCGACTTCTCTTTGCTCACAAGGGGTATTTTCAGCTAGGGGGCCAAATGGATCGGAGTGCGCCGTTGGCCACATCCCCGCTGACCTCTAGCTGGGGGCATACTGGCAGCAGCCACCCACAAATTCCTGGCTCTGGCACACGCCTGCCTAAAGGATTTAGAATAGCGCCCCACGCATGCGCTTTTACATCAGAGAATAGGTACAATTCACAGGGGATCCGGGGGGTCACAAACTGGGCATCCCAAATCAGGATGCCCTGGGAATCAGGTACAGTGGCGTGTAGAATCATCTTATAGACTCGAGGGCCACTTTTGATCCACTTTAATGCCCTACCCAATATTGTGAGGCTTCCAACATTTTTATAAGGCCAGTTTAAGTGATGTCAGCCAGCAATAATCATGTTGGATTTTGGCAGCAGCTGCATTGTATGGGAAAACGATACTCGGCTTTGTAGAACATCTTTACTTATCAGCATTTATTTTCTTTTTCCCCCCTTCTGTCTGTAGCTAGTTTAAACAAATTTTGCATGAAAGGTGTTACTGGGCTGTTTGCTTTCACTGGCTTATGCCCCTCCCCCCCCACTAAGAGTCTCACACTTTTGTGCTTATCTCATGTCACTTCCTTGTTTATTTTAAGGGTCACACTGCACAAAAGCTTTCATTAATCCTTATCTCCCAAGATGAACGATGCAAAAATGTTTACACTCATGCTAACATCCTTTGCATGGCTAAGATAGGTCGTAATCACTGTAGTAGCTGATATCTTTGATTTGCCTTTGGTGGAGCCTTTGGTCAACTTCCAGTAATAGTTATTTAAGCACATCAAAGTCAAGAGATGTGTACAGTGCGAGTGCAATACAGTAAGTGAGGAGGACAGATTAGTTGTTATCTGTTGTTACTTCATTTGGATATCAAAGCTGTCTGAACGCTCCCTGCTACCGGATTTGTTTCTACATATGTAGATTACCACCTTCCCAAATGGAGTGTGCATACAATCCTATCTGCAATCTTCATGTCCATAGTTGCGGCTAAGGGACCTGGCTTTTTACAAACTTGGTCAAGAGTATGACTATACGATTGGCAGATTTTATAGAAGTCCTGTACCCTGTTAGTGCAGGGCTGTCATTTTAGAGTGGAACTGCAACCTACTTGTTATATATTTAGATGTAGGTCTACTTTAAATACCCTTCTCATGATTTAGAAGCTTACAGCCATAATGATCATTATTCATTAAAGTGAAGCCTGGTTTTTGCTCTCAGCATGTCTTTTTACCCCTACTAAGGTGACATTGTCCTGCAGCCAATTAGAGATAAATAAGTTGTCCACATTTCATAGTGGGTCAGGTTACATAGATTTTTGTTAGTGTAGCAGTGCTCTGGGTTGTGGGTCATACTGAGCTGCTATTGTCTAGGTTTTGGATTATGGGTTAACAGTCCGCATTTACAGAGCAACTGCTAAGAGTGACGGATTTTTGCACTGTCACTATCCAATAGGCTCCTGCTAGAAGGAATAAACGTTTTATACTGCTTTCACACTGTGCCGATTTCAGGGCAATCGCCAGTGAGACTCTGCTTATAGTAGCCAATGGGCTGTTTCACACAACAGCTTGCAGCATTTTTGGGGCATTAGTGCTTACGATAGAAAAAGGTAACAAAATTGGGCTGGCTTAGGGCATCGGTCTCTCCCTTTAAATCAGGGCTGTCAAACTCCTTTTCACAGAGGGCCACACCAGCTGGTTGCTTTCAGGGGGGCGGTTAATAACAGGCAGAAACAAAATGGAAGCACAGTCATTCATATGTATGGTTACAGACGCTGAATTATTTTGCCCAGAGCAGATGCATAATTTTTTTTACCAATGACAGCACAGATGCAGACTGTTTTGCCCAGGACAGCACTTCAATAATTTTCCCATCCTACTTGGCAATAGCTATACAAGAACGTCTGCAGCAGATGTAGCACCCTCTGCTATGGCAGTTAGTTTGGTGTTAAAACAGGCCCCCTTGTGTAGTGAGAGCTGGTTGCACAGAGACACAGAACAGTTGAAGAGACTACTCTCTTCTTCCCCCAATATGTTTAAAAGGTGCACATCAGCTGCTTTTATAGGCACTGCACCTGGGATTAGAGGCGGTCCTGTGCTCCACAGTGGTGTGTAGTGTACCAGTGCTTTACTCAGAAGCACCCCGCATCAAAGACATGCTGCCGGTGTCAGAAGATTTGAAGTTACCGGGCCAGTTAATGGTCATGGGCCTGGAGTTTGGTATATGGGCTTAAATGGAGTTGCCAGGTAGACTCTGATCTACGGCTACTGGGGAAGCCTTCTATCTACTGACAATATGGGTGCCCTCTGGAACCTTTTTTGCAGCATTTTATCTACAGCTGCTGCAAGCTGCATCTGCTGGGCCTCCTTGTACAATTCCTTGAAAAATGTTTAAACCTGAAGTCATATTGTTGGCAAAAAAACAAAACAAACTTGCCATGCTGACACTTCCTGGAACGCCGGATCCAAGTCCCTTGCCACTCACACAGCCACAGGCTATGGCTCACTTTCATTCAGGGACCCTGCACCGCCCTGCGCCATTGTCACAGGTACTATCGCACACCCCTTTCCATTGCCTTGAATGAAGGTGGGTGTGGCGTAGTTTCTGTGACAATAAGGGGGTGGGGGTATTGATGGAGGCAAGGTGAAGGTGGTAGTGGCTGTGCGAGCTGCACGGGTATTGGGCCTTCCAGGAAGTGTCAGCACGGCAGAATAGCAGCAATTGTCTCCAGGGGAATAAAGGTTAGTGTAGCATTTTTCTCAAAACATCCTCGGGGCAGCATACTAGTAAGACCTTATGGCTCAACCCCTAGGTAGGAACACATGACCACCAGAAATTAATAAAGCTTTGGCTCCTCCTCCTTGGCCTCTAGTTGTTATATAGATCTGCAACGACTATGACAGTGACGACATCTCCGTTGTAGCTTTCTGTAGTCTGGGAGAGCTTGTCCCCCGTGCTGATTCAAGTATGTAATTGTCGTCACTGTCATGGTGGTTGCAGATCTATATAACAACTAGAGGCCGAGAGGAGGAG
The DNA here is from genome assembly GCA_027917425.1 of Gastrophryne carolinensis. Taxonomy (NCBI): domain Eukaryota; kingdom Metazoa; phylum Chordata; class Amphibia; order Anura; family Microhylidae; genus Gastrophryne; species Gastrophryne carolinensis. The sequence continues at coordinate 386,090,833 of CM051239.1, forward strand.
CCAAAGCTTTATTCATTATATATAAATATATATATATGGCACCGTACTTGCCCTGCTATACCTTTAGCTGGGCACATTTGCACCATGGGAACGAGCAAATAGTGAGTTTATGGTGATCCTGAGGGATACACACAGCAGCACATCTAAATTCATGAGGACTAAAACCCCAAGATAGTGGAAATCTCCGGTTTTGTTACAGGGATTGAATGGTCGCTGGAAGAAATTAGATTTCTTGCCTCCAGCAACTCCTCTGATCCTGACCACAAATCGATGCCTGAGGCTCATGTCAGGTTGACACCCCTTCTCCTAGTGGTAGGCTAGAGTAGAACCATCCACACTGTGTTACCCAAGCCTAGCTCACACCAACGCAATGCACACGGTGTACTAGCATCACTCTGCCCTGCCACTCCCATCAGAGGACAGAACAACATGAGGGGAAACTTTATCATGCTTTTTATTACAATAACATTGTATTTTTGTCCAGGAGAGCAATGTACACAATTGTGTCTATTTTATTTCTATTGGATTAATGGTATAACTTGGAGCTTCAATTCTAACTTTGATGATAGATTAACATATAAGCTGCTGAGACAGTAAAATTGTCAGAAGAACAGGTGAGCACCGACCGCTACACCGGCCTAAATGAAAAAAAAAACAGTAAATCTGTAGCTGCTCAGGCTGATTTCTGACACGCACTTTGATGTCGCTGTCTGCCTTCAAGTAGACCTGAATAATGTCTGCAATGTATTCCCCATGTCACAGTGCTCTAATCCATTTTGTGGTGAGTTTTTCTGCAGCTTTAAGAATTTCCTGTTGTAGGGGTCCTGCATGAAATGGAGCGATCTGTCTGCACAAGATTAATGTGACCATTAAAAGTTACAGCAAGTTAATGCTCAATCTCCGAATTCATGGTTTCTGCCCACAGTGCTTTGAAAGGAAGTATTAGTAATGTCCAGAAATTGGAAATATCGCAGACTGCCAGATTTCACAGGGCATTTTTTTACTTCTTTTTCAGTCTGTCTGTAACAGACAGCTATTTCTGGGTAAGCTGTGATTCTATAAAGGGATGTTTATAAGTGTTTGCAATACAAATACATTATTGAAGTAGAAAAACAGTTACCTGAGTGCTGATAATCAACACTGCATGATTATGAAGTAAAGTCAAGTAAATTCAATTCATCATCATAACTGTAAGTCTATAATACACCTACAGTACAAAGACTGGCTGTGGCAATAACTGAAGGGATTTCCCAGATTTGTGAAAATATATCAATGCTTGCTTACCTGCCAAGTAGAGGATTTGTTCTGGTTTATATCATCAATTTTGGTCTGTATCCAAATATCTTTGTCCTTAGATTCTAACTAAGACATTGTGAAATAACCAGCGCTCCAAATTCGATCAATCATGTCAACTGTATTCCATAATTATCCAAATAGTCAAAGATGCAAGCAGGTCAACGTTTCAGGAGCATGATAATACTTGGTATCGCTTGATAATTACGAAATACAATTGACTTGATTGATCAACTTTGGAGTGCTGGTTCTTTCACAATCTTTTGGACTGGCGGCGCCCCGACAAACCGATGTACCCACAACCTATAAACTTTAATATTGGTAACAGTACGATGGTCACAACTTTCTTCTACTTTCTACAACTATCTTATGACTCTGTGTAAGTGATTCGCCAGGAAGTAGGTTTCAAAGTTTGGAGCCCCTAATCCTCCTCCTTCTTCTAATGTCTTAACAAGAAGGCTACTCAAGATTCTGGGTCTCCTTTTCTGTCAATAATAATCCTGAAGTAGCTTATACCCCTCCTTAAAAGGGGCGTAGTTGATAAATAAGATTTTAAATGAGAAAGATAAAGGTTGGCAGTATGAACATCTTCACACTATTTATTCTGCCAATTAGGTAACTCAAATTTCTGATAATTATCTGCTTTTTTGTTTGATAGTAGTCAGTATTGGGCGGTAATTTTGATAATATAGTGACTCAATCATTTTATGTAGCATGATCTCCCCAAGTAAACTAAACTGGAGTCCAGTAGTCATAGTTGATATTTTATTTTCAATACCTTAGTGGAATCTGTTAAATGGTAGTAAATGAGATTTGTTTTTAAATTAGAAACTGTAAAGAAGGCTGATATTATGGTATGGACTGGCGCAGCAGAGATGACTGCCGTTACTTCTGCAGAGATGAGAGGTGACCCTGAGAATCAGAGCAGGAAGCCAGTGTCCTGCCGGTTAAGAGCAGTAACCGTGCTGCCTAGATATCCAGAAGAGGGACTCAGGGTTGCTGGGGATGATGGAGGGGGAAATTCCACAGACTCTGCATTTGTAGTATATAAGCTTCCCACCCCGGTGGGTCACCATTAATGTCTGCAAGGTGCCAAAGTATCGGAACAAGGGGACCTTTGTCTCCCTCAACAGCAGACATCGGTGGGGCAGCTTCTACAGATACCAGTAATCAGAATACCTGCCTGGATCTGGCAGACCTGCAGGGAACAAAGGCTGGAAGATGCGGGTAGTGAGTACTGTTGAATTTAATCTATTAAAATATTTTTGGTGTGCTCCAAGGGACCCCTTTTGCCAGTTTAATGGGTTCAGAGCAACCTGGTACCTATCATCACAGGCTTTCTAATATCCTTCAGACTCAACACTTCAGGTATATTTTAACATCAAATATCTTCTTCTTGCATGACTCTTTGTGGTTTAACCCTTTAACCGCCAGCCACGTAAAATTTTCGTGGCTGCCTCCCCTGCGGATAACCGCCAGTCACGTAAATTTTACGTGCCTGACTTTCCCCCCTGTTAGTAGAAAAAGTAAAAAAAAAAAAGTCACTTACCTGACCCCTCGTTCGATCCAGCCGGGTCTCCTCTTCAGCCAGAGGGGCTCCGATCACCAATTGGGGCTCCTCCGGCTGCAGGGGAGTGGCCAAAATAGCGTTTCAGCAGCCGCCGGAATTATCTGTAAAAAAAAAAAATTGACAGTTACTCACCTGTGTGCCTGTTAGCTCCCGCCGGCTCTCCTCTTCACGGGGGGGGGGGGCTCCAATCACCCCCCCCGCTCTACCATCTTCTGAAGGGGGCCTAACAGCCCTCCTCCCTCAGATCTCCGATGGCTGCCGCCATCTTTACTTCTAGCTCGGGGGCGGGGCCGATGACGTCGCTGCCGGGTGTCATCGGGGCACCCAGCAGTTCAGCTGTCAGACGCCGGTGACGGCTGGGCAGAGAAGGAGGGAGGTAGGCGATCCTCCGATCACCTGCCTCCCCCCTTCTCTGCCCAGCTGTCACCTGCATCAATCAGATCGCCGCGGGACACTGCATATGAAGATCGGAGGTGAGTAAAGTAAAAAAAACATTTTTTTTTAATAAAGTTATTTGCAAACTGTGTGTTTGTTTTTTTTTTTACTGTTAACCCATTGTGAACTGGTAAGGGGTCCATGAGACCCCTTATACCAGTTCACAAGGCTCGGGAGTCTGGCAAGTCACCTGCGGTTAGCGGGTGACTTGCCATTAACCCCTGGCCCCCCAAATTACCTGCCTCCCCAAAGCCCAGGGGGGGCAGAAGAGCCATGACCTCACACCATTTTTGTAATTTTTTTTTTTAAATTAACCCTATGGCTCCTGTAACCCAGTAGGTATAAAAGGCTTCCAGCAGCAGCAGGAGAGCAGAAGCCTAAGTGATCAGCGTTGGACACAGGGATGGATGGGAGGTAAGTATTAAAAAAAATATTTTTTTTTAATAAAGTTATTTTTAAAGTGTGTCTCTGTGTGTGTTTTTTTTTTTACTTTTAACCCTTTGTGAACTGGTAAGGGATCTATGAGACCCCTTATACCAGTTCACAAGGCTCTGGGTCGGGCAAGTCACCTGCAGCTAGTGGGTGACTTGCCATTAACCCCAAGACCCCCCATTACTTGCCTTCCAAAAAACCCTTAAAATTCCCCCAAGAAATGGTGTCCCCCCCCCCCCCAATTTTTTTTATTTAACCCTTTATTATGTGGATAGTAGTTGTATTTTATTTGTAAATGTTATAAAGTGCTCTTTTCAGTTTAGGGGATCACCTGGACAGGAACGGTACATATGTGGTATCATTGTAATCGGGAGAAATGGGGCTTTCACGTGCAATATGGTTTTCTTTAATAAAATAAATGTTTTTGTTAAAATAAAGGAGACAATTTAAAATATATATATATTTTTTAATTTTTTTTTACTTATTTATTTAAAAATATTAAAAAAAGTTGAAAAAATGCAAACAAGACATTTCATGTTAAAGCCTAAACTCTGCCATAAAAAGAAAATATGCCATTTTCTTGGAAATTCCTGCAAAAATCACAGTTAAACATCACGCAAAATGGTGAAAAATATCCTGTCAGCAGAGGGTGACAAAATCTCAAGTAGACTGGCAGTCAAAAGGTTACAGGTACCTATGCATGTTGGGTATTGTTCTGCTCGGGGGACCTTGCGCTTTCAGATTTAGCTTGTTTTTTCTTATTTGCATATTGATATTTTAGGAAAAGGTGTTTTTTATTCTGCTTTTTTATACATTTTTTGGTGAAACCCTGTGCAACCTAAGAATTCTTTGAGATATTACTTCCAGAAAGATGAGCCCACTACAACAAGCTGGGTAAGCTTAGAAAGCTTAACGTGTACTTTCAGGGAATATATGGTTTATGGGGGATATTCCAAATGTAAAGGGTTGGTTTGGTAGAAAAAGCACAAGGTGCGCACTTTGTCTGCAGAGCTGAAATTTTGAAGTAAAATTACCGTTATACGCATGCTTTACTTTGGTGTGTTTGGCAACTCTTTCCTTGACAGAACCTATGCATGTTGGGTATCATTCTGTTTGGGGGATGTTGCTTTTTCAGTTTTTTTTCTGGTTTGTATATAGTTTTTTTTAGGAAAATGTGGTTTTGATTCTGCTTTTTTATTCATTTTTAGGGAAACCTTGTGCAACCAAAGAATACATTGAGGGATTACTTCCAGAAAACTGCACCCATGTCAACAAGCCTGGTACACCTAGAAAGCCTGAGGTGTATACTTCTAGGGAATATATAGTTTGTGGGGGGTATTTCAAATGTAAAGAGTGGTTTTTCTTGAAAAACTCCAAGGTGCGCGTATTGCATAGCATAGTTGTATTTTATCTGAAAATCTCCTAAAGCATTGTTTCAGTTTGGGGGAGTCTCCTGGGCAGGAAAGGGAGTCTACCTATACATATGTGGCACTGCTGTAACCGTGAGAAATTGGGGTTTCACACGCAATACGATTTTATTGACAAACTTACATTTTTTATTACAAAAAAACACTACAAATTGTAAAAAAAAAAATTTTTTATTTTTTTGCACAATTTTCACCCAAAAATATTGAGAATACACTAAAATGACAAACAAAGCATTTCATGTTAAAGCCCAGGCTCTGCTGAAAAAATCGCTTTTCTTTCCTGGGAAATCGCTGGAAATCCCTTCAAAAATCACAGTTGAACATGGGGAGCGCAAAATAGTGCAAAATAATCTGGCAACAAAGGGTGACAAAATCTCAAGGTAGGCTGGCGGTTAAAGGGTTAATTGCAGACAGGCGTCAGTAATGAAAAACCTATGAAAGCTCACTGATGATATGAGTTGATATGGTTGGATAAACGCAGACTCTGAAAGCTACTGTCCTTTGCATTTTCATGCTGTTATTAAGTGGGTTATTCTGCCAGCAGTCAACAAGTCTGTTGTTTTTTTGTAACTGTTCCTCGGAGACTCGTATATATTTTTGATCTCCATATTTAAAATATTAGAACAGCTGCTGGACTTCAGCCAATAGCTGGGTTTTAACTTTTTCTAAAGCTGAATTTTGATTTGTTTTTTTGATCACCTTTAGAAATTCTGGCCTGCTGCTTCCTCTCCATCATCAATACATTGCTGAACTACAAGTGGTGTAAAGATTGTCTGTTCTAGAAGTTCATTTTCTTTAGAGATTATATTATGAATGATATTGTAACTTGCAGATCAGCAAGAAACAAAAGTGTTTATAAAAAGGTAGTAGACCTTAATCTCCCCTGTATTTAAGGATGAGCATTGGAAGCCTTGGAGTCTAAAAAAAGTCCCGGCCCATCAAGTTCATGTCCTTGGGGCTTCCCGAATTGGGACTTGGGCATTCCTAAATTGGGACATTCAACAAAATTTTATTTGCTAAGGATTAGATTTTTTTTCCTTCTTTGGGGAAAAACATTTTACTTTAGCTAGTCAGGCATAATCATTTTCCTTGGATATGTTTGGAATTTTTCTTTTGATTCTGGGAGCCTCCACATGTTTTGAAAATGTGAAGTTGCAAAGGACAAGCTTTTTTCCAGTTCATAATTTGTTTTTCATATTTATAAAGAACAGCAGTCTCTAGGAATTTCAAACAAAATCGGTTAGGCTGGACCAGTGTCAGCCCCTCCCCACCAAGAATCCTGATTATTACATAAAATTAACAAATGCTTCTGGGTGCCAGCAGCTGAAAGTGGACCTGGAGTCTTCTAGGGGTAGGGAGTAGATGGGTAGGCTGATATGGGTGGTTAGGCCCCATGCAGCAGGCCCCAGAGTGGTGCTCTGGCTAGGATGAGTGATTGCAGCGTTGACAAACAGCAATAGACCAGGAGGCAGTAGTGAGTACCAAACTGCACCACATAGAGTGCTTTAATTCTGCTAATAGACATGGAATGCATTAGGCCCAGGCTACAGACAAAACTCTGCATGCAGCATTCTGCCTGTTAGTTTCAATTGGAAACCCTTCTTAATTCTATTACCCTTTTGTGCTGTAATGCAAGTGGGAAGGAGTGAAAGGGACCTCAGGGTTATTTCATGCAAATGGCTAAGTGTGCCTTGATGATCTTCCTGGTCCCTTGTTACCCATGGTGGTGAGGGAGGGGGCCCATCATGAATTCTGGCTGAAAAAGTTTTTCAGGTTTCTTGATGATCCCTAATTGCTCGAGACCTTCTCTCCTTCTTTCACAGTTTTCAGCTTTTTTTTTACTTGAGTCTCTGCGGGCTTCCCTAGGTTATTTAATATATCTGATTCTCGTTGCTGTTTCCTTAAACTCATCTGTCGCTCAAAAAGAAAAAAAAAACTTTTGGTCTATTTTAAAACCTAAACATGGGTTCTCCATGTTTAGGACAATCTCCTCTTGTTAAAGCACTCTCACTAACCCCCCCCTCCCCATTACAGCCATCAACTGCCACAATTTTCCACAAGTAAGAGTTGATGGCTGTTTAAGAATTAAAGCTGTTTCACGCACTGCACTTGCTTTCTGAATGCTTAAGACCTAAAGAGATAACTTGTATGGGATAACTTGGTCTGTATTTGCCATATAACTATATTTCTACTATATTAACTATATTAAATATATTAATTCTGTGTCAAGTACATCACATTTACATTAGTTAAATAATCTGAGATGCTCTGCTTTCAATTTTCTGCCTTATCACAGGACATGAATTAATTTCAAATTTCTGCAGCTACTTACCACTATTATCCTTCATTTCCTTAGATGACCCTGGGGCTGGTCCAAGTCTTTCTTTAAGAAGATTCCTGTATTTTTCCCTTTAGACCTACTTTAAATTGATTGTTTTCTAACATGTTCCTGTAGTTATGCTGTAGCTCTGCGTGCCATATGATTGTGTAATACTTCACAACATTTTACAGTAAGTGAAGCTTTACAGGGAAAATTCTGTAAATGCTGCCAAATATTATGACCAAAATTAATGTTCTCCAGCCCCTAGGTAGCTGTCCGAAACTGTGAGGCCAAAAATCATAGACTGCAATTATTTTTTTTTTAAAGTGGACCAACACCCACGGGTGATCGGCCCGGGAATCTATAAGATTCCCGGGCCGATCACCTCCCTCCCTGCGGGACATCCGAGATCGGGATGTCCCGCGGGGTGAAACCCCCCCCAAACACCCCAAACTCCTTACCTCTCCCCGCTCCCAGCGCCGACGTGCGCAAGCCCGCGCCGGCCGTCTGCCGGCGCTCGCGCGTCAAGAGGGACGCGCGGGAGGCGGTGGAGGAGGAGCCGCTTGTCCGTCGGCGCTGGGAGCGGTGAGTTTTTCGGGGGGGTTTCACACAGCGGGGCACCCCGATCGGGGGTGCCACACCGAAGTGGACCAACACCCAGGATAGTCAAAATCCTGGGTGTTGGTCCACTTTAAAGAACACCACCTGGGAATTTCACTCTCCCGGGTATTGTTCCTATAACAGTGCATCCCGATTTAGGATGCCCCACTGTTCATGTGCATCTTCCCACCCAGGTCACCGCAAAGAACCTCACTTTCCTATTCGCTCGGCGCAGGGGTGGAGGAAACCGTTTGGCACGCTAGTTTTCGCTTTGCTCCTGTCAGCTCTGCTAGGCTCTGAAGCCGAGCAGGGCATAGTGTGCCACTGGCCACATCCGCCGCCCAATCTCTAGCTGTGGTGTGCCCATTCAGAAAGGCCTGACACTGGTACACACAAGCTAGAGGTGAGCGGGGATGCAGCCGATACGCAGCGAGGGCTCCATGAACAGGTAAGTAAGCAGGGCATCTGGGTGGTTTCACACAGCTGGGCATTCCCAATTCGAGTTCTGTGTAAAGAGTGGCACTTGGGTGACCTCTTTAAAGTTGGGTCCAGAAAAGAAAAGGGGGGTGGTGGGTCCAGAAAAGAAAAGGGGGGTGGTGGGTAAACAGAACGACTCCTACCAAGCACTGGTGTCAGTACTAGTAAAATGTTAGCATGTTTGAGACGGGAATTTTCTCCAATAGGCACTGCTTAAGGTCTGCAGCTACATCATCGCTCTAGCTTTTTCGAGGTGAAACATTTTAGTTTAAATTGTATTTTGAACATAGTAAACGGATTAACATACAGCAGAAATGTATGGTGCGAATGTCTGAATTTAATTAGTTCAATTATGGTTCCAAATATGTGCACTTTTCTCATTTGCATATCAATAAGTGGAAATGGGCCATGGTTTTAGGGCCTGCCTGTACAGTTTCTCCATTCTGTAACACCTTGGGTGCATTTTTTATCTTTTTGTAAGCAGACTGTGTCAGTTATGCATGGCCTGGACAGAATTCAGCATTGTGTGTTGTTGTTGTCGTCTTCAGATGACATCAGTACAGTGCCAGAAATGTAATCCTCTTCCTCCCGATGTATAGTAGTAAATCTAAGCGATATGGTATATAGCTTAGTATCAGCTCTACAGATGTTTGTCTCCCTGTGGAGGCTATCTTTAGCAAATTTATGCCAAGAATTTGTGTGAAGTAAACTCCTTTGGTATAATTATTAAGATGTTTGTATGGGGACTTGAACTATGGGATCACTGGCTTTCAGAGCCTGGCTTTTATTCAGGGAGTGGAAAAAAAAACTTATGACATAACGTACGAGATAAGGTTGTTACTAGGACTGCTAGGCTGGACAGATTTGATACTTGTACGTTATGCTTTTCTTAAGAAGAAATGTATACCTTAAACCATCGCTTCTGCAATTTTTACTTGTGTGTCACTGTCCTTACATTATAACCCACACTGGTAGCTTAGCTGCTTCACGGTTTACTGATCTGTAAGCCAAGCTTTCAGGCAAATTGTTGTAATCTCATTTTGCAGAGCAATCATTATGACATATAAGACTTCTGTTAGTGCCTTTTAAAATTCTAAACCACTTACTGTATTTTTTGTCCTGTAAGACGCATTCTATTTCTCCAAAAGTAGAAGGGGGAGGGGGGAATGGGGTAAGGTACGTCTTATGTGGTGAATGTAAAAAAAAACAGTAAACTTGCATAACTGTTGCTCTGACCTGCTACCACCGGGAGGCCAGATAATGGAGGAACGGTGGTCAGGCTAACTGATGCCTGCCTGCTGTACCCACTCTGGACGCAACCCATGCTGCTGATCCTCATGCGCACACACACATTCAGGTCCATGCAGTGCGTGGGCTTGGCCTGTACCTGCGTACATTGTTCTATAGGATCCGGAGCAGTGGAGACGTCCAGAGCTGTGGTAGCGTTTAGATATCCTGCACGTCCACAGCTCCTCCATCGGCTGGCCTTCCAGTGTCTGGTGTAGGGGGGCGTCATGGGCGTTCAGGATAATCAGGATGATGGGGTCTATACACTGCCTATAATTGGACATGGGAGAGGGAGATGCCGATGCCATACTACTTATATAGTGGGGCATGGTAGAGTGGGATGCCACACTGCCTGTATAATGGGGCATGGCAGAGGGTGATGCCACACTGGTTTTAAATGGGACATGGGAGAGGGGAAAGCCCCACTGTTAATTATTTGCTTGTTATGGGGGACAGTGTTTTAGCACATTTGATTCAGAATATTTTTTTTTCTAATTTTCCACTTAGAAATCAGCTACCATATTTTTCATCCTATAAGATTCAACACATTGGTGTCATTCACATGGCAATAATAATAGTTTATATACAATACTGTGTATTGTCTTGTTTTTTAGACTTAGTGATATTTCAGGCAAAGGCAATTGTTAGCCCATTGTGTCGGGCTACGTTTGGCAATGTCCTATTATGTTTTCCCATTTTTAAATTGAGAGGAAATGGCCAAGATATTAAAGTGGACCAAAAAACAGGATTTTGACTATCCTGGGTTTTGTACCTTGGCTCTTGGGCACCTCGATTGAGGATGCCCTGCTGTGTGAATCTCCCCAGGTTGTCCAAACTGACTCATCTTTCCCCAGTCCTACGGCGCATGCGCGCTCATCTGCACGGACGCGTTCTTGGCTTGGCTCCTCTAAGGAGCTGAGTGTGCTGGCTCCGCATCCCCGCTACCCTCTAACGGGGAGCGTGCTCTCGCCGGCCATACATAAATGCCTGGAAGCGGGGAAAGTGGTGCTGCTCGTACATGCGCTGTTGTCCTTGTGCTGAAGGTGAGTATACGGGGCATCCTGGGGGGGTTCACACAGCTGGGCGAGAATCAGTCGAACCGTAAATCTTTTAGATTCCCGGGCCGATCTCAGTGGGTTTTGGTCCCCTTTAAGTTTTGCAGCTTAGGATTTTTCTTCTGAAGCACCTTGGCTCCTTGATCTGCATAGTAGAAGGAATCTGCCTAAGACACAGGAATTCTCTAAACCCTGGCTGTGCTTCTTTTTATCTCTTCCTGTTGCTCGGCAATATTGGACATCTAGACCAGCATCCCCAGATGCACATGCGCACACTCCCAGATTCGCATTTGTGCACCCCTACCTATAGCTACTTGTCTTTCATCTTTCAGTGTTAATAAATGCATATAATCATGTTCTAATAAAGATTTAATATTTTGGGAAATGTCTGTTTTATTTTGTATCAGGATCTTAGATCCTGCTCCTAAAAGCAACTTTATACCCAACCTTGAATTTTTATTTCCGATATGTTTATCTAACCCACTGGGTTTTATTTTTTGTGGGAGATTTCACACATCGGCCCATCCTCAGGATGCCCAGAAAAGAGGGAGACCACACCACTGGCTGCTCCTATTTAAGGGTCATTCAGTTACATGGAAAGTAATACTCCCTGGGAAAGCTTACTAGTGGTCCTACCGACATTTTACAGAGCTGTTACTTTTCTTACTAATGTTCCAGAGCCACTGCAAAGGCCTCGGACTTATTTTCCAGCGTCAGAAGGGCCCTGTGGTTAAAAACTTGGTCAGAGTACAATGTTTCTAAGACCAAACTTTGTGGGAACCCTTTTCATAGCAATTTCCTTTTTGGAGAAGAAATAGATAACATCTTGTCCAGTTCAAATGAAGCAGGAAAAAGTTTTTCAGTTAGGAGAAGCAAGGCAAGCCATTCAAGGAAGAGACTATGCCTGGCTTAATAAGGCAGGCCAAACCAGACCACAAAAACAAATAATTGGAGGAAGACAATATAACATAGTTCTTTGAAACTCATTTTTACAATCTATTGTGACTGTGCAAATTTTAGATAATGAAGCATTAAATCAAATTTTTCTGATGCCACAACTGCTATACTAGTGGGATTATGAATATAAATTAGTTTATCTTGGTAATGTATTTTAAAGCTTTGTCTAAACCATTTCTTTCTTTTCTGCAGGGCGAAACGTACCCATGTTCCGGTCACAGAATATATATTCGAACTGCCTAGCCTAACCATCCAGGCCACAAGAGCTCAAACTCTTCTTTTACAAGCTATTGGGAACAGTTGGTTAGTTAATAGTTCTGGTGCTTCAGGTCTAAGTGAGGCTCTGCTTAATGAAGTTTTCCCATCTACAGGTAAGTCCCTTTATCTTTAACATAACCTACCAACCATTTGAACCGCCCCCGTCCTGCCACCCTACCCTGGCGCTGGGGCAGGAAAGGGGGGGGTTACAAAAAAAAACCTTACTTTAGCTATATGCCCGCACCGCTCCGCCGGTTCTGGGTGCCGCTATCTTGGACTGAAGACACAGAGCTGCATCTGCTGCTCCCGTCCTCCCATTCAAGTGAAGCTCGGTGCCAGGGCTGTTGCTTTGCTTCTTTTCCTGCAATGGTCTTGAGAGACCTGGAAGGACAGCACGGGTGCCTGGCTATCCCCCCCCCATCTTACCTTACCTCCATGGTAGGGGGGGGGTCATGTCAAGTGAGGTTCCGCTTTAACACATTTTTAGCAAATCATTCTGTATAATCATTGGTCAAAAGGCCAGGCATTTTTAACAGTTTCTTTTTGTAAAATTAGAATACAATAGTTGCTTCAGATAAAAACAAATATTATTCAAAAGCAAACCGCATATAAAACTGCCTTTCAATACAAATTGCAGAAAACTGCTCCTGTATTGGTTTAAGTGAGATAAGTCATAAACAAGCAGCCCTTTATCAAAAAAACTTTCAGCTTAGAAACCAATCAATCTCTCTTTTCTCATAGTCTCACAAATTATACAATTGTCATTAATGCAGAGTGAAAGGTTAAAACTTGTTTTTTACTCCAAATTATAAAAATGTTAAAAAAAGAAAAAAAAAAAAGGTCATTAATAAGCATGTGAGCCGCTGCATGCTTATTAATTACCTACTCACCTTTCATTCCGCCAACTAATCTTGCTCCGGAAACACCATATTGCTACACCCAAGAGAATGTATTCCACAACCCTCCCGGGTGCAGCCTTTGACCTCAAAACGTCCCCTCACAGAGAGCTTCCGGCATTTCATCTTCCAGGGAGCATATTGAATGGGGACCTCAGGGAAAGAAGTGGCGGATTGTTGGCCAGTGATTGTCGTCACCAGTCTGTAATCTGCAGCATCCTACTGGTTTGTACAGAGTGGTTTACTGCACTACGTGAACCCGGAAGCAGCTAGCAAAAGCAGCAGCACAATCAACAGTAGTCAGCTGTGTTCTTTGGGAGCAACTGCGCCCGAATGATGCTTTTTTATTTTTGACATTTGGTCCCCTTTAACTCTTTTTGGGCATTCACATAGTAGCAGGTAGGCACCAGAAATGCTGGTATCATTTATCAAGATGGTCTTTTGAAGTCGACTAATCCCCAGGATTTTGACTATCATGGTCCCTGCCTGGGGGCATCCCGATGTAGGATGCCCCCTGTGTGAAACGCCCCCAGAACGCCCACTTTCACTCACTTTTTCAATATTCCCACAACGCATGCAAAAGGCGCTTGTACTATCAAATTTTTATGGGGCACATATTAATGCACGGCATAAACCCGCTGATTTGAAATTCGCGTCCGACATAGGTGTGCCGGTGGTGGCTCCCTTGTGGCATGTGTGCTCCCTTGCGCCTGGCCTATATGAGTGGCTGGGGAGGTGTACAGGGAAGGGACATCTCTACAGGGAAGCCCGGCGATGTGGCCACCGGCGAAGACAGCATTTCGTTCCCTGCTGGGATCAGGTAAGATTGCCTGGGCTTGGGGGTATCACACAGCAGGGCATCCGGTATAGGATGCCCCGGAGGCAGGCTAGCGACCAGCTCTGGAATCTTTTAGTGAAAAAAGGACTAAAGGGTGCTATTCACTGCAATGAAAGAGGATTTGTCAAGACCTGGCATGCCCCATTGCAATGAGTGATGATAGGGATCATGTCCCATCAAGAATACAGAAGCAACCGATCATCAGGCTGGGCTATTCTTGCATCCATTGATCAGGTAAGAGTAGGCACGGTAATAGAAACAATATTCTGTGGGAGACCAAAGGCGAGTATAGCAGTTTTCCTATTTTTGCCTGACCAATGACTTTGATATTAAAGTAGCACAATTTTAAAGAAAAAAGCATCCAATTATAAATACCTATAGAAATATGATTGGTTACTTATACAACCTGCATCAAAAAATTCTACCCAAGCCAATGTTTTCCCTGTAATGGAAGCAAGAAGGTGTGACAGGATTTAAACTTACCATTCTTCCCAATGGCCTGTTGGAGTAGGTACGTTGTTCACTTCTGATGGCATTAACAAAATAAAAAAAGCCCTGGCTTATCAATTATCCATACATTTCTTAATGAAAATGTTGCTCATAAAGGAGTTTCTGCAAGTGTAAGGATTATTCTTAGTAGACAGTACGCCCTGCTCCAGATATAATACTTACACTTGGGTTATTTTCCGCCAGATGGCGCTGCACTGCAGAGACATGCAAAAACAGGCTCCTCCCGGCCCTCAAATACCCGGGGACCTCCCACAAATCCCCAGATTTCTCTGCAGTGCTGACTGCGAAGACATGAAGTATCACTCTCTCGCAGGTGAGTGGGGCTATCAAAGCCTGCGGCCCTGTTGGACTATTCCCACCTGTCCTCCCTGTGATGTGCCTCCCAGCCTGGGCTGCGCTGGTCGGGTGAAGGTAGGCAGCACCATGCGTGCTTAACGGAGCCATGCTCCACCGCAGTCCCCCACCAAAGGGTAGGCGGTTTAGGCTGATGGTGAGCCTCTAGGGGATGCCCCTCCCACACTATTGCCCCATGCCCCGTGTAGCGGTGGGCCCTGTACAATGGGTCGCCATCCTCCCTCGTTCCCCCCCCCGTAGCCCGGGGGGAAAGAAAGGGGGGGGGGGTGTGGTGGTCTCAGTGTATGTTTACACGCTTATGGCCTTAGTATTGTCTTTGACTGGTATTCCTGGTGTCAGAGCCGTGCTGTTTGCTTTTTTATTGTGTACCTGTCGCCTCCGCGCGCACCTCTTTCCTTTACTGGATGTGCTGCGCCTGGCGGCGCCGTCGCCTCAGACGCTGCGGCGTCTTCATTGGCAAATCATTTTTCTAAGTGTGCCATACACTTTGCTCCTCGTGACAACGTTGTAACTATCTCAGAGCTTCGCGCTCTTCGGGGGGGGGCGGGGACCTGGTTTGGCACGCTCCGCGTCACAGCCCGCTCTGGCCCACCCTTCGAGGTTCGCTTGGCGCCATTTTGATGCTGGTCACACGCACGCGTGGTAGCGGTCCTCCTCCTCCCCTGGTCTGCAAGTGCCCTCGCGGGCGATTTTCATGTTCCTTGATTACTGGTTCTGACACCCTTTATTCCCATTATGTCTTTCAGACTGGTGAACACCGTTGGCTTCTCCCGGCCCGGTGTAAAATCATAGCGGGCCTTGTAATATTCTCCCACTTCCCTAGCGGGTCTTTGGGGCATCCAGGGTTACTTATTGTGTAAATCCCTACTGGCATATTGTGCCTTGAATAATCAACATATGGAGGCATCTCAGAATTATGTGACCGGGGTCCCTCTGGGACAAGACCGGCGGTGTATAGCGGTATAGCGTGTGGACAACCCCATGCTGATGCTGACAGGGCACGGGTCTGCGTACCCTGTGCCGAGCAAGCCCTGGCCCTGCAATCAGGTCGTCCAGTGGCTACACCTAGCTTCAATTCACCTATCTCCCCAGGCTTAAATCTCTCTCCTGCTGAGTCGCATACAAGTGGGGAATTGCGGCCTGTGGGCCTTCCAGACTGCCTACGGCTGAACAGATTATTGCTAGGTTGTCAGAGCGAATGGGCCCTGGTAGGAAGCGGCACCTGTCGCCTCATGTTTCTGTATTTTCTATGAGAACCGAGGAGTTTACTACTCCGTGTGACTATACCCCTTCTGATGAAGGGGAGTTGTTCTCTGACTCAGGCTCATCTGATGAGAGGCCGAGGAGTCATGACGATTCTGGCCCTGAATACTGGTGCCAGTGTGACACTGACGACTTGTTGATTAAGGTCTTTAAGGCACTGTCTCTCTCTCTCCCCGGTCAGGTCCCCAAGCCTAGAGGGGAGCGTTTCCATACTGCGACTGCACGTTTGGAATTTCTAGAGCAGGCTCATTTCCATGCCCTTGTGCTCAAGGAATGGGAATGCCCCAGTAAACTTCCAGAGGTTCCAGGGGACTGGGATAGGAAATACCCTTTTCCCCCTGAGGTGGTTAATTGTTGGTCATCACCCCCCGTGGTGGATGCGCCGATCATAGGGGTCCCTAATCCCCCCTTTATTACAACCCCTGCTTATAGTACCCTTCGGGATGCTGAGGACTGGCGCATTGAGCTGCTGGCCTCCCATGCCTTTTCTTGTGCCGGGACGGCGCTGTGGCCGGTCTGTGCCGCAGCTATTACTGCGGTGGCCGCTAGAACCCTCATCAGAAAGTTGCTTGATCGTCAACCGGAGGATCTCCCCTGGGAGATGTTTAATGCACTCTCCAATTGTGATGTATTTGTTAAATTTATTCTATTAGCTCTGGATGACGCTATTAGAATGTGTGCAAGAACTTCTGCCCTTGTGGTGGCTATACGTTGCTTGGTCTGGCTGCGACAGTGGGGTGCTGACGATGCTACAAAAAAGACTCTTACTGGGCTTCCCTTTAGAGGGCAACGCCTATTTGGTGCCCGTCTAGACCTGTTCGGTAAAAAGGGCAAATCACCCCTACGCAGACGGCCGTCTCGGGGCAGGGACACCCCTCCTTCCCCCTACCTTAGTGTTAAGCAGGAACCAGGGGTGTCCTTCTGGATTTTTCGTGCAGACTCCTGCCCCATGAGCAGCAGACAACGTCCTGGCCCCTCCGGCGGGGCTAAGCCCAAATCTTCCACCAAACCCCCTCAAGCATGATGGGGCGCCCTCGCCCCTCTGGGTGAGGGGATGGCTGCAGCACCTTGCTCTTATCAGGAGGCATCTTGCCTCATTCTGGTGGATTCAGGAGGTTGTGTCCTGCAGCTACAGGATAGAGTCTGCTGTGCGGCCTTCCCCAGTTTTATCAGGTCACAGGTACTCCTGGTCCCTGCCGCTGTTCAGTTGCTGGCACAGGCCATGCTAGGCCTGCGAGGTCTGAGGGTCTTTTGCAGATTGCCTGTAACAGGCAGAGGCAGGGGCCGCTATACCAACCTTTCCACAGTCTCCCAAAAGGATGGGTCCGGCTGGCCCATTCTGGATTCACGGCAATTCTCTAATTACAGGCAGTTTCTGCATGGAAACTCTGAGTTGGGCCATCAGCACCTTGCGCCCAGTGGGCTTCTTGCTGTCTGGGGGACTATGCCTATGTTTACAGCCCTGTGCCTTCAGGTCTCTGAGGCTCTTCAGGTTCGTGTTGGAAGTCCAACACTGCTAATTGTGGCCTTGTTATCTGGCCTCTCCTCAACTCCCAGAGTGCGCACTCAGGTGCTGACGATAGTTATGTCTCTGATGAGACCAGGGGGCGTCCGCGCGATGACTACCTGGACGTCCTTTCTCACTTCCCAGTCTCTGCGTCAGGCTACGTTGGATACCCGGCTGGTGGTGTCCATTGGGAGTCATTTGGATGGGTAATCAATCACCCCAAGTCCTCATTGTCCCCTTAAATGGTAACTCCATTACCAGGAATGATTCTGGATTAGGTTCAAACCAGATGCTCCCCTTCTCGGCAATAAAGTGGGCAATCTGGTCACTTGGGCTCAGTCCCTCATTGCTGTCACGGTCTCTTCACCAGGCAGGGATGCAGCTGGTGGGCCCGTTGGTAAATTGCTCGGAAGAGGTCCCTTATGCTGGGCCGGCTCTGGTCACTCAGGGCCCCCTTTGCGTCACTCCAATCTACAGTCTCTGGCCTAGTTGGCTTGACTGCTGAAACATACATCTTAATGGAGACAGGCCTATCTGTCTCGGTGTTTGAGACTATGGGAAAGCTAGGAGCAAGCTTCTTCCTCTTCCTCTTCTATCTGTTATTGGGTATGACATACCCACGTTGATTGGTGTGAGTCTAGGTCTCTTCCCTGTCGGGCGTTCTCGGTTCCCAGGGTTCTAGTGCTGTTTCAGCATGCTTTGGAGTTGGTTCTCTAACTCAGTACTCTGATGGGTCAGGTTCTGCCCTGTCCACCTTGCCTTAGTAGTCTCGGGTTCAGTCTTCCTTGGTTAAGACTTCCTACTCATGTGCGTTCCCCATGTAATCCTATGGTCCCGGTTGGGATTGGAATTGAATTTCATTCTGTCTGCTTGCAGGATTTGTCCCTTGGTCCTATTCAGGATGATGTCTGGCTGTTCTTACCCTCAAGGTTGTCCTTCTGGTGACTGTTACCTTGGTCAGGCGTGTATTAGCGGGCGGCTCTGTCTACCTAGCCCCCTTTTCTTGAGATACTCCAGGATAAGGTGGAGTTCCGCTTGAAGCTGGACTCTATGCATCAGGAGGTGTCTTATGTTCATTGATTTGAGATATTGTTACCCACGGCTGCGCCTTTTCCTAGCAACACTGAGGAAAGGGTCCTGCGTTCCTCAAACAAGGTGTTGGAAGTTTTTCCTTGGTAGTCACTGTGTCCTTTAGGGGAACTGATGTTCCTTGGGGCCTGTGGTCATTACATCCTGAATGTGCCCGATCTTGTCTGCTCTCGGGAGTTGGGCGGTCTTGGTCCTGGTTATTACCTTAATGGATGTTCCTCCTGGTACTTGGTTCGGTCTTTTGGCTTCTGCCAAGCCTACTGTAGCGATTGGATTCGTCAGGCTGTTACTCAGGCCTATTCCAGCAAGGGGAAGAATCTTCCTTGTCACCTTGATTCTTTTTTCTACTCGTGCTTGATGCCTCTTGGGCTTTTTAGCACCGGGCTTCTGTTGAACTGGTTGGCTAGGCCACTACCTTGGCCTTCTGCTTATACCTTTTGCAAAATTTTTACAAGGTTGATGTTAGGGCCTCAGCTCATGCTGTCTTGGCCGTATGCAGGTGACAGTGGTTTTAAACTGTCTGCTGTTGTCGTTTTTTGGATGTGGGTTTTTTTAGGATCCCACCCTGTTTTTATGGACACTGCTTTTGGATGTCCCAAGTATAAGTATTATATCTGGAGCAGGACGTACTGTATACTAAGAATAATACAATTCTGTGAAATACTCACCTGTAGAATTGATATTATTTGTATACAGTATGTCCTGCTCCACCCCACCCTGGTTTTTTGCATTATTCTGGATCCCCTGTATGGTGATTGTTACCATTGTTATAGTTACCAGTTGGTGGTTAATTCTCCCGGCTTTTTGTTCACTGCTTTTCAATGCTGGGGATTTGTGGGAGGTCCCCGGGTATTTGAGTGCCGGGAGGAGCCTGTTTTTGCATGTCTCTGCAGTGCAGCGCCATCTGGCAGAGGATAACCCAAGTGTAAGTATTATATCTGGAGCAGGACGTACTGTATACAAATAATATAAATTCTACAGGTGAGTATTTCACAGAATTGTATTTCTCTCCACCACCACACACTTTGGGCTATTAAGTCAAAAAATAGCCAGTTTTTAATAGTTCTAATATAGTTTTAATAGTTCTTCATATTCCTTCCAACCGTGTCACGTTTTCAGCTCCTGCCAGCTAAGCATGCCCCCACGCCCAGCCATTCAGATAGTTTGGGGACAGGAGTGCTCCACAGACCGCAGGGAGACTAGGAATGTGGCTGCTCCCTTTGCCAAAACTTTGTTTAAAATGGTGTTTAATGCCTTTACATTAGTATGCACTGCATAAATCACTGACTGGACGAGAGCGCCATTGGATCAGTGGCAAGATGAGTTGTGTCTTGGAGGTTTTGCACAGCTTGGCATCTGACATCTGAAAGCCCCAGGAAAAGAGACCAATCACCAGGATAGCAATTGGCTATTTGGTGAGTGTAGTGCTATGTTGTGGAGGGAGCCCTTAAAGTGTACCAAATCCCAGCCTGGGAATCATTGATTCCTTCCCCCCTAGGGCATCCGAAATCGGGATGCCCCGCTGTGTGAAGCCCCCCAGGTCGCCCCATTCACTTACCTTACAACGGTACATCCTTGAGCTGCGGCCGCATCCCCGCCATCCCTCTAGCAGGGTGGCCGTTTTGGCCAAGAAAAGACTAGATCTTTGTAATTGCCTTGGATTTCAGACAGAGGTAAGTTTAAAGTGGACATAGCAACAGTTGACACAAGTGCCTAAATATTGCTTTTCACTGTGAATTCTCTGTATGTATGTGGCTACAGGTAGAGCAGTCTGGAATGTATAAAGGTATAGCCATGTGTAGGTAGACCTTGTCTGTTTACTTTGGAATCATGGGGAGTACAATGGGTTAAGTGGAGCTCCATCAAAATAAATATCCCAAGTGTTTCAGAGGCCCCTGCACAGAATATAAAGTGTTGGAAAACCTTTGATTTGTTGATTAATTGACCCAGAAATATTATGCACAAAACGTCAGACGTGTGAACGAAACAATAAAATGTAATTGGTGCCCAGCAGGGGCATTTGACGGACACATTTATGGGTTTGTGTACCTGAATGGCGAAAGTTCATGCTGTCCAAATCCATTTTGAAAAGTGTGACTGTTTCATTTCCCCCCTCTGGGTATTTAATGAGAGAAATGCAAGATTTCCTCCATTTCCATTCAGGGTGGGATTTTGTCCCTTTTAATTATTACTATTTAGGTTTTATTGTTTACCTATTTGTGTAAATAAATGAAGATTGTAGCTGCTGACCACCCTTGAAATCCCTAAGTGCAATAAAAAGGAACCCAGATTTTTATTCTTGAGAATGGTCTTGAAACTTTGTTTTATTGAGGAACAACAGAATTTAACTTTCCTGTGTGTTCTTCCTTTCAGTTCAGGTGTGAGTGCAAGCAACCGCACCCCCTTCATCTTTGGGCTGTGTGTGCAGTCCCACCCCAGCCACTCACACACCCAGGTGTGTGTATCTGACACCAAACATCTCCTCCTTAAAGTGGACCAACACCCAGGATTTTGACTATCCTGGGTCTTGGTCCACTTCGGTGGGGCACCCCCGATCGGGGTGCCCCGCTGTGTGAAACCCCCCCGAACCCCCCGAACTCACCTCTCCCCGCGCCGACGGACAAGCCGCGGACAAGCGGCTCCTCCTCCGCCGCCTCCCGTGCGTCCCGGGCCGATCACCTGTGGGTGTTGGTCCACTTTAAAGCTGACTATCTATAAAAGACTCTGGCTTAGCAACAATCAAGGCATTGAGTCATAAATCAAGTGTCAGAGCAGTCTGTTTCTAATAGTGGTCTAACCTATGATACATGCATAGGAATCTGTATCTCATCTTGAGCCCTTCTGAGAACAGAGTTTCTTTAATCAAATTGGGAAATTCTGTAATTTCACTGACATCCGTCTTGGTGGTACAGCAGAGATTTAATAGATGACACAGCTTACCTCAATATTCAGCAAAAACAACCTCAATGCTCAGCAAAATCATAAAAAGAAAATGGGAAGTCAATCCTTCCCTAATGCTGGAAGGGGCGGGGCTCTACATGGCAACCGTGGGCATGAGTGTCAGACCAGTACTGTCACATTGCTGCATAAGTCGTTGCTTAAAGACCAACAGCCTGGCACAATTGGAAGAGAAAAGTGGTGGCCTTTTTGGGGCTTCCTTTCCCAGCAACTTAGCCATGCTTCTGCCTGGATTCAACTGACATACCTGACAGTGCACAGTAACAGGAAACCCAGCAGCACTTCCTGTTTGCAGGTGGCCTGCAAATGCATGAGCCGCCATTTTGATTCTAAAATATACTACAGCAGGAGTTAGAAAAAGATAAATTAACTTTTTATGTGCAGCAATCTAAATTTGGCCTGGGGGAATGCATATGAGAATCGTTTATTGTGTTGGTCTGGTTTAAGTTATTTTTGACTGTCTGTCCGCTTTAAGGTCCCAGCTTCAGCTTCCCTGCAGATTGCTGCCCCTTAGTTTTTATTTTATGGCTCAAATTAGGGTTCGCTCAGGGAATGAGAGGGGTGGTTGAAGTATTCCAAAATGCTTGGACTTTTTAATGTTGTACATTTTTTAATTCTTCTAATTGAGCAATATGTTTTAGTCTTGTCACCTCTCGGACCCCTGGATTTCCCTTCTGTTGCTTACAATTTTGTTCTAAAATGTGTAAAAATGGCTTTAGCTCCATGTAGGTTTTTTGCCTTCCTCTGGATCAACCTCTCAGCATGATAAAACTGGGCTCTGCTATAATGTGTGGCCAATGCTGCTATAGGGAATGGGCAGGCATCTCAAACATGCCAACTCCTAACAGGAAGTGAGATCACTCCATTTTTACTCTGTAGTCCACTAAGTAAAGGTGTGTGTGTGTGTGCAAGGGGGGGGGGGCATTTGGGTTAGAGGCCACTCTTGTGAATCATTGGTTCCGCTTCTGAGTACCGTAAGGGCAGTACTTCGTTAGCCAGGACCGCGAAGGAAAGAAATTTAATGGTACTGATTACTTATAGCTGCAAGATGAGTGGTCAGTGTAGCCAGGCAGTGGGAAAAGCAAGCAGGATGCTCGGCTGCATAGCTCGGGGCATCACCATTAGGAAGAGGGAGGTTGTAATGCTGTTGTATAGAGCCCTGGTAAGACCACAGCTAGAATACTGTGTGCAGTTCTGGAGACCTTACCTGCAAAAAGACATTATTCAAATAGAACGTGTCCAAAGGCGGGCAACAAAATTAGTGGAAGGACTTAAACTTAAAACTTCAGGATCAGGAGAGACTTAAAGAACTTAAAGTGGACCAACACCCAGGATTTTGACTATCCTGGGTTTTGGTCCACTTCGGTGGGGCACCCCGATCGGGGGTGCCTGCTGTCTGAAACCCCCCTGAAAGCCCAGAAACACTCACCTCACCACGCTCCCACGTGACCGCTCCAGCCAATCACAGCGCTCAGAGCCGCTGTGGTATGCGCGTCCAAGGCTGCTTGGACGCGCATAGCAGCTCAGCGGCTCTGAGCGCTGGAGGCCACGTCTCGCGCTTCCCTCTAACAGGGAGCGCGCCTGCGCCAGCCATTCACAAACGGCCGGCGCATGCGCCGATGAAACGGGGCTGAGGTAAGGTTCGTGGGCCTCCTGGGGGGTTTCACCCCACGGGACATCCCGATTTCGGATGCCCCGCGGGGAGGGATCTGATCGGTCCGGGAATCTTATAGATTCCCGGGCCGATCCCCCCTGGGTGTTGGTCCACTTTAATCTGTAGTCTAGAGGAAAAAAGGGAGAGAGGGGGACATGATTGAGACCTTTATATATGTGAAAGGATTGAATAAGGTTCAGGAGGGAAGTGTTTTTAAGAAGAAACAAAATGACAGAACAAGGGGGCACAACCTGAAGCTAGTCTGGGGGAAGATCAGGAGCAATATTAGAAAATATTATTTTACAGAAAGAGTAGTAGATACTTGGAACAAACTTCCAGCAGAGGTAGTTGGAAAATCAACAGTCACTGAATGTATTCATGCCTGGGATAAGCACACATCTATCCTAAGATACAATATACACATAAGGGCAGACCTATGTTCTCCTTCTGCCGTCAACCTTCTAGGTTTCTTAAATAAGGTAACCCAGAATTCTAATTGCAGCAGGGAGCGATTTCAGACAGTAGACACTACAACTACCCTGTGATGTTTTATATGCGGCAATATAATGATAGCGATTTTGCTGCTGTTCACACATAAAGCCTTAAAGCTGTCACATTGTCATAGCTTGGTTTTAGTCCTGCATACGTTCGTTGAATCCATATTCACACTACTCTTACTTCATTAGGTAATTGGGAGACAGTGAAAATTGTCACATCCTGAGCCCTGTCCATTTCCTCTGGTGCTGAATTGCCTTCTCCACCATATAGATGCTTCCCCTATACAGAAGAAGACTGCTTAGATTTTGTCTTACACCTTTGTTATGCGGTCAGGTGCTTTTCATGTCAGATGTAGTGCCTAATACACCAGAGCTCCCTGTTCTGTTCCGTGTTGGCTGTATATCACACTAATCTACTGTAAAACTGGTGTAAACAGCCTTCGAAGGGAAGTGGAGTAATGTGTATTTAAGACGCCTGCGGAATTCACTGCAAGCGCGCTGTGCTGTTATTGCAGCTGTAATTCAGCATCTCCAGCCAGCAGATTGATGAATTTCCAGCTCTGGAAGCAGGTAAACAACCCATTTCTTCCAAAAGGCCACACTGTGTAGCTGCACTCTCTCCACCATGCATTATTCAGTAGCTTGGTGCAATATGTGAAAGCTTCATTTGGTGATTGGTAACCGTTTTGTTTGACAGGCACAACTCAGGGCATTGCAGTAAAAGAGAACTCCAGTCAAACGGCACAATAGGGGGACTTTTTTCCACTGCATCAGCCTCCGCTAGGTCCAGCTTGGGCTCCTTGGCATGCAGGTGCGCATCATTTCTTTGTTAGCCTGACCACCACTTGCAAAGATACTGGTACATAAGATTCTGCATACCCCCTTCCCTATTGTTAGTACAGTGACTGGAGCACACTGTTCTGTTCACTGCAACAGGGGAAGCCTGTCTGGCCTTGTCTCGGTGCGCTTTCTTTGTATGAGAACCTGTTATCTGGGTCCAATTTTATTCTTAGTTTACAGTACGTCCTGCTTCAGATAGATTACTTACACGTGGGTATTTCTCCTCCCGGCCCCTCAAATACCCACAAATCCCCAGAGTTTCTCTGCAGTCTGGACTGCGAAGGATGAGAAATGGCTCTCTACTCGCAGGTGAGCGGGGCTATTAGCCTGCGGCCCTGTAGGACTATTCCCGCCCGTTCCATTAGTGATATGCCTCCCAGCCTTGGCTGCGCTGGTCGGGTGAAGGTAGGCAGCACCGCTGTTAGGTGCTTAGGAGCGCTGCTTCACCACAATCCTCCACCAAAGGGTAGGCGGTTCAGGCTAATGGTGAGCCTCTATGGGATGCCCCTCCCGCACTATTGCCCCTTGCCCCTGCCTATCGGTGGGCCCTATTTAAGTGGCCGCTGTCCTCCGTCATTCTCCTTGTAGCCTAGGGGGAAAAGGGGGGGGGGGGGTGTGTAGGTGTGTATGATATGCATTCTGCAATTTAACATTATACTTTATTCATTCTGCCTTGTGTCAGCCGCCGTGCTGGCTTTCCTTCCTTTTTACTGTGTTTAAAATTGCCGCCACGCACCTTTTCTTTCACTATGTTCTGCGCTTGGCGGCGGCGTTACCTCAGGCTCTGGTGCGCCGCCATTGGCTGCTTGTCACGCCCTGGCTTTGCGCTCTTCAGGGGAGGCGGGGCCCATCTATGGCGCGCTCCGCGTCATTGCTGATAACGGCCCGCCCCCCGAGGTATACCGACGCCATCTTTAACCTGCTTGGTTGGCCTATGCGCGACGGACCCCTACATACCGCGGTCCGTAAGTGCCCTCGCGGGCGGCTTTATTTTCTACCTTTTATTACTGTGTGCTTACGGCCTCCTTCTTTTATGTCTTTCAGGTTGGGCGAATCCTTTGGCTTCTCCCGGCCCTCTATTAGTTTATAACTTGTTAGGCCTTGTGTAATACTCCCACTTCCCTAGCGGGTTATTGGGGCATCCGGGGTTGCTGTATAGCGTTAATCCCTATCGGCCTATAGGGCCGCTATAATCACCATATGGAGGCATCCCAGGATAATTTGACCGGGGTCCCTTAGGGACAAGCCCGGCTGTGTGTAGTGTGTGGGCAGCCTCATGCTAACGCTGACAAGGCGCGGGTCTGTGTACCCTGTGCTGAGCAGGTGCTTGCATTGCAATCTGGCCTGCCAGTGGCTGCACCTCGTTTCACTTCGCCTACTCCCCCAAGCTTAAACCTTACTCCTACTGAGTTGCATACTAGTGGGGATTCTCAGCCTGATGTGTCTTCTAGACTGGCTAGTGTTGAGAAGTTAATTGCTAATACCTTGGCGCGTAAGGCCCCTACTAAAAAGCGGCACTTAACGCCTAATGTCACTATTTTCCCTATGGAAACTGAGGAGTTTTGGAATCTTTGTGGCTATACCCCGTCTGATGAAGGGGAGCTTTTCTCTGACTCTGTCTGCTTTTCATCTCAATCAGGACATTGTTCTCCCTTCTTTGTGCCCTAATCCTAGTAATGATAAGGAAAGGGTCTTGCATTCTTTGGATGTGGTTAGGTGTCTGAAGTACTATGTGGTAGCTACTGCACCCTTCAGGAAAACTGATGCTCTTTTTGTGGTCCCTTCTGGTCCTAGGAAGGGTTTGGCTCCTGCCAAGTCCACTATAAGCAAATGGATTCGTCAGGCTGTGATTCAGGCCTACTCTGCTAAGGGGAAGAACCCTCCCTTCCGCCTTACTGCTCATTCCACTTGTGCTATTGGTGCTTCTTGGGCTTTTCAGCACCAGGCCTCTGTTGAACAAGTTTGCAAGGCCGCTACTTGGTCTTCTGTTCATACCTTTTTCAAAGTTTTACAAGGTTGATGTTAGGGCCTTGGCTGATGATGTTTTTAGCCGAAAGGTTCTGCAGGCGGCAGTGGTTTAAACTGTCTGCTGCTACTTTTTCTTGGGGATCCCACCCTACTTTATGGATACTGCTATTGGATGTCCCACGTGTAAGTATTCTATCTGGAGCAGGAGGTACTGTATACTAAGAATAATACAATTCTGTGATTACTCACCTGTAGAATTGATATTATGAGTATACAGTACGTCCTGCTCCACCCCACCCTTGGCTTTTCATTATCTTGAATCCCCTGTATGGTGATTGTTATCATTGTTATAGTTGATAGTTTGGGTTGTTTAATTCTCCCGGCTTCTCGTTAACTGCTTTTTAATGCTGGGGATTTGTGGGAGGTCCCTGGGTATTTGAGGGGCCGGGAGGAGCCTGTTTTCGATGTCTCTGCAGTCCAGCGCCATCTGGCGGAGTAATACCCACGTGTAAGTAATCTATCTGGAGCAGGACGTACTGTATACTCATAATATCAATTCTACAGGTGAGTAATCACAGAATTTTATTTTTTTGCACTGGACAAGATCTAGAGAGTGTTTTGGGTGCTAAAATTCTGGAGTTGTTCTTGTTTAGATGGAGCATGGATGAGAAGAAGTTTAACCCTTGCAGTGCCAACCTACTGAGAAATATTGTCATCCGGTGTTGCCAAGCTCTTTTAAGCATTAAACTGTGATAAATTGCCACACAAAAAACAGTTTTGGCTTTACTATGAAATGTCTTATATTTCCAGTGCTTTCTCAATATTTAGGCTTAAGTATGTCAACAATGAAAATAGAAAATGTAAGTGTTTCAAGGAAACTATAGGCTTGTAAAGGCCCCATTCCTCCCAGTTACAATGGTACCACATGTACTACATGTACTAAATGTATTGGTAGACACCCTTTCCTGCCCAGGAGACAATCCAGGCAATTGGATGGGGGGGGGTTTGCAAGTCATTCGTTTGACATGGTGACATGCAGGCCCCACCTGCCGGTTGAACTGGTATAGGGGTCTCAAAAATCAGTTCACAAAGGGCACATACGCACACACTCTTGAAAAAGTCCTTTAATACATTTTTTCTCACACCACTACTTACCTCCTTCCATTCTCGGGGCCCAATGCCTATCTCCAATGTCTTCAGCCAGCAGAGGACGCAGATCCCCATCTCAAGCTGTGGAAGCAGGCAAATAGTTCTGACCAGATAAAGTTTACTTTCTTCTTCTTTTTTTTTTTTTTTTTTTTTTAATATTCTTTATTTAAAGATTTTGCAGTTTTGTACATACATACATTGAGACAAACAATACCGAACAATACAGGGCAAAGGGTATAGGTGTGGAAAAACGGACTCCTTGTTTGCTAAGACGCAAATGGCACAAAGCAGCAATTACAATGGTGGTCCGACTCTGCTCTTTTAACACATTGTAAAGCGGAGAGGTAGCTGCCTTAGCTCCCAGGCTGGGAGGCGAGGCGCTCATATGTGTAGGTCTTGGTCTCCATTGATCAGTGACCTACTGTTCAGATCTGCCCAGAAGGGCAATGTCTGCCATACGTGACCACGTTACTGACCCAAGGAGGGGGGGGTGGGCAGTAGGGGGGTAGGAGCGGATTAGGAAATGTTGGGGGGTGGGAAGGGAAAGGTATATGGCGTGTGGGGCTCAACACCCGAACCGGTATCTATCTCCGCGTGTCCACGGATGGTAACGTGGCAAATGCATCCGCTTCCTCCTGGGCTATCGTGAATGAGAGTGGGGAGAGTCGCGGTATTGCTCCCGGGATCACTACTCAAACAGGCTCTTAAATGCAACCGATTCCTCATACATTAGCCAGGGCAGCCAGGAAGTTCTGAACTGTTCGTCATGTAGTGATAGTGTTAGATCCTCCATTTCCTTAACGTTCATGACCTCCCCTGCCCATACTTTCTTCTTTATCATCGGGGTGTCCTGAGGGGAGGGATAAGAGGAAGACTTTAAATTTTTGACCATAGGGTCACTTTAAATTGATCTCGGTAAATTGTTTTCCTTCTCACCTACCATTTAGTTCCTGCCTGCACTTGGTTTTCATGCATAGTTATGAATAGCCACAGAAAGGCCTCCAATATTAACCGTAATAATCCTTAAAATATGCGCTTTTTACGCACTATTTGAGTATTTGCCACCATGAAGTAATATATTAAAAACTGTAAAATGGTTCCAGTAACATTCGTCTTGTGCCATAAATGAATATTTGAGGGGTGAGGTCTTGAGAGCAGGTAGTCTCTAGAGCAGCAATAGAGCCAAGCCTCAATGCTTAGCATTTCATGCCCAAAACCTGCTTTGGGGTTTCTTGCCCCCACTGGGCCATTCATTATTTTGTTGACGGCTAAGAGTCATTAATCCAGGGTGTCAATGAAAGGGGGTGGGTAGACCACTTTCAGACATTTTCATACACAAGGCAATTGTCTCTGTCGATTCCCCTTCTGTTAGCACTGTCTAAAGCATTAAAATGAAATCTACTTTCCAGAGAGGAACTGTAAAAGTATTTTATGCAAGATTTCATTTGGGATACCTTAATGGTTGAATAATAAATTTTACCTCATAAAAATGAAATTCAATAATACAGTAGCTTTTCTCAGTGCAGTAGCATCTGGTCGATTCTCCAGAGAGCCAATATTTTCCAACTCATTAGGATCATGTCGTTCTGCATGTCGTCAACATTGGGTTAGCCAAGCTACCTTTACTTACATAACCGCCAAACTATTAAATAAGTCTCTTGTGGAGTGAAGTCAAATATTCCTCTTTATTTTTTTCCTAGCGCTTTGGAAGAAGAGAAGAAAATGTACGTAGTGTAAGACTTTAACATCTGGCACAAACCACATCAGGGTAAAACCGAGGAAAGTAACAGGGTTCCCGATTCCTCCCAGGTGTGCTTATAAAACAGGCCGGAGTCACTGCATACTACTTTAACCACTTAAGGGAAAAAGTGAAGCACATAAGAGGCCCCGGTCACTAGGACCGGCAACTTGCCTCTGTTTCGAAAGATGACAAACAAAAAGGATCATTGATTTGCGTATGACCTAAACCGTTTCCCTTTCAACATAGTTTGCCAGCTGCACACTCTCGGATCGCCGCCAAGGTTGGCGCTTGTTTGCGCTAGTTAAAAATAAAAACGACAGGGTCCTATGCCTTCCTGGGGTAATTGTTGGGAGTGTCTGAATCCAGCTGCTCAAAATACTGGCAGTGTTTTCTGCCTCTTCTGAAATGAATTCCCAGAGGGGTCACAATTTTCCTCTTCTGCTTCCTGTTCTGGTCTTGTAGCTTGCGTCTTTTAATATTGAATTTTTCTGTGCATGTATTTACGAGCTTGTTGGAAGCTACTAAACCATTATATAAGGCTGTGTATCAAGGTGCATCACAAGGGCTTTTATACTGGGTAGAGTTTCCCTGCTACATGCTAAATTTATTAGAGCTCCATCGTGAAAGTAGACCAGTATTAAATATTCAAAGGGATTGTCCAGGCAAAAACGAGAAAGGGTTACACTCCACTTTAGTCCTCCACAGTTCCTCCATCCAGGTTTGGTATTCCCTCACAAATCCTTTGTCCAGCGCCAGCTTCTTCACTTTTAGTGAGGGCGTGGAGACGGTGGCCTCACGTGATTGTGTTTATGGATCCTTGTCTACACCCCTTGCATTGAACGGGGTGTGCCAAAACCATCTTGACCCCCTCCATTGAAATTATTTGAATTAGGCGTGTAAGGGGACGTAAAGCCATTTTGATAGATACCACCATGTCTGTCCTGTGCTGGATGACTGAATAGCTTGTTTTCCCTCAAAGATAAATATGAGGACGGTGGTGCTGCACCGAGGAGCTTCAGGGGACAAAAAGTCGTAAATATGTTCAGTTTAAATTAATGCCTGGACAAAGTCCGTTTTTCAGTCTTTTGCATGGAAGCCCATGCCTTTAAAAAAAATGTCGGGCTGGGAGCAGGATTGCATCAGCGGGATAAAGTAATCCACCCCATCCCCAAAAAGTCGTAGCTAGAGGCTGCAGTGGTAGCAATGGTGGAAGGTGCGGGGGGAGGTCCTGCTCCGGGCCCTTTCCTGAAGACTGAAGAGCTTTGGGGGGGGGGGGGAGGTGATGGATCGGAGGCCCCACGGGAAAAGAGGAGACCCAGACGGAGGGGTCAAGTGAGTGGCTTTTTATTCCCTAGTGCACGGCACAGCCTGCTTCACAAAGTCATAACCTCTGGGATTCCATCACAAGGTGGTGCAGTGGCACTGCAGAAGAGTTGTGGCTCCGCCCGGTACCATATAGAAATGGAATCACCGTAGACTTATCCAGTTGTTCTCTGCAGTGCCTACTGCGAAGGTAGAAGATGGCTCTCTCTCTATGCGCAGGTGTGCAGGGCAACCATGCCTGCGGCCCTGCATATCTCTTTCCACCCGTTTCCGGACCCTCTGTGACTCCCAGTCTCGGCTGTCGGATCGGATGAAGGTAGCATAGCACTGGGGTCAAGTGCTCAAGGAGCGCTGCTCCTAGCCGCAGACTCTGTACCACAAAGTGTAGCCGGCCATAGGCTTTATGGTGAGCCTACTACGGATGCGGTGTTCCTGTCCTAGCTTCTGAGGGGGTGAGTGTTTTTGGACATGTTTTCTATGTTTGGGGTCCCCCCCACTGGCCTGGTCTTCGCCGCTGCCTGCTCACTCTCCCCCCTCTTCTCTCCCCGACGGGTGTTCGGGGGGGGGGGCGGGTGGTAGTGTGTGCATTTTTAGACTGTTTTTGTATGCTTTTGCCGCCGCTGCCGCTTTGTACTGCGCTCCGCGGCGGGCGGCGCTATATTTGTGAGGTGTTTTTTTTTCACTGTGGGGATGACGTTGGCGAGGTCATGTGAGCGCCGTTTTCGCGCTCTTCGGGGGGGGCGGGGCTGGCAGATGCCGCATATCGCATCATTCCCCCACGGCCCGCCCCTCAAGGTTCCTCTGTCGGCGCCATCTTGCTTCGGCTGCGTGTCTGGGGCCCTCTTCAATCCCTGGGCTGCGGCGGTGATTTCTGCCTGTGTCACTTCCTCCGGCTTGGTCTGTGAGTACCCTCTAGGGGTTTTGGTTATCCTTGGGGCATGGGCTGCGGGATACTTATGTATGTTTGCTTATGTCTTTCAGGCGGGACACCCGTGGGTTGTGGTTTCTCCCGGTCCTGCTCCTTACTCCCCCCCTTCATCCTTTACTGATTCTGGGGGCATCCCTCGGGGGGCATCCCGGGTGGCTTTTATTAGCCTTTACCCTTTGCTGGCATATTGCGCCTGTATTAACCACCATATGGAGGCTTCTGGGGATAACGTGCTCGGGGGTCCTTCGGAACAATCCCGGTTGTGTTACATGTGTGGGGTATACCCTATCAGTAATGACGTCACGGTGTGTGGGCCGTGCGCCCAGGCTGTCCTTTTGATTCAGTCTGGGCTGCCTGCTTCTTTACCAAGCTCTGCGCCCCCTTCGGCATCGCCTACCCCGCTGCGCCTGCACTTAGCCCCCAGTGAGGGGGACTCTAGCAGGGGTCACAATCTGATTTTGCACTTCGTGTGGCCAGCATTGAAAGACAGCTTGCCAGGCCTGTTCAGCGTAAGGCCTCTAGCAAGAAGCGGCACCTGACTTCCTCGCCTGCACTGTTAACTGAGGAGCAGGAGGAAATTGATCTTTTTGATGAACGTTATTCCCTGGAGGAGGGGGAGCTTTTCTCGGGCTCTGACTCCTCTGGGGACCAGCAGGTGGGCCGCGACAGTGACCCTGGGTCTGAGTCTGAGGATTCCTGGATTCCTGAAGACACCGCTAATCTGTTGTCTCACATTTTTGAGGTTTTACACATTGCCCCCCCTGAGGTGGCTAAGAGGAAGCAGGGTATGCTATTCTCAGTGTGTCACACAACCCGCTTCCCCTTTAATTCTGACGATAGGGTTATCCTCCAGCAGGAGGCGACGTTGCAGAGAGAAGTCTTGAAAAACGAGCCACTTCCGGGCTATATATACCTGGGACCTCCCACTTAACACCCAGTGTTTTCTCTCTGCAAGATGCGACAAGACAGAAGAAAGAAGTCTCCTGCTTGCAGGTAGCCGGGGTCAAACCCCGGCATCCCCCCATGGTCTATTTCTGCCCAGCTACTTGTTTTGTTCACTTAGTTGATATTCGAAGCCTCCCAGCCTAGGCTGCTGGCTGGGCAATGGTAGACGGCACCTCGTGGTGCCTAGGAGCTTATCTCCTCCGCTCGTCCCCACGCGTGGGGCAACGCGGTTATCCGGCTGGTGATCCGGATTTGGGATGCCCCGTCCCGGTCCCCCTTTTTAGTCTACCTTCTCCCACTCGATCCCTTCTCCTTTAGCGCGGGAGGGGGGTGGTGTTTGTGGGGTGTCTTTAATAATGATGTTTATTCTTTATTTATTTATTGTTGGCAGCTTATTAGGGTGGCGCTGCGGTCTGGGAATATGTCCCCGGGCTGCGGGGGCTCCGTACGGCCGCGGTGCTCGTCTCTAGGGGGCGGGGCCGCGTTCCCTCGTGGCCCGTGCTGCGCGATCGGGCGGGGTGCCTGTTTCTGGCACCCGCCTCGCTCGTACGGGCGGCCGCAGCGCTCGTCTCTAGGGGGCGGGACCGCTTTCCTTCGTGGCCCGCACCGTGCTGGCGTCAGCAGGGGGCGGGTCCGGAGTGCTTCGCGCGCTTTGCCGACCAGCCCTTCGTCTCCTCGCTCCCGTAGAAGGTTGATGTGCGGGCGGGTCCGCCTGCGGTCTGAGATCTGCTGAGCTGTCTGGCAAGTTTTCTTTATTTTCTGTGCTGCGCATAGTAAGTAATTTATCCTAGGTGATATGGCCAATTTGGAATTAATTTCAGTGGCTGCACTGTTTTATTACTGTGCTGGTGCACTCTTGAGCCCATTGGGGGTATAGAGGGCTGCATATTGTTTTGTATATTTATATATTTGCATATATATTTAGGTGATTGCCATTATACCTTAGGTACGCTTGCTGCATACCTTTTGTACTTTCTGGAGGCTGATTGTGGTCTCTTTCTTACAGGTCCGGGGATTCCCGTGCTGCGGTGGGTCTCCCGGTCTGATATACCTGGCTAGTCTTATTGTTTAAAAAACTTTAATTACTTATAAATTATAAAAGGGGCATCCCGGGTTCTTAATGCATAAAACCCTGGGTTATTGCGAAGGCCATAATTTCACCATATGGAGGCTTCCGATATTACCGGAAATGGCTCTTCGTGGCTATCCAGGCTATGTGGGGGTTGTGGGGCTCCGCTCCCAGGTTATGTCATAATATGTATTCCATGTGCACAGCGGAATATTGCGCGCCAGTCCGGCTTCTGGCTCCTCGCAACCTCCGTCATCTCCTACACCCCCCCACCTATTCCGGACCCCGTGTGACGTTGTCAAAGGTGGGGTTTCGCAATCCGAGGTGTGTGCACGATTGGCCAGCCTCGAGAAAATGGTTTCCGCCGCGGTAGCTCAGAAGGCTACGGCTAAGCGGAAGCACCTCTCTCCGGCGTCGCCTGTTCCGGAGGATGAGGTGTTGGAAGTGTTGGATTGGTCCGATGGTCCCCCGGCTGAGGAGGGGAGCTCCTAGAGGAGTCGGACGAGCCTGTAGACCATCAATTGTTTGGTACCGCTGGCGATCAGGCTGTGGGGGTGTTCCTTGACACTCCTTCCATTTTGGCTCAAATGTTTGAGATTTTGGCTTTGGATCCACCTGAGGCGGCCCCCCCACCAAAAGGTGAGTTGTTTGATGTGCCCAAGCCGCGTTTGGTGTTTCCCAGACAACAACACTTTGTTAGGGTTGTCCTTAAGGAATGGGAACAACCTACGCGCCTTGTTGGAGCTCCTCCTAGTTGGGATAAGCGTTATCCCTTTCCGGAGGATTTGGTGAAGCTTTGGTCGGTTCCCCCCGACGTCGATGCCCCCGTGTTGGGGCTGTCTAACACGGCTGTGTTGCACTCCCCTGACTTCCATTAAGGATGGTCAGGATCGTCAGATTGATCAATTGGCTCGCCATGGTTTTATCAGTGCTGGATCGGCACTGCGGCCGGTTTGTGCTTCGGCACTTCTTTTGATGGCTGTCAGGTCCATTGTTAGAGATTTGTACGCAGATCTTGATCCCACTTGTGATGAGTTCTTTTCTCTCAAGCAGTGTGAGTCGTTTATTTCCTTTGTCATGACCGCCCAGGACGATGCACTTGCGATGTGTAGCAGGACCACGGCCCTGTTGGTTGCTATTCGTCGGTCGGTGTGGCTACGTCAGTGGACGGCGGACTTTAGCTCTAAGATGGCGCTTACAGCTCTTCCTTTTGTGGGTTTGCGCCTGTTTGGCGATAAATTGGATTTGGTTACCAAGGGTGGTAAGTTGCCTCAACACAAGAGGCCGCGCCGTTCCTTTCGGGGAGCGGCTTCTTTTAGTCCCTCCTTTCGGGGAGCCAGAGCGGGCAGAGGGGCCTCCTTTCCCGCTACCAGGGGTGCAGGTTGGTCCCGGGGGAGGGGCCGTGGCCGTCCCGGTCAGTCCTGGGGCACCAAGCCCAAGCCTGCTGGCAAGCGCGCTCAGCAATGAGGGGGTGCCCTCACCCGTGCGGGTGGGGGGACGATTGCGACACTTCTCCCAGGTTTGGGACCAGGAGGTTCCGGACAGATGGATCCGGGAGGTGGTGTCGTCCGGTTACAAGCTGGAGTTCGAGTCTCGCCGTCCTTAAAGTTATTTCAGGTCTCGGGTGCCCATCGATCCTTTGGCCGCGCAGGGGCTCCTGGTGTCGGTGAAGAATCTTCAAGGATGCTTACCTTCATGTTCCCATCTGCCAGGCGCTCTGTTTGGTTGCTTCAGTGGGCAGCTGACGCTGCTGTTAGGAAGGCTCTCACTGGACTCCCCTTTGTGGGGCTGCGGCTCTTTGGTGAGCGCCTGGATGTTTTAGCCAAGGATGGTAGGCTGCCTCAGCGTAGGAGGCAGCCTCTGCCTTTTCGGGGGCCATCTGCTTCAGTCTCCTCCTTTCGTACCCACAGAGAAGGTCGAGGGTCCCTCTTTTCAGGTTCCCGCAGGGGGTCTTGGGGCCGTGGCAGATCCCGTGGTCTCTCATGGGACTCCAAGCCCAAACCTTCTCCCAAGCCCCCTAAGGCATGAGGAGGCGCCCTCACCCATCCTTGTTGGATCGACGGCTTCGGCTCTTTGCTCACGTCTGGAGGCTCCACGTCTCAGACCGGTGGATTCAGGAGGTGGTGTCCTCCGGTTACAAGAAAGAGTTTGTAGCCTGGTCACCCCCAAGATTCCTCAGATCCCGGATGCCTCACAACCCTCTGTCAGCTCAGGGGTTGCTCCTTGCGGTTCAACGCCTGCTGGACTCAGGAGTCATTTGCCCGGTGCCTTCCCAGGAACGGGGTCAGGGTTTCTACTCCAATTTGTTCACGATCCCCAAAAAGGACGGGTCCCTGAGGCCAATCCTGGACTTGAAGGGTCCCAACAGGTTTGTCAGGTTCAAGCACTTTTGCATGGTGACTCTTCGTTCGGCTGTCAGTTCCCTTCGCCCGGGCAACTTCCTGACCTCCGTGGACATCAAGGATGCTTATCTTCATGTGCCAGTCTTCCTGGGTCATCAGAGATTTCTCAGGTTTGCTCTAGAGGATCAGCATTACCAATTTGTGGCCTTACCCTTCAGTATCACCTTGGCGCCTCGGGTGTTCACCAAGGTGCTGGCAGGCGTGATGGCTCTGCTGCGGCATCCGGGCATTCGCATCCTTCCTTACCTGGACGACATTCTGATTGCGGCTCAGTCTCTTCATCAGGCCGAGAGGGATACTCAGGTGGTGACCTCCACTCTCGAGTCCTTCGGCTGGGTGATCAACTATCCCAAGTCTTCACTGTCTCCGTCTTTGGTGAGGTCCTTTCTGGGCAAGACTCTGGATACCTCTCAGGTCAAGGTGTTCCTGCCCCAGCAGAAAGTGGAGGACCTTCAGAAGCAGGCACGGGCTCTGCTCTTGTGTCCCCATCCCTCCATCCAGCAGGGGATGCAGTTAGTGGGTCTGATGGTGTCCTGCTTCGAGGCGGTCTCCTTTGCTCAGTTTCACATGAGGCCTCTTCAGTTGCACCTTCTGTCTGTTTGGAATCGGGACCCTGTGTCCCTGGATCAGGAGTTTGCTCTGTCCCCCCTGGCCAGACAGTCCCTCTTGTGGTGGCTGGACTCAAGGAACCTTCTAGTGGGCAGGACTTTTCTGCCCCAGCGTTGGGAGACTGTCACCACAGATGCCAGTCTGACAGGTTGGGAGGGCTTTTGGAAGTCTCTGCAGTTCCATAGTCAATGGGGCTCCCAGGAGGCCCATGCTCCCATCAATGTTATGGAACTGAGGGCGATCAGGTTGGTTCTTGCTCAGCTGACCTCACACCTTCGGGGTCAGGCTGTTCAGATCCGCTCGGACAACCAATCATCAGGGAGGGACTCGGAGCAAGCGAGCCCTCAAGGAAGTGTCCCTGATACTGTCTTCGGCGGAAGAGAATGTGCCTAGCATCTCGGTGGGTTACATTCCAGGGTTGGAGAACCTGGGGGCAGACTCCCTGAGCAGGGGGATGTCTCGGTTGGGGGAATGGTCTCTCAGCAACAAGGTATTTCACTCCCTGTGTCACCGGTAGGGTCTTCCGGATGTGGACCTGTTTGCGTCCCGCCACAATCACAAGCTTCCCAGGTTTGTCTCCCTGTCTCAGGATCCTCTGGCCTTCGCCACGGATGCGCTAGCAATGCCTTGGACGGAGTTTCGGCTCCTCTATGTGTTCCCTCCCCTTCCTCTGCTGGGCAGGGTGCTGCCCAAGATAGCCCAGGAAGGGGTACCAGCCATTCTGGTGGCCCCCTGCTGGCCAAGGAGGGTGTGGTTCGCAGTCGTCGTGCAGATGGCAGTGGATCAGTATGTCCTGCCCAAGGATCCAGATCTGCTCACTCAGGGACGGCTATGCCATCCCAGTTTACAAATGCTGGCTTTAACGGCTTGGCTTCTGAAACCTCCATCTTGATGGATAGTGGTTTGCCGGCCTCTGTTGTTGATACCATGATTAGGGCTAGGAAGAAGTCCCCGTCCTTTATCTACTACAGGATTTGGCATGCTTACATTGCCTGGTGCGAGTCTAGGTCTCTGCCTTGTAGGGTGTTTTCTATTCCCAGGATTCTGGATTTTTTGCAACATGGCCTGGATTCTTGAACTGGAACTTAGTACCCTCAAGGGACAGGTGTCAGCCCTGGCAATTTTCTTCCAAAGGTCTTTTGCCAATCACCGGTTGGTCCAGACTTTCTTTCAGGCAGTTACTCATGTGCGTCCACCACGTAAACCTATGCTACCAGTTTGGGATCTAAATTTGGTGTTGTCTGCTCTGCAGGGTCCTCCTTTTGAGGGCTGCCTTGCCCATTATGACTCTTAAGTTGGCTTTCCTGGTGGCCATTACCTCGGTTAGGCGAATCTCTGAGCTGGCTGCTCTTTCCACCAAACCTCCTTATTTTGAGCGGCATCAGGATAAGGTGGTGTTTCGGCTTAAGCCGGATTTCTTGCCTAAGGTTGTGCCTGCTTTTCATCTCAATCAGGACGTTGTTTTGCCTTTTCTGCGTCCTAATCCTGCTAATTCCAAGGAGCGGAAGCTTCATTCTCTGGATGTTGTCAGGGCCCTGAAGTTTTATTTGGTTGCTACTGAGTCTTCCAGGAAATCTGACGCTCTTTTTGTTCTTCCTGCTGGACCTAGGAAGGGTCTGCCTCCGGCTAAATCCACTATGAGCAAGTAGATCCGTCAGGCGGTGGAGCAGGCCTATTCTGCTAGGGGGAAGGTTTCCCCTTTTAGGGTTACTGCTCATTCTACTCTTGCTATCGGTGCATCTTGGGCTTTTCAGCACCAAGCTTCTGTTGAACTAGTTTGTAAGGCCGCAACTTGATCTTCTGTTCATACTTTTTCCAAGTATTACAAAGTTGATGTTAAGGCCTCCAGCTGATGCTGCTTTTGGCCGCAAGGTACTCCAGGCGGTGGTGGTCTAAACCGTCTGTTGTTACTTTCTTTTTGGGGATCCCACCCTACTTTATGGACAGTGCTTTTGGATGTCCCAGATGTTATGACTTTGTGAAGCAGGCCGTGCCATGCACTAGGAAAAAGACAATTCTGTGAGTACTCACCTGTAGAATTGCTTTTACTATGCATGGCACGGCCTGCTTCACCCAACCCTTGTTACGTTTTTCTTGGTTGCCTCTTTATGGTGATTGTTCCAATTTAGTTGGAGTTGTTATCTTTATTTGTTCCCGGTTCTTGTATCACTGCTTGTCAACTACTGGATAAGTCTATGGTGATTCCGTTCTTATATGGTACCGGGCGGAGCCACAACTCTTCTGCAGTGCCACTGCGCCACCTTGTGGCGGCATCCCAGATGTTCCCTGCAGGGGGCAATTTTTACTGCTCTGGATTTACTCTACTCCCAGATAATGCTACTTGTTTTAGTTGTAAAGTCCCACCTTTATTCATTGCCACTGTCGTGTGCGGAACTGATGTCATTGCCACACATTTAATGATCTCCTATGTCACCTTACAGAGAGGGACAGGAAAAAAAAAGTGTTCCCGGATGATTCAAAAAGCGAAAATATACATTTCTAGTTCTACACCCTAAAGGGGAGTATCAGCATGGGCTTTGGCCAACTGTATTTCACAAGCTCAGTGGGTTTTGGTCCACTTGAAGTACAAAACCGGATGTGTTGTGCATTTTAGGTGACCCACAACAAGTACTTAAAATATTTAGAAAAAGAGAAATGTCAATTGATAAAGAAAAAAAAGTTTGGGAACTCATGATCTTGGTGATATATTGTAGTGCACTGTCTCAGTGAGACCTCAGATTCAATCAAAAATTGCTGATTTGCTTTGTCAATCCCTTTACTGGCTGACAGTTATAGGAATAATTATTTTCTAATGTACCTACCTAACCTACAAATCTCTCTCCAACCTGGCTACCCCACTACTAAACCACAAATTCTGCTTAGATGCCACCATTGTCCAATGACCACTTACTCATCAACACTCTTATGCAATCTCTACCGTTCCATTTTCTGGAATGCCATCCCTGCATGATTTGTCACTCCCTAACCCCCCCCCCCCCATTACCCCCGAATTACCCCCGAAGATATTTGATTCAACAATCTTCAGCTCCATGGAAGATGGCTTTTACATATTAATAATAATAGTCTAAAGTCATTTTGGAATGTGCATTATTAAAAGCTGCACACATTAACTCTCTCTGTCACTAGGTTGTTCTGCCTTGCCCACTTGTTTTATTTTTGCCGAACGTGGAACACTAAAGACTGTGTTGCTGGTCAGAACAATTATATCTAATCCTTATAATAAATTAGCACAGTAAAAATTCATTGCCGAACACATGAGCCTTTCTTGAGAAGCATAACCAGATAAACATGGGCAATAAAAATAGTGCATAAAAGACACGCCAAGTAAATCTCTGATACTGCAGCCAATTAAAACAGAAAGTGACAAAATGGGAATGGAGACAGTCTGTGAAGCTTTGCAGCGGAAGGAAGACTTTTTTTTTGTGTATTGAAGATTGAAACACTAGCTATGATTTTATTGCTTCTATGATTTAAAACAGATTTTCTCTTCTTTTTTACACAGAAAAGTCCTTACAGTAAGGTAAAATTCTCCTATAACCAGGAGGGACCAGAACGTGCTGGAGATTATGCGAAGCTGAACCCCCCCCCCCCCCCCCCTGTCGACTCCTCCTCTGAGGAGGTGTCGCACATTTTCACCAGGGCTCGCTTAGTCATGAGCATTTTATTTTTAGTTTTATCTTTTTTTAAAAAAACCTCCTCAGGGCAGAATACTACTGAGAGTTTACGGGCTCTGACCTTTTACAAAAGCTTCGCTCCAACTCCATCACGCCGTGTTTGTGTTTTTGTCTAGGGCAAGGGGCCAGACCATCAGCTCTTAAGGGACGGGGTTTAGGTGAGTATTCCTGGCACTATGGGTCTCATCGAGGTGATCCATTCCTTGGCTTCAAAGGCAGCCTGCCAGTGACCCCCAGGATATCAAAGCCAAATCCTATTGCCTGATCCCAGAGAAGTTATCTCAAGACCTAAAACTCACAAAGGATCTTTTGCTCAAGTTAGGATGGATTATAAACTTTGTGATGTGCAGTCTAGTCCCGTCACAGATGACTTATCTGGATTTCGAGATCTATATGGACCTTCAGAAGTTTTTCTGCAACAGTCAGGTAGTGACTCTCTTAGAAGTGGTTCTATTCTAAGTATACACATCCAGTATATGGCGCTGGACAGCAGAGACAGAAAAGTGGCTCCTCCCGGCCCCATATATACCAGGGACCTCCCACAAATTCCCCAGTTCTTCAGTCTGGGCTGCAATGACTAGAAGATGGCTCTTTCTACTCGCAAGCGAGCTGGACTTATTAGCCTGCGGCCCTGTAGGACTATTCCCACCCGTTCCTTTTCACGCGCTGGTCGGGTGATGGTAGGCAGCACTGCTGCTAGGTGCTAAGGAGCGCTGCTTCTACCGCATTCCCCCACCAAAGGGTAGGCGGTACAGGCCCGTGGTGAGCCTTATGGGATGCCCCTCCCGCGGCCGTTTGCTTCCCCTTCGCTCCCCCTGGGTAGATCTCCCGGGGGTGGGGGGGTGGTGTATATATATATATATATATATATATTACTATGTGTTTTTTGCTACATGTTTTGCATTGGTTGCACTGGTTTTGCTATTGCCGCCGTGCGCCGTCATTGGCTGCCCTTGTCACGGGGGCGCGTTTTTGCGCTCTTCTGGGTATATGCAGGCGCCATTTTGGAGCTCCTGTGCTGCATGTCTGGCGTCCCCCTATCGCGGTCCATAAGTGCCCCTGCGGGCTGGCTTTTCTTTACATTTCATTGTATTATGCTTACGGGTTCTTTGCTTTATGTCTTACAAGCGGGTCAAACTTTTTTGTGGTTTCTCCCGGTCCTATCCCCTCTATTTAGCGTTAACTCCCTATTGGAGGGCTATTGTATATTCTTGGTGTGCCACACACCCTGCTTCACTTCTTAAATATTCATCACTTCATGGGTTAATCCACCGCAGGTGACGTAGTGCAGAGAGGAAGTCTTGTAACGAGCCCCCTTCCGGCCTATATATACCTGGCACCTCCCTTCAATCACCAGTATTTTTTCTCTCTGCTTGCTGACAAGTCAGAAGTTTGAAGTCTACTGCTTACAGGTAGGCCGGGGTATTCTTACCCCGCCACCCCCCTTTTGGTCTATTTCTGCCCGGTTTGAGTTTGTATACCTTTATGGTGAAATAGGAAGCCTCCCAGCCTTGGCTGCTCACCGGGCAAATGGTAGATGGCACTTTAAGTGCCTAGGAGCTTATCTCCTACCGCTCGACCTCATGCGTGGGGCAATGCGGCGAACCGGCATGGTGATCCGGAAATGGGATGCCCCTGTCCCGAGGGTCCCCGTAGCCCCTTTCTCTCCCGTTGGGGGGGGTGAGGGTGTGCTTTAGTATGTGTGTTTCACTGTATCACTGCATGTTAACATATATGTCATGTTTATACATTCACTGTAGCATGTGTATATTTTGGGTCTGCTTTAGGGCAGCTTGCGCTGGGTATGGGCTGGCCACTTCTCTGGCAGTTGGTTGCTTTGTGGCCTCCTACCCCTCCCCCCTCCCCCCTCCCCCCTCTCCCCTCTCCCCTCTTCTCACCTGGCATTCATTGAGCTTTGTCAGCACATGCGGTTTTTACCCTCCCCCCTCCGCCGCCTGGACGCGCGTGCTGTGATCAGCTGTAAAGCGTTCCAGCTGATCGGCGTAGGGGGGCGGGCCCGCTGACGCGGCGCCGGGGGCGCGGCACCGACGTCATGCGGCGTCTGCGGCGGGCCCAGCGTCCCAGCTTTCTTCAAAACAGGAAGGCACGTGGGCGCACAGCCGCACTTTGTCTTCTGCCGGCTCATGGCTGCTGGCTGCAGGCTTACCGGCTGATTGCTGTACAGGTAAGCGGCCCCTCCCGTTGGGGCCGTTAAATGGGGGATATTGTTTAATAATACAGTGAGAAATCACTATTATCAAGGGGGCGTCATTTAAGGGCACTTGGTGCCATACTTATATGTTATACACATGTGAAGGATCTGATGGTTGTTTTCTTGCCTTGCAGATCCTGGGATCCCTGCTTATGCTAGCCCTGCGGCTCTATGTGCCTGGCTAATTATTGGGATTGATTTGAATGTTTATATACATAGACTATATATATATATATATATATATATATATATATATATATATATAGTTTCTATTAAAGGGGACCTAAACTTGGAAAAAAAAAAAAAAACATTTTTTATATATTACTAAAATAAAGGGGGCATCCCTGGTCGGCTTATGCCTTAAAAGTCCCATTATTGCGAATACCATAAATCACCATATGGAGGCTTCCGTAGATTCCGGAAACGGTTCTGCTGTTCCGTTTGGGGGGTGCGTAGGTTGTGGGGTTCCACTCCCAGCTGATGATATCTTTATTTGCATCCCTTGTGCAAAACAGACTATTGCGCGCCAGTCCGTTGCTTCGGCTGCGGTGCCATCGCATCCTTCATCATCTCCTACCTCTCCATCCCTATTCCGGACCCCGCATGACACTGTCAAAAGTGGGGATTCGCATTCCGAGGCAGCAGCACAGCCCTGCCCCCGGAAAATGATGCCCGTTAAAGCAGTGTTTAAAACCGCTTCCAAACGAAGGCACCTGACTCCGGTACCTTCGGCTCCACAGGACCAGTTTTGTGAACCTGTGGAATGGTCCGATGGATCCCCTGACGAGGATGAACTCCCTTCGGAGTCAGATGAGCCGACAGGTCAGCATGTGGCTGATGAGATCGGCGATTGGTCAGAGGGGGTTGTTTTTGACACCCCCTCCATTCTGGCTCAAATGTTTAAAATTTTGAGTTTAGATACGCCTGAGGCGGCCGCCCCGCCAAAGGGTCAGTTATTTAAAGAGCCTCAGCCGAGTTTGGTTTTTCCCAGACAGCACCACTTTGAGAGGGTGGTTCTTAAGGAATGGGAACATCCCACACGGTTATCTGGAATTCCTTCCAGTTGGGAAAAGTGTTATCCTTTTCCACCAGAATTGGTGAGGCTGTGGTCTGTCCCTTCGGACGTCGATACCCCTGTACTAGGACTCTCCAGCTCGGCTATGGTACAATCTACTGAGACCACTACCCCCAAAGATGGGGAAGATCGCAGGATTGACCAATACGCTCAACATGGTTTTATCTATTCCGGGTCAGCATTGCGCCCGGTATGTGCTTCAGCCCTTCTTCTATTGGCAACTAAGTCCCTAATTCAGGGGCTATATGAGGATCTTGATCCTGCTTGCAAACAGTTCACTGCACTTAAGCAGTGTGAATCTGTTGTGGCTTATGTCCTGGCCGCTCAGGACGATGCGCTGACTATGAGTAGCAAGGCGGCAGCTATGCTGGTGGCTATTCGCAGGTCAGTATGGCTGCGTCAGTGGTCAGCAGACACGGCTTCCAAAAAGGTACTCACAGCTCTCCCCTTTTTGGGGTTGCGTCTGTTTGGGGAGAAAATTGATTCAGTCGCAAAAGATGGTAAGATGCCACAACGCAAAAGGCCTCGTGGTCCCTTCAGGGGGACAAGTTCCGGTAGGCCTTCCTTTCAAAAGTTCGGAGCGGGCAAAGGTACGTCCTTTCCCGCTACCAGTGGCGCAGGTTGGACTCGGGGGAGGGGCCGTGGCCGGCCCACTCAGTCCTGGGGCACCAAGCCCAAGCCTGCTGATAAGCTCACTCAGCAATGAGGGGCTGCCCTCACCCGTGCGGGTGGGGGGACTATTGCGGCACTTCTACCATTGGAACCTTGTGGTTCTAGGCAGATGGATCCAGGAGGTAGTGTCGACAGGTCACAACCTGGAATTCGAGTCTCACCCTCCCTCGCGGTCCATTCAGGGGTCGGTTCATCCCGGCCTGAACTCTCATTAAGACGGAGTGTGTCTTTCCTTTGCCCAAATTCACACAAGAACACTTCAGCTATTTCTGCTAGCGTGTTGGGTCCAGCAGCCTCTGTTGTTGGAGCAGTCCTTCCGATTGTCCTCCCGTGTACGGCAGTTCCTCCTGTGGTGATTGGTCTCGACCAA
The DNA here is from genome assembly GCA_027917425.1 of Gastrophryne carolinensis. Taxonomy (NCBI): domain Eukaryota; kingdom Metazoa; phylum Chordata; class Amphibia; order Anura; family Microhylidae; genus Gastrophryne; species Gastrophryne carolinensis. The sequence goes on from CM051239.1 coordinate 386,135,508, forward strand.
TCTTGTACAGGGCAGGTCTTTCCTGACCCTCCCTTGGAGAGGTGTCACCACGGACACCAGTCTGTCGGGATGGGACAGATTCTGGAAGGAGCTGCGGCTTCAGGGGCAGTGGAGGCCCCACTTACCCATCAGAGAAATGTCCCTGATCCAGACATGGGCAGTGTTCCATGTTCCCTGTCTCTCGGCGGTTTACATTCCAGAGGTGATGGAACAGGTAGCGGACCGGTTGAGCAAGTGCTCTCCCCGTCTGGAAGAATAAGCTCTCCATCCTCGGGTGGTTCTCTTATTGTGTCTCCAATGGGAGACTCCGGAGGTGGGCCTGTTGGCCCCTCATCACTATCACAGGCTCCCGAGCTTCGTGTCACTCTCCCGGGATCCTCTGGCTCTGACAGTGGACGTCAGGTCCCTGAACTGAGAAGCTCTGGGATTTCTATACCTGTTTCCTCCGTGGCCCTTGCTGGGCAGAGTTCTTCAGAAGTTTGCTCTGGAAAGGGTGTACGCCGTTCTCATGGCCCCAAGGTGGCCAAAACGAATAAGGTTCGCAGACATCATTTGGCCGGCAGTGGACCAGTTCGTTCTGCCTCTTCGGCCCGATCTGCTCACTCAGGGTCAATTGTGTTACCCCAATTTACCAGCGCTGGGTTGGATGGCCTGGCTGCTGAAACCTCCATCCTGAAGGAGGAGGGTCTTTCTGATTCAGTCATTAAGATTCTGATCAGTGCCCGGAAGAAGTCTTCTTCCGTCACCTACTATAGGACTTGGAAAGCCTATATCACTTGGTGTGAGATAAGATCTTTTCCTTGTAGGGTCCTTTCGGTCCCCAGGATTCTGGAGTTTTTACAATCAGGGCTGGACTCTGGTCTCCAGCTAAGTACATTGAAAGGGCAGGTCTCTGCCTTATCTGTCTTTTTTCAGAAGCGTGTTGCGCTTAAACCTTTAGTTAAAACCTTTTTCCATGGGGTTACGCATGTGCGGCCTCCCAGGAAACCATTACTCCCTGTTTGGGATTTGAATTTGGTTCTTTCGGCTCTTCAGGCTCCTCCTTTTGAGCCTTTGCAAAATATTGCTTTGTCTACCCTGACTCAGAAGATTGTCTTCTTGGTAGCGATCACTTCTGTCCGGCGTGTCTCAGAATTGGCGGCCTTAACTATCCAGGCGCCTTACTTCGAGAGGCATCAGGATAAAGTGGTCTTTCGGTTCAAGCCAGACTTTCTTCCTAAGGTTGTTTCTGCTTTTCATTTGAACCAAGATATTGTTCTTCCCTCCTTGTGTCCTAATCCTAAGAATGACAAAGAGAGGGTTTTGCATTGTTTGGATGTAGTACGCTGTGTTAAGTACTACTTGATTATCACGTCTCCTTTCCGTAGGACGGATTCCTTTTTTGTTGTGCCCCATGGGCCTAAGAAGGGTTTGGCACCAGCCAAATCTGCCATTAGCAAATGGATACGTCAGGCCGTTACTGCGGCCTATTCTGCTAAGGGAAGAGTTCCCCCTTTTCGTATTACTGCTCATTCCACTCGCGCTGTTGGGGCGTCTTGGGCTTTTCAGCACCAAGCTTCTGTTGAACAGGTTTGTAAGGCCGCCACCTGGTCTTCTGTTCACACTTTTTCTAAGTTTTACAAAGTCGATGTGCGGGCCTCAGCGGATGCTGTTTTTGGCCGCAAAGTTCTGCAGACTGCAGTCATTTAAGTTATGCTTCACCTGGCCTTGAGATGCCCTTCCCTTGTGGACACTGCTTTTGGATGTCCCATGAAGTGATGAATATTTAAGAAGTGAAGCGGGGTGTGTGGCACACCAAGAATAATACCATTTTGTGAGTACTCACCTGAAAAATGGATATAATTGGTGTGCCACACACCCCGCTTCACACCCGCCCTTTTCGGTATTACCGAAGCATTTATATGGTGAAGCCCTTTCTTATTTATATCAAAATTGATTTTGGAGGTTACTGGTGGAATACTGGTACCTTGTTTTACTGCTTTTTGAATATACTGGTGATTGAAGGGAGGTGCCAGGTATATATAGGCCGGAAGGGGGCTCGTTACAAGACTTCCTCTCTGCACTACGTCACCTGCGGTGGATTAACCCATGAAGTGATGAATATTTAAGAAGTGAAGCGGGGTGTGTGGCACACCAACAATATCCATTTTTCAGGTGAGTACTCACAAAATGGTATTTTTATATCTCCCACTTCCCTAGCGGGCTATTGGGGCATCCCGGGTAGCCTTATTGGCGTCAATCCCAATTGGCCTATTGTGCCACAATAATCACCATATGGAGGCTTCTCAGGATAATGTGCTTGGGGTTCCTTCAGGACAAGCCTGGCTGTGTGTGGCGTGTGGGGTATCCCCTATAAGTGATGATGTCAGGGTGTGTGTACCCTGCGCCCAGCAGACGCTTGAGCTGCAGTCTGGGTTACCGGTGGCTGGGCCTGTGCTCCCTCTGGCTTCGCCTACTCCCCTCCCCACACTTACATCTGACTCCTAGAGAGGTGCATACCAGTGGGGAGTCTCAACCTGATTTGGCTGCACGGGTGGCCAGCATTGAGAGACATATTGCTTGCTCTGGCCCGCGAAAGGCTTCTGCTAAGAAGCGGCATTTATCACCTGGTGTTTCCCTCTTTCCTATGGAGACTGAGGAATTTTTTGACGTTACCGGTTATACCCCTCTGGAAGAGGGGGAATTATTTTCTGATTCAGAATCATCTGAGGAACAATCTAGGGTGTATGGTACAGATTCTGGGTCTGATTCATGGGCTTCAGATGATACTGACAGGCTTTTAGCTCACATTTTTGAAGTACTCTGTATCTCTCCTCCTGGCGTGGCAGCAGGGGGAGCTGTTTCATACTGTTAAACCACGCTTGGAGTTTCCTGAACAAACTCCCCGGGGTGCCAAAGAGTTGGTATAAGCAGTATCCCTTTCCTGCTGAAATGGTTAAACAGTGGTCATGTCCTCCCGAGGTGGATGCACCAGTTCTGGGGCTGTCCAACAGATCCGTCATGCATTCCCCTGACTCTACTACACTGAGGGATGAGGAGAACAGGCGCATTGATCAGCTGGCTTGCCATGCCTTTGCCTGTGTGGGGACGGCACTGCTACCGGTCTGTGCCTCTGCCATTACGGCTGTTGCTATTAAAAGCCTGCTCAGGGGTCTCTTAGATGGGGCCCCTGATGATGCAGGTAGTGAAGAGTATAGAGCTCTTCTGCGTTGTGAGGAATTTGTTGCATGTTCTCTCTGCCTTGGATGATACCATTAGAATGTGTGGCAGGGCATCTGCCTTGTTGGTGGCGATACGCCGCTCGGTCTGGCTGCACCAGTGGGCAGCTGACAACGCTGCTAAGAAGGCTCTCACTGGGTTTCCCTTCAAGGGGCTGTGCCTCTTTGGTGAATGTTTAGACTTGTTTGCTAAGGGAGGTTACCTCAGCGTAGAAGGCAGCCCCAGTCCTTTCGGGGTTCAGGTGCCTTTTCTCCTTCCTTCCGGGGCTCCAGAATTGGACGGGGAGCTTCCTTTGCTGGAGCCCGTGGAGATTTTTGGGACAGGGGCAGAGGACGTGGCCGCCCTGGCCCCTCCTGGGGTCCCAAGCCTAAGTCCTCCCCCAAGCCCCCTCAGGCATGAAGGGGCGCCCTCACCCACCCGGGTGGGGAAACGGCTTCGACTCTTGGCTCATGTCTGGAGGCGTCATGTTTTAGACTGGTGGATTCAGGAGGTAGTGTCCTCCGGTTACAAGATAGAGTTTGCAGCCTGGCCGCCCCCAAAATTAATCAAATCTCAGTTAGCTCAAAACCCCCTGTCAGCTCAGGATCTGTCCCTGGCTGTCCAAGGCCTTCTGGAACTAGGTGTCATCTGCCGGGTGCCCTTGAGGGAAAGGGGCAAAGGCTATTATTTCAATCTTTTCATTGTTCCCGAAAAAGATGGGTCCATCAGACCCATCCTGGATTTGAAGCACCTCAACAAATTTGTCAGATTCAGACACTTTCGCATGGAGACTCTGCGCTCAGCTGTGACTTTCCTACACCTAGGGGACTTCATGACCTCTGTAGACATCAAGGATGCTTACCTTCACGTACCTATCTTTCCAGGTCATCAGAGATTCCTCAGGTTCGCTCTGGAGGATCAGCACTACCAATTTGTGGCCTTGCCCTTCGGTCTCACCTCGGCTTCCAGGGTATTCACCAAGGTGCTGGCAGGAGTGATGGCTCTGCTGAGATCTTAGGGCATTCGCATTCTTCCCTGCTTGGACGACATGCTTATCGCTTCTCAGTCCTTCCATCAGGCCGAGCTGGACACTCAGCGGGTGGTGTCCACACTGGAGTCCTTCGGCTAGGTGATTAACCACCCCAAATCTTCCCTGTCTCCTTCCATGGTGAAGTCCTTTCTGGGCATGATTCTGGATTCATCTCAGGTCATGATCTTTCTTCCTTAGTAGAAGGTGGAGAGTCTTCAAGGGAAAGCTCAGCTCCTTCTGTCTTGTCCTCATCCATCCATCAGGCAGGGAATGCAGCTGGTGGGCCTGATGGTGTCCTTGCTTCGAGGCGGTTCCATATGCTCAGGTGTTTGTCCTGTCCCCTCTGGCCAGGCGGTCTCTGTCGTGGTGGCTGGACTCCAGGAACCTGCTGGGGGGCAGATCCTTTCTGGCCCCTTGTTGGGAGACGGTCACCACAGATGCCAGTCTGACAGGTTGGGGGGCTTTTGGAAGTCCCTGAAATTCCAGGGTCAGTGGGGCCCTCAGGAGGCCCATACCCCTATCAACATTCTGGAGTTGAGGGCGATCAGGTTGGTTCTCGCCCATTTAACCCCACACCTGCGGGGTCGGGCTTTCCAGGTCCGCTCGGACAACCAGACGGTGGTTGCCTACATCAATCATCAGGGAGGGACCCGGAGCAAGAGGGCCCTCAAGGAAGTGTCCCTGATACTGTCCTGGGCGGAGGTGAATGTTCCCTGCATCTCAGCTGTGTACATTCCGAGGGTGGAGAATCTGGAGGCAGACTCTCTGAGCAGGGGGACCTCTCGTCTGGGAGAATGGTCCCTCAGCAGCAGGGTGTTTTGCTCCCTGTGCCCCCGCTGGGGTCAACCGGATGTGGATCTGTTTGCGTCCCGTCACAATCACAAGCTTCCAGTCTTTGTCTCTCTGTCCCAGGATCCTCTGGCCTTGGCCATGGATGCTTTGGCAATGTCCTGGACAAGTTTTCAGATCCTGTATGTGTTTCCCCTGCTGGGCAGGGTGCTGCGCAAGATAGCTCAGGAACGGGTGCCAGCCATACTGGTGGATCCCTTCTTCTATCTGCTATAGGGTTTGGCGTACTTGCATTCACTGGTGTGAGTCTAACTCGCTTCCCTGTCGTGTGTTTTGTATTCCTAGGATTCTGGAGTTTCTGCAACATGGTTTGGATCTGGGTCTTCAGCTCAGTACTCTGAAAGGTCATGTTTCTGCCTTGGCCATTTTTTTCCAAAGATCCTTTGCTCAGCATCCCCTGGTCAAGACCTTCTTCCAGGGGGTTACTCACGTGCGTCCCCCACGTAAGCCTATGTTACCAGTCTGGGACTTGAACTTGGTCTTATCTGCCCTGCAGGGGTCTCCCTTCGAGCCCTTGCAGGGGGCCACCTTGTCCATTCTTACGCTTAAGGTAGTCCTTTTCGTGGCTATCACTCCTGTTAGGCGTGTTTCTGAGTTGGCGGCGCTTTCCATCAAACCTCCTTATTTTGAGAGACACCAGGACAAGGTGGTGTTTCGTTTTAACCAGATTTTCTGCCTAAAGTTGTTTCTGCCTTTCATCTCAATCAGGACATTGTGTTCTTAGTATACAGTACGTCCTGCTCCAGATATAATACTTACACTTGGGTTATCCTCCTCCAGATGGCGCTGCACTGCAGAGACATGGAAAACAGGCTCCTCCCGGCCCTTCAAACTCCCAGGGACCTCCCACAAATCCCCAAATTTCTCTGCAGTGCTGACTGTGAAGACATGATGTATCACTCTCTCGCAGGTGAGCGGGGCTATTACAGCCTGCGGCCCTGTTGGACTAATCCCACCCGTCCTCCCTGTGATATGCCTCCCAGCCTGGGCTGCGCTGGTCGGGTGAAGGTAGGCAGCACCATGCGTGCTTAACGGAGCCATGCTCCACCGCAGTCCCCCACCAAAGGGTAGGCGGTTTAGGGCTGATGGTGAGCCTCTAGGGGATGCCCCTTCCACACTATTGCCCCATGCCCCGTGTAACGGTGGGCCCTGTACAAAGGGTCGTCATCCTCCCTCCCTCAAAGAAATGAGGGGTGTGTGTGTGTGTGTAGTGGTCTTAGTGTATGTTTTACATGTTATGGCCTTAGTCTTACCCGGACTAGTATTCCTGGGGTCAGAGCCGCGCTGTTTGTTCTTTACTGTGTAATTGTCGCCACCGCGCGCACTTCTTCCTTTACTGGATGTGCTGCGCCGTGTACCATTCACTTCACTCCTCATAACAGTTTGTATCTATCTCAGGGCTTCGCGCTCTTCGGGGGGGGCGGGGACCTAGGTTGGCGCGCTCCGCATCACTGGCCGCTCTGGCCCGCCCTTCGGGGTTCGCTTTGGCGCCATTTTGATGCTGGTCGCACGCACGCACGCGTGGTAGCGGTCCTCCTCCTCCCTTGGTCTGTAAGTGCCCTAGTGGGCGATTTTCATGATCCTTGTTTACTGCGCATGGTTCTGACACCCTTTATTCCCATTATGTCTTTCAGACTGGTGAACACCATTGGCTTCTCCCGGCCCGGTGTAAAATTATAGCGGGCCTTATAATATTCTCCCACTTCCCTAGCGGGTCTTTGGGGCATCCAGGGTTACTTATTGTGTAAATCCTTACTGGCATATTGTGCCTTGAATAATCAACATATGGAGGCATCTCAGAATTATGTGACCGGGGTCCCTCTGGGACAAGACCGGCGGTGTATAGCGTGTGGACAACCCCATGCTGATGCTGACAGGGCACGGGTCTGCGTACCCTGTGCCGAGCAAGCCCTGGCCCTGAAATCTGGTCGGCCAGTGGCTACACCTAGCTTCAATTCACCTATCTCCCCAGGCTTAAATCTCTCTCTTGCTGAGTCGCCTACAAGTGGGGAATTGCAGCCTGCGGGCCCTTCCAGACTGCCTACGGCTGAACAGATTATTGCTAGGTTGTCAGAGTGAATGGGCCCTGGTAGAAAGCGGCACCTGTCGCCCTATGTTTCTGTATGCTCTATGAGAACTGAGAGGTTTGCTACTCCGTGTGACTATACCCCTTCTGATGAAGGGGAGTTGTTCTCTGACTCAGGCTCTTCTGATGAGAGGCCGAGGAGTCACGACGATTCTGGCCCGGAATACTGGGGCCAGTGTGACACGGACGACCTGTTGATTAAGGTCTTTAAGGCACTGTCTATCTCTCCCCCCGGTCAGGTCCCCAAGCCTAGAGGGGAGCATTTCCATACTGCGACTGCACGTTTGGAATTTTTAGAGCAGGCTCATTTCCATGCCCTTGTGCTCAAGGAATGGGAATGCCCCAGTAAACTTCCAGGGGACTGGGATAGGAAATACCCTTTTCCCCCTGAGGTGGTTAATTGCTGGTCATCACCCCCCGTGGTGGATGCGCCGATCATAGGGGTCCCTAACCCCCCTTTATTACAACCCCTGCCTATAGTACCCTTCGGGGATGCTGAGGACCGGCGCATTGAGCTCCTGGCCTCCCATGCCTTTTCTTGTGCCGGGACGGCGCTGCGGCCGGTCTGTGCCGCAGTCATTACTGCGGTGGCCGCTAGAACCCTCATCAAAAAATTGCTCGATCACCCCGAGGATCTCCCCTGGGAGGTGTTTAATGCACTCTCCAATTGTAATGTATTTGTGAAGTTTATTCTATTAGCGCTAGATGACGCGATTAGAATGTGTGCAAGAACTTCCGCCCTTGCGGTGGCTATTCGTTGCTTGGTCTGGCTGCGACAGTGGGGTGCTGACGATGCTACTAAAAAGACTCTTACTGGGCTCCCCTTCAGAGGGCAACGCCTATTTGGGGCCCGTCTAGACCTGTTCGGTAAAAAGGGCAAATCACCCCTTCGCAGACGGCCGTCTCGGCCCCCTGGAGGCAGGAGCACCCCTCCTCCCCCCTACCTTAGTGTTAAACAGGAACCAGGGGTGTCTTTCCGGATTTTTGGGGCAGACTCCTGCCCCACGAGCAGCAGACAATGCTCTGGCCCCTCCGGCGGGGCTAAGCCCAAATCTTCCACCAAACCCCCTCAAGCATGATGGGGCGCCCTCGCCCGGCTGGGTGAGGGGATGGCTGCAGCATCTTGCTCTTATCAGAAGGCATTTCGCCTCATTCTGGTGGATTCAGGAGGTTGTGTCCTCCACATACAGGATAGCGTTGCTGCACGGTCTTCCCCAGTTTTTATCGGGTCCCAGGTACTCCTGGTCCCTGCCCCTGTTCAGTTGCTGGCACAGGCCATGCTAGGCCTGCAAGGTCTGAGGGTCTCTTGCAGATTGCCCGTAATAGGCAGAGGCAAGGGCCGATATACCACCTTCCACAGCCCCCCAAAGGATGTGTTGGGTGGCCCATTCTGGATTCACAGCAATTCTCTAATTACAGTCAGTTTCCTGCATGGAAACTCTTGAGTTGGGCCATCAGCACCTTGCGCCCTGTGGGCGTCTTGCCATCTGGGGAACTCTTCAATACTTATATTACATTCCTGTGCCCTCAGATCTCTGAGGCTCTCCAGGTTGTGTTGGAAGTCCAACACTGTTAATTGTGGCCCTGTTACCTGTTCACTCAAGTGCTGTCGATGGTGATGTCTATGATGAGACCAATGGACGTCTGCGCAATGTCTGCCCGGATGCCTTTCCTCACTCCCCTGTCTCTGCGTCAGGATAGTTTGGTTACCCGGCTGGTGGGCCATTGGTAGTCATTTGGATGGGTGTTCAATCACCTCGAGTCCTCGCTGTTCCCTAAAGTGGTAACTCCATTAATAGAAATGATTCTGGATCAGGTTCAAACCAGATTCTCCCCCTCTCAGCAATCAGGTGGGCATTCTGGTCTTATGGGCCCAGTCTCTCACTACTGTCCCGGTTTCTTATCACCAGGCAGGGATGCGACTGGTGGGCCGTTGTTAACTTGCTCGGCAGGAGCCCGAGTAGCTAAAGAGGTCCCTTATGCTCAGTTCCCCTTGAGCCTGTCTGCGACTTCTATTGGTAACATAGGACAGGGATCCAGCACCCCTGGAGTAGGGCCTGTGGGCCTTCCCACCTGTATGACGGTTTTCTCTTGAAAGTGGTTGAACGAGAGGGACCTGTCTGGGGGTAGTTCCCCCTTGCCCTTTTCTGGAAACGGCCACCATGGATGCCAACCTTTCAGGTTGAAGAGGACGGTTTCTTCCGAACCCCCCTGCGATTCTGATGTTGGTGGGACCCTTAGAGGGTCCTTACGCCTATTGAAGTCTAAACAGTGAGCGTTTTTCAGTTGACTCTTCTCGCTTGACCGCTCCCCTTCTGGAATTGCCAGGCTGGGGGTGTTTGGTCCGTCTGATGACAGGCGTATTACATTAACCATTGGAAGGGGCCTGGAGCTGACGGACCTTCCAGGGAGTGTCTATGTTCCCTTCTGGGCGGAGACAATGCTCCCTGCATGTTAAGTGATAATTAGCTCTGGCGAAGCCCCTTTGCGACAGGATGGGCTAATCCCCGTGTCGTTATGGAGTCCAACCAGTCGTGGATCTGTTGGGTTCCGTCACCTTCACAGGCTATCGACCTTTGTTTCCCTGTCCCAGGATCCTATGTCAGTGGTCAGGATGCCTTTAGTACCGTCTTGACAGGACGTTTGGTTCTGTATGTCCTTCTCCATTGCCTCTGCAAGGCAGGGTTATGCAGAAGATTACTCTGGTAAGGGGACCAGTGATTCTGGTTGCCCCCAGTTGACCTAGTATAGTGTGGTTGCAGACATGGTACTGTGGTCAGTAGTTCTGCACCTTGCCAGGAGTGCCAGTTGATCACTCAGGGCCCCTTTACGTCACTATAATTCATGGTCCCTGGCCTAGTCTATCTGACTGCTGAAACATACATCTTGATGGAGACAAGTTTTAGCTGTCTCGGTGTTGTGACTATGGGAAGGCTAGTAGTGAGCCTCTTCCTCGTCTTCTTCTATTGTTGTAGGGTATGGCATACCCACATTTATTGGGACGAGTCTGGTTCTCTTACTTGTTGGACGTTCTCGGTTTCCAGGTTTCCAGTATGGCTTTCAGCATGAATTGGAGTTGGTTCCCCAGCTCAGTTCTCTGATGGGTCAGGCTCTGCCCTGTCCACCTTGCCTTAGCAGTCTCTGGTTCAGTCTTCCTTGGTTAAGACTTCCTTCAGGGGGGGCTCATGTGCGTCCTCCATGTACTCCTATGGTGCCTGTTGGGATTGAAATTGAATTCATTCCGTCTGCTTGCAGGATTGTCCCTTGGTCCTATTCAGGACGCTGTCTGGATGTCCTTACCCTCAAGGTTGTCCTTCTGGTGACTGTTACCTTGGTCAGGCGTGTGTTAGCGGGCGGTTCGGTCTACCTAGCCCTCATTCCTTGAGATACACCAGGATAAGGTGGAGTTCCGCCTGAAGCCGGAGTCTCTACATCTGTAGGTGTCTTATGTTTTCTTTAGGAGTCACTGTGTCCTTTAAGGGAACTGAGGTTCCTTGGGGCTTGTGGTCATTACATCCTGAATGTGCCGAATCTCGTCTGCTCTCGGGAGTTGGGCGGTTTGGTCCTGGTTGTTACCTTAATGGATGTTACTCCTGGTACCTTGTTTTCGGCCTTTGGCTTCTGCCAAATTTATTAGCGATCGGATTGTCAGGCTATTACCTATTCAGGCAAGGGGAAGAATCTCCCTTGTTGCCTTGATTCCTTTTCTACGTATACTTGATGCCTCTTGGGCCTTCAGCACCGGTTTTGCTGTTGAACTGGTTGGTTAGGCCACTACCATTGGCCTTCTGCTCATACCTTTTGCAAGGTTTTTACAATGTTGATGTTAGGGCCTCAGCTCATGCTGTATTGGCCGTTTTGGTTCTGCAGGTGACAGTGCTGTCGTTTTTCGTTGGGGATCCCACCCTGCTTTATGGACACTGCTTTTGGATGTCCCAAGTGTAAGTATTATATCTGGAGCAGGACGTACTGTATACTAAGAATAATACAATTCTGTGAAATACTCACCTTAGAATTGATATTATTTGTATACAGTACGTCCTACTCCACCCCACCCTGGTTTTTGCATTTTTCTGGATCCCCTGTATGGTGATTGTTATCTTGTTATCATTACCAGTTGTTGTGGGTGGTTTTAAATTCTCCCGGCTTCTTGTTCACTGCTTTTCAATGCTGGGGATTGGGTATTTGAAGGGCCGGGAGGAGCCTGTTTTTCCATGTCTCTGCAGTGCAGCGCCATCTGGCGGAGGATAACCCAAGTGTAAGTATTATATCTGGAGCAGGACGTACTGTATACAAATAATATCAATTCTACAGGTGAGTATTTCACAGAATTGTATTTTTGCCTTCCCTGTGTCCTAATCCTAGTAACTCTAAGGAGAGGGTTTTACACTCTTTGGATGTGGTTAGGACTCTGAAGTTCTATCTGGTGGCTACTGAACCCTTCAGGAAGACTGATGATCTTTTTGTGCTCCCGTCTGGACCTAAGAAGGGTCTGGCTCCAGTCCATTATCAGCAAGTGGATCTGTCAGGCTGTGATACAGGCCTGCTCTGCTAAGGGGAAGGAGCCTCCCTTCCGCCTTACTGCTCATTCTACTCGTGCTATTGGTGCCTCTTGGGCCTTTCAGCACCAAGCCTCTGTTGAACAAGTTTGCAAGGCCACTACTTGGTCTTCTGTTCATACCTTTTCAAAGTTTTACAAGGTTGACGTTAGGGCTTCAGCTGATGCTGTTTTTGGCCGCAAGGTTTTACAGGCGGCAGTGGTTTAAACTGCTTGCTGTTACCTTTTCTTGTTGGGGATCCCACCCTATTTTATGGACACTGCTATTGGATGTCCCAAGTGTAAGTAATCTATCTGGAGCAGGACGTACTGTATACTTAGAATAATACAATTCTGTGAAATACTCACCTGTAGAATTGGTATTATAAGTATACAGTACGTCCTGCTCCACCCCACCCTGTTGTTGCATTATTCTGGATCCCCTGTATGGTGATTATCAATTTATCATCATTGTTATAGTTACTAGTTTTGTTTTGGGTGGTTAAATTCTCACAGTTTCTAGTTCACTGCTTTTTAATGCTGGGGATTTGTGGGAGGTCCCCGGGTATTTGAGGGGCCGGGAGGAGCCTGTTTTGCATGTCTCTTCAGTGCAGCGCCATCTGGCGGAGGATAACCCAAGTGTAAGTAATCTATCTGGAGCAGGACGTACTGTATACTTATAATACCAATTCTACAGGTGAGTATTTCACAGAATTGTATTTTCTGAAGTGCTCTGTATCTCCCCTCCTGCCGTGGCTCCGCAGGAGCAGGGTGAGCTTTTTCATACGGTTAAACCACGTTTGGAATTCCCGGAGCAGCCTTTAATAATCTGGTGCTCAAAGAATGGGAGCGGCCTAGCAAGCTGCCAGGGTTGCCCAAGAGTTGGGACAAGCGTTGGTCATGTCCTCCCGAGGTGGACGCACCCGTTCTGGAGCTGTCCAATACATCTGTCATGCATTCTCCTGACACTACTACCCTGAGGGATGGTGAGGACCGGCGCATGGACCAACTGGCTTGCCATGCTTTTGCCTGTGTGGGGACCGCGCTACGCCCGGTTTGTGCCTATGCCATTACAGCTATTGCTATTAAGGGTTTGCTTAAGAGTCTCTTAGAGGGGGCCTCTGACGCGGGAGGATAAGAGTATAGATCTCTCCTGCTTTGCTATGAATTTGTTGCATATGTTCTGTCTGCCATGGATGATGCCATTAGAATGTGTGATAGGACTTCTGCCCTGTTGGTGGCTATACGCCGCTCTGTCTGGCTACGTCAGTGGGTAGCTGATGCTGCTAAGAAGGCTCTCACTGGTTTCCCTTTCAAGGGCCTGTGCCTCTTTGGTGAATGCTTGGATTTGTTTGCCGGGGCGGTAGATTACCTCAACGTAGGAGGCCATCCCGGTCCTTTCGGGGGATGGGTGCCTTTCTCCCATCCTTCCGTGTTTCCAGAACTGGCCGAGGAGTATCCTTTACTGGGGCCCGCGGAGATCACTGGGGAAGGGGCAGAGGACGTGGCCATCCTGGCCTATCCTGGGGTCCCAAGCCAAAATCCTCACCCAAACCCCCTCAGGCTCGAAGGGGCTCCCTCACCCATCCGGGTGGGGGGACGGCTCCGGCTCTTTGCTCACGTCTGGAGGCTTCACGTCTCAGACCGGTGGATTCAGGAGGTAGTGTCCTCCGGTTACAAGATAGAGTTTGTCGCCTGGCCACCCCCAAGATTCATGAAATCCCGGATGGCTCAACACCCCCTGTCAGCTCAGGGTGTGTGCCTTGCTGTCCAAAACCTTCTGGAGTTGGGGGTCATCTGCCAGGTGCCTTTGAGGGAAAGGGGCAGAGGCTACTTTTCCAATCTTTTCACTGTTCCCAAAAAAGAGTGGTCCATCAGACCTATCCTGGATTTTAAGTGCCTCAACATATTTGTCAGATTCAAACACTTGTCACTATGCCCAGGGGACTTCATGACCTCTGTAGACATCAGGGATGGTTATTTTCATGTACCAATCTTTCCAGGTCATCAGATATTCCTCAGGTTCGCTCTGGAGGATCAGCACTATCAATTTGTGGCCTTGCCTTTCGGTATCACCTCGGCTCCCAGGGTATTCACCAAAGTGCAGGCGGGCGTACTGGCTCTGCTGAGATCTCAGGGCATTCGCATCCTTCCTTACTTACCACACAGAACAGAGAGTCCCACACTCCCCTAATCCACTCCCTGTAGTGAATGGCACCACTCCAGATTAATTATCAATTTGTTACTTTATTTGAATAAATTTACTATGTACATACATTTTATTAAAAAACATTAGTTAAACATATATTTACTTTATTTTAACATTAGTTAAAATACATATATTTACAAACAATCCCCTACACATAAGGGGGAAAAGAAAACAAGGGAGAACCAGAATGTGTGGAGGGGGGGGGCAAGGCACTCTAACCAGGGTGTCCTGATGGAAAAAGCCCCTGTGGCTCAATGACTAATTGATGTCTTTTAATCTGGTGCTACTCTAAACCCATCTAAAGCTGTCTATCCATGAGTGTCCAGTGTATAACTTGTGTATAAAATGTGCAAAAAGAATTAATTGGTTAGTTGTAAATAGTTTGGTTTAACTTATGACACTTGGCACTTTATATAGATTTATACATTAATTCTTTTTGCACATTTTTTATATATGAATTAAATAAGTTATACACTGGAAAAGGAGCTGCCTGCCTCTGTTGTTAATACCATGATTCAGGCTAGGAAGAAGTCCTCATCATCCATCTACTATAGGGTCTGGCATGCTTACATTGACTGGTGTGAGTCTAAGTCGCTTCCCTGTTGGGTGTTTTCTATCCCTAGGATTCTGGTATTTCCTGCAACATGGTTTGGATTTGGGTCCTCAACTTAGTACCCTCAAAGGTCATGTTTCTGCTTTGGCCATTTTCTTCCAAATATCCTTTGCTCACCATAGTCTGATTAAGACTTTCTAACCGGGGGGTTACTCACGTGCGTCCTCCACGTAAGCCTATGTTACCAGTCTGGGATTTGAACTTTGTCTTATTTGCCTTGCAGGGGCCTCCCTTTGAGCCTTTGCGTGAGGCCCCTTTGTCCATTTTGACTCTTAAGGTAGTCTTTTTGGTGGCTATCACTTCTGTTAGGCATGTTTCTGAGTTGGCGGTGCTTTCCATCAAACCCCCTTATTTTGAGAGACACCAGGACAAGGTGGTGTTTCGTTTTAAGCCAGATTTTCTGGCTAAGGTTGTGTCTGCCTTTCATCTCAATCAGGACATTGTTTGACTTCTCTATGCCCTAATCCTAGTAATCCTAAGGAGTGGGTTTTACACTCTCTGGATGTGGTCAGGACTCTGAAGTTCTATTTGGTGGCTACTGAATCCTTCAGGAAGACTGATGCTCTTTTTGTGCTCCCGTCTGGACCTAAGAAGGGTCTGGCTCCAGCTAAGTCCATTATCAGCAAGTGGATCTGTCAGGCTGTGGTACAGGCCTATTCTGCTAAGGGGAAGGAGCCTCCCCTCCGCCTTACTGCTCATTCTACTCGTGCTATTGGTGCCTCTTGGGCTTTTCAGCACCAAGCTTCTGTTGAACAAGTTTGCAAGGCCGCTACTTGGTCTTCTGTTCTTACCTTTTCAAAGTTTTACAAGGTTGATGTTAGGGCCTCAGCTGATGCTGCTTTTGGTCGCAAAGTTCTGCAGGCGGCAGTGGTTTAAACTGCCCGCTGTTACTTTTGGGGATCCCACCCTACCTTACAGACACTGCTATTGGATGTCCCATGTGTAAGGAATATTCTGGAACAGGACGTGCTGTATACTTAGAATAATACAATTCTGTGATTACTCACCTGTAGAATTGGTATTATACGTATACAGCACGTCCTGTTCCATCCCACCCTTGTTATCATTATTCTTAGTTACCTCTGTATGGTGATTGTTCATATGTTCATTTTTGAATTCTGGTTGTTATTGTTCTCCCGGCTTCTTGTTAACTGCTTGTCAATACTGGGGAATTTGTGGGAGGTATATATATATATTCTTTTAACTACTGCCCCCAGATCAGTCTTTAGCCCGATTGCCCGAAGGACACCGGCCCCTAGCTTAGGCTCTGATGATTTTTTGACAAGCATGTGTTAGAAAAACATGGCTCTGTATAAGGAACTCATTTTGAGCCTTGATTTTGTCTATCCACTTAGACATAATTCTCCGAACCACATCCGAAGCCCTTTTTGATCTATTTGGATAGTGGTTGTGGGAGGTTTTTGAGTATTCAAATTATTAAATAACTCCCTTGACCTGGCTCTCTGTGATGGCATTCGCTATATATGCAATAGCAAGAGACCATTGATAATGGGTTGCAAATGAGAAGTTCGATTGGCTGTTCATTTCTAACCCTCTCTTTTGCTTTATACTAAGAATTTTTCAAAAGATAACTGCCAAGTTTCCAAAAGTGTGGCCCTACAGACTACACACCGCTTGGATCTCTTGGCTGTCTTGATATGTTATTTCTGTTCAGTTCTTGTTTCAGAATCTGACTTCTCTAAAACATAATTTGAACAAATGTATGTTTTAGACAGACCCCTTATTAAAAGGTTATATTCAGATATACACACACACACACACACACACACACACACACACACACACACACACTTATAGACAAATATATATATATATATATATATATCCAATACCAAATCTGCACATGTGTATGTATATACTGCAGCCCCTTTGTATTATACATATATATATATATATATATATATATATATATATATACCATATATAGACAACCTTAGTACACATATTTCTATATGTATAATAATCATGAAACCGTGAACCTTGCGGTCCTACCGCTTGCTGGCTTCCATCGGCACTGTCCGACCCAAACCTGCAGCATCTGTTTCAACGTTGGTGGGGTTTGTGGGAAATCTGGCCTGGCTGCTGCTGCCGCTGTCCCTCCTTTTCCAGCTGATCCGATGCTATCCTCGCCCGATCAGTGAACCATGCTGGTTTCAACTTCCTGCTTCCTGCCGAAAACAGGAAGTGATGGCCGATGATGTCAGAGACACACCTCCAAGTTTAAAATAATGGAGGGAAATAGTTTGCAACTAGCGCAACCGTTCCTCAGGGATTACTCTCAGATCACCATGCCACTCCAGCGTACCTACTCCATAATGGAGCAGGATTTTAAAAGTGAAAATAGCACTGTCTGTGCCTTTTTCAGTAACTATGAGGGATATAGCCCCAGGTGCATTCAGTCTCCAACAGCGTCTCCTGTGGGTTATATCTGGTGCAGCTGGCTAACTCCAAACTCTGGAGGGTCGGAAAATAATAAACTGGCCACTGACTATAACATCAGCACACACTCTGTCCCAAGATTTCCCAGGGAGGAAACACAAAGAACTGAAGTGGGGATGAAGGGGTGGGGCTTTTAAACTCTGTTCCTGTTTTGTGTTTCCTCCCAGGGGGTGGAGCATAATCTCTCCATGTGGTCAAGCTGAAGGATGACCTGGAAAAACTGTCTGTCCTGGTCGGACCCCACAGACACGATTGTGAGTACAGACGGATGAGGGATGGGGAGCTCACTGTGGTCTCCTGACCTTTCAGGGAAAACAGTTCTCATCGAACCTTAGAGAAATAAAGGCAGTAAAGGAAGCACTAGTAGCATTTTCACCAGACTTACATGGTCGCCTCATTCAGATTTGGTCCAACAATGTGACAACGGTGGCATATCTGAATTAGCCAGAAAATAACCTCTTGTCTTTATCAGCCATCCACCTAAAGGGCTCCCTAAATCGAGTGGTGTACTTTCTCAGCTGATCTGCTCTTCAGGAACCAAGATGGTCCATGAACCATAACCAAATTTGTTCCCTTAAGGGGGACCCCGTGGTGGTTCTTTTCGCCTTAAGATGAAACCACAATCTTCTTTCTTCTCTTTTGATCTTTCTGATCATGATTAGGGATAGGCCCTCTGGCACACCAATGGCCGTTCAGTCTAGCTTATGCATTTCTATCAATACAGATCCTTCCTCAAGTGTTGAACAAGATCTCCCATTTATCAACCGTTCTGTTCCTAGCACCATGGTGACCAAAAAGACCATGGTTTTCAGCATTAAAGATGCTCTCTGTCCACAAACCATGGGAACTCCATGTAAGGTTGGACCTTCTATCCCAGGGTTCGGTTCTCTGTCAGGATCCCCGGTAGTGGAGATTGACTCTGTGGACCCTGAGATCACCATATATGGCCTGTCTAGAGAAGTTAATAAGACTCTTCTTACTAGCAGAAAAGAGGTGACAAAGAAGTATGGTAGACCTTCAATTCTTGGAAAACCCATTCGAGCAAACCCCCTTCCAGTCTTTCAGTCATTTTGGACTTCCTTCAGAAGGGGGTTAATTTTGGTCTCTGTATTAGCATTCTGAAAGTCTATTTAGCAGCCCTTTAATTTTTTTCCTTAGTTAAGTGGATCCTTCTAGCAGTCAGGCGGTCTAGACCAGTTTCGATTGAGATTGCTACAATGAGATCTGACTCGATTCCTTAGCAGCTACCCCTTTTGAGCTTTTGAGTCTCATATCATCTCACAGAATCCATGATATCCAGGCATTATCTTGCCATCAACCCTTTTTACAAGTGTTTCAGGATCGAGTGGTCTTACGGGTAGCTCCCTACAAAAATGTATTGTACAACCCCCAGCCCGCACTTATACCCCTTACGAGTAGACCCCTTCTACCTCCGAAAATTCTCTTCATTCTTCCATCTGATGCTGGATATTGTTCTTCCTTCTACTAGTAGTCGCGGTTCACGCGTCAATTCTGTTGACAAATCTTTGGACGTCAAGGCTTAGCTATTGGAATATCTTCTGCAAACTGGAGCATGGAGAAGAGCTGATGGAATTTCCTTGGACATGAGAAGGAAACAAACTAACGAGTATCAAGACAACTCTGGCTCGGTGGATGAGGCGTTTCCATAACCTTGCTTCTAATGAATCGCCTCCCCCAACACGGATTACAGCCCATTCACTGAGAAGTGTTTCCACATCTTGGGTGGAGCAGGATGGTGTCTCTATAGAACAGATTTGAATAGCTGTTACCTGTTCAAGTGCTGAGACGTTCGGTAATCATTACTGCTTGGATCTGCTCACCCTGCAGGATCAATCATTCATCAGAGGTGTGTTGCAAGCAGCCTTTTCCACCCAATATAGGTAATATATTGTTTATCCTCTCAGCAGTATGGTGCTCTGAGGATGTTTTGAGAAATTTGACGTTAGTTATCTGGTACCCTTTCTAAACATCCGAATGGAGCTCCCTTGCGCATAGACCCACGCAAGCACTTGCAAAATGCAGCCCTTTGGGCTGGGCTGGAACGGCGACCAGGAAAGAGAGAGTGACCCTGGCCCAAGTGATCAAGGTGCAGGTAATAATTGGAGGTCGGCAATCTTGATGCCCCCCACTGACTGTCACAATGCGGCTCCACACCCATTATGTAGAAAATGGGTGTGGGACCTCTTTAAGGTTGGTATAAAGTAATACAAAATAGTTAATAGTACTTGCCAGTGGGACCCCCCCCCCCCCCCCCTTGAAGCGTATCTCAGAAGTACATTTTCCAAACAAACCTGGCTGTAAAGATATTTGCCTTTTTTATTTGTTTTCCCCCCATGGGAGCAAAATAAAAGGATTCTGATTCTAATATGTAATCTGTTAGGGCACATATTTCCATGTTTTATTTTTTCCTAAACCATATTCTCTTTAGAAACCTTATATGCATGTGAAGTTAAAGGACATGTATCAAATGAAGCTAAACTTTATGATTAACTTAAAATATAGGGAAAATACTATGAAAAGGATCCAGTAATGTTGTAATGGTTTTAGTCATAATACATAATCAAAAGTTCCATTCTGCCTGTCCATGTCGTAGGTCCAGGAAAAAGAAATGATAAAAGTTATCAGACAGTCAATCTGTGCTTCTAAAATTCTATTACTAATGCAGAAAAAACTGCTCTGGAGAGCACTAAGAACTAATTATGGAACTTGGCAGAGCATGCTCTATAACTATACATGATTACAAATACTAGATCTGTGGTTGTGTATGCATCCTCTGGGGATCCCTATACACCCTGCTGCACTTGCTCACATCATTTGTATTGGGATAGAATGTTGTGTGAAACCTGGCCTGAGTTGTGCGGGAAATCTGGCGAACCACAGCAATGAGGAATATATGTAAAACAGATCTGAAATCATGCTAAGTGTTACTGACATTGCCTGCAAGAGGCTGATTAGTAACCAGGATTTAGTATAAGTTTTTTCCCTCACGTAAGTTTTTTTTTTTTTTTTTTGCTCATTAATGTGCGATTTCAACAGAACCAACAGCCAA
Source organism: Gastrophryne carolinensis (assembly GCA_027917425.1). Classification (NCBI taxonomy): domain Eukaryota; kingdom Metazoa; phylum Chordata; class Amphibia; order Anura; family Microhylidae; genus Gastrophryne; species Gastrophryne carolinensis. The sequence goes on from CM051239.1 coordinate 386,155,560, forward strand.
GTACAGTTGGAAAAAAAATAACTCCCAAAACTCACTTGCTTCATCTGCATGTATGATACTGAATAATTGTCTGCAATTTCATTTGCTCCTGTATCCACTGAAAAAAATGCCCCTTAAAGGGGGTCGAACAAGCCCCTCCAAGAGTCATATAGACTCGAAGGAGTTTTTGCTACTCTTTAAAACTAAGCAGGCCTACCTAAAAATGACAAGTTTGCTACTAAGTATATAGATGTTTAAGCAATTCTTTGCTGCTTGGTACAGGGATTAGGTACACTGGGGGACAAGATTGTAACACAAATAAACTACAGTATATAAATATAATAGAATATACCATATATACATAAATATTAAAATACAAGTGCAGTAAACACTTAAAGGGGGAAGTCCTTCCCCCTGGGGCACCCCAGTTTGGGATGTCCCACTGTGTTAACCCCCCCAGAATGCTGGGCAAATTCACCTCCCCTCAAGCCCACGACACTGGCGCCATCGCTCGTGCAATCAGCTTCTCCCGACGCACATATTAATGCATGGCTGGAGAAGCTGAATTGAATCTCCAGCCGTACACATTGCCTCACTTCCTCCCGTCGGCAGTGCATGGCTACGCACAGCCAGTCAGTTGCTGTGAGAAGGGAGTCGAGTTATGCCAGGGGAAAAGCTAGGAGTGATCCTGCAATTGTATATCAGCCAATCGGCACAATCGGCATTGTCACAATCAGCGTTGTCACAACAGGATCCTGCATCTGTGGAGAGCTAGATTATTAGAGGGTCTAGTTGCTTCTAAAAATACAAAATGTTTGGCTGCTTCCAGCCTAAAACCATTAAAACCAATGTTAATAACTCTTTCAGCTGTAGATGGTGCCAGGTCTGGATTTTCTGTAGTTAGCCACACATGTTCACCCCACCACCTTGTAAAGAGAAATGCTGTGCACGAATATGAGGGACAGTGGACTGCTTTTGGTGTAAAGCTATTTAGTGATAACATACTCCATTTTCTAAATCAGAGGGTCTCCAACCTTCTTTACAAGGCCCACCAACAAGACAGGTTTTTAAAATCTCCACACAGTTGCACAGGTGAATTATTTAGTAGAGCAGCAGAGCTATAGAGGCTGCCAATGTGGAGATCCACAAAAAATGAGCTGTTGGTGGGCCTTGAGGAGAAGAGCCCACTTCTAAATGGGCCTTACCTCCAGGACTCTTAGGTCAGTTGAATTCAGGCAGCAGCATGGCTTGGATGCTGGGAAAAGAAGCCTCCTAGTTCATGCAAGGTGGCTACCAGGAGAAAATCTGTGAGGTAGTGTTTCAGCTTTGAGTGGATGCAGGGGCAAATATAAGTGTCATATCTCCCTGTAGCAGCCACATCCCTTACATACATCTAGCTGTGGGAGCATCCATGCCAGGCCTTTCTAAATGGAATCTTTAGAAAGGTACGTTTCCAGGAGAATTGGCGGACGTGGTGGGTGCAAACAGTGCAGTATCCCAATCTGGGAAAGGTTGACCACTTTCCCTAGTGCATTATACATTCTAGGTCAGTGGTTGATCCTCTTTGGTCCTTGTCCCTGGGGAACCCGAATCGGCAATCCCCTGCTGTGTAAAACTCCCAGGTTGTTCGATCTGACTTTCCTGGTCCTACAGCGCATGTGCAGCCTCTCGTCAGCGCACCCAGATCCACTCCACCTCTTTATCTAAGAGATATATCCTGACAGAAGCATGGGTGGGATGCTGGGAAAGCAAACCTCCCGGGCGCTTCAAGATGGCTGCAACCAGGAGAAAATCGTCTGAGGCGTTTTTTTAGCTTTGAGTGGACGCAGGAGCAAATTAAATTACAGTCAATGATTCAGTATGATGCATGCAGATAGGGGGACTGCGTTTCGGGGGAGTTATTTTCTCCAAATGTGCATGGCTGTTGGTCCAGCTTAGGATATCTCATCACTGCTGTTCCTAGTGGAGGCCACCCCCAGTCAGAATGGCATTTGCCATCTGCATCACCCTACAAAAGTTTCATTGCTAGCTCAAAAACTACTCCCAACAGGCCACATCCGATGAGGCACAAAAATAAAAATGGATGATATGGAAATTACAGGTGGAGGGTAAAGTGGACAGGCAACCCTAACCAGGGTGGGTGTAGGTCTCTGTAGCACTTTGTAGATTTGTTGATTCCACCGAAGTTTCATGCCCCTGCCTTTCCACTATACGTTTAATGACACTTCCAGAGTCTGTGTCTGTAATAGAGCTGTCATCTGCATAGCACTGGCAACCATTTGATATTTCAGTTATGCACTCTTGTTTTCTCAAGGTTTGAGCAGTGAGGTGCAATGACTGCTCCCTTAGGATTACTTTAAATAGAAGAGAAGATTTTCAGTATATGGAGCTGTGTGGCCTTGAATGAGATTTTTTTTATTTGATATATGAGCTGTGACATAGTTATTGCATGACTGAGATGTGCCTGTAAGCAATGCAGTATGCAGATGGGGCTCCTCAGAATCAAAGCCAGAAACCAAATGTGAACGTACTCATTTAGATGGTAAAGAATACTTGAAGGAAACATAAGGAAACATTTTTTATTGTAACCTGTTTTTCTTTTTTTTTTATATAAGAAATAGGTTTCCCTTTAAAGACAAATGAGTAGCGTTAAGAAAAAAGTATCCAGGGATGCTATAAAGTACCCTAGCATGCATGTCTCTGTAATTTTTTTTAATGGTATTTTATTCAGGAATACAATCAATATTAGTTGAAATACTGTCCTCATAATAATATTTGAAATATTACAATGTATGTCAAATCTGGGATAATTTGTTTGGTGACAACCAATAATATTTCCTCTGATTTACAAGCTCAAAGAAATTCATTATGTTGCCAAAAAAAACTTACAAATAGAAAATCATCAGGATCCTGGTGAGAAGAGGAAGATGTAGAACAAAAGTAGAGAGTGAAAAAAGAGAAAATAAAGGGGAGACTTGAGAAAGGGAAGGGGCAGTGTGGTGGATTAGGAAGAAACAGGGGAGGGGAAAGTATAGGAATCTAATACTGCTATTAATTAAAGTCATACTTCCGTCAACTATAACAACACTATACTATACGAGTCCCGTGCCGGGCGCTGCTTGCTCCTCCTCCTCCGCCGGAATCGACTCAGCAACTCTGCTCTGCAGAGGGGACTATGGCACGCCCTGTCCCCTCATCACAGGACCCTATGGCATGCTCCTCTACATTGATGTGAATGTAGCCCGTCGTAGTCCCCTCTACACAGCGGTTTTGCTGAGTTGATTCTGGTGGAGGAAGAAGTGCTACCCAGCGCGGGACTTGGAGTGGGTGATCTGGTAAGTGTGTATATACCAGACCAGCAGCAATAGCTGGGATGAAAGATGAAAATAGTGTTTCTTTTTAATTTTTGACTGAAGTATGAGAGCCTGCCTGCACCCTAGCATTTGGTTTATGGGGTACTTGTGCACTTTCTTGATTGACACAGCTTGGATATTTTGGATTTGAAATGAACATTGAAAGAATATCGAGCACCACCCCCATATAAATAGTGGCTAAGACTAGATTAGAACACTTGGCCGGGTTGGTTAGAAAAAATGCTTTCTTAACTTGCTGCACTCTGGAAGGGTTAATTAGTACAGATCCTTCTTCCTATGTTCCTCATGTATTGAGTTAATAACAACAAGTAGATGCAAGAGATAGTGTTTCCTACTGAAATGAAAGAACATCTTAGAAATTACAAACAGTTGTCTAGTTTCCAAACTAGTAATACAGGACACATTTCCAAGAGCAGAAGAAATGATTTAATTTCATTAGCTGTGGCCTAATATACTGTGCATCCTTCTCTTGGTAAACCACAGCGGCATTTATTGGCAATTACTTCAAAGTACTACTGGTTTTGTCTGCTTTCATTGGCCAAATGTGTCCTAAAAGAGAAAAGAGCATTTACTCCTCAAAAGACATCTTGTGGATTTTTCAGTAATGATTCAAGTCTTTTGCAATGCACTTGTTAATACAAAGTTAGAAAAATAAGTTTTGTATATATATTTTTTATACAATGTGAGATATTTTTAATTAGCTATTTTTAAAGTATTTTTTAAGACTAAATTTTGTGCTTTTTCATTACTGTACTGTTCTTAATAATCACTAAATTAGTATACTCCCGGTTTCTATTCAGCGGTAAGTAGACACATCAGCGTTTATATTATATTCTTGGAATTCAGTCAGCTTTAAAAGTATAATGCTATAGTCTTTTGCTTGGTAGTTAAAACTCAGAGATGGCTTGATGGGCCTTTGAAAATGTTATTTTATATTCAGGGCATCCCAAACATAAGTGTGTGTTTTGGAGGGTAAGATATGACCCACCAGCCCTCAGCTTATTTCCATGCTGTACATTAAAGTGGGGTGAAAGTCCCACAGAACGGGCCTTTCGCTTTTAAGCATTGTGGAATAAGTGTTCCGTAATGGCTTGCGTCTCCTTGTCTGCAACTCTCATATTGTGCTGGCTGCCTCAATTCATGAATGAATGGACGTAGGCGCAGGAGTTGATGCTGCATCCAGGAGAATTGTGGTTGGGGCGCTGGTGGTGGGAGCAAGAGCCTCAGAAGGGCAGGTAGCATCAGTAGGTTGTAGATAGTGCTTATCAAGTAACTTTTTTTTATTTTACAGTTTGAAAAAAAAAAAAAAGATACTCACATATGGACTGCCAGCCTACCTAGAAATGTTATCACCCTGTACATGATCATCTGTGATTCTTGAAGGGATTTCCAAGGCACATTATATATTTTTTACAGCAATGTCTGGGCTTTAACATAAAGGGATTGTTTATTTTTGTAGTGTATTCTCAATATTTTTGGGTGAAACGTGCAAAAATGTAAAAATTATTTTACAATTAGTACAGTTTTTTAGTAATAAAAAATGTACGTTTTCTGATATGATTTCATATTGGGTGTAAAAGCCCCATTTCTCCCAGTTTCAGAGGCACCACATATGTATTGGGAGACACCCATTCCTGCCCAGGAGACTCCCCCAACCCCCCCCCCCCCCCAAACTGAAACAGCACTTTGGGATTTTCAGATAAAATACAACTGCTATGCACACCATAAGGTTTTGTAAGAAAAACAACCCTTTACATTTGAAATACCCCTAAACTATATATTATCTGGAAGTACATAAGCTTTCTAGGTGTTTCAGGCTTGTTGATGTGGGCACAGTTTTCTGGAAGTAATTCCTCAATAAATGTAGTTGCACAGGGTTTCCCTGAAAAAAAAATGCAAGCAAGTTAAATAAAAAAAAGGTCCCCTGAACAGAACAATACCCAACATACATAAGTACTGTCAAGGGAAGAGTTGCCACCCCAAAGAAAAGCATGCGTGTAAGGGTAATTTTACTTGAAAATTTTCACTCTGCAAACAAAGTGCGTACCTTGCACTTTTTCGGCAAAACAACCCCTGTAAGTACAAACATTAAGCTTTCTAGGCAGGTCCTGCTTGTTGTAGTGGGCTCAACTTTCTGGAAGTAATCCCTCGAAGAATTCTTTGGTTGCACTAGGTTTAAAAAAAAAAATATGTATATATATGCAGAATTAATACACATTTTCCTAGAATATCAATATGCAAACAAGCTAGATCTAAAACCCAACATGCATAGCTACTTCTAACCCTTTTTTTCGGCAGAGTTTAGGATTTAACATGGAATGTCTTGTTTTTTTCCAGTGTTTCAAATATTTTTGATCTTTTAAAAAAAAAAAAAATTCATAAAAAATTATGTTGCATGTGAAAGCCCCATTTCTCCCGATTACAATGGTACAACATATGTATCGGTAGCCCCCCCCCATTCCTGCCCAGGAGACTCCCCCAAACAGCAGAAAAGCACTTTGAAACACTTACAAATGAAATACAACTACTATCCACACTATAAATGGCTAATTTAAAAGATAGTTTAGGGTCCTCCTCCCCAGTGGGGGACCCTGTTTTTTGTGGATATTTAACCCTTTCGCTGCCAGCCTACCTGAAGTTTTTGTCACCCTTTGTTGCCAGACCATTTTGCACTATTTTGCGCTCCCCATGTTCAAATCTGATTTTTGTAGGGATTTCCAGGGATTTCCCAGGATAATTATACATTGTTTTTTTCAGCATAGTCTGGGCTTTAACATGAAATGTCTTGTCATTTTTTAGATGTATTCTCAATATTTTTGGGTGAAATATGTGCAAAAAAAAAAAACTATTTTTTACAGTTTGTTGTGTTTTTTTGTAATAAAAAATGTAATTGTAATGTAATAATATTGCATGTGAAATCCCATTTTCTCCCGGTTACAGCGGTACCACATATGTATTGGTAGATGCCCTTTCCTGCCCAGGAGACTCCCCCAAACTGAAACAGCGCTTTAGGGGATTTTCAGATAAAATACAACTGTGCTATGCGCACTTTGCAGTTTTTCCAGAAAAACAGCCCTTTACATTTGAAATACCCCTAACAAACTCACACCTCAAGCTTTCTAGGTGTACCAGGCTTGTTGATGTGGCCACAGTTTTCTGGAAGTAATCCCTCAATGTATTCTTTGGTTGCAAAGAGTTTCCCTAAAAAAAGGATAAAAAAGCAGAATCAAAACCACATTTTCCTAAAAAAACTATATACAAACAAGAAAAAACAAGTTTAATCTAAAAAAGCAACATCCCCCGAACAGAACGATACCCAGCATGCATAGGTAGTGTCAAGGGAATAGTTGCCAAACACCCCAAAGTAAAGCATGTGCGTAAAGGTAATTTTACTTGAAAATTTCAGCTCTGCAGACAAAGTGCGCACCTTGCGATTTTTCAACCAAAACAACCCTTTACATTTGGAATATCCCCCATAAACCATATATTCCCTGAAAGTACACATGTTAAGCTTTCTAAGCGTACCCAGCTTGTTGTAGTGGGCTCATCTTTCTGGAATTAATCCCTCAAAGAATTATTTGGTTGCGCAGGGTTTCCCTAAAAAATTGTATAAAAAAGCTGAATCAAAAACACCTTTTCCTAAAATATAAATATGCAAACAAGAAAAAACAAGCTAAGTCTTAAAGCGCAAGGTCCCCCGAACAGAACAATACCCAACATGCATAGCTACTTTTAACCCTTTTAATTACCAGCCTTCTTGAGATTTTGTCACCCTCTGTTGACAGGTCATTTTCCCCCATTTTGCGCCATTTTTGCTGGAATTTTCAGGAAAATAATATATATTTTTTTTGCAGCAGAGTTTAGATTTTAACATGAAATGAAAATTGTTTGTAAATTTTATTCAGTTTTTTACAATATTAAGTAAAAAAAAAAAAAATGTCTCCTTTATTTCAAATAAAAAATGTATTTTATTAAAGAAAACCATATTGCATGTGAAAGCCCCATTTCTACCGATTAGAGCGGTACCACATATTTATCGGTAGCCCCCCGTTCCTGCTCAGGAGACCCCCCAAACTGAAACAAGTACTTTCTAACATTTACAAATAAAATACAACTACCATCCACACTACAACGGGTTAAATCGAGAAAAAAAATGACATCCCAGGGGGAGGGGACCCCATTTTTTGGGGGATTTTTAAGGGTTAAAAACCCTAAAAAAAAAAATGACATGGGGTCCCCCTTACCAGCCCGGGACCAGCTATGCAGGGCTTGTAGAAACAGGGCACAGGGGCCAGCTTTTGTGGCCCCTGGCCCTGCAGGCTACAAGCCCGCATAGCCTGGGGGTTAATGGCAAGTCACCCGCTAGCCTCTTACTGTCAGCAGTGGAATCGAAGGGGGGGTGGCCAGTTTCGGGCCCCCCTGAAAACAGAGGACGATGGGGAGGGATCGGGTGCCCCCCAGCTTCACATTGATACCAGCGGTAAGTGTTTATTTTTTTCTTATTCTTAGTATACAGTACGTCCTGCTCCAAATTAAATACTTACAGTTGGGATATACTCCGCCAGATGGCGCTGGACTGGCTCCTCCCGGCCCATCAAATACCCGGGGACCTCCCACAAAACCCCAGAATTTCTCTGCAGTCTGGCTGCGAAGGACGAGAAATTGGCTCTCTACTCACAGGTGAGCGGGGTTATTAACCTGCGGCCCTGTAGGACTATTCCCACCTGTTCCACTAGTAATATGCCTCCCAGCCTTGGCTGCGCTGGTCGGGTGAAGGTAGGCAGCACCGCTGTTGGTGCTTAGGAGTGCTGCTCAACGGCAATCCCCCACCAAAGGGTAGGCGGTTCAGGCTTATGGTGAGCCTCTATGGGATGCCCCTACCGCACTATTGCCCCTTGCTCCTGCCTATCGGTGGGCCCTATTTAAGTGCCCGCCATCCTCCCTCATCCTCCTTGTAGTCCTCGGGGGAAAAGAGGGCTATGTGTATAGATATGTATGTTATGCATTCTGTGCTTTCTCTTTTCACATGCCTTTTATTCTTGTGTCAGCTGCCGCGCTGACTTGTCTTTACTGCTTTTTAAATTTGCCGCCGCCGCGCGCTGACTTGGTTCCGCGCTTGGCGGCGCCATTAACCCCAGGCGCTGGTGCGCCATCATTGGCTGCTGGCCGTTCTGGCTTCACGCTCTTCGGGGGGGCGGGGCCCCGTCTTTGGCGTGTTCCACTTCATCGCTGTTACTGGCCTGCCCCTCGAGGTATAGCGACGCCATCTTTCCTGCTTGGCTGGCCTATGCGCGACAGACTCCTACCTATCGCGGTCCGTAAGTGCCCTCGCGGGCGGCTTTATTTCCTTCACTTTTGTTACGATGTACTTAAGGTCTTGTCTGCTTATGTCTTCCAGGCGGGTCGAACCCTTCTGGGCTTCTCCCGGCCCTGTTTTTAGTATATTGCTTGTAGGCCTTGTAAAAATTATACTCCCACTTCCCTAGCGGGTTATTGGGGCATCCAGGGTTGCTACATAGCGTTATTCCCTATTGGCGTATAGCGCCGCTTTAATCACCATATGGAGGCATCCCAGAATAATGTGACCGGGGCCCCTCCGGGACAAGACCGACTGTGTGTAGCGTGTGGGCAGCCTCATGCTGACGCTGACAAGGCGCGGGACTGTGTACCCTGTGCTGAGCAGGTGCTTGCATTGCAATCTGGCCTGCCAGTGGCTGCACCTCGTTTCACTTCGCCTACTCCCCCAAGCTTAAACCTCACTCCTGCTGAGTTGCATACTAGCGGGGATTCTCAGCCTGATGTGTCTTCTACACTGGCTACTGTTGAACAGATTATTGCGAAGTCCTTAGCGCGTAAGGCCCCTGCTAAGAAGCGGCACTTGATGCCTAATGTTACTGTTTTCCCTATGGGAACTGAGGAGTTTTGGAATTTGTGTGGCTATACCCCGTTTGATGAAGGGGAGCTCTTTTCTGATTCAGGCTCATCTGATGAGAGACCAAGGGGTCATGACGATTCTGGCTCTGACCCCTGGGCCCCCGGATGACACTGATAGATTATTGACCCAGATTTTTGAGGTTCTGTTTATCTCTCTCCCTGTTGAGGCTCCCAGGCAAAGAGGGGAGCTTTTCCATACAGCAAAATCACGCTTGGAATTTCCAGAGCAGGCACATTTCCATAACCTTGTGCTCAAGGAATGGGAGCGCCCCAGTAAACTTCCTTTCAGGGGTCAGGGCCTTGGTAATGCTGCTGTCATATCTGCAGTAGGGAAATAAAGTAACTGAAGTCCCTGCTCTTGAAGGTCCTTGGTCTCAAAATGCTGACTTAAGATTTGTAATATTTCTGTCTCATCCCATTCTTGCTCAAAACAAACTAGGAGTTCTCCCATATAAAGAAGCACATAGATCTATGTGTGCCAATTTATTTGTGTATAATCAGGGGGCCTGCTTTACTCCTCTGAAAGTCGTGATGTGTAAGCACTTCATTTATTTTCATATTCCATGCTCTGGTGGCTTGCTTTAGACTATATATATATATATATATATATATTTATATATTTCTCTGATGTTTGTATGTTAGGTCTGGCTTTTGTTCTTTTTGAATCCTGAGGGTTGTTCTATGTAGATGTATTCGGTTATCTCATAGAAATGCTGTGGCCACATTGAAGTGTTTCACTTGCATTATTCTTGTTACAGCTACTGTCATCAAAGTCCTTATTGTAGCATGTTTGACTACTAGTGCGAAAGTCTCATTATAGTCCTTTCCATATCTTTGAGACTTGAGACTCTTTTGCACTATCTTTTGATTCTCTATTCCATTCTGCTCTAAATGGTCTTGTACTTTGTGTCCTGTGAATTCAACTCAATTATCACTCCGAAGAGTGACAGGTTTCCTCTGAAAGTTACTTGTTTTTACTACATAGACCTGTAATTTGTCAAGAACGTCACTCTTGTGTTGCATTAGGTGACTAAAAGTACCCTGAATACGCATCTATGAAAGTCACTATGTACCTGTTGCCTCCAGGTGTAGGTGGGTTTAGGGGACCCACATACATCACTGTGAACTAGGTCAAGTGGTCTTGAAGTTCTATTCTGACTGACTTTAGAAAATGTTCTTGTAGCCTTGGATTTGATGCAAAATTCACACTTTACAGTAACTGGATAAAGGGATACTGTTGGATCCTTTGTCAGATTCCTCTTTTAATAGTTCTTGTATGCATTCTGGGTGTCTGACCTAAACGTCTGTGCCATGTCATGTGTATACAGTCATTGTGTTTATGGGTGCATAGTCTCGCCTTTTCCCTCACTGTGTTAAGGTGATACAGATGGTCATCCAGCTTGACACTTGCTATAATATGCTTGCCATTCAGGATAGAACACTTGTCACCGATTTTACAGTGAGTCCTTTGGCGGTCAGACACTTCACAGATAAGAGTACTCCTTCGAGATCAGGAACATAAAGCACATCTACTACTACTGTGGCTAAATTGTGTCCCGGGCATACAAGGGTTCTATGCCTATATCCCTCTGCATGTATTTTGCTTCCATCTGCACGGTAAATAGTCTCTTTGTTATTCAGATCAAGTTCTGTGAAAAAGTCAGGTTACTGGTTGCTCCTGATTCAATGCACCAGCCCTAAAATGTATGGTTGCCTGTCACTTTAAATGTGACAGTCCAGTTCCCTTCACATGGATCAGAGATTGTGGTTATGATTTTCTGTTTAGTATATAAGGGACACTATCTCATTTGCTCTTTTTTCCACATAAGACAGTCTCTCTTTATATGTCCCTGTTTGTGGCTTCTAAATCGCACCTTAGTTTCATTCCTGTGTAACCTTTAAGCGCTGTCTGTTACATTCTCACCAGTTGATCTGATTTGTGCGCTCGCTTCCATCATGGCATTTATATGCTCTAGCATGTCCAGCTCTATGCTAGAAAAAGGAGGTGAAAAGGCTTGCAAAAGTTAAGGTGGCACATCACCTGAGGGTCCACTTCTATTATGCATGCTGGTGGCCAGGCAGTTGCTTGCTATAATTTTAAAAGCCCATAGCTCTGAAGCTGGACCACTGCAGCCCACAGGGTTACAGAGGAACAAGCTTAACCTGTACTCTCCCTTTGTCAAGGGTGCTAAACCTTTTGAAATCCTAATCCAAAAAAGCACAGCTTCACATTGGCTTTCTTGCCTTGTAATTTGGCTTTGGCATCTCTTGCTGCACAGGTGCTACCTGTGTTCTGAAGTTGCATTAAAACAACTTCGATATTTTGTTTCATATTGAAAAGGGCTGTGCAATATTAATTAATTTGTAATATCTATATACCACATCACTTGGATGTCTAAAAGCACATCAAATTAAAAGTCATATAAAACTGCTATATTTGATAAGAATTCCCTACGGAATTGGGTAGCTTTGGTGGGTACTGGAGAGTGGAAGCAGACCTACAGCCTAGAAGGGAATATGTGCCAGCCAGCTATAAGAGAACTCTGAGGCAAAACCAAAAAGTTCACCCTGACCCTCCCCAGCAGCACATCTGAGTCCAAATCATATAGCACTAACCCGTTTTGGAGACTAGGTCATAGGTTCTACACACGCTCACTGCTGACTTGGTCAGAAGGAGGGAATCAAGGTGTTGCTTGTCACTGCATTTCAGCACTGATAGACAGTGGACAGATGTCAGCAGCCTATTGGTTTTTCTAGGTGATCATTTGCAATCTTCCGATGGACAACAAAATTCATTTTGGAGAGTAGCAACTTTCTCCTTGTAATCCTGCCATGCACACCATTGTACATTGTCACCCTGCTGTTCAACTTATAAATGTTAACAGTTGATAACGTGATAAATGCCTTTAATTGGACCTCTGCGGACTATTATACATCTTGGTCTTAGCGTGTTGTTTGACCATACCTGGGGATGTTAAAAATGGTCTTTGATTTGCTCTATTTGTACACAACCTGTGTTACTGTGGATTGACGAGTTCAATCCCTTAAGATGGTTTTGTAGTCTGATGAGCATCAACAACCTCCCTTGTTTGTGCTACAATTCACTTCTACAAATGTGTTGTGAATATTAGAGTTTGATAGTACCCTGTTTTTGTAATAGGTTGCCCACTCTCGCCTGATTGACACCCTGTTTATTAAAAACACCTAATTCACCCTCAAATTTTCGACCATTCCCAAAGATTCACATACAGATCAAATGATACTGGATAATTTTCCTCAAATAACCAGGGTTCACAAACTCTCAATCACCACTGTACAAATGCAGCAGCCTTGGTTTACAGTCCGGTCTCCGATACAGATATGTAGTAGGAGAGAAGATTCTTTGCCCAATGCTTTATGTCGTTTCTTCTTTGCAGAAACCAAAACCTTTTATACTTTAGACTTCCTTTCACAATAACCAGATTGCACCGACCCCCCCTAAAAATCCATCTATCGTTGAGAGAAATAAAACCACTGCTCTTTCAAGAGCTTGCTTCAGTGTAGGCAGAGAGGGAATAGTACTTCACATCAAAGCGCATGTTAATCAGTAGATGAAAAGAGCAAACAGCTGTTACTTGGTTTTGTCTCAAAGTGTTGTTAAGAAGTTGTGGTCTGTATTGTGTTTCTGATCCTTAAGCAAAAACTGCCAGCATACGTGCAAATGTGCATAGGATGGGGTTTAGACAAGAATGCTGTTATGTAGTGAATAAAATGAAGGCATTGGAAAGCATGTGTAGTGTGCAGATGTGAGGGGGAAATGTTGTGTGTCTAAGCACCTAGTATATTACAGGCTCCTCCCTGCTGTCTGATGACGCTCAATGCATAACAGGTGCATGTCAACCCTTCACTCATAATTCTTAGAAAATATAAGAAATAAATGTCAAGCTGCAAGTGTTGCTAGAAACTGTCCTTGGTGAAAAAAAATGTGAATGCTGCCAATGCTAGGAGTATACCAATAAAGCTGGGTCCCCAGCCTTTTTCTTCAGCATTACTGCACGACGCAGAGAGATGGTCATGAACCACATTTATTCCAAAGCGATCTTAGAAGTCATATGCTTGTAATGTGGCAGCATGTGTATAAATGACACGGCACCCAAGTGTACTTGCACTCCCCCAGAGGAGAATTCCTTAGCCCCAAAGCCCCCAAATTGACAGGGCTCATTATTATGCAGGAAGACTCTCGCCATGGTGACTGCTATTAGATGTTGCAAGCTTCCTTTGGGGCTCGGTCTTTCTGAAGAAGACCTGGAATGTACAAAGACTGTGTAGGAAAAGAAGGTCTTTGGCCCCCTTCCTTTTTAACGTCTGTCCCTGGTCCTATCACAGTTCCTGCCTCTAATGAAATTCCAGACTCCTTCTGTAGTAGGTTCACTCTCTCTTACAGGGACCCTTGTGCTTAGTACTGTGGTGATTTAATTATCCTTTGTACCCACCCCGAATCTTATGGATTACAAGTAGCTCCTTAAAGTTCATTTTCTCTCCTACCCCTTTGCTACAGAAACCTCACTCCCAGCTGGAGTGAAGGAAATTTAGTGCCCTTGTTAAGACATGTCACTCCAAATTGAGAGGGCTTACTTCCATTCTCTTGTAGCACCAGGCCGCTCCCTATTGTCCCATGGTTCTGCAATCCAAGCTTCTGTTTCAATCTTTTTTATTGTCATTTTATATTATAACAGCCCAACAGTATGACATATTATACTTTTGCAAATATAGAGATAATAGGTTACAGGTTGTCATTCTTAATACACCTTCTTATACAAATATGTCATCCTCAGTAAGTCATTAAGGCACAAATAAAGTATTATAAAACTTCTCGAGCATAGATGAGCATTAGTGTATGAGAATTAAAATTGGTGCCTATTAACAAATGTTTGTCCAGTCTCATTTCAACGGGCAGGTGGGGCATCGCCAAGTTCTCTGCACTGCCACCTCCCTGATGCAGGGAAGGATAAGGGGGTCTGGAGGGTCCGGGCTGGGGAGGGAGGGAGGCGGAAGGAAAGAGGAGATATAGAAAGAGGAAGAGAACGAAAAGAAAAGCGAAAAGAAAGAGAGAGAAAAGAAAACAAAGAAGAAAAAATAAAGGAATTGCAGGCCACTCCCCATTGTAACAAAGCCTCCCTCAAGTCTGGAAACGAGTATTCCACCCACGTACTCCAATTCTTCATGAACTTCTCGTGGGAGTATTTCAGGATGCTGGTCAGTTTTTCATTAATGAATATGCCATTCAGCATCTCCTTAACCATCTGGAATGGGACATTACCTTTTTCCAAAAGCTTTGAATAGTTAATTTTGTGGCTAGCATAACTTGGGTCAACAGGGCATGCTGAAGCTTAGTAATACCTTCTGGTTTCACCTGTAGCAGGGCAACCCAGGGATCTCTTTGTAAATTAATATGCAGGAGAGTATATAGCAGGCCAAAGACCCGAGACCAGAACCTCTTGACCTTCGGGCATTCCCACCAAATTTTGTGGAGCGGCCTCGGAAGCAGGTTGCTGGATACCCTGGGACTGCTCTTGCTATGCGCGACGGTACCAGGTACCATCTTGGTGAGCATACTCCAGCATGGTAATGTTTATAGAGCACTTGTTGATCCCAGCCCAAATATATATCCAGCCCTTCCTATCTAAGACCAAGCTGATGCATTGCACCATATTAGAATGTTCTCCTAATCTGGGCTCCCTCTCTGTTGTTGGAATGTTGGACACCCTGGAGATATTGGCTGATCAGTTATCCCAAATTCCAGTCAACATGCTTGTAACAGGGTTGTTTCCTAAGTATGCTCCTGTATACAGAACAGACCAATGTGTTTTTGCTAGATGCCAAGATCTGCAGGGGAGCGTAGTGAACTTGTGTTCAAATCCTCGGCCCAGTGTGCAACTGTGCATGCAGCTTCTGGGTCTGATGGTGGCATCCATCGAGGCAGTCTCTTATGCCTAGAGCCAAACTAGAGCTCTGCAGTTTGCCATCACTAATGGGCTGAATGGGATGGACTGTCTTTTTGCATCCAGACACTGTTACTACGTCTCTATATCCAGTCCGTCGGGATTGGTCTCCCTTTGGCCTGGAATCGATCATCCCTGGAATGGTGGCACCAATCGCAACCTCTGAGACAGGGCTGCTCCTTTCAGTTTGTCAGTGATTTTTCTACGGACAGCAGAAAGCTCTCACTGGCCTCCCCTTCGTGGGGCTGCGGCTGTTTGGGGAGCGTCTTGATGTTCTAGCCAAGAATGGAAGGCTGCCTCAGCGTAGGAGGCAGTCTCGGCCCTTTCGGGGGTCCTCCAAGATTCATCAGATCCCGGATGTCTTAAAACCCCCTGTCTCCTCAAGGGTTGCTTCTGGCAGTTCATTGCCTGTTAGAGGCCAGAGTCATTTGTTTGGTGCCTCATCAAGAAAGAGGTCAGGGGTACTATTCCAATCTTTTCACGGTCCCCAAAAAGGACGGCTCTCTGAGGCCCATTCTGACACTGAAGGGCCTCAACAAATTTGTCAGATTCAAGCATTTTCGCATGGAGACGCTGCGCTCTGCTGTCAGTACCCTTCGCCCGGGCGACTTCATGACCACTGTGGACATCAAGGATGCCTATCTTCATGTGCCTATCTTCCCAGGTCATCAGAGATTTCTAAGGTTCGAGCTGCAGGGTCAGCATTACCAGTTTGTGGCTCTACCCTTCGGTATCACCTTGGCACCTCGGGTGTTCACCAAGGTGCTGGCGGGAGTGATGGCTCTGCTAAGGAACCAGGGCATCCGCATCATTCCTTACCTGGACGACATCCTGATTGTGGCCGAGTCTTTTCCTCAGGCCGAGCGGGACACTCAAATGGTGACATCCACTATGGAGTCTTTTGGCTGGGTGATCAACTATCCCAAGTCTTCTCTGTCCCCGTCATTGGTGAGGACCTTTCTGGGCATGACGCTGGATACCTCTCAGGTCAAGGTGTTCCTTCCTCAGCAGAAGGTGGAGGGTCTTCAGCTGCAGGCTCGGGCGCTGCTGTTGTGTTCTCATCCCTCCATCCGTCAGGGGATGCAGTTGGTGGGCCTGATTGTGTCCTGCTTCGAGGCAGTCCCCTTTGCTCAGTTTCACATGAGACCTTTTCAGTTGCACCTCTTGTCAATTTGGGATCAGGACCCGGTGTCCCTGGATCAGGAATTTGTTCTGTCTCCCCTGGCCAGACAGTCTCTCTCATGGTGGCTGGACTCAGGGAACCTTCTGGGGGGCAGGTCCTTCCGGCCCCCGTGCTGGGAAATGGTCACCACGGATGCCAGTCTGACCGGCTGGGGAGGCTTCTGGAAGTCCCTGAGGTTCCAGGGTCGGTGGGGCCCACAAGAGGCCCATGCTTCCATCAATGTCCTGGAACTGAGGGCGATCAGGTTGGTTCTTTCTCGCCTATCCACTCACCTCCTGGGTAGGGCTGTTCAGATTCGCTCACACAACCAGACGGCGGTTGCCTACATCAACCATCAGGGAGGGACTTGGAGCAAGCGAGCCTTCAAGGAAGTGTCCCTGATTCTGTCTTGGGCGGAACAGCATGTTCCCTGCATCTCAGTGGTCTACATCCCAGGGGTGGAGAACCAGGTGGCGGACTCCCTGAGCAGGGAGACGTCTCGTCTGGGGGAGTGGTCTCTCAACAACCAGGTGTTTCTCTCCCTCTGTCACCACTGGGGTCAGCCAGACGTGGACCTGTTTGGTCACAAACTTCCCAGATTTGTCTCTCTGTCTCAGGATCCTCTGGCCTTCGCCACGGATGCCTTGGCAATACCTTGGACGGCGTTTCAGCTTCTCTATGTGTTCCCTCCGTTTCCTCTCCTGGGCAGGGTCATACGCAAGATAGCCCAGGAGCGGGTACCAGCCATACTGGTGGCTCCTTGTTGGCCAAGAAGAGTTTGGTTCGCAGACGTCGTGCGGTTGGCAGTAGACCGGCATGTCTTGCCCAAGGATCCAGATCTTCTCACCCAGGGGAAGCTACGCCATCCCAATTTTCAAACTCGGGCTTTAAAGGCTTGGCTGCTGAAACCTCCATATGGAAAAGGGGTTGCCTGCTTCTGTTGTTGATACCATGATTCGGGCTAGGAAGAAGTCCTTGTCCTTTATTTATTACATGGTCTGGCAGGCCTACATTGCCTGGTGAGAGTCCAAGTCTCTTCCCTGTCTGGTGTTTTCTATTCCCAGGATTCTGGAATTCTTACAACATGGTTTGGATCTGGGCCTTCAACTTAGTACCCTAAAAGGCCATGTTTCAGCTCTGGCAATTTTTTTCCAAAGATCTTTTGCCAATCGCCGGTTGGTTAAAACCTTTTTCCAGGGTGTTTCTCATGTCCGTCCACCCTGTAAGCCTTTGCTTGCAAGGGCCTCCCTTTGAGCCTCTCCGTAATGCTACCTTGTCTATTCTGACCCATAAGGTAGCCTTTCTGGTGGCTATCACTTCTGTAAGGCGAGTTTCTGAGCTAGCGGCACTTTCCATCAAACCTCCTTGTTTTGAGAGACACCAGGATAAGGTGGTGTTCCGGCTCAAGCTGGACTTCCTGCCAAAGGTTGTGTCTGCCTTTCATCTTAATCAGGACATTGTCTTGCCTTCATTGTGTCATAATCCTGCTAATTCCAAGGAGCGGACTCTGCATTCCCTAGATGTGGTCAGGGCTCTGAAGTTTTATTTGGTCGCTACTGAGACTTTCAGGAAGTCTGATGCTCTTTTTGTTCTCACTTCTGGACCTAGAAAGGGTTTGCCTCCGGCTAAATCCCCTATCAGCAAGTGGATCCGTCAGGCGGTGGTTCAAGCCTATTCTGCTAAGGGGAAGAATCCTCCCTTCCGCCTTACTGCTCATTCTACTCTTGCTATTGGTGCTTCTTGGGCCTTTCAGCACCAGGCTTCTGTTGAACAAGTTTGCAAGGCCGCTACTTGGTCTTCTGTTCCTACCTTTTCAAAGTTTTACAAGGTTGATGTTAGGGCCTCAGCTGATGCTGCTTTTGGCCGCAAGGTTCTGCAGGCGGCAGTGGTTTAAACTGTCTGCTGTTAACTTTGGGAATCCCACCCTACTTTATGGACACTGCTATTGGATGTCCCGATAGTAAGTACTATATCTGGAGCAGGACGTACTGTATACTAAGAATAATAAAATTCTGTGATTACTCACCTGTAGAATTGGTATTATGAGTATACAGTACGTCCTGCTCCACCCCACCCTTGGTTTTGCATTTTCTTGGATCCCCTGTATGGTGATTGTTATCGTTGTTATAGTTAATAGTTTGGGTTGTTTTAATTCTCCCAGCTTCCCGTTAACTGCTTTTCAATGCTGGAGATTTGTGGGAGGTCCCTGGGTATTTGAGGGGCCGGGAGGAGCCTATTTTCGGTGTCTCTGCAGTCCAGCGCCATCTGGCGGAGTAATACCCGATAGTAAGTACTATATCTGGAGCAGGACGTACTGTATACTCATAATACCAATTCTACAGAAATTGTATTTATAATATTTTTTTATAATAGAAACGATAGTTTAGTAAACTAAAGTCTTGTGCATTATCACATGTGGATATTAAAAGTCAGCCCTTCTGAGACATTGTGGATGTTTTTTTCATAAGATTTTGGCAAAAAATTCCCGCTGTAACACCTGCAACAGTGTGTGTGTGTTTTCATATTTATTTTTGTAGATGCTGGCTGTGCTTTTCATCTTTGGACAAAGAGGCCCAGAGTACCTAAGCATATTTTTCTGGCTGCCCTATAGGGTGGTATTTACAAATTTGTAAAGACTTTTTTTAAAACATTTTCCCCCACTTATTGAACTGCTCTATTACAAATTCCAAGAAACCTTTGTTTTTAATTCAGTTTTTTGTTTGAGCCTCACCTCACCAAATCTTTTAATTTACTCTAAATATGTTGCAGTGTCCACTTTAAACATGATTGGCAGTTACACAACTATTTATTCCTAATTTGGTCCTTTTAAAGTAAACCTATTTTCTTTGGAATGGTTCTCTGATTTTACATATTGATTATGTTGTTAGATAATCGGCCGTATCAGACTATTCAGAGATTGCATTTACTTAGTAAAATAGCTAATGCAGCTACGTTATACTGTGTTAATGAAAACTTACTGTTAGCTTTAAAAAGGTAACACAATCCATGAGTTATTCGCAAAGGCTGGTGCCGTTGTAAATTTAACATCCCTACACCCACAAAAAGTGTGGTTCTCTGCGGACCTTATGTGCGGATGACTAACACAGCTGCCAGGTCTCCCTTTATAGTTTTTGATGGGATCTTGAGCTGTATGACTACAGCTGTGTGTTTATGTGCTTGTCGCACCTGCAGCAGCCCATTGCCGAATAGCTTGGGTATGCACCATGTACAGAATTACCTCGCCAGCTCTGCAAACGAAGACATCTTTGGGTTTGAAGTCCACATGTGGGCTGGTGCAAGGTGCCAGCTGGGGGTATTATGTCACATTGCACAGATGTGAGACTGCCAACTGATTTGCTAGCAAATAAAGCCTAATCTTTTTATACATATTTGGTGTCAGAGTTATGAAGTGAGGCTTATGGAAGTTCTCATGACTTAACTATTTTAAAATGAAAATTGACAGACATAACGGAAAAAGGGGGTTCAGTTTCCAGAGATCTAGCTCAGGTCTAAGCAAAACCTATTTTTAATTAATACAGGAAGGGAAATAAAGTATTGCTTCATTTTGGAAAAATCTGTATAGTTTGTTTTCTGGGTTTCACCCTTTCCTCCTTTCCTGAAAGCTTGAGGTGCTCCCTGGGGCATCAAATTGAACATTAAGGATTTGTTTTAATGGTCAAACGTATTTGACCATAAACATAATTTACATGCCCTGTCTACTGCAAAGGATTATGGGAGAAATTCCATTATTCTTTGCTTGTATGCCCATAAAGACTCCCAGTTTTAGGAAAGCGCTCTCTGCTTTTAATAGAGGGCTTTTTTTTTTAAATAGAGGGCTTTTTGCCCCTGTACTCCTATCATTGATCGCTCCCTAACCAGGCTTATTATGCTGTTATGGCACTCCAAGCCTCCCCCCCATGTTACCTCATAATTTAACTCCAGCCTTGTGCTGATGAGGGCCAAACCCCGAAACGTATGTCCACAAGTAGTAGTGTATGGTGGCATACTATTCCAAGTATGCATCACGCCCTGCTTCAGTAATAATCATTACGTCTGGGATATAGTCCACAAGAGGGAGCTTTACTGCAGAGATGGCAAAAAAGAGGCCCCTCCTGGTCCATATATACCCGGGACCTCCCACTCATTCCCCAGTTTAGTCTCTGCAGTGGGCGACGAAAGTCAAGATGATGTCTCTCTCTCTCTTTACAGGTAAGCCGGGCTGCACGGCCCTCGGACATATGTCCTACTCCCACCCGTGCCACTTTTACCTGCCTCCCAGCTTTGGCTGCAAGGTCCAGGTGATGGTAGGCAGCACCTATTAGAGGTGCTTTTGACCGGAGCATTGCTCCACCGCAAATCCCCCACCAAAGGGTAGGCGGCACAGGTTGGTGAGCCTGACATGGGATGCCCCGTCCGCTTTAGCCCCTACTACATGCAACCAAATTTATTGCTGGGCTTATCCCCCTTCTCCCTTGTCTGGTTAGTCGGGGGGCGGTGTTGGTGTGCTTGTTAGTGTTTTGCCACTGTGTGATTCACTGTGTGTGTTATTTGTGTGATCACTTCACAGCGCTGGATCCTGCTAAGCGCTCCTTCCCCCCTCCATTCATCCAGCATGTCATTTTTATTTGAATGAGTCAGCCCGCACGCGCGCTCGGCTGCGGCTGTGGGCCGGTGACGTCATCAGTTGCTAGGGGCAAGGTGTTTGTCTGCCTGGCCTCCCTGTTCAGTCCTGCGTTTCTGGACTCAGGAGATGATCGGCGCCATCTTCCCTGCATGGATCATGTGTGCCTGCGGTGCTGTGAGTGCCCCCAGCTGGCTTTTCTTATTCCATAGCTTTATAATGTTCAATTGCATTTGTTTGTGCTTGTGTCTTTCAGGCTGGGACAACCTACTTAGAGGTTTCTCCCGGTCCTGGGCCCTAGGTTAAAATTCCTATATTGGGGCTTAAGTGTAAATCATCCCACTAGCGGACATTTAAGGGGCATCCCGGGTAGCTGCACAGCGTAATTCCCACTGGTCATTGCGACTACTAATTCACCATATGGAGGCTTCCCAGGATACTGTGCTCGGGGTCCCTTCGGGGAAAGCCCGGCTATGTGTGGTGTGTGGGGCATCCCTTGGGGGCGATGATGTGCGGGTTTGTGTACCCTGTGCCCAGCAAGTGATTGCGCGACAATCTGGATCCCGTGCGGCCGGATCAGTACCCTCGGCCTCATCCCCCACACCCCCGCGCCTGGTTACGACCCCTAGTGACATTAACACTAGCGGGGAGTCGCAATCTGATGTTTCCGCCAGACTGGCAAACATTGAGAGATTGATTGCTAGCTCTGCAGCCCGCAAGGCTCCAGCTAAAAGACGGCATGTGGCGCCCGCTGCACCGGCCTTTACCTTTGAACAAGATGATTTCATTGATTTGTCTGACTATACCCCTCTCGAGGAAGGGGAATTATTTTCAGATTCAGATCTCTCTAACAATCAGCATTGCCATGGCGCTGATGCCGGCTCAGAACATTGGGATGCTGACGACACCCATAGACTTCTGACTCAAATTTTTGAGGTGCTTGCCATTTCCCCTCCTGCAGCGACACCTAAGCAGCAGGGGGGATTGTTTGGTACCGCAAAACTATGTTTGGAATTCCCAGAACAGACGCATTTTAATAATCTCGTTCTCAAGGAATGGGAGCGGCCTAACCGGCTTCCCGGTATCCCTAAGGGGTGGAATAGGAGGTATCCCTTTCCCTCGGATGTGGTCAAATGTTGGTCAACTCCTCCCGAGGTAGACGCCCCTGTTTTGGGGTTGTCTAATACGTCTGTTGTGCATTCCCCAGATTCCACTACTTTGAAGGATAGTGAGGACCGGCGTATTGATCAACTGGCTTCCTACACTTTTGCCTGTGTGGGTTCGGCCTGGCGCCCGGTGTGCTTCCACTATTACGGCCGTGGCTATTAGGACCTTGATCAGGGTCCTTCTGGATGGCTCCCATGAGGATCCTTCTAGTGCTGAATTTAGAGCCATGTCACAATGTGAGATGTTCATCACCTATGGTCTCTCTGCCTTAGATGACACCATTCGGATGTGTAGCAGAAACTCGGCCTTGGTGGTCTCTATCCGCCGCTCGGTCTGGTTGCGCCAGTGGGCAGCTGACAATGCTGCCAAGAAGGCTCTCACGGGTCTTCCCTTTAAAGGATTGCGCCTGTTTGGTGATCGTTTGGACCTTTTTGCTAAGGGAGGTAAGTTACCCCAATGCAAGAAGCAGACGAGACCCTTTCGGGGCTCGGGCTCCTTCACTCCCTCCTTTCGTGGGCCTAGGTCAGGCAGGGCGTATCCTTTGCGGGACAAAGGGGAGATTTCTGGGGCAAGGGCAGAGGCCGCGCCCGACCCGGATCCTCCTGGGGTGCCAAACCCAAATCCACTGCCAAGCCTGCTCAGCAATGAGGGGGCGCCCTCACCCTTGCGGGTGGGGGGACGGCTGCGGCTCTTCGCTCCGGTCTGGGCTCAACAAGTCTCAGACAAATGGATTCTGGAGGTTGTCTCCTCCGGATACAAGCTGGAGTTTGCGGACTGGCCTCCTCCAAGATTCCTCAGGTCAAGGGTTCCTAAGGACCCTCGGGCAGCTCAGGGCCTGTTGTTGGCGGTTCAAAACCTTCGGGCCATGGATGGGGGGTCGTTTCTCCCCCCCGGGAGAGAGAGGTCAATGTTACTATTCCAAACTCTTTACAGTGCCCAAAAAGGATGGTTCCATCAGACCCATTCTGGACCTAAAGCTTCTCAACAAATTCATCAGAACCAAACGTTTTCGCATGGAGACGCTGCGCTCCGCTATCGGCTCCCTGCGCCCGGGGGAACTTTATGACTTCAATAGACATCAAGGATGCTTTACCTTCCCAGGGCACCAGCGGTTCCTCAGGTTTGCGGTAAGGGAACAACACTACCAATTTGTGGCACTCCCCTTCGGGCTCACCTCTGCCCCCAGGGTGTTTACCAAGGTGTTGGCAGGCGTGACGGCCCTTCTCAGAGCCCGGAGCATTCGCATTCTTCCTTATCTGGACGACCTTCTCATTACGTCTCCTTCACTCCAACAGGCGGAGCTGGACACACGGACGGTGGTGGCAACACTGGAGAGGTTCGGGTGGGTGGTCAATTACCCCAAGTCCTCACTCTCTCCATCATGGGTGACCGCTTTCCTGGGTATGACTCTGGATACCATTCAGGCCAGGATTTTCCTCCCTCAGCAGAAGGTGGACTCTCTTCAAGCGCTGATTCATGTATTGCTGTCCAACCCTCATCCATCCAGCAAGTGATGCAACTGGTGGGACAGATGGTGGCCTGCTTTGAGGCAGTTCCCTATGCTCAATTTCACATGAGGCCTCTTCAGCTCCATCTTCTTTCAGCCTGGGACAAGTGTCCCCTGTCTCTGGATCAGGCTTTTGCTTGGTCCCTTCTGGTCCGGCGGCCCCTCCTTTGGTGGCTGGACTCGAAGAATCTTTTGGGGGCAGATCTTTCCTGACACCGTGCTGGGAGACGGTCACTACGGATGCCAGTCTGTTAGGTTGGGGGGGCTACTGGAGATCCCACCAATTCCAGGGGCTGTGGGGCCCTCAGGAGGCACACGCCCCCATCAACGTTCTGGAGCTGAGGGCGGTTCGGTTGGTACTGGCGCAGCTGACGCATCACCTCCGGGGCCTACCGGAGGTTTGCTCCGACAACAGGACTGCGGTCGCTTACATCAATCAGGGAGGGACTCGGAGCAAGAGTGCCCTCCGAGAGGTGTTGTTGATTCTCTCTTGGGCCGAGGACAACGTCCCGTGCATCTCGGCGGTTTACATCCCGGGAGCGGAAAACCTGGAAGCGCATTCCCTGAGCAGGGGGGCCTCCCGCTGGGGAGAATGGTCCCTCAACAGCAGGGTCTTCCTATCCCTCTGTCACAGGTGGGGGAGGCCGGATGTGGATCTGTTTGCCTCTTGTCACAATCACAAACTTCCAGATTTTGTCTCACTGTCCCAGGATCCTCTGGCGGTGGCTGCCATGTCTCTGTCTTGGCAGGGGTTCTGTCTCCTGTACCTCTTCCCTCCGTTTCCCCTTCTGGGCAGGGTCCTACGCAAGCTGATTCAAGAAGGAGTGCCAGCTGTTCTGGTGGCGCCCAGGTGGCCAAGACAGGTGTGGTTCGCAGACGTCGTGCAGATGGTGGTCGATCAGTACCCTCTGCCCCTGGTTCCGGATCTGCTCACTCAAGGACGGCTCTGTTACCCCAATTTACAAACGCTGGCTTTGACGGCATGGCTGCAGAAACCTCCATCCTAAAGGAAAAGGGTCTGTCTGATGCGGTTGTTCAGACTCAGAGCTAGGAAGAAATCCTCTTCTACCATCTACTACAGGACCTGGCGGACCTACATTGACTGGTGTGAGGCTAGGGCCTTCCCTTGTCGGGTGTTCTCCATCCCTCGGATTCTGGAGTTCCTTCAACATGGTCTGGATATGGGTTTTCAGCTCAGCACTCTGAAGGGGCATGTTTCCGCCTTGGCGATTTTCTTTCAGAGGTCTTTCGCTCGTCAAGACTTCCTTCCAGGGGGTCACTCATGTGCGCCCTCCCCGCAAACCATTGTTACCGGTTTGGGATTTTAATTTGATATTGTCTGCCCTTCAGGGTCCTCCATTTGAGCCTTTGCAGGAGGCTGCACTGTTTATTCTCACTTGGAAAGTTGCCTTTTTGGTGGCTATCATTTCTGTCTGTGGCGTGTTTCTGAGTTGGCGGCTCTGTCCCTTCAGGCCCCCTACTTTGAGAGACACCAGGACAAGGTGGTTTTCCGCTTTAAACCAGACTTCTTGCTTAAGGTTGTCTCTGCCTTTCACCTCAATCAGGACATTGTGCTTCCTTCCTTATGCCCTAATCCTGGTAATGACAAGAAGAGGACCTTGCATTCTCTGGACATTGTCAGAAACTTGAAATATTACCTGGTGGCTACAGCGCCTTTCAGGAAGATGGACGCCTTGTTTATGGTACCCTCTGGTCCAAAGAAGGGTTTGGCGCCAGTTAAGTCTACCATTAGTAAATGGATTTGTCAGGCCATTGTTAGGGCCTATTCTGCTAAAGGGAGGGATCCCCCTTTCTGAATTACTGCTCATTCCACCCGTGCTGTTGGGGCCTCTTGGGCTTTTCAGCACCAGGCTTCTGTTGAACAAGTTTGTAAGGCTGCTACCTGGTCTTCTGTTCATACCTTTTCCAAGTTTTACAAGGTTGATGTTCGGGCCTCAGCGGATGCTGTTTTTGGCTGCAAAGTTCTGCAGGCTGCAGTGGTTTGAACTGCGCATTGTTGCTCTTGTTAGGATCCCCACCCATTGTTGGACACTGCTACTGGATGTCTCAGACGTAATGATTATTACTGGAGCAGGGCGTGATGCATACTTGGAATAATACCATTCTTTGAATACTCACCTTGTATAATGGATATTATAAGTATGCATCACACCCTGCTCCATCCCACCCTGAGTTTTTATTCTTGGATGGTGAAGTTTTCCTTGTTAAATATTGTTAATCTTGTTATTGGCTTCTCCTGGTTCCCTTACTGCTTAATTATACTGGGGAATGAGTGGGAGGTCCCGGGTATATATGGACCGGGAGGGGCCTCTTTTTTGCCATCTCTGCAGTAAAGCTCCCTCTTGTGGACTATATCCCAGACGTAATGATTATTACTGGAGCAGGGCGTGATGCATACTTATAATATACATTCTACAAGGTAAGTATTCACAGAATGGTATTTTTTTACAGGGGGACATGGACTCAAAAGAGGGACAGCCCCTCCAAATGAGGGACAGTTGGGAGGTATGGCTAACCTAGTACAACACAATACTGCTTTGTATTCTAAGTACTCAGCCTCTGAGCAGCATTTAAATATGTGCAGAAGCATAGTGTGGCTATGTTTCCCATTTCACAGGATAACCTTGAGAAAAGATTCATGTCCCTTTGTAAAAATGGTAAAGAATTGTAAAAATAAATCTAACTATGGTCAGGTCGAGGCACCGCTGTGGATGTGCAAGAATTTGCTTCCTTTGGGAGTTGAAAGGTTAGCTTGCGTTTATAGTTGTTTAGTAAATATTTGGAGCATTGAATAGGCATGCAAGGCAAAAATGTTAGGAGGTACAAAGTCGACTTGAGAAAAGGAGAGCAGAAGCTACTAAGAAACCATAGTTACTCTGTGTGTGTGAGATGGAGGCAACGCCTCAGTGAATCCTTTGCTTTAATCACATGATCCTTGCAGGTCCTCCTTTTTAGTGGCTTCTTGTCCCAAGCCGCTGCTCTCCTTTGTCAACACTGACCACCGATGAAAAGTTGCTGCAACGCCTTACTTTTTTAATGATTAAGCTTTTAAGTGATAGGCTAATTCCTGAAAATAGGTGGTGTTCCGATCACTTTTCTCCTGGTCTTTACTGGAAGTGACCCTGGACAAGGACTTACTGTCAAGAATGTGACCCTGTTATAACAGGGATGTAATCTGACTGGAGTGGGGTGGGCTGGCAGATTGAATTTAGGACTCAGATTTCCTAGAGGTTGACTGGTCCATATTGGCTATATTTTCCCAGATATCTCGATGCTATGAAAAATAAATTTGCTCCACTCCAATTTATGCCCTGTGTCTAAAACAGAGATGTAACTTGAGGGGATTCAGGAGGAGGTCGGGGGGGGGGGGGGGGCATCATTGTTGCTCCTCTACCATATTTACCATATATTTGCTCATTTAGCATTCTTATGGGTACAGTCCAATTGCAGCTCAGTAAGAGTTTGTGCATTTTGTTCTTTGGAACTGCATTTCACTGCAGAGGCATCATCTAGAATTGTCGGGAAAGCAACAAGATGGACATTTTCCAATCAGACTTTAAAGAATTAAAGATTTATGAACGGCCCCTAGAGCATACATTGTAGGTATTATTTCAATTGGATTATATTGATTTCCTGCATTTAATTTATTTTATTTAAACAGAGTGTAGAATGCAAAGGATTCCAGACTGGTGTGGATGTGGCCTAAAATTTTTCACTCATGGTCTTTTTTTTGTTTTGTTTTTTTTTAACGTTTTTCTGACTAATATGTTTTTGGTTTCAAATATTCACACCTTTAAACTCTCACGCTCATTTTCTAAAACATGGTGTAATCTTCAGAACCCATTTATGTAATATGGATGTGTGTTGTAGACTCGGTGAAACAGTGAAATTTCCCCTACCCTATTTATACATGACTTACTAAGGTGAGGACAGCTGACTTTAGGTCTCATCTCAAGTTTAAGGGTAATTATGCTGTTGAATCACGATCTATCATCAATCCCTGTCCTTTTATTTCATCTTGTGACTATATCATGTTGATAAACCACAGGAAATTCCCTTTCTTTGTTCCAAGTCATGTCTGCTTGGAGTGGATTAAATTGAGACTGGTAAACGTTCTTACTTTGCCCATTGTCCGTTAATATGCATGCACCAGCTCTTCTCTGTTAACAAAGATTTATGGACCATTTTCAAAGGCAGCTGATATCTGTCTACACCCAGCACAAATTCCGTATCCATACACCACTTTTGTCTCAAGCTTTCTCTGGTGGAACCAGGACTTTGGCCTGAAAAATCTGTCTGGACTTGTGTCCTTGCCTTAGTGAGAAATAATTCTACTAGAAAAATATCAGTCTGTATCTTAGATGTTTTGCTACTTTAAAGCAAAAGTGCAGTCACCGGGTAACCCCCACCCTACCACCCTCCCCTGGCGCTGGGGATCCTGCGCTGTTCACCCAGTGAGTACACCATTCTGGATCTGCTGCTAATAAACAAGGAATACATGAATATTATCAATGGTGGCTGAATTTGCAAGCTGTAGTGATTGTGCAAACACCTCTAAGTGTCACGATACTGGTGAATACTGCTGGAGTCCAATGGCAGAGACTAGGCCAAAGCGCAGAAGGTCAAAGTCCAAACAGGGAAGCAGATTCAAGCGGAGTCAAAGTCCAATCTGGGTCAGCAACAGGGAAGCAGATCAAAGCGGAGTCAAAGTCCAATCCGGGTCAGCAGCAGGGAAGCAGATCAATGCAGAGTCAAAGTCCAATCCGGGTCAGCAACAGGGAAGCAGATCAAAGCGGAGCCAAAGTCCAATCCGGGTCAGCAGCAGGGAAGCAGATCAATGCAGAGTCAAAGTCCAATCCGGGTCAGCAGGTAGCAAGGATTTGCAGGGTAAACCGCAAGTGGAGGAACAAACCGGAGAGTAAGTTCCAGGCCAGAGAACTGCACAAGCAGGAAGTCTAACACAATACTCAAGCACTGAGCAACAGGCCTGAGAGGTTTATATACATGACAGGAAGTAAGATGGCACCCAGCTGAGACACAATCCGCCATCTTAACTAAGGGAAAACTTAAGGGAAACAGTCCAACTAGACAGACGTAACAAAGCTATTCCTGACATTACTCCCACCTCAACAGCGGCCTCTGGACGTGACCTGCCTCGGCCTCCCAGGATGTCTTTGGTGAAACTGTCTGATCAGTCGGGGAGCATTAATATTACTCACAGGTTCCCAAGAATTTTCTTCAGGCCCATAACCTTGCCACTTAATGAGGTATTGTAATTGGTTCCTAAAGATTCTAGAGTCCAAGATTTCCTCTACAATAAACTGTTCTTGCCCATCTACCTCCACTGCATCGGGAGGAGAAGGAATACGTTCTGGAAAAGGGTTGAACACAACAGGTTTTAACAGAGACACATGAAACACAGGATGAATCTTCATGGACTGTGGGAGTTGAAGCTTAACAGCTACAGGACTAGTAATCCTGATAATCTTATAGGGCCCAATAAATTTCTGTCCCAGTTTTGGTGAAGGCAACTTGAGTCTCAAATTTCTGGTGGAAAGCCATACTTTATCTCCCACTTTAAACATTGGTGCTGGCCTACGAAATTTATCTGCCGCCTTCTTGTAATTTTCTTGAGCCTTCTCCAACGTTGTCTTGATTAGTTTCAAATTTTGCTGTAATTTAGAGATCCTTTCCGCAACTGCAGGCATAGGTAAAACAGCAGGGAATTTGGGTAGAATATTTGGATGATACCCCAAGTTTGCAAAGAAAGGAGTTTGCTTAGTGGAGGCATTTTGGGAGTTATTGTAGGAGAACTCAGCCACCGGAAGCAGATCGACCCAATCATCTTGTAAATGACAGATATAGCATCGTAAGTACTGTTCCAGGGTCTGATTTGTGCGCTCAGTTTGTCCATTAGTTTGTGGGTGAAAGGCGGTTGATAAGTTAACCTCAATATCAAGTGCTGAACAAAAACTCCGCCAAAATTTTGACGTAAACTGTACCCCACGATCCGAGATGACTTCATCAGGAACTCCATGAAAACGAAACACATTCTGAACTACAAGGTCAGCAGTGTCTTTAGCGGAAGGTAGGCCGGTACATGGAATGAAGTGTGCAGCCTTGGTGAGCCGGTCAACTACAACCAGAATTGTATTTTGTCCTTTAGAGGTAGGTAGATCTACTATAAAGTCCATGGAAATGGAACCCCAGGGACGAGAGGGGATCGGCAAAGGCTGTAACAAACCCAAGGGTGAAGAACGTGGAGTCTTGCATCTAGCACAAACGTCACATGACAATACATATTTTCTTACGTCCTGTTGATAATTGGGCCACCAAAAGAAACGAGATAGGAATTCCTGTGTCTTCTGCACTCCCTTGTGACCAGCAATCTTAGAATCATGGACTAGCTTTAGAATTTTCAATCTTACTGTTTCGGGTATATATAGCTGCTGCCCATGGATCCACGTCTTGTTCTTAAGCGTTAAGTGCACCTCATCAGATGGTTGAGACAGCAAGGAATCGGTGTTATAGGCCTCTTTTATCTCTTCCAGCAAGTCCTTATTTTGGATTACTCCAATAAAATTAGACTCAGGAACAATAGTTTTGGGTGGAACAATAGAAGTGGAATCTTTGGAAAAAATTCTAGATAGAGCATCTGCTTTGCCATTACGAGATCCAGGCCGATATGAGATTACAAAGTTGAATTGGTTGAGAAAAAGACTCCAACGAGTTTGGCGAGGAGATAGACACTTGGCTGATCTAACAAACTCCAAGTTACGGTGATCAGTTAGAACAATTATTTGCTGTGAGGTTCCTTGAAGGAGATGCCTCCATTCTTTAAATGCTGCAATGATGGCCAACAGTTCTTTATTACCCACATCATAATTCTTCTCAGCGGGTGATAAACGGCGAGAGAAAAAGGCACAGGGATGCAATAACCCCTTGTCTCCTGTTCTCTGAGACAGAATAGCCCCTATAGCACAGTCTGAAGCATCTACTTCCACAATGAAGGCGCATTCTGGGTCGGGATGGATTAGCACTGGGGCTGTAGTGAACTTGGACTTTAGGAGACAAAAGGATTCTTGTGCTTGAGGAGACCAAGCAAAGGCATGTCCTTTCTTAGTCAACTGTGTAATAGGAGTTATGATCTCCGAGAAATTCCTAATAAAACGTCTATAAAAATTGGCAAAACCTATGAAACGTTGAACATCCTTTATGTTTTTTGGAGTAGGCCAGTCTACTATTGCTTTAATCTTGCTAGGGTCCATGTGTAAACCACAGGGTGAAATGATATAACCCAGAAATTGTATTTCAGTTTGATGAAAATCACATTTTTCAATTTTAATGTAGAGTTGATTCTTCCTTAGACGATCCAGAATCAATTTCACATGTCTCTGATGTTCTTCCATAGAGTTGGAAAAAATTAAGATATCATCCAAATAAACGACTACAAACTGGTCCAAAAGATCTCTGAAGATATCATTGACAAGATGTTGGAAGGTAGCAGGGGCGTTGCAAAGACCAAAAGGCATCACGAGATATTCATGATGTCCATAACGTGACCTAAACGCTGTCTTCCATTCATCTCCGGGTCTTATACGGACCAAGTTATAAGCGCCACGCAAGTCTAACTTGGTGAACACCTTTGCATGTCGTACTCTCTCCAAGAGCTCAGGAATCAATGGTAGAGGGTAGCGGTTCTTGATTGTAATTTTGTTAAGTTCCCTGTAGTCAATGCACGGCCTTAGAGAACCGTCCTTTTTTTTGACAAAGAATATGGGAGCCCCCGCAGGTGAAGAAGATGGGCGAATGAACCCCTTAGCCAGGTTTTCTTCTATGTAGTCCTTGAGGGCTTTTAGTTCGGGGTCTGCCAAAGGGTAAATGTGTCCAAAGGGTATAGGTGCACCAGGAAACAATTCTATGGGACAGTCATAAGCTCTATGTGGGGGAAGCTTGTCGGCATTTTGTTTTTCGCACACGTCCGCATAGTCCTTGTATACAGAGGGTAATTCTACCATTTTATTATTTTCAACTGGTTCCTTAGAATCTTGTTCAGAGTACCCTGTCGAAAGACCATCTTCCCCAGGGAAGCTTATTTCTTTAGTTTCCCAGTTGATGACAGGGTTCTGTGCTTGCAACCATGGTAGGCCTAAAATAACAGGAAAATGTGGAGACGAGATCAACAGGAAAGAGAGGACTTCACGGTGCTGGGGTGTTATAATGACCTCAAGTGGCTCCGTCTCTTGATCCACAGGCCCTGAGCTCAGTGGAGATCCATCTACGGTTTCCATTACCAAGGGTGAGAGTTTTTGGTTAAATCTGACCCCATGCTTTTGGGCAAAAGAAAGGTCCATGAAATTGCCACTAGCCCCAGAGTCCACCATAGCAGAGGCAGAAATCCACTGAGAATTAGTCAGAAACTTAATGGGAAGAAAGCAATGGGAGTCTTTATTTTCTTTCTTAATATGAGGGGCCACTGATGAGATGGAATGGATAACTGCTTCCTCAGATAATTCTGTTTCGGAAACAATTGATTCTCTGTCCGAAAATTCAGGATCCATAATAGCTGCTACCAATCTCCGAGGGCGGCTAGGGCAGTTGATAAGGAAGTGGTCAGATTTTCCGCAGTAGAAGCATAAGCTTTCCCGGAGCCTGTGCTCTCTTCTGTCAACGCTTTCACGCCTTAGAATGGAATCTACTTGCATCGGCTCACTGCCCGATTCTCTTTGAATCTTTCCTTGCGGTTCCTTAGAAATAGCTACAGGAAAAGAAGGGTACTGCTTAGTATCAAAATTCAAGGTAGCCCATTTCTCTTGTCGTCGTTCAGATAGTCGGGTGTCAATTCTAATACAATGGTTAATAAAGTCGTCTAAGCCTAAAGGGGCCTCTGCACGGGCAAGTTCGTCTTTTAATGCGCTGGAAAGTCCTTTCCTAAAAAAAGACATTTTCGCCGCGTCATTCCAATCAGTGTCGATAGCCCACCTCTTGAACTCCATAGCATACTCGGTGACGGGGCGTCTGCCTTGGCGCAAAGCTAGTAGTGCTGCTTCAGCTGTAGCACCTCGATTGGGATCATCAAACATTTGACTCATGGCGTTGATGAAGTCTTCAAGGTTGTTCAGCCGGGGGTCTTGGGTCTCAATTAATGGACTAGCCCAGGCTATGGCTTTATGTGTCAGCAACATGATGATACACAGGACTTTAGACCGGTCAGTAGGAAACTGGGTTGGATTTGCATCAAAGTATAGCCTACATTGATTGAGGAATCCCCTGAATTTGTCACGGTCTCCGCCAAATCTGAACGGTGGCAACTTAGGACTCATGGCAGGCACGGAAGTAGGTAGTACAGAAGCTTGAGCCTCCAAGTGAGCCATCCGGTCAGATAATGTCTGCACCGTCCCACGTAGCTCTTGAATTGTTTGTCCATAAATATGGACATTGTGAGAAGTCTGTCCTTCAAAGGCATCATATTTGTTTTTCAACGTCTGCATCTCGGCGTGCATATTAGCCAGAGTAGACTGCAGCTGGTTAATGCGAACCTCCAAACACCCAGTCCCAGCGGACTCCATTTTTGGCTTGAGTATCCTGTCACGATACTGGTGAATACTGCTGGAGTCCAATGGCAGAGACTAGGCCAAAGCGCAGAAGGTCAAAGTCCAAACAGGGAAGCAGATTCAAGCGGAGTCAAAGTCCAATCTGGGTCAGCAACAGGGAAGCAGATCAAAGCGGAGTCAAAGTCCAATCCGGGTCAGCAGCAGGGAAGCAGATCAATGCAGAGTCAAAGTCCAATCCGGGTCAGCAACAGGGAAGCAGATCAAAGCGGAGCCAAAGTCCAATCCGGGTCAGCAGCAGGGAAGCAGATCAATGCAGAGTCAAAGTCCAATCCGGGTCAGCAGGTAGCAAGGATTTGCAGGGTAAACCGCAAGTGGAGGAACAAACCGGAGAGTAAGTTCCAGGCCAGAGAACTGCACAAGCAGGAAGTCTAACACAATACTCAAGCACTGAGCAACAGGCCTGAGAGGTTTATATACATGACAGGAAGTAAGATGGCACCCAGCTGAGACACAATCCGCCATCTTAACTAAGGGAAAACTTAAGGGAAACAGTCCAACTAGACAGACGTAACAAAGCTATTCCTGACACTAAGCACTGATAAAGCAGGAAGTGATGGAAGTGTCTTGTACACTGCTGTACTATTTATTCTGCTTTTGTTTCCTGTTTTCTCATTTTTAGACTATGGCAATTGATGTAGATGAATTACCCTTGCAAATAATGATCCTTCAGACAGCAATATTAAAGACCACCCACAAAGAGAAAATAGCCATTCCACTATTGTGACTTGTTTGAAGCGTTAAACAGCCGGCACCCCAAAAGTGGAAAGAGCTTGACTCTTTGCTGGATTGCCGTTGGGGAACATTGTCACGAGCACACTTCATCCATTTCTTTAAGCAGACATCTATACTTCTGCAGATATCAGAAGGTTAATGAGTAGGCAGATATGTATGTTTGGGCCAAGCCCCTCCCAGTTTACTTGTCCAAATACCTAGGATCTTTGAACACTTCTTAAACTGTCTCTATCTCTTGGGTTCATTTTAATGTTTAACAGCTAGATGGAGTCACATCAGTGTGGGAAGATGCTCTCTTGACCTTCCAACTAGTGCACAGGATCACTGAGCATCCTGATGGACATGGGAGGCAGAAAGCTGGATAGTACAGTATTCAGAGGACTTTTTAAACTTCTATAGTTTTTGTGACTGATAGCTAAACAGCTGAAGATATTGTAGCTTGCTTTTATTGACATATATACATTTTGTATAGTCCGAACTACTACTTTTTAAATAAAGAAAACTATTATCTGAACCTGACTTGAATGTAATTAACTCGGTTTTATTTTGATCCGAGCAACTGAAAACTGACCCTTCCAATTAAGCAGTCAAAAAAGAATAGCAGCTTAGTGGGGTTTAGAAGCTGTTAGCTCTGGAGCTTTGCAGATATAACAATGTCTATATATCAGAGGGGAAACATTTTTTTCTAATACAGCTTTGGGAACAGCAGTAGGAAAACGGTTTGCTAGAAACTACCATGCCATGGACTCATGGAATCTCATTTGGGGTGTCTCTTGGACGGGAAGTGGAAAAAATCCTGCTACCATTACAGTAAAACATATATAGTGCATATAATATAATAATGCTTGAAAATTGATTGGCAACAAGAGGAATCATAATCTTTAGGTAGGCTGGCAGTTAACGGATTAAAAGTGCTACAAGGCCTGTGACCTACTTTTTTTTTTGGTGGGGGGGGGGACTTTATAACCAATCCCCTTCTTGGGGGTACTTGGTTGTTGTAGGTTTTGTGACTGTAGCACTGGAACCGTTGGGAAACCTCCATCAGTACAGACCATCAATAAAAACCTGAATTGTTTTGGCTCATAACTGCATTTTCTAATTTGTATTGACCTGTGCTCTGCTTTAATAATTGTGAGTTTTTTTTTACCTCTGCTGTACTCTACGACCCCCCCCCCCCCCCCCCCAGACTTCGGATTCAAGCTCCAGTAGTTGTCAGTAAACCCTTTTTTAGAAACTAGATACCACTTCAAACCATATCTCAAACACTGCAGGTTGAAAAAGACGTAATGGGAGACCTCTAGTTTCACTCCAGCCCAGATGTGTCTCAATAACTAGCCAGTAATTTCTTGAAATTGCTCACTTTATCTTCTGCACATGTCATCAATCCCAGAGTTGTTTGCTGAAGTCAAGCGGCAGGATACTTTGCTGAGGAGACACAGCTGGGAGCAGGTGAACAGGCCAGGAACCATTTGTGTGGTTTGGTGGCTGTCAGACGAAAGACAGACAATTTGTGTTACACAGACACTGGACCCCACCTGGGCCAGACAAAAGGAATTTCCCCCTTGGCAAATAATCCTGAATTGAGTAAACAGATTTTCCTGTATGCTTGGCCATGATAAGCTAATATTTGGAGCCCTGCACTTGTATTTATCAGGTACTGAGGGTGACTGTTTGGAGGACGTTGGTCAATATGTATTAGGACACTCGCACCACTAACACGGTGTATGTGCAGGATCTCCTGCACCAGGTTTTCTATAGGTTTGTGTGTATATGTGTTGCTGGCCACAGAAATATTCAGAGGAAAACAGATTTTATTAGGAATATGAGCATGTGCCCATTGTTTGCAAATGTGGTGCTCATTTTATAAGCCCTCTTTTTACCCCCCTAAGGCTGGGCTCACATCTTTGTGTTTTCAAATGCATATTATTATTTATTTATAAAGCACCATCATCTTCCATAGCGCTGTACAAAGTATTGATTATAGACAGGGAAGAGCATACAGTACATAGACTATTACAAATGCTTTCTTACATTCAAAATGAGTATTTTAAATACAAGATAGAATAGGAGAGAGAGCCCTGCCCTTGTGAGCTTACAGTCTGAAGCACATGTGTCAAACTCAAGGCCCAGGGGCCAGATGTGACCCTCCAAGCCTTTTTATGTGGTTCTCTGACAACTGTCAGATGGCAGCGGCTGAATGGCCTCTTCTACCTGGCCCAGTCACTTTAAGGATGCAGTACATATTCGCGTCTGTAGAGGGTTCTACATCTGCTGCATGGGATTATTGCTTGCTATTGCTAGATGGGATATTAAAAACAATCTGCGTCTGCATTTGTCCTGGCCATAATAATTCTGCATCTGAATCTGTTCTTTGCAAAATATTTCAGTCATTGTCTGACATCACACATTTTATTTCGCATTCCCTTTCGCATTTGTTATTAACCAGCCCTTTGAAGGCAACCAGAATGCTGATGTGGCCCTCGATGTAAATGAGTTTGACGCCCCTGGTTTAAAGGATAGGGCATGCAGACAAAGGGGAAGGATCACAGTCAGTGTTAAGTTTTATGGCATGTACCATTTATAGCATTGCTTTAGCCAGGTTGTATAATTTTATGAATAAGGGGGTTTTGATGGCAGTTTTTGAAAGCTTGGAGGGTTGTGGAGTGGCAGATTTGGAGGGCGTTCCAGGCACGTGATAAGTCCTAGGGTCAAGTGTGATAGGAAGTGACAAGGATGGAGGGTTGGTTCAGAGATGCAATATAGGGTGGAGCCTGGCTAGAGAGAGCCTTGTAGGTGAGAGTTAGTTTTAAACGGGATTCGCTGTAGGACTGACAGACAGTGGCAGAGGGGAGCAGAACTGTATGAACAATTGTTTTTAGAGTGCCATCATATTCTGTGGCTCTGTACAATGTAGAAAGAGCAATGTTAGACAAATAATATGCATATAATACACCGTTATTAGGAGTTGGATGTGCCAAAAATGTACACATTGATTACGCTGGGACTGGGGGACCTTTGTATGTCTGGGGGGGGGGAGCAGAGACCAAAGGTAGGTCACAAATTTTATGTAAGCATGCTGTCGAGACTGTGAAGTGGATTGCGTAAACTATATAATATGCTTGTCTAAATAGGTACATTTAGGCACTCCTAAAGGTTTCGGGATGGTAATCCAGAGAAATGTAGATGCACGTGTGAAAGTCCTGAAGGCAAGAGTACAAAGAAATAATCTGTATTGAGGACAAGAGGTCCTGAGCAAATCAGAGACTATGTTAGGGTTGGTATTTATGATAAGAGAAGAAATGTAGGGGCCTTGTGAAATGGAATTCTCTGATATTAGCAGCCAGTCAGGAGACTGACATAGAGGAACAACACTGGAGAGGCGAGGAGGTGAATGAGGTTTAAAAGGAAAAATCCAGTCTAAATAACTTGTTTCATGGGAGCAGCCATAATAGGATAACTGCAGCTTCTGCCCCATGGTCTTCTATTGAGAGGAGAAGGGTGAGGGGGTTGCTTCGTCTCCTGAATCTCTATAGAAGACAGTGGGGCTTGGCACAGTAATCTCCTCATTGCTCCTCCTATGAACCATGTGAAAGTATATTTATACATAAATGACTAGAAACGTGAATAAAAAGCCCCAAACTGGCAACATTTTTTCAAAATGGACATTTGCACAATTGTGCAGTTATTGCAAAATATAATAAACTCTTGTTGTAGTAAAAAAGGACTTCATATTAATAAATACCAACCCAGCCAGCTCAGATGGTGAGCTCTTTTTATGAGACTGTACAGGAGCCGTGACTTGATTGACCACTGGTCTTAAACCGGGATTAAACCGGGAAACGCTGATTTAATGAAAAGCCCAAACTCTTAAGAAACGGTTCCCCAGCATCTAAAATTAATATATTTTACATTTTTAGTCACTAACTTATTATTCTTTCCCCCACTGGGCTGCAAATCTGTTCAGGAATTTAGGATATGGGCGCCGCCATCTTGACTCAGAAGCATCACACTTACTGAGGAGAGGAGAGTGGGATAAGGTACAGGGGGGTGGGTTATAGATGTGCTTTGCTCAGACAGAGCAGAGCTGGGGTCAGGTAACGGTCAGCAGTCCCAGAATGCAGAGCAGCACAGTCAGGAGGCACTTCCTGTTTGCAGGCTGCCTGATGGATGTTTAAAGGCTCATAACATGCAGTAGATGCAGGTAGGATGATTTTTAATGTGGCCAATCTGTATGTACAGGGTGTGGGAAACATATAAGATAGACTCTTATTCAGAGTGAAGGTCCGCTTTAAGTGAAAGGGCAGTCACCCAATCCCACGCATAGTATCAGATCACAACTCCTGGGGAGCAGAGGTGTGACCACATTTGGAATGCTATCATTGTAAAATGTAAAGAAAAGGAGCAAACTGCATGATTGAGGTTTGAGCGGAATATGCAGGGAAACCGGGGGTGTCGGATTTCATACTGTGGGATGCCCCAAGTCAGGACTTCCCTGGGGCAATCACCTAAGAAGTGCAAACTCATTTCACTTAACACAGAGGAACAGGGGCTAGAGTATTTAGGATTTAAAAATCCTACTACAATAAATGAAAATAGAGGAATTATAAATGAAATATATATATTCTATGGACATTAATCTTTATATTTAGTTTTTTAGGCTTAGACTAGAACCGGGAACAAGAGAGGTTTTGGTCATAGAGGAAAAAAGGGTCAGCTTGGTGCAGGCGTTGCACAGACACTTTGATGAAAAAGGCCCAGAGTTGTCAATAGCTATAAAGAATGTCCTAAGTCATAAATGTTGCATGGCTGTAATGGTCACCTTCAGACAGTCATGTTTCTTTTTATCTGATGACCTTAATAGAATAAAATAAATCTTGGAAATTAGTTGGACAAATTGATCTCCAGGTCAAAGGCACAAAGCATGGTAAACTCAGATTAAGTTCCATGTGCTGCAGACGGCTTGAGCTGTATACATCAAAGGACGACCTCCTTCATATGGCTATAAAAGAGATTTCTCCACAGATCTGTAATATCCTTTATGTATCTTCTTGTGAAATAGACTTTGAGCCCTGATTGGATGTCTAGGACATCTTGATTGGAAACATCTACCAAATGGTGATTTGCTTTTTTTAAACTGAGATGTGTTTTCAGCACCTCTGTACAGCAGTGATATTGCTTTGATCTGTTACTTATAAATTCCCAAAATAACTGTGGTCATTTATTTCCATGAAGTGATCTGTTTAGTTCAGGATTTTGGTGTACTAAAATGGGTTGTTCCTTTTCTACATAGCAAATATATTGTACTTGTAAGGTGGGGGTTGTAAACCATTGATGGATTAGTTGGATACATTTGGATAAATTGGGAATTCTTCAAACAAAACAAAAATTTAGTTGGTGAATGATATACCTTGGTTGGTAGCCAGGGTATGTTTGTTTTCTTTATTGCATGGCACAGCCCGCTTCGGTATTCATAACAGTTGGGTTATTCCGCCACAAGGTGGCGCAGTGGTACTGCAGGAAGCTGTGGCATGTCCCGACTCCATATAAAAATTGGCTTAACCATAGAGTTCTCCAGTGTTTCCTCTGCAGTGGAACTGCAAAGTTAGCAGATGGCTGCAGGTGAGCAGGGCAACCAAGCCTGCGGCCCTGCAAGTCTATTTCCACCCCTTTCTGGACACTCTCTGCCTCCCAGCCTTGGCTGACAGATCGGGTGAGGGTAGAAGAGCACTAGGGTCAAGTGCTCCTGGAGCGCAGCTCCAAGCCGCAGACCCTGTAACACAAAGGGTAGCCGGCCATAGGCTTTATGGTGAGCATAATAGGGATGTGGAGTTTCTATCCTGGCTTCTGAGGGGGTAAGTAGTTTGGGGACTGTGTCCCCTTATTTTCCTTTTGGGCCCCCCCCCATGGCTGCTCGCCGCTGCCTTCTTGTCTCTCTCTCTTCCCCCCCCTCTGACTTAGTTGGGGGGGGTGGTAGCGGCGAGTGGTGATATCTGTGACGCTTTTTGGTGTATTTTCTGGTGTTTTTAGTTGCCGCGCCGCTTTGTACTGCGCTCCGCGGCTGTGGGCGCTATAACCTGAGGGGATTTTGCTTTGTCACGGCGCCGGCCGGGTCACGTGAGCGCCGTTTTTTGCGCTATTCGGGGGGGGGGGGTGGGTGATGATGCGTGTTGCGTCGTTCACCCCGCGGCCCGCCCCTCGAGGTACCTCTACCGGCGCCATTTTGGACGAGCTGCGCGTCCTGGATTTTCTCCCTTCCTGGCTGCAGCGCTACTTCCTCCGGCGGGTCGCCTTATCCAGCGGTCTGTGCATGTGTGACCCCGCGGTGTCTTTTATTTGGGGTATATTTGCTGCGGGATGCTCATGTGTGTTTTTACTTATGTCTTTCAGGCGGGATACCATTGGGTTGTGGTTTCTCCCGGCTCCACTCCTTCCTCCCCATCATTCTCCCTTTATTGACTTCTGGGGGAATCCCGTGGTAGGGCATCCTGGGTGGCTTCTGTCTTAAGCCTGTACCCACTGCTGGCCTATTGCGCCTGTGTTAATCACCATATGGAGGCTTCTGGGGATAGCGTGCTTAGGGGCCCTTCGGGGCAAGCCGGCGGTGTTCCATGTGTGGGGTGTCCCCTGTGAGTAACAGTGTCACGGTGTGCGTGCCGTGCGCTGAAAGTGTCCTTGCGCTTCAAGCTGGTTTGCCTGCTTCGCTTCCCAGCTCTGCGCCTCACTCGCCTTCACCTACTCCCCCGCTCCTGCAATTGGGCCCCAGTGAGGGGAATGTTGGCAGGGAGTCACATTCTGATTTAGCTTTGCAGGTGGCTAACATTGAAAAGCAGCTTGCCAGGACGGTTCCTAGGAAGGCCTCTGGCAAGAAGAGACACCTGGACCCCAGGCCTGCTCCCCTTACTGAGATGTATGTGGGGATTGATGAGCTTGGTGGCTGTCAACCCCTTGAGATGGGGGAACTCTCCCAGGACTCTGACTCCTCTGGGAACCAGCAGGAGGGTTGCGATATTGACCCTGGGTCTGCGTCCGGAGAGGAATCATGGTACCTTGAGGACACTGATAATCTGCTGTCACATATATTCCAAGTATACAGCACGTCCTGTTCCAGAATATTCCTTACACATGGGTTATAGATCCACAAGATGGCGCTGGACTGCAGAAAAAGACTTGTGGCTCCTCCCAGCCCCATATAAAGCCAGGGACCTCCCACAAATCCCCAGTTCTTATCTGCAGTCTGGACTGCGAAGATAGAAGATGGCTGTCTATACTGCGCAGGTGAGCGGGGCTTATCAGCCTGCGGCCCTGTAGGACTATTCCCACCCGTTCCGAACCCACTGCCTCCCAGCCTCGGCTGACTGGTTCGGGTGAAGGTAGGCAGCACCGGTCAGGTGCTGAGGAGCGCTGCTCCGTCCGCAATCCCTGCTCTGATATGGGTAGGCGGTATAGGCTTTGTAGGGAGCCTTGTGGGATGCCCCCTCCCGCCATTCCGGGGTTCCCTTTTATCCCTATCCCCCTTAGGGTCTGTTCCCTCATCTCCTTTTATTCACTTTGGGCGTTATGTGGCTGCTGCTCCCTTGCCTCGCTCTCCCTGGGGAGATTTCTGGGGGGGGGGGGGGTGTGCGGTAGGTCAAGCTATCCTTGTTTATGTGCCTGCTTCATGTTTGTTACTGTTCGCCGCCGCCACGCGCTTGTACAGCGCTCCGCAGGGGGTGGCGGCATTACCTCAGGCGCTGCCGCGCCGTCATTGACCGGCGGGATCACGTGGGCACGATTCGCGCTATTCGGGGGGGCGGGCTCTGCGGATGACGTTTTCCGCATCACTTCTCCGCGGCCCGCCCCTCGAGGTATATGCGGACGCCATTTTGCCTTCCTCATGCTGCTGCGTGTCTGCTGTCTCCTACCGCGGCCCGTGAGTGCCCTGTGGGGTGGCTTTTTTATATTTATTGTTATATTCTTATGGGGATGTTTTCTTATGTCTTGCAGGCAGGTTTAACTTCATTGTGGTTTCTCCCGGTCCTCTCCCTTTTGGTTAAGGCTATTGCTATTATATCTCCCACCTCCCTTTTGGGGCATCCCGGGTTGCTATCGTTAGCGTTAACCCTATATTGGCCTGTTGTGCCACTCTAATCACCCTATGGAGGCTTCTGGGGATAATGTGCTTGGGGTTCCTTCGGGACGAGCCCGGCTATGTGTTGCGTGTGGGGTATCCCCTATAAGTGATGATGTCAGGGTGTGTGTACCCTGCGCCCAGCAGGTGCTTGCGCTGCAGTCTGGGTTGTCTGTTACTGGGCCTGGTGCTGCGCCCCCTCTGTCTTCACCTACCCCCCCACGCTTGCATCTGACCCCCAACGAGGGGCATACTAGCGGGGTGTCTCAACCTGATTTGGCTGCACGGGTGGCCAGCATTGAAAAACATAATGCTGGGTCTGCCCTACGTAAGGCTTCTGCTAAGAAGGGGCATTTATCACCCGCTGTTTCCCTCTTCCCTGTGGAGGCTGAGAAATTTTTTGACATTTCTGATTATTGTCCCCTTGAGGAAGGGGAATTATTCTCTGATTCAGAATCATCTGAGGAACAGCCTAAGTTTTATGGTGGTACCGGTCTCCCTTTGGAGAAGACCCTTGGTCTCCAGATGACATTGCAAGGTTATTGTCTCACATTTTTGAAGTTTTTGTATTTCCCCTCCTGCAGTGGCTCCGCAGCAGCAGGGTGAACTTTTTCATACGGTTAAACCACGCTTGGAGTTCCCGGAGCAGTCTCACTTTAATAATCTGGTGCTCAAATAGTGGGAACGGCCTGGTAAGCTACCTGGG
Source organism: Gastrophryne carolinensis (assembly GCA_027917425.1). Taxonomy (NCBI): domain Eukaryota; kingdom Metazoa; phylum Chordata; class Amphibia; order Anura; family Microhylidae; genus Gastrophryne; species Gastrophryne carolinensis. The sequence goes on from CM051239.1 coordinate 386,198,465, forward strand.
GTGCCCAAGAGTTGGGACAAGAGGTATCCCTTTCCTGCTGATTTGATTAAGCGTTGGTCATGTCCTCCGGAGGTGGACGCACCCGTTCTGGAGCTGTCTAATACATCTATCATGCATTCTCCTGACACTACTACCCTGAGGGACGGTGAGGACCGGTGCATGGACCAGCTTGTCCTGTCATGCTTTCGCTTGTGTGGGGACTGCGCTGCGCCCGGTTTGTGCCTCTGCCGTTGCAGCTGTTGCTATTAAAGGGCTGCTTAAGAGTCTCTTAGATGGGGCCTCTGATGATGCGGGAGGAGAAGAGTATAGATCTCTCCTGCTTTGCTATGAATTTGTTGCATATGTTCTGTCTGCCATGGATGATGCCATTAGAATGTGTGGAAGGACATCTGCCCTTTTGGTGGCTATACGCCGCTCTGTTTGACTGCGTCAGTGGGTAGCTGATAATGCTGCTAAGAAGGTTCTCACTGGCTTTCCCTTTAAGGGGCTGCGCCTCTTTGGTGAATGCTTGGACTTGTTTGGAAGGGGCGGTAGGTTACCTCAACGTAGGAGACCGTCCCGGTCCTTTCGGGGGAAGGGTGCCTTTCTCCCATCCTTCCGTGGTTCCAGAACTGGTCAAGGAGTCTCCTTTGCTGGGGCTCGCGGAGACCATTGGGGCAGGGGCAGAGGACGTGGACGCCCGGGCCTCTCGTGGGGTCCCAAGCGGAAGTCCTCCCCCAAGCCCCCTCAGGCATAAAGGGGCGCCCTCACCCATCCCGGTGGGGGGACAACTTTGGCTCTTTGCTCACGTCTGGAGGCTTCACGTCTCAGACCGGTGGATTCAGGAGGTAGTATCCTCCGGTTACAAGATAGAGTTTGCAGCCTGGCCGCCCCCAAGATTCATCAAATCCCGGATGGCTCAAAACCCCTTGTCAGCTCAGGGTCTGTACCTTGCTGTCCAAAACCTTCTGGAGCTGGGGGTCATCTGCCCGGTGCCTTTCAGGGAAAGGGGCAGAGGGTTCTATTCCAATCTTTTCACTGTCCCCAAAAAGGACGGGTCCCTTAGACCCATCTTGGATTTAAAGCATCTCAACAAATTTGTCAGATTCAAGCATTTTCACATGGAAATCCTGCGCTCAGCAGTCAATTCACTGCGCCCGGGTGACTTCATGACTTCTGTAGATATCAAGGATGCTTACCTTCATGTACCAATCTTTCCAGGTCATCAGAAATTCCTTAGGTTCGCTCTGGAGGATCAGCACTACCATTTTTTGGCCTTGCCTTTCGGTATCACCTTGGCTCCCAGGGTATTCACCAAGGTGCTGGTGGGCGTGATAGGCATTCAATACTCAATACTTTATTGAACCGCCAAGTAAGTACAGGGTACAAACAAGGAATGCTTTTTTGGCAAGGAGATACACCATGAAAACAATAACAATTACATACATAACAAAGTATAACAAGAATAACGATACAGTTCAGGTAATCTATAGTCAGTAATGTAATGAGGAGCAGAATGTAGTTAAGTGCCACTCACACACTGGGATTATTCAGAGCCATAACGTCCAGAGGAAAAAAAAGTGTTTTTGTGTCTGGAAGTTTTGGTTAAATGAGCCATGAATCTGCGGCCAGATGGTAGGAGCCTGAAGAAGGGATGACCTGGGTGCGTCACGTCTCCAGATATCTTCTTAGCCCTTGAGGAGATTCTGCTCATGTATTGATCATCCAGAGAAGGTAGGGGGGATCCAATTAACCTCTCAGCAATCCTGGTTATTCTCTTCAGCCTCTGCTTGTCTTTGGCTGAGGCCCCTCCGTACCAGACTGTACATGAACTGGTCAGGATAGATCCAATGGCACCGTTGTAGAATGCCTTCAAGATCCTTTTGGACAAACCGTATTTTATCAACTGTCTGAGGAAGAATAACTGCTGTTGGACCTTCTTTAAGATAGCAGACGCTTGCTTGCTCCACTTCAGGTCCTGTGTGATCTGAGTACCAAGAAATTTAGCACTGGTTACAATCTTGACAGTCTCCTCACCAATCAAAATGGAATGGTATGATTGGTGGGATCGCCTAAAGTCAATTATAAGTTCAACTGTTTTATGAGTATTCAGTATAAGATTGTTTGCTTTGTTCCAAGAGTCAAGGGTTTCTACTTGGGTCCTATAGCTAGACTTATCATTCGCATCCTTCCTTATCTACGACAACATTCTCATCACGTCTCAGTCCTTCCGTCGGGCCGAGCTGGATACCCAGTTGGTGGTGTCCACACTAGAGTCCTTCGGCTGGGCCTGATGGTGTCTTGCTTCGAAGCGGTACCCTATGCTCAGTTTCACATGAGACCTCTTCAGCTTCACCTCTTATCTCTATGGGATCGGGACCCGGTGTCCCTGGATCAGGTGTTTGCTATGTCCCCCCTGGCCAGACGGTCCCTCTCATGGTGGCTGGACTCAAGGAACCTGTTAGTGGGCAGAACCTTTCAGCCCCCTTGCTGGGAGACTGTCACCTCGGATGCCAGTCTGACGGGTTGGGGGGGGGGCTTCTGGAAGTCCTTAAAATTCCAGGGTCAGTGTGGCCCTCAGGAGGCCCATACCCCTATCAACATTCTGGAATTGAGGGCGATAAGGTTGGTTCTCCCCCATTTGACTCCTCACCTTCGGGGTCGGGCTGTTCAGATTCGCTCGGACACCCAGACGGCTGTGGCCTACATCAATCATCAGGGAGGGACCACGAGCAAGAAGGCCTTCAAGGAAGTGTCCCTGATACTGTTTTGGGTGGAGGAGAATGTTCCCTGCATCTTGGCAGTGTACATCCCAGGGGTGGAAAATCTGGAGGCGGATTCTCTGAGCAGGGGGACGTCTCGTCTGGGAGAATTGTCCCTAAGCAGCAGGGTGTTTCGCTCCCTGTGTCACCGTTGGGGTCAGCCAGATGTTGATCTGTTTGCGTTCCGTCACAATCACAAGCTTCCAGTCTTTGTCTCTCTGTCCCAGGACCCTCTGGCCTTAGCCATGGATACCCTAGCAATGTCTTGGAAGAGCTTTCGGCTCCTCTGTGTTCCCTCCGTTTCCTCTGCTGGGCAGGGTGCTGCGCAAGATAGCCCAGGAAGGGGTACCAACCATTCATGTGGCCCCCTGCTGGCCAAGAAGAGTGTGGTTCGCAGACGTCGTGCAGCTAGCAGTAGATCAATACGCCCTGCCCAAGGATCCAGACCTGCTCACTCAGGGGCAGCTACGCCACCACAATTTACAAACGCTGGCTTTAACGGCCTGGCTGCTGAAACCTCCATCTTGATGGACAAGTCTGCCTCTGTAGTTAATACCATGATTAGGGCAAGGAAGAAGTCCTCGTCCTTTATCTACTATAGGGTATGGCATGCTTACATTTCCTGGTGTGAGTCTAAATCTTTTCACTGTCGGGTGTTTTCTGTTCCCAGGATCCTGGAGTTCCTGCAACATGGTTTGGACTTGGGTCTTCAACTCAGTACCCTCAAGGGACATGTTTCAGCTTTGGCTATTTTCTTCCAAAGATCATTTGCTAATCATCGTTTGGTTAAGACTTTCTTCCAGGGAGTTACTCACGTGCGCCCCCCACGTAAGCCTATGTTACCTGTCTGGGATTTGAATTTGGTTTTATCTGCTATGCAGGATTCTCCTTTTGAGCCTTTGTCCATTTTGACTCTTAAGGTAGCATTTTTGGTGGCTATCACTTCTGTTAGGCGTGTTTCTGAGTTGGCGGCGCTTTCCATCAAACCTCCTTTTTTTGAGAGACACCAGGACAAGGTGGTGATTAAGTTTAAGCCAGATTTTCTGCCTAAAGTTGTTTCTGCCTTTCATCTCAATCAGGACATTGTTTTGCCTTCTTTGTGTCCTAATCCTAGTAACCCTAAGAAGAGGGTATTACATTCTCTGGACGTGGTTAGGACTTTGACATTTTATCTGGTAGCTACTGAATCCTTCAGGAAGACTGATGCTCTTTTTGTTCTTCCTTCTGGACCTAGGAAGGGTTTGCCTACAGCTAAATCCACCATCAGTAAGTGGATTCGTCAGGCGGTGATACAAGCCTATTCTGCTAAGGGGAAGGAGCCTCCCTTCTGCCTTACTGTACATTCTACTTGTGCTGTTGGTGCCTCTTGGGCCTTTCAGCACCAAGCTTCTGTTGAACAAGTCTGCAAAGCCGCTACTTCTGTTCATACCTTTTCTACGTTTTACAAGGTTGATGTTAGGGCCTCAGCGGATGCTGCTTTTGGCCGCAAAGTTCTGCAGGCGGCAGTGGTTTAAACTGCCCGCCGTTACTTTTGGGATCCCACCCTACCTTACGGACACTGCTATTGTATGTCCCATGTGTAAGGAATATTCTGGAACAAGACGTGCTGTATACTTGGAATAATACAATTCTGTGAGTACTCACCTGTAGAATTGGTATTATAAGTATACAGCACGTCCTGTTCCACCCCGCTCTTGTTATCATTATTCTTGCTTACCTCTGTATGGTGATTGTTCAATGGTTCATTTTGGAATTTTGTTATTATTGTTCTCCCGGCTTCTTGTGCAACTGATTTTCAATACTGGGGATTTGTGGGAGGTCCCTGGCTTTATATGGGGCCGGGAGGAGCCACAAGTCTTTTTCTGCAGTCCAGCTCCATCTTGTGGATGTATAACCCATGTGTAAGGAATATTCTGGAACAGGACGTGCTGTATACTTATAATACCAATTCTACAGGTGAGTACTCACAGAATTTTATTTTTTGAAATTTTGCACATTTCTGTCCCTGAGGTAGCTAAAAGAAAGCAGGGGGAGCATTTTCGCCCTGGTAAACAGCGTCTAGAGTTCCCTGAGCAGGAACATTTTACCACCTTGGTGCTTAAAGAATGGGAATGTCCTAACAAGGTTTCCCTTTCCTGTTGATCTTGTTAAGAGGTGGCCATTTCCCCCTGAAGTGGATGCTCCCGTGGAATACTTTGGTCATGCCTTCGCCTGACACTACCACTCTGAGGGATGGTGAGGACCGGCGCATGGATCAAGTGGCCTGCCATGCTTTTACCTGTGTGGGGGCTGGCTTGCACCACGTATGTGCTGCCGCCATTACTGCTATTGCCATTAAGAAGCTGCTCAAGTGTCTCATTGATGGCGCAACAGCTGGTAGTGTGGGGGAGGAATATAGAACTCTCTTACTTTGCTCTGATATTCTTAGTATACAGTACGTCAGGCTCCAGATAGAATACTTACACTCGGGGTATTACTCCGCCAGATGGCGCTGGACTGCAGAGACATCGAAAACAAAATACCCAGGGACCTCCCACAAATCCCCAGATTTTCTCTGCAGTCTGGACTGCTAAGGACGAGAAATGTCTCTCTCTACTCGCAGGTGAGCGGGGCTATTAGCCTGCGGCCTCTCAGCCTTGGCTGCGCTGGTCGGGTGATGGTAGGCAGCACCGCTGTTAGGTGGTTAGGAGCGCTGCTCCACCGCAATCCCCCACCAAAGGGTAGGCGGTTCAGGCTTATGGTGAGCCTCTATGGGATGCACTATTGCCCCTGCCTATCGGTGGGCCCTATTTAAGTGGCCGCTGTCCCCCCTCATTCTCCTGGTAGCCTTCGGGGGAAAAAAGGGGGGGGGGTTGTCGGTGTGTATGCTATGCATTTACGTGTTTTAGACTTATACTTTATTGCAATTGCCTTGTGTCAGCCGCTGCGCTGTCTTGCTTTAATATGACTGTATTTGAAAGTACCGCCGCCGTGCGCCTTTTTTTCTGTCACTATGTTCCGCGCTTGGCGGCGGCGTTACCTCAGGCGCCGGTGCGCCGTCATTGGCTGCTTGTCATGTGCTGGCTTCTCGCTCTTCGGGGGGGGCGGGGCCCGCCTATGGAGCGTTCCGCATCATTGCTGATACCGGTCCGCCCCTCGAGGTTTGCCGACGCCATCTTTGTCTGCTTGGTTGGCTTATGCGCGACGGACCCCTACCTACCGCGGTCCGTAAGTGCCCTCTCGGGCAGTTTTATTATCTCATTTTTATTACTGTCTGCTTACGGCCCCCCTTTTATTATGTCTTTCAGGCGGGCGACTCCATTGGCTTCTCCCGGCCCTCTTTTAGTTTGCTAACTTGTATAGGCCTAGTGTAATTACTCCCACTCCATAGCGGGTTATTGGGGCATCCGGGTTGCTTTATAGCGTTAATCCCTATCGGCATATAGCACCGCTATAATCACCATATGGAGGCATCTCAGGATAATGTGACCGGGGTTCCTTCGGGACAAGCACTTGAGTTGCATACAAGTGGGGATTCTCAGACTGATGTGTCTTCTAGACTGGCTACTGTTGAGCAGTTGATTGCTAAGACCTTGGCACGTAAGGCCCCTGCTAGACAGCGGCACTTAACGCCTAATGTCACTCTTTTTCCTATAGAAACTGAGGAGTTTTGGGATCTTTGTTGCTATACCCCTTCGGATGAAGGGGAGCTTTTCTCTGACACAGGGTCATCTGATGAGAGGCCAAGGGGTCATGACGATTCTGGCTCTGACCCCTGGGCCCCGGATGATACTGATAGATTGCTGGCCCAGATTTTTGAGGTTCTGTCCATTTCTCCCCCTGTTGCAGCTCCCAGGCATAGGGGGGAACTGTTCCATGCCGCTAAGTCACGCTTGGAATTTCCTGAGCAAGCACATTTCAATAACCTTGTGCCCAAGGAATGGGAACGTCCCAGTAGACTTCCCGGTGTACCTAAGAGTTGGGATAGGAAGTATAGGTGGATGCCCCAGTCCTAGGGTTATCTAACACCTCTGTCATGCATTCCCCTGACTCTACTACCCTGCGGGATGCTGAGGACCGGCGCATTGACCAGCTGGCGTCCCATGCCTTTGCATGTGTGGGGACAGCGCTGCGCCCGGTCTGTGCTTCTGCCATTACCGTTGTGGCCACTAGAACCCTTATCAGAAATATTCTTGATAGTGCCCCTGATGACTTGCCTTGTGAGGTGTTCAATGCACTCTCCAGTTGTGATGTTTTTGTAAATTTTGTCCTCTCTGCCTTGGATGACTCCATTAGAATGTGTGCCAGGACATCTGCCCTTGTGGTGGCTATACGCCGCTCGGTTTGGCTACGCCAGTGGGCTGCTGACAAAGCTGCCAAGAAGGCCCTCACTGGGTTTCCCTTCAAAGGACTACGCCTGTTTGGGGACCACCTGGACCTTTTTGCTAAGGGAGGCAGGTTACCCCAGCGCAGGCGGCAGTCTCGGCCCTTTCGGGGTCGGAGCCCCTTCTCCTCCCCCTACCGTGGTGCTAGACAAGGGAGGGGGGTTTCCTTTTCTGGGGCCCGGGGAGATTTCTGGGGTAGGGGCAGAGGACGTGGGCGTCCTGGCTCCTCCTGGGGCCCCAAGGCAAAATCCTCTCCCAAGCCCCCTCAGGCATGATGGGGCGCCCTCACCCATCCAGGTGGGGGGACAGTTTCAGCACTTCGCTCATGTCTGGAGGCTTCATGTCTCAGACCGGTGGATTCAGGAGGTAGTGTCCTCTGGTTACAAGATAGAGTTTGCTGCCTGGCCGCCCCCAAGATTCAACAGATCCCGGTTTCCCCAGGACCCTGTGTTGGCTCAGGAGCTAGTGCAGGCAGTGCAAGGCCTCCTGGAGCTGGGGGTCATCTGCAAGGTCCCTTTAAGAGAAAAGGGCAAGGGCTTCTATTCCAACCTATTCACAGTTCCCAAAAAAGATGGTTCAGTCAGGCCCATCCTGGACTTAAAGATCCTCAACAAATTTGTCAGGAGCAGGCGCTTTCGCATGGAAACTCTGTGCTCTGCCATCAGTTCCCTGCGCCCAGGGGATTTCATGACTTCTGTGGACATCAAAGATGCTTACCTTCATATTCCTGTGTTCCCAGGTCATCAAAGGTTCCTCAGGTTCGCTATGGAGGATCAACACTACCAATTTGTGGCATTGCCCTTCGGTCTCACCTCAGCTCCCAGGGTGTTCACCAAGGTACTGGCTGGCGTGATGTCTCTGCTCAGGTATCGGGGCGTCCGCATGCTGCCTTATCTGGACGACATTCTCATCACCTCCCAATCTCTACATCAGGCAGAATTGGATACTCTGCTGGTGGTGTCCACCCTGGAGTCATTTGGATGGGTGATCAACCACCCCAAGTCTTCACTGTCCCCCTCCTTGGTGACTCCATTCCTAGGAATGAATCTGGATACAGTTCAGGCAAGGATTTTCCTTCCTCAACAGAAGGTGGACGGTCTGATTGGACAGGTCCAGTTCCTGCTATCTTGTCATCATCCCTCCATCAGGCAGGGAATGCAGCTGGTGGGCCTGATGGTGGCGTGCTTCGAGGCGGTCCCTTATGCTCAGTTCCACATGAGACCTCTGCAACTCCACCTCTTGTCAGTATGGGATAAGGATCCTGGGTCCCTGGACCAGGTCCATGTGCTTTCCCCCCTAGTCAGGCGATCCCTCTCGTGGTGGCTGGACTCCAGGAACCTGTTGGTGGGCAGATCCTTTCTGGCCCCCTACTGGGAGACGGTCACCACGGATGCCAGTCTGACGGGTTGGAAGTCCCTGCAGTTCCAAGGGAGGTGGGGCCCTCAGGAGGCCCACACACCTATCAACATTCTGGAACTGCGGGCAATCAGGTTAGTTCTGGCTCGGTTGACTGCTCACCTTCGGGGCCTGCCTGTTCAGGTCCGCTCGGACAACCAGACGGCAGTTGCCTACATCAATCATCAGGGAGGGACCCGGAGCAAGGGGGCCCTCCAGGAAGTGTCTCTGATCCTGACCTGGGTGGAGACCAATGTTCCCTGCATATCAGCTGTGTAGAACCCGGGGGTGGAAAATCTCCTGGCAGACTCTCTGAGCAGGGGGACCTCTCGCCAGGGAGAATGGTCCCTATGCAGCAGGGTGTTCCAATCTCTGTGTCACCATTGGGGCCAGCCAGATGTGGATCTGTTTGCGTCCCGTCACAATCACAAGCTACCGACCTTTGTCTCCCTATCCCAGGATCCCCTGGCCTTGACCACGGATGTTCTGGCACGACTTTCAGTTTTTGTATGTCTTCCCTCCATTCCCCCTGCTGGGCAGGGTTCTGCGGAAATTTGCTCTGGAAGGGGTGCCAGCAATTCTGGTGGCCCCCAGGTGGCCAAGAAGAGTGTGTTTCGCAGACGTGGTGCAGCTGGCAGTAGATCAGTACACTCTGCCCGTGGTGCCAGACCTGCTCACTCAGGGCTCCCTACGCCATCCCAATTTACAAACTCTGGCTTTGACGGCCTGGCTGCTGAAACCTCCATCTTGATGGAGAAGGGGCTGTCTTCCTCGGTTGTGGATACCTTGATAAAGACTAGGAAGAAGTCGTCTTCTTATATTTATTACAGGGTTTGGCGTGCTTACATTGACTGGTGTGAGTCTAAGTCTCTTCCCTGTCGTTTCTTCTCTATTCCCAGGATTCTGGAGTTCTTACAGCATGGGTTGGAGATGGGGCTCCAACTTAGTTCTCTAAAAGGTCAGGTTTCTGCCCTGGCTGTTTTCTTCCAGAAGTCCTTTGCTCAGAATTCTCTGATTAGGACTTTTTTCCAGGGGGTGACTCATGTGCGTCCCCAACGTAAGACTATGTTGCCTGTTTGGGATTTGAATTTGGTCTTGTCAGCCTTGCAGGGTGCTCCCTTTGAACCTGTGCAGGATGCTGACCTGGCCATTCTTACTCTCAAAGTTGTCTTTTTGGTTGCTATCACCTCTGTTAGGCGTTTGTCTGAGTTGGCGGCGCTTTCCATTCAGCCCCCCTACTATGAGAGACACCAGGACAAGGTGGTTTTTCGCTTCAAGACAGATTTTCTGCCTAAGGTAGTGTCTGCCTTTCATTTGAATCAGGACATTGTTCTCCCTTCATTGTGCCCTAATCCTAGTAATGCTAAGGAGAGGGTCTTGCATTCTTTGGATGTAGTTAGGTGTCTGAAGTACTATCTGGTGGCTACTGCACCTTTCAGAAAGACTGATGCTCTTTTTGTAGTCCCTTTTGGTCCTAGGAAGGGTTTGGCTCCTGCCAAGTCTACTATCAGCAAATGAATCCGTCAGGCTGTGATTCAGGCCTATTCTGCTAAGGGGAAGAATCCTCCCTTCCACCTTACTGCTCATTCTACTCGTGCTATTGGTGCTTCTTGGGCTTTTCAGCACAAGGCTTCTGTTGAACAAGTTTGCAAGGCCGCTACTTGGTCTTCTGTTCATACCTTTTCAAAGTTTTACAAGGTTGATGTTAGGACCTCAGCTGATGCTGCTTTTGGCCAAAAGGTTTTGCAGGCGGCAGTGGTCTAAACTGTCTGCTGTTACCCTTGGGGATCCCACCCTACTTTATGGACACTGCTATTGGATGTCCCGAGTGTAAGTATTCTATCTGGAGCAGGACGTACTGTATACTAAGAATAATACAATTCTGTGATTACTCACCTGTAGAATTGGTATTATGAGTATACAGTACGTCCTGCTCCACCCCCACCCTTGGTTTTGCATTATCTTGGATCCCCTGTATGGGGATTGTTATCATTGTTATAGTTACTCGTTTGGGTTGTTTAATTACCCTGGCTTCTCGTTAACTGCTTTTCAATGCTGGGGATTTGTGGGAGGTCCCTGGGTATTTGAGGTGCCGGGAGGAGCCTGTTTTCGATGTCTCTGCAGTCCAGTGCCATCTGGCGGAGTAATACCCCGAGTGTAAGCAGGATGTACTGTATACTCATAATACGAATTCTACAGGTGAGTAATCACAGAATTGTATTTTTGTGGCCTTTATCCCCTTGAAGGTGTTGAATATGTTAAAGGTGATAAATATTAATAGGAGTAAGGATGTAACAATTGTATTGCTCTGATTTATCATTATAAACATTTTCAAATTGCTTTAGTGAATAATTGTTTGCCCATCCTGCTTCTTCTTGAAATATCAATGCAACCCAAAGAAACATGAAAAAGTAAAACATGCTTAAAGAAGATCAACAGTCAAAAATGAATTTTAACGAACAATGCTCATATGCACTCCTTTCCAGGGCAGTTTAGATTGCTGCACATTAAATATCATTTACCTTTTTATAATGCCTGCTGGGGTAAATTTTAAAAACAAGATGGTCGCTAATGGGCTTGCAGGCCATCTGCAAACAGGAAGTCATGCTGGGATTCCTGTTACTGTGCAATTCAGTTATTTCAGTTGGGTGGGGAAGCTCCAAAGTAGCCTCTTTTCCACCTGATCCAGGTTGTTGATACTGGTTTAATGACCATGTTTAGAACAGATGATACATTTTAAATGCAGCTATTTGCGTTTTGCCCTGTGAATGCAGATGGCAATTTCATGTAATTGTATCTTGGGTTTATATACTGTTTATGTTAAACCTTTGCATGTAAAAAAAGTTTTTTTATTTTTTTGAAGAAAAATATTCGGGGGTCCTTTGCAAGACGTGAAATCTAAAAGCATTTTTTTTATTAGGGTATTCTGAAAAATATAACCTACTCAGTGGGCCACCCAGAGGATAAATTAGGTGATAGCCGGCAGCAAAGAAGTTACATTTCAGGTCCGGTCAGTAGCTCTGTGCTTTGAGACATTTCTCCTCGTTTCCCTTTATAAAATATATGTTGCCAATTAGCTCTCAATTTAGGTGATAGCCGGCAGCAAAGAAGTTACATTTCAGGTCCGGTCAGTAGCTCTGTGCTTTGAGACATTTCTCCTCGTTTCCCTTTATAAAATATATGTTGCCAATTAGCTCTCAATTTTTCAGAGAGATTTGCACCTCTCATCTTTACTTTTACCACCGCTGAGTCTTTTCCCAAGCTGCACCTATAGCCTGGAATGCACCTTCCGGACTAACTATGTGTAAGCTTATCTAACTAATTTTAAGTGCTCCCTAATATCACACTTCTTAAAGGAAGCTTATCCCAATTTACAGAATATTTCCTGAATACGCTGCTGGGACATGTAGGTACAGCTAATCAATTCCATTAACAAAACATTTGATTACTGATTTGTTACTGCGTCTGTCCCTAAAATGGCCCTAAAAAAAGATCCCAGAACTGACCATTGGTCTTCCCCTGCGGCATCCCGAAATTAACATTATTCCTTGCTCCCATGTAAATATCGGGCGGCCGCATCCCCAGCATCTTTGTGCAGGTCCTCATTCAGATAGGCTGGGAACGGGAGCACAGCAGGGCACCCCAAATTGTGATGCCACCAGGACAGGGAACAAAACCCAAAATAGTCAATATCCAGGGTTTAGTTCCGCTTTAAGTTAAAGAAAAAAAAACATTCTTTATATTTCTTATATACAAATAGTCTGATCAAACTGGCCCTTAGGCTGCCTAATTCTTTTGATCGGGGCTGATTTGAATAGCTTATATCTCTGTCGTTTTAAGTTTCACTGTCAGCCATTTAGTACATCCATGTACACCTCAAGCTAATCCACCTATCATTAAGCAGATTGCTTGTGCATGTCCAACCAACAAACTTAATTGGCCAACAGTGGTTATGTGGGATGCACAAGTGGAGTGAAAGGACCGGTAACAATTTTGTGCTTGATTTTTACTTTAATTGTCCTGTTTATTCTGGGATTTAGCCTTGTCACCAGAGACTTTTTTTCTGTCGCTTCTGTTGTATGTTTTACCTTCCCATTGACCAAAACACTGGATGGTTTACCACAATAACTGTATAGCATTGTGCCTATGTAATTATCTATACTGTCTAGAGCAGGGGTTCCAAAATTTTATTGCATCAAGTACCACTTTACATTTTATAATGATCTCAAGTACTGCCATATGGATTGTCACTCAACTGATAACCATGGTGAAAATACACAAATCAGCCATTTAAAGTGAATAAAATGCACAAAAAATATGCCACAGATCAATATACAAAATCAAGAAGAGGGGGGTCCCACAACCCCCTGCCTCACCCAAAAAGGAACGTGGCACTACCAACTATATCAAAAATCAATTTAATTTTATTTTATTGATACCTGATGATACATAGACATATTTACTACAATCACACTATAATTACCACATGCCAAATAAAGAAGCAACAATGACGAATGGCTACATATGCTCTATATGCTCTATGTCAGCTATTCGCTCGCCCCAAAACTGAAGCATACTTAACTGCTTCCCTACTCATATATTTACATATGCAGATCCATATGACTTATATAACTTATATAGGATGCTTAAGCCATAATGTTATGTATGGGGGATATTACAGAACAATTCATCATATCAAGTCCTCTCCTGCTTCACAGCATGACTCATAGGACATCTCTTCCCAGGCATCTATATGTCAGTCCATTCTTGTCCATGCTGACATGAGAGGCCACCATTCGTCTCTGCTGCATCATCCTACACTATATACTTGATATCTTATTCAGACCTAAGGATGTATAGGGGCTCTTCAAATAATATGTAGCGTATAACCAGACGACATTCTGTCAAACTTTTGGAGCCGAAACTTTGTTATACCCAACTACTTCATATCCCGCTCTCCCCACCTATACTAAGGATCTATAGTTCCATCTAATCTATATCCAAGCTTCCCAAGCAAACAAATCTATGTATATACAAGACTCTATGTAATCTTCTGTATAGGGCCAAGCATTTCTTCTCCTTCTACCAAGGCCATGTTAGATCACAACATCCGTCATCTCCATGATAGGCTATCTTCCGGTTTGCTCCCTGGTTATAACTGTATGTACCGGAACCGGACTCTGACACCGTCCATCGTCTCATGTGTGGTGCTGAAAAACTAATAACACTAATTAATACACTAATTCATTACATCTGTGATACAATGTGAGAAAACTGTGAAATAATGTGTGAAAAGATTTATAGAAATAACCCATAAATACGATACTCATATGTGAGTAATACACCCAATCCTAACCAGTGTTAAAAATCCATAAATAACCCCAATGACAAAAATTTATTCTAAATATACAGCATGTCCTGTTCGAGAAGATATTCCTTACTCTTGGGTAATACATCCAGTAGATGGCGCTGGACTGCAGAGACAGAAAAGTGCGCTCCTCCCGGCCCCATATATACCAGGGACCTCCCACAAATTTCCCAGTTCTTCTCTGCAGACTGGGCTGTGATGACTAGAAGATGGCTCTCTACTCGCAGGTGAGCGGGGCTTATTAGCCTGCGGCCCTGTAGGACCATTCCCGCCCCGTTCTTTTTCACTGCCTCCCAGCTTGAACTTCGCTGGTCGGGTGATGGTAGGCAGCACCGCGGCCAGGTGCTAAGGAGCGCTGCTCCTACCGCAGTCCCCCACCAAAGGGTAGGCAGTACAAGCTCGTGGTGAGCCTTATGGGATGCCCCTCCTGCGGCCGTTTGCCCTTCGCCTCCTGTCCCCTCAGTTAGGCTCCTCTTAGGTCGTCCGCTGCTTCCCCTTCGCTCCCCCTGGGTAGATCTCGGGGGGGGGGGGGTATGTATTTACTATGTGTATCATGTCTTGCCTTGGTTGCACTGGTTTTGATTTTTGCCGACGCACGCTTGTACTCCACTCCGCGGACGGCAGCGACATCGCCTCAGGCGCTGCTGCACCATCATTGGCTGGCCTTGTCACGGGGGCGTGTTTTCGCGCTCTTCGGGGGGGGGCGGGTCTTGCGGATGACGTTTTCCGCATCACTTCCCGCCCCTCGAGGTATATGCGGGCGCCATTTTGGAGCTCCTGTGCTGCGTGTCTGGCGTCTCCCTATCGTGGTCCGTAAGTGCTCCTGCGGGCTGTATTTCTTTGTACCTTCATTGTATTATGCTTATGGGATCTTTGATTTATGTCTTGCAGGCGGGTCAAACTTTTTTGTGGTTTATCCCGGTCCTATCCCCTTTTAGCGTTAACTCCTTTTTGGGGGGCTATTGTATTTGTATATCTCCCACTTCCCTAGCGAGCTATTGGGGCATCCCGGGTAGCCTTATTGGCGTCAATCCCATTTGGCCTACTGTGCCACAATAAACACCATATGGAGGCTTCTCAGGATAATGTGCTTGGGGTTCCTTTGGGACAAGCCCGGCTGTGTGTGGCGTGTGGGGTCTCCCCTATAAGCGATTATGTCAGGGTGTGTGTACCCTGCTCCCAGCAGACGCTTGCGCTGCAGTCTGGGTTACCGGTGGCTGGGCCTGCGCTCCCTCTGGCTTCGCTTACCCCCCCATGCTTAAATCTGACTCCTAGTGAGGTGCATACCAGTGGGGAGTCTCAGCCTGATTTGGCTGCATGGGTGGCCAGCATTGAGAGACATATTGCTGGCTCTGGCCCGCGTAAGGCTTCTGCTAAGAAGCGGCATTTATCACCTGGTGTTTCTCTCTTTCCTGTGGAGGCTGAGGAATTTTAGAAGTTACCGGTTATACCCGGTAACGTCAAAAGAGGGGGAATTATTCAGAATCATCTGAGGATCAGCCTAAGGTTTATGGTGCCAATTCTGGGTCTGACCCCTGGGCTTCAGATGATACTGACAGGCTTTTAGCTCACATTTTTGAAGTACTCTGTATCTCTCCTCCTGCCGTGGCTCTGCGGCAGCAGGGGGAGCTGTTTCATACTGTTAAACCACGCTTGGAGTTTCCTGAACAAACTCATTTTAATAATCTGGTGCTCAAAGAATGGGAACGGCCTAGCCGGCTTCCCGGGGTGCCAAAGAGTTGGGATAAGAGGTATCCCTTTCCTGCTGAGATGGTTAAACGATAGTCATGTCCTCTCGAGGTGGATGCACCAGTTCTTGGGTTGTCCAACACATCCGTCATGCATTCCCCTGACTCTACTACACTGAGGGATGGGGAGGACAGGCGCATAGATCAGCTGGCTTGCCATGCATTTGCCTGTGTGGAGACCGCGCTGCGTTCGGTCTGTGCCTCTGCCATTACGGCTGTTGCTATTAAAAGCCTGCTCAGGGGTCTCTTAGATGGGGCCCCTGATGATGCAGGTAGTGAAGAGTATAGAGCTCTTCTGCATTGTGAGGAATTTGTTGCATATGTTCTCTCTGCCTTGGATAATACCATTAGAATGTGTGGCAGGGCATCTGCCTTGTTGGTGGCGATACGCCGCTCGGTCTGGCTGCGCCAGTGGGCAGCTGACAACGCTGCTAAGAAGGCTCTTACTGGTTGTCCCTTCAAGGGGCTGTGCCTCTTTGGTGAACGTCTGGACTTGTTTGCTAAGGGAGGCAAGTTACCTCAGCGTAGAAGGCAACCCCTCCGGTCCTTTCGGGGTTCAGGTGCCTTTCTTTCTTCCTTCCGTGGCTCCAGAATTGGAATGGGGAGCTTCCTTTGCTGGAGCCTGTGGAGATTTTTGGGGCAGGGGCAGAGAACGTGGCCGCCCTGGCCCCTCCTGGGGTCCCAAGCCTAAGTCCTCCCCTAAGCCCCCTCAGGCATAAAGGGGTGCCCTCACTCATCCGGTGGGGGGTGGCTTCGGCTCTTGGCTCATGTCTGGAGGCGTCGTGTCTCAGACCGGTGGATTCAGGAGGTAGTGTCCTCCGGTTACAAGATAGTTTTTAGCCTGGCCGCCCCCAAGATTGCAGTCCAAGGCCTTCTGGAATTGGGAGTCATCTGCCGGGTGCCCTTGAAGGAAAGGGGCAAAGGCTATTATTCCAATCTTTTCATTGTTCCCAAAAGGATGGGTCCATCAGACCCATCCTGGATTTAAAGCGGCTCAACAAATTTGTCAGATTCAGACACTTTCGCATGGAGACTCTGCGCTCCGCTGTGAATTCCCTACGCCCAGGGGACTTCATGACCTCTTTAGACATCAAGGATGCTTACATTCACATACCTATTTTTCCAGGTCATCAGAGATTCCTCAGGTTCACTCTGGAGGATCAGCACTACCAATTTGTGGCCTTGCCCTTCGATCTCACCTCGGCTCCCAGGGTATTCACCAAGGTGCTGGCAGGCGTGATGGCTCTGCTTAGATCTCAGGGCATTCGCATTCTTCCCTACTTGGACGTGCTTATCGCTTCTTAGTCCTTCCAACAGGCAGAGCTGGACACTCAGCGGGTGGTGTCCACACTGGAGTCAGGCTGGGTGATCAACCACCCCAGATCTTCCCTGTCTCCTTCCATGGTGAAGTCCTTTCTGGGCATGATTCTGGATTCATCTCAGGTCAAGATCTTTCTTCCTCAGCAGAAGGTGGAGAATCTTCAAGAGCAAGCACAGACCCTTCTGTCTTGTCCCCATCCATTCATCAGGCAGGGAATGCAGCTGGTGGGCCTGATGGTGTCCTGCTTCGAGGCGGTTCCATATGCTCAGTTTCACATGAGGCCTCTTCAGCTTCACCTCTTGTCAGTATGGGATCGGGACCCCGTGTCCTTGGATCAGGTGTTTGTCCTGTCCCCTCTGGCCAGGCGGTCTCTTTCGTGGTGGCTGGACTCAAGGAACCTGCTGGGGGGCAGATCCTTTCTGGCCCCTTGTTTGGAGACGGTCACCACGGATGCCAGTCTGACAGGTTGGGGGGGGGGCTTTTGGAAGTCCCTGAAATTCCAGGGTCAGTGGGGCCCTCAGGAGGTCCATACCCCTATCAACATTCTGGAGTTGAGGGCGATCAGGTTGGTTCTCGCCCACTTAACCCCACACCTGCGGAGTCGGGCTGCTCAGGTCCGCTCGGACAACCAGACAGCGGTTGCCTACATCAATCATCAGGGAGGGACCCGGAGCAAGAGGGCCCTCAAGGAAGTGTCCCTGATACTGTCCTGGGCATAGGAGAATGTTCCCTGCATCTCAGCTGTGTACATTCCGGGGGTGCAGAATCTGGAGGCAGACTCCCTGAGCAGGGGGACCTCTCGTCTGGGAGAATGGTCCCTCAGCAGCAGGGTATTTCGCTCCCTGTGCCACTGCTGGGGTCAGCCGGATGTGGATCTGTCCCGTCACAATCACAAACTTCCAGTCTTTGTCTCTCTGTCCCAGGATCCTCTGGCCTTGGCCATGGATTCCTTGGCAATGTCTTGGATGAGTTTTCAGCTCCTGTATGTGTTCCCCCCGTTTCCCCTGCTAGGCAGGGTGCTGCGCAAGATAGCTCAGGAACGGGTGCCAGCCATACTGGTGGCCCCCTGTTGGCCAAGAAGACTGTGGTGCGCAGACCTCGTGCAGTTGGCAGTAGATCAGTACGCTCTGCCCCGGGTTCCAGATCTGCTCACTCAGGGGCACCTACGCCACCCCAATTTTCAAACGTTGGCTTTGACGGCCTGGCTGCTGAAACTTCCATCTTGATGGAAAAGGGGCTGCCTGCCTCTGTTGTTAATACCATGCTCAGGGCTAGGAAACGGTCTTCTTCTTCCATCTACTATAGAGTTTGGCGTACTTATATTGACTGGTGTGAGTCTCTGCAACATGGTTTGGATCTGGGTCTTCAGCTCAGTATTCTGAAAGGTCATGTTTCCTGCCTTGGCTGTTTTCTTCCAAAGATCTTTTGCTCAGCATCCCCTGGTCAAGACCTTCTTCCAGGGGATTACTCACGCGTGTCCCCCACGTAAGCCTATGTTACCAGTCTGGGACTTGAACTTGGTCTTATCTGCCCTGCAGGGGTCTCCCTTTTAGCCATTGCAGGGGGCCCCTTTGTCCATTCTTACGCTTAAGGTATTCTTTTCGGTGGCTATCACTTTTGTTAGGGGTGTTTCTGAGTTGGCAGCGCTTTCCATCAAACCTCCTTATTTTGAGAGACACCAGGACAAGGTGGTGCTTTGTTTTAAGCCAGATTTTCTGCCTAAGGTTGTTTCTGCCTTTTATCTTAATCAGGACATCGTTTTGCCTTCTCTTTGTCCTAATCCTAGTAACTCTAAGGAGAGGGTTTTACACTCTTTGGATGTGGTTAGGACTCTGAAGTCCTTTTTGGTGGCTACTGAATCCTTCAGGAAGACTGATGCTCTTTTTGTGCTCCCGTCTGGACCTAAGAAGGGTCTGGCTCCAGCTAAGTCCACTATCGGCAAGTGGATCCGTCAGGCTGTGATACAGGCCTACTCTGCTAAGGGGAAGGAGCCTCCCTTCCGCCTTACTGCTCATTCTACTCGTGCTATTGGTGCCTCTTGGGCTTTTCAGCACCAGGCTTCTGTTTGCAAGGCCGCCACTTGGTCTTCTGTTCATACTTTTTCCAAGTTTTACAAGGTTGATGTTAAAGCGGACCAACACCCAGGATTTTGACTATCCTGGGTATTGGTCCACTTCCGCGGGGCACCCCGATCGTGGGTGCCCCGCTGTGTGAAACCCCCCAGAAAACTCACCTGACCCCGCTCCCACGTGACTTGCTCGTCCAATCGCCACCGACGGACAAGGAGAGGCAGCGACGGACAAGCTGAGCGCGGGCTGCCGCCACCTCCTACGCGCCCCTCTTACACAAACAAACATTTACAAACGGCCGGCGCCAGTGCGTGCCCTGCTAGTGGGACGCGTGGGAGGCGGCAGCGGCCCGCGCATGCGCCGCTGGAACGAGGATCAGGTAGGATCGAGGTGCCCCGCAGTCAGGGAGCTGATCGGTCCGGGAATCTTATAGATTCCCGGGCCGATCAGGGGAGGGTGTTGGTCCACTTTAAGGCCTCAGCTGATGCTGCTTTTGGTCGCAAAGTTCTGCAGGCGGCAGTGGTTTGAACTGTCTGCTGTTACTTTTGGGGATCCCACCCTACCTTACAGACACTGCTATTGGATGTCCCAAGAGTAAGGAATATCTTCTGGAACAGGACATGCTGTATACTTAGAATAATACAATTCTGTGATTACTCACCTGTAGAATTGGTATTATATGTATACAGCACGTCCTGTTCCACCCCACCTTTGTTACCATTATTTTTAGTTACCTCTTTATGGTGATTGTTCAATGTTTTATAATGGTTATAGTTCTCCCGGTTTCATTTTAACAGCTTTTCAATTCTGTGGAATTTGTGGGAGGTCCCTGGTATATATGGGGGCGGGAGGAGCCACTTTTCTGTCTGCAGTCCAGTGCCATCTACTGGATGTATTACCCAAGAGTAAGGAATATCTTCTGGAACAGGACGTGCTGTATACGTATAATACCAATTTTACAGGTGAGTAATCACAGAATTGTATTATTATAATGTGCTCTCCATAACTCACCCATACCAACAAAAGCTACTACACACCAAGACATATTTAGTCACATTTTTGGAGCAGTTTTGTACATGCATAGTTAAGGTATCGATTGCAGCATATCATGTGGGGGGTCAGTCTACATGCTTGTCAAGTGCTATCTGACAGGACTAATTTATCTCTGCTCTTGTTTTATATTACTGGGACCCCTGTCTATGTTCAGATTAATTTACACATATTTAAAACAAATTTCTCAAATGTGTGTGCTGCCTAGGATCTTAAATTGGAGATCCAGTCATTATAATGGTCATCTCCCTTAGCATTGAGACAGGACAGGGGGTTAAAAAAAACCTTGCCTATTCTATGCCATCCAGCATTTCTAGCCATGATCATGGCCATCTAGGTGAAAACCCACAGAGTGTTATTACCCCACTCTGTGCACACTTCCGCCGGCCCATTTAATTGGGGGCCAGGAGCATGCACTGAACAGGAAGAATATCCTATGGTGGACACCAATCCTTTTGTTTAGATAAAAATTGCAATAGCTATGGAAAATGAGTGCTAGTTACGTTCCTAAGTCTGTTCTTTTCACATGTCAGCAGCGGAAGGATTTATCTTTGTTAAGGGTTTAATTATTTGAAAGCTCTGACCATAGTCAGACAGGTGTGAAGGCCAGAAGAAAGACTTCACTGGAAAAGTCACTGATCTGAGGTATTTGTCTGACTAAGAGATGGAGATTGATAAAGTGAAGTCATTCAGCTTCTCGTGCTGCTCACGTTGCTGGAGGGAGGAGGGGAAATGATCTAATGCAGCGTGAGAATTTATAGCAGATAAACGAACAGGGAATGTAGGTGGGCCAAGTGTTTCTGATCTGCCATCAGATTTTATGTTTGTGGATCAGCACAGCCCCGACTTGCAGCATGCTGTCTGGAGGGAGGGTTGTTCTCGAGGGATTTGGAGCAATCAGGAGTCAATACATTTTCTATATTAAGAAGTCCACTTGCTATCTGAGCATGTAGTCTCTGTAAAAACTGGCACAAATATTGAGTCTAACAAGAATGTGTCAGACTCTCCTAGCTGGCCAAATCGAGTCTTCTCTTACTGTCCAGACTTGGAGATTGGACTTGATACAGAGTAGTGAGATGTTCTGTGGAAAAATTGGAGCATGTTTTCTTTCACCAGGTGAAACTGATATTTTTTCAACTTTCAGGTTTATTACGTATTGTACCAATAGCAAATATTCTGGAAACAAGTGTTTAGTTATCCTCATTACAATATAAGCTTCACGCATAGCTATAGTTTGTAGGTTTCTAGTATGTCAAGCATGATTTAATGCAAACATCCAGATTTATTTTTTTTTTACTTGGCTTTATTTTAAAAATGATACACTGTACATTTGTAAATCTAAGCAGACAAATGTTTTGCTTCAATGTTTTAAAAACATTTTGCGCATTTATCTTCTATTTGGGTACATAATTATCCAATTTTAACGTGAACCAAAACCTGGGTTTTGGTTTTGCCCCCGGAGCACCCCCGATCACTATGTGAAACCCCACAGGTTGCCCGATCGCACTCACCCTTCCTCGATCCTGCGGTGCATGTGCAGACTCTCGTTGATTCAGCGCGCTTAGATCCACTCACGTTAGCTTGTCTAAGCCTTTGTCTAACGTGAGTGGATTCGAGCACACTGGTGTCCTCATCCCCCGCTACCCTCTAACACGGAGCATGCCCGCATCGGCCATTCACAAATGCCTGTCGCAGGCACACACACATAGCAGGGATGCGGTTACTGCTCGCGCGTGCACCATTGGGGGAACAATCGCCGAAAGGAATCTTATAGATTCCTGAGCCGATCTTTTGTTACTTTCTAGTTAACTCAGTCAAAGAGCTCTATTACACTGTGGGGTATCCCAGATTGAGAACCCTTTCATGTTTTCAAGCTTTTACATTGCATTGGAGTAACATAATCTGTGCATACTGTAAACACCTAAACAACCCTACCCGTTTCTCTTTCCGGGCCAAGCATTGCATGCAGCATTTTGGCTGAAAAGTGTGAGTTTCTTGCATTTTCATTTGAAGGTCTTTGGCAAAAAAGCCATAGACTTACAAACCGCCAAGCAGCACAACGTGGCTAAAGTGTGGTACGCAAAAGTATGCTATCCAGTGTCTCTAGTGCAATATGGTTTGAGTTGCACCCGCATTGCATAATTTAAGCATTTAAGACCTTAACTTTACAATTATTCTATGGGAAAATGTTGAAGCACTGTAAGGTAGAATCTCACAGTTGCAATTTTGGGGTAATGTTTCCGACTCATTACAGGAGCAGATCTTAAACAGCATTTTATTGTGACGTGCAACTTGCTTAAGTAAGTATACAGTAAATGCAGTATTTTTGTCTAAACTCTGCATATTTGTCACACCCCATCTACACAGCACTTTCCTTTTATAAAATAATAATGGTAAACTGACCTATTCAAACATTTTAAAGTGGACCAACACCCAGGATTTTGACTATCCTGGGTTTTGGTCCACTTCGGTGGGGCACCCCGATCGGTCCCGATTTCGGATGCCCCGCGGGGAGGAATCTGATCGGTCCGGGAATCTTATAGATTTCCGGGCCGATCCCCCCTGGATGTTGGTCCACTTTAAAGCCTTTCTTTATAGACCTCTGTTTTTAGACAACCTGTTATTTATCTGCTGGCCTACAGCTTTATTCACAGTCATTTATTATAAAACCAATTACTTGTATTGATGATGGCAGATTTGTAGTACCACACAAAGTTCTTTTTTCTCGATATTCCTTACTTGAAGATGATGCTTCCCCACTAGCCTTTCACTTTTCTAATGTGCATTGGACAGTTCTTTACACTATTTTAGTAGTTAAGCAAACATTTTCTCTGATGCATGCCAACAATTTTACCCTTCTCGTTTTTTTTCAGTGCTCTCTGAATGTGTCTTTTGACATGGGTGTTTAAAACATGGGAAGCTACTCATTTCATCATTTGGGGTTAAATAACTTGTTGGCAGCTAAAACCAAATCACCCATGCAATAATTATTCATGGTTTATGGGAGGTTCTTAACTTTTCTGGCCAGAAATTTGTAGAATGCACATACAGTCGACAATGTACAATTCAGAGAGGTGGTTTAAGTCAATGTATTTTTTGAGTGTATATCCTTGAAATTATTCCAAAGTATTGAATTTTAATATCTCTAAAATCTGTGCTTTGCATGCCCTGGGTGCCATCATTTTGCACTTGCTAAATCTTTAAAGCAACCGAATTGTGAATAATGTTTTTTTTTACTGTGAGAATGTTTTGGAATTAATACAATTTGAACATGAATCCAATCAACTATTTTATAATAAAAGTAAAAATTGTGCGAGAACCTAAACTATTGTTTAAATGTCCGATCGAATAAATATTATAGCATATTACAATTCAACAGGCTAGTACATTTGCAGCTTTCTTTTATTAGGTGTGAAATCCAAGAATGCGCTGCCAACTCTGGAGGGTTCTATCCAGAATGTCGAACTGAAATTCTGCAGCACATCATTGGTCAAATGTGTCTCCGGGACCCTGGGATCAATAAAAATTTGTGCCAAAGCCCCAGGTATGTGCAGCTGGACATATAAAAGTTTATTGCCTGTATAGGAGAATTGGCCTTACTTTTTACAAGGAGAGTTACTGAAACAAGAATTTATTCATTGTTCCTATGAAGCGGAGATATATATATATATATATATATATATATATATATATATATATATATATATATACTTTTAATTTTTTTATGCCAGGATAATGCTTAATTATCATTGTGGAATAGGCATAGGCATTGGGTTACAAAGTTCTAGATTAAAGCCGCATAAGACCCACTGGCCATTACGGTAGTATACATTTTAGGCAGATTATTATAATTTATTATAGATTTCTTCTTTGTATCCCTCCTTAATGACAGCATCTGTGTGGTAGGTCATTCAGTGCAATTAAACTCAATCATATTGATTATTTATCTGATTTGCCACACATGGGCCAGAACCATTTTTAAGATCAGTGGGCCTTTACTATTTGTTAAATAAAAATGTACTGCAATACTATAACATTTTTAGCATTCTCAAGTTAAAGTAGGCCAAAACCCAGGATTTTGACCTTTTCCACTGGTTTCCCGCTGTGTGAAATTTGACCCACAAAAATCTACATAAATAGTTATCAGTAGTTTTTGTATTTATGTAGCAAATCGGGCTTGGGTGTAGATGAAGGCAGATCAGGTTGGAGAACAATTTACTCTGCCCACCTCATCTGCACACCATTTTGTTATGTGCACCACTGGTTGGGAAACACTGTGCTAGATAGTGTGGATGGTTACTTTTACATTTTGTGTGGAAAAAATCCCAACAACCCTTGTGTGTGTTCTGAAAGAAAGATGGGTTTGAACATCCGATTCTACATTTTCAGGGAAGTTCAGCTCTCATGATCTGATCTCCTGAGCCAGCCTATGGGAAACAATAGTTTTATCCCTTATACAATAGTTTTATCCCCCTGCCCAGAACATTGCATAATGGAGAAAACATCTACACTCACCAGAAGAATTGGTATAGCAATAAGGCATTATTCTAACATAAAATGATTCAAGGAAAAGACACTGCTGGTTTTATTTTAGGTAAAATAAAAACGTAAGTTATTTTTCATCAAACTACCTACCTTTTTTTACATTAGACCATTTTTTGTGTTAAGGCACATTTATAGATCCCCCATAGATGTATTTGGTAATGTGTGGTAAGCCCACAACCCCCTTTTAATGAATATTTGCAAATAAATAGGATACCATACTGCCTCTCTGAATATCCCAATCAAATTTACTTCAAAAATTTAATTTAGAGCAAGCACTAAATTCTGAATAGAATATTAGCAAACCATGTAGCCAGGTCTAGGAACATCGTACTGTATTTTGTCACGACATCAAAGCCCATGTAGGGTCACCAGTACTGTTCTGCTGAACAATTCCCTTTTCTTTTTTAAAATGGAACCATGGTCATAGATGACCAGAGTCCTTCTTTAATATTCAGGGCTACCCCACTGTGCATCACCTTTCCACCTAAAGGAAAGAACCGGGCCACCCGGTTACTCACCTCTTCGGGGTTGCACATCACCATGTGGCCACGAGCAGGCCAAGCACATTACTGTTCAGCCGCTGGGTGTATGCTCTTATAGGCTGCTCCACAACTGTCATAGAAGGATCCTGGAAGAGATGAGTACCAAGATGGCCTGGTTCTTTCTTTTAGAAGCGGTGATGCATAGCAGGGCAGCCCCACCCTGGCTGCCCCACTGCTGCATATTAAAGAGCGACTTTGGTCATTTCAGTCCGTATTTCCTCTCTAAAGGAATTGTAGACCTACAGGCACAAGTAGGGTAGCAATCAGCTCACATGATGCCTGTCCTATGTTCCTCTACTCCCATCTACTGCAGCACCTAGTAAAAAGCCATAGCAGGGTTCCAGTTTTGCTCTTTTTTCCATTCCATTACTCTAGGACCCCACACAATTGTCACACAGCCTCTCTCTCCCTCGACGCTCTAGGTGTGAGCGAGAATTGCAAGTCACAGTGGGTCCCTCAGCTATCTCTGTTTGTTCAATGATCAGAGATTTTGAGTAGCTTTAAAATAGCTTATTTTACACTGTTCCCAAGGAGGATAAGGTAGATGGAAGTTGGTGTGCACCTGGAGAGGGACTTTAAACTGTACATTTGCCTTTGTGTCGGACAGATAACATCTTGCATTTTTCAACTCCTTGCTGACTTTTGCACTTGCAGCCGGGTAATTGCCTGTTTTACTAAAAGCAGGCATAACATTTCAAACATCAGCTATAGGGCTGCTGTGTCCCCCACCACTTGGGCATTGATGATCTGGGTTACCTGTCCACTTGAACCTTTTGGAAAAGCCCAAAATACAGGCAGGAGAAACTTGCACCTCCATCAAAATGACCTTGTATCTCCACCTACAGTCTGGAAATAGATATCCGTAATTATTCCTGCTTGCTATTGCATCAGCATCGATCCTTTCAACTTTCCTAATGTCAAAAAACAAAATCACTATAAACTCAATGGGCAATGCAGTAAGTAAATAATTAGTAGGGTTATTTTTTATAGATAATTCCTTGGCGTTATGCCAAGATAATTCCTTCACGTTTCTTTATTTCTTTATTTTTCTTTTTAACTCATAGATCGAATGGAGTCTACAATATTATCGGGGAGAAAAATATACGAGCCCATGTTTTTATGAGCTCTTTAAAATCCTGAATATATTTCCCATTTTAATTTACTATGGAATTGAATAGCACATTCTAAGCCTGAAACGATCATTTACAAATTTTTACACCACTTTCATTAAATCTTTGTAAATAAATAACTTCAATAAGCAAGTTACTTATTCGTCACAGAGAAATGCTCCTCACTAGGCTTGCCTGGATTCATTTTAAAAACGCAAACAAAATTAACGATGATCAAGTTAGTAACAAGTCAAGTAAATCTGCTTTCCATATGTTCCTATTAATAAATCAGTCTGGAAAGCTTCGATTAAGTTGTTATTATGGATACATACAAGATGTGGCTTCCACTCGGAAGAAATATACACCCAGCATCTCACCAGTAATGATTTCATTAGAGAGGGAAGAGAACTTGCTTAAAATAAGTGTCTAGCCACCACCACATGAAATTGCCCCATAAGTAAAAATAGCAGCGTTATTTCTGTATGGAAGCATAAGGGGAATGTATGCCTCTTGAAGTCAGTCATGTTTGTACAGCCAGAAACATGCACTTTCATTTAAAAATATATATTTATTGTACACACAGAATTGTAGTAAAGTTTACTTATAAAGCATGTTAAAGCAGATCTAAAGTGCACTGAGGGCAAACTAAATTCTCACCTTACCTCCATTCCACTAAGCACAATTAGAAATAAAAAATCTCAACCACTTCATGGCAGCATATGTTTTTTCCAATTAAAAAGTAACAGTTAAAAGAAGATAAAGATAAGTAGGAAAAACGGAGATACTGTAAGAGGGAATTCGCCCCCTCTCTTGTGAGGGAACTGTTTAGGCAGTTTTTCTGAAATTCACTCACAATCCTCTGTGGGCTAACCACAATTAAGAATTTCAACTCATATTTAGAGCCATTTTGTATTAGAACCGGTTTATTGTGTATTGTATTTATCCAAGATTCCCAGCATTAAAGATATCAGAAATCCATGCATTCTGGTAAAGCCTAGATGTCTCAAAACAAACAAGCATTATTACACATTCCCCCACTCAAATTTCATAGGCAGTGTGGCATCCCTCCTCCCATTACCTTAGGCAGTGTGGCATCCCCCCCCATTCCCATAGGAAGTGTGGCAATCCCTCCCTCCCATTCCCATAGGCAGTGTGGCATTTTCCGACTCTCCCATTCCAATAGGCAGTGTGGCATTCTCCCGCTACTATTTCCCATAGGCAGCGTGGCATCCCATTCCCATAGGCAGGGTGGTATCCCCCTCTTCCAATCCCCATAGGCAGTGTGGCATTCCCCCTCTCTCATTTCCCATAGGCAAAGTGGCATTCTTATTTCTCATAGGTGAGGTGGTATTCCCCTCTCCCATTCCCATAGGCAGTGTGGCATTCTCCCTCCCATTCCCATAGGCAGTGTGGCATTCCCCCTCCCATTCCCATAGGCAATGTGGCATTCCCCCTCCCATTCCCATAGGCAATGTGGCATTGCCCATCCCATTCCCATAGTCGGTGTGGCATTTCCCCCTCCCATTCCCCTAGGCCAGCGATACTCAACTGGTGGACCAGGGTCCGAATGCAGACCTCTGCGCCAGATTTCCGGACCCCTGCCCTGACATCCCTGCACTCAGTTGCTTCTGTGTTGCCGTGCTCAGAGCTGCCCCCTTGAACGGCATTGCAAGCAATACACCTAAACTTTGTATTCCAAGTGTGTCATACACTCCGCTTCCATAATCATGACATCTGGGTAATCTCCAGTAGAGGGCGAACTTCTGCAGAGATGAATGCAAAAAACGAGCTCCTCCCGGTCCATAAATACCTGGGACCTCCCACTAACCCCCCAGTTTCTTCTCTGCAGGAAGGTGAGCAAGACAGAAGATGAAGACTTCTATTCCTTGCAGGTATGCTGGGCTCACGCCCGGCCATTGTCGGCCATTATTGCCCCTATTTCTGCCTGGACCTTAATCTTTTAGTCCTGTAGAGCCTCCCAGCCTTGGCTCCAGGTCCTGGTGAGGGTAAGCAACACCTATTAGGTGTTAAGAGAGCATTGCTCCTCCGTGAGACTTCATTACAAGGGGTAGGCGGATGTCCGGGTTGGTGATTCCGGTTTGGGATGCCCTGTCCCTTACATTATCCTCTGACCAGAATCTGGTTTCGGATTCCTCCCCCTTCCTTAACCCTCCGGGGAGGGGGGGGGGATTGGCTTTTTCCCACAGTTTGTAATTTAATTGCGTATACTGTGTGTGTGTGTGGTATGAGTGTTTTACTTTGTGTCAGGGTGTTTGGTGCTGACTGTTCTTATTACGTTTTTTTCTCAGCCTGGGGAGCTTCTCTCCCTCAGGCTGTGTTCTGGGAGGGGGCGGGTCCGGGCCCTCGGCGCTGCCGCCCCTCCCCCTCGATGGCCTGGCGAGCGCGCGTTCTTCGCTGTCCCGCCCCCCCTTCTCCTTCTCCTCTTCACTCTGAGGCTGTGCTCCGGTGGCCATTTTGACTCTCCCTGCTGCTGCGGTTTCCCGCCGGTCTGTGAGTGCCTGTGGGCCCCCTTCCTTAGCTTATACGGGTGCTACCCCTCTCCGTGGGGGGCTGCCCTTAATACTTGTATTTTTGCATTTATACTTATTGGTTTCTCATGGTAATTCATATATATATATATATATATATATATATATATATATGAGTGAGTTTTCCTGATGGGCCCTTTTTCAATTATGTTTTTCAGATGGTCGTCTGTGTGTGTATTTTAAGGGGTTTCTCCTGGTCCTAGGGTCCCTAGCCTTAAAATTACTCATTTTCAAATCCTCCCACAGGGACTTTATAGGGGCATTCCGGGTTGCTTACCAACTTAATTCCCTACGGTCATTGCGGCTGACCACAAAAATCACCATATGGAGGCTCCGCAGGATACTGGGCTTGGGCTCCCTCTGGGACAATCCCGGCCGTGTGTGGGTTGTGGGGTATCCCTTACGGGTGAGAATGTGCTTATTTGTATACCATGTGCACAAAGGGCTATAACGCGGCAGTCGGGTACCCAGCCTTCTGGGTCGGCACCTCCCGCTTCATCGCCTTCCCCTCCCCGCCTTATCCGTGCCCCAAGTGACTCTGTCACTAGCGGGTAGTCGCACTCTGATGTTTGCGCTAGATTGGCCAGCATCGAGAAATTTGTTGCTAGCGCGGTGGGCAAGAAGGTCCATGCTAAAAAGAGACATTTGTCGCCGGCCCTGGCGGCTTTGGATTTTGATGATGATTCCCTTGATGGGTCGGATTATCCCCCCTTAGAGGAGGGGGAATTGTTTGAGGAGTCAGAGGCTGATGATGTACAGTTTTGTGATGCTGATGTTGGGCAGGCGCTGGGGGATGCCGTTGACACTTCCAAGGTTTTGGCACATCTCTTGGAGGTTTTGGATATTGCCCCTCCTGAGGCACCCCCTCTTAAAAAGGGGGAATTTTTTGGGTCCTCCAAGCCACGTTTGGAGTTTCCTACTCAAGTTCATTTTGATGCATTGACCCTTAGGGAATGGGAGAAACCGAGTCGGCTTCCGGGTGTTCCACAGGGATGGGATAAAAAGTATCCTTTTCCGGTGGAAGCGGTTAAGCGCTGGTCTTCTCCTCCCGCTGTCGATGCGCCGGTTTTGGGATTGTCCAATACCTCTGTGATCCACACCCCAGACGCTACTACCCTTAAGGATGGCGAGGACAAGCGCCTTGATCAGATGGCATGCCATGCTTTTGCCAGTGTTGGCTCAGCCTTGCGGCCTGTGTGTGCATCTGCGCTAGCGACGGTGGCTTCTAGGTCTCTGGTTAGGGATTTGTTAAAAGACGCCCACCTTGATCCGGCCAGCGCTGAATTCACTACCCTTGAAAGGTGTGAATTGTTCATGGAATTTGTCTTGGCTGCTATGGAAGACACTATTGTTATGTGTAGTAGAACTTCGGCCTTATTGGTGGCCATACGTCGATCTGTCTGGCTTCGCCAGTGGGCGGTGGTCTTTGCGGCCAAGAAATCGCTCACAGCCCTTTCCTTCTTGGGTACGCGGCTGTTTGGAGATAAGTTGGGTGCGGTTGCAAAGGGAGGTAAGTTACCTCAGCGTAAGAAGCAGCGTCGGTCCTTTCGGGGGGCGAGTTCCTTCAACCCGTCCTTTCGAGGTTCCAGAGCTGTCAGAGGTTTTGCCTACTCCAGGGTCAGAGGTTCTTCCTGGAACAGAGGCAGAGGTCGGGGTCATCCTGCTGCGGCATGGGGTTCCAAACCTAAGGCCACTGTTACCCCAGCTCAGCAATGAGGGGGCGCCCTCACCCGTACGGGTGGGGGGACGGCTGCGGGTCCTCTTCCAGGTCTGGGCCCAGGAGGTCACAGGCAGATGGATTCTGGAAGTGGTCTCATCCGGGTACAAACTGGAGTTCGAGTACTGGCCTCCTCCAAGATTTTTAAGGTCGTGGGTGCCGTCGAACCCTCAGGCTGCACAGGGGCTCCTGTCAGCTGTAAAAAATCTTCTGGACATGGGAGTCAT
Source organism: Gastrophryne carolinensis (assembly GCA_027917425.1). NCBI lineage: Eukaryota > Metazoa > Chordata > Amphibia > Anura > Microhylidae > Gastrophryne > Gastrophryne carolinensis. The sequence continues at coordinate 386,229,210 of CM051239.1, forward strand.
ATGCACGGTGCCACCCTCAAAACGGATGGTTCCATAAGACCCATTCTGGATCTGAAGATCCTCAACAGGTACATCAGACCCAAGAAGTTCCGCATGGAGACTCTGCGCTCGGCCATTAATTTCCTTCGTTGAGGGGACTTTATGACATCCATAGACATCAAGGATGTGTACCTGCATGTTCCAATTTTTCCAGCGCATCAGAGATTCCTCAGGTTTGCGGTGGTCGATCAACGTTTTCAGTTTGTAGCCCTTCCCTTCGGGTTTACCTCAGCGCTGAGGGTCTTCACCATGGTTCTGGCGGGCATAATGGCCCTGCTCAGAGCTCAGGGCGTTCGCATCGTGCCATATCTGGACGACCTGCTGATTTCAGCTCCCTCCCTTCCACAGGCGGAGCTGGACACCAACAGGGTGGTGTCGACCCTAGAGAGGTTCGGTTGGGTGATCAATCACCCAAAATCTTCTCTTTCTCCTTCAAGGAAGATTTCATTCCTGGGCATGAATCTGGTTACCATTCAAGCCAGAGTGTTTCTACCCCAGTCCAAAGTGCAGGGGATTCAGGAGCTTATTCGCCTTCTTCTGGCCATTCCTTGCCCCTCCATCCGACTAGGGATGAAGCTGGTGGGATTGATGGTGGCTTCCTTCGAGGCAGTCCCCTTTGCTCAGTTCCACATGCGATCTCTCCAACTACACCTATTGACGCACTGGGACAGGTGTCCGCAGTCCTTGGATCAGCTGTTCCTGATGTCTCTCAGGGTTCGGCAGTCACTCAGGTGGTGGCTGGAGTCAAGCAACCTGATGGGGGGCAGATCATTTCTGGCCCCTCGTTGGGAGACGGTTACCACGGATGCCAGCCTGTCGGGCTGGGGAGGTTTCTGGTAGAGTCATCAGTTCAGAGGGTTGTGGGGTCCTCAGGAGGCTCACACCCCCATCAATGTCTTAGAGCTCAGAGCCATCCGGCTTGTTCTGTCGCGGCTGACGCCTCACTTACAGGGCCTACCGGTTCAGGTTCGCTCAGACAGTCGAACGGCGGTTGCCTACATCAATCACCAAGGAGGGACTCGCAGCAGGAGTGCCCTCAGGGAAGTCTCTCTGATCCTGACTTGGGCGGAGAGCAATATTCCTTGCATTCCGGCAGTTTACGTTCCAGGAGTGGAGAACGGGGAAGGGAATTCTCTGAGCAGGGGGTTCTCTCACCGAGGGGAGTGGTCTCTCAATCCCAGGGTTTTTCGGTCCCTGTGTCACAAGTGGGGGACTCCGGAGGTGGATCTCTTTGCCTCTCGGCACAATCACAAGCTCCCGTCTTTTGTGTCTCTATCTCAGGATCCTCTGGCTCTGGCAGTGGATGCCTTGTCCCTTTCCTGGAAGGATCCGGGGTTTTTGAATCTGTTCCCCCCTTTCTCCATGGTGGAAAAGGTAGTTCGCAAACTGGTGCTGCCAGGGGCACCAGCAATTCTGGTGGCCCCAAGGTGGCCAAGACGGGTCTGGTACGCAGACGTCGTAAGGCTGGCGGTAGAGCAGTACAGGCTGCCCCTGTTTCCGGATTTGATATTTCAGGGTCAACTACTTTACCCCAATTTACAAACGCTGGCTTTGACGGCATCTACTATAGGACTTGGTGGTCCTATATTGACTTGTGCGAGGCTAGGAGCTTACCTTGCAGGGTGTTTTCGATACCTAGGTTTTTGGAGTTCCTTCAACACAGTCTGGATCTTGGTTTCCAGCTTAGTACTCTGAAAGTCTCTGCTCTGGCTGTTTTTTTCCAGAGGTCTTTTGCCTTGCACCCGCTGGTTAAGACTTTTTTCCAGGGGGTCACTCATGTGCGGTCCCCTAGGAAGGCTCTGGTCCCTGTTTGGGATTTGATTTTGGCTTTTCTGCTCTGCAGGGTCCTCCCTTTGAGCCTTTACAGGACACTGCTCTTTTTGTTTTCACTCAAAAGGTTGCCTTCTTGGTGGCTATTACTTCTGTTCGGCGTGTCTCTGAGTTGGCGGCTCTGTCTATTCAGGCCCCTTACTTTGAAAGACGCCAGGACAAGGTGGTGTTTCGCTTTAAACCAGATTTCCTTCCTAAGGTGGTTTCTGCCTTCCACCTCAATCAGGATGTTGTTCTTCCTTCCTTATGTCCTAAGCCCAGCAACGACAAGGAGAGGGTCTTGCACAATTTGGATGTTGTTCGTCGTGTTAAGTACTATTTGGTGGCTACTTCTTCCTTACGTACGATGGGCGCTTTTTTCGTGGTGCCCTGCGGGCCTAGGAAAGGTTTGGTGCCCGCCAGGTCTACCATTAGTAAATGGATTCGTCAGGCCATTGTTGGGGCCTATTCTGCCAAGGGGAGGACTCCCCCTTTTAAGATCACTGCGCATTCTACTCGTGCTGTTGGTGCGTCCTGGGCTTTTCAGCATCAGGCTTCAGTCGAACAGGTTTGTAAGGCTGCTACTTGGTCCTCTGTTCATACTTTTTCCAAGTTTTACAAAGTTGATGTGCGGGCTTCAGCGGATGCTGTTTTTGGCCGCAAGGTTCTGCAAGCTGCAGTGGTTTAAGTTGGTACATTCTTTTATTGTTTTCGGTTCCCACCCATGACGGGCACTGCTATTGGATGTCCCAGATGTCATGATTATGGAAGCGGAGTGTATGACACACTTGGAATAATATCATTTTGTGAGTACTCGCCTTTAAAATGGGTAATTTAAGTGTGTCATACACTCCGCTTCACCCCACCCTTTTGGTATTTTGGATCCTTTATATGGTGAACCATTTTTTATTTTTGATTGTTAAAGTATTGTTTTATTGGTTCTTCCTGGTCTCCTTACTGCTATCATACACTGGGGGATTAGTGGGAGATCCCAGGTATTTATGGACCGGGAGGAGCTCCTTTTTTGCATTCATCTCTGCAGAAGTTCGCCCTCTACTGGAGATTACCCAGATGTCATGATTATGGAAGCGGAGTGTATGACACACTTATAATACCCATTTTAAAGGTGAGTACTCACAAAATGATATTTTCTCAGTCTCTTTGCCCCACTCAATCCTTTCCCCTCCACCCCAGCTCAGCCCCATCTATCCCTATCCCATCATCTCAGCCCCATCCTGCTTTGACCCATCCAGCACAGTCTCTCTGCCTTATCTATCACATCCCTGCCCCCCAACTGTTCCCCATCCATCCCTGTCTCTTGAGCTCTGCCCCATTCAGCCAAGTCTCTCTGCCCCATTCATTCCTGTCCTCCCAATTTATGAAATACCCGGCCTCCCAGCTTTGCCAATCCACTACTCTTTCTTCCAGCTCTGGCCATCTACACCCCCTAGCTCTGCCCATCCATTCCTGTCCTTTTACTTCTGCCCATTTATCCCTTCTCCCAGCTCTCTCTCCGTCCCTCCCTTTCCTTTTTGTTCTGTCTATCCATCCCTCTTTCTTACAGCTTCTCTCCCATCCATCCCTCTCCTATCTATTCATCCTTGTTACTAGACCTTATTGCCAGTAAAATTTTAGGCCCTAGTCCACCCCTGTACATGGCCTGCACAGAATGCAAGGGGGGAGTTAAAGCAGTGTGCCGCGGGCTGGAGCTTTAGGTTCTGCGGGGGGCAAAAAGCCCAGTGCTAAATAGGATTTTTTTGGGTGGCAGCAAGCAGTCTTTTTTAGTTTTGCCTGGGGAATCTATAGCCCAATGTGCTTATTTCTAACTATCCACCCCCCTTGACAGCCCTCACCTGGACCTTCACCTCTCACTGGATGCCTTTAAAAGGACCTTTACAAGAAAGCATAAGAAAAAAAAATAAAACAAAAAAGTAAACTCACACATTGCTCCCACACTTCTGGCCGGGCCATGGAAGGCCAGAAGATGAAAGAGCGACAGACAAGGCAATTGATCCCTGCCCAATGTCCCCACAGCTGCCACTGCTTCTTCTTTGGGTGTTTTCTCCGTGTGCTTGCTGGAGGAGAAGCGGTGGCGGCAGGGACAGCGAGGATCGTGGATGGATCAGTTACCCTGCGCGCCCGCCTGCCACTCCTGCATCTTCTGGCCTCTCGTGGCTGTGGCGGCCCTGCCAGCAGTGCGGGAGCGATATATATGTGAGTTTACTTTTCACTGGGTGAAAAATATACAGTGAGTGTGTGTGTGTGTGTGTGTGTGTGTGTGTGTGTGTGTGTGTGTGTATATATATGTATCCCCACTCACCTCTAGCTGTGCCCGCGCCTGAGCTTCCTGAATGGGCGGTGCTGTCACGCCATGGCTGTCAGGTGGGCGAGAGCCAGTCGGCGCACACGCTCTCGTCCGAGTCTGCGCCGTGGAGGAACGTTGACTTAAAGGAGGCTACCTGGGGGGGGGGGGGGTACACACAGCGGGCCATCCCAATTCCGGATGCCGTCACAGAGAGGGACACTACACAGGAAAGTCAAATTCATGCGTGTTGTTCCTCTTTAGAGGAAACTCCAAGCTTTTAGATCTCTGGCATCCAATTGGTGGTCCTTTAGAGTGCCCCATTACGCGCAGACAGTGGATATTTCTGTGTACCCCTCTGGCTCGCCTTAATTCATATTCCCTGCAAAGTACGAAGTGAGCCAATTCTCTGCACCTCCCTCATTGAAATGAAGAGAGGGGGCAGTCATGAGCTAGAGGTAGGTAATCAGCCTTGTGACCAGAGGGTGGCATGTTCGATTCCTGGCCATGATTGAAGTGCCCTTGATCAAGGCACCTAACCCCTCCCCCTGGGTAGCCTGGGTAGCCCACTGAATGTCTGAGTTTAGGCCTCCTGCCGTTCTTATGTGCTCCGGCCGCATCCAGGTCAGACACAGTGACTGTGCTTGCCCACTCAAATATCTGCAATGGAGGGACGTTCCAGCTACTGCCTTGATACAACCACTTTATTGCTCTAAATTAGGCGTGCTCCATGTTTATACACATTATGATTAGTAGCCTATCTTTGATCTTTTAATGTCAGTAAAACAAACTTAAGTTTTCCAGACACTGTATCTTTAATTGTCTTTCCTTGTTTTATTTTAATGTCATTAAGGTGATGCTGGTAAGGAGAAAGTAACCCCCTTGATTCAGGGTCCCTCTGATACCAAAGAGTTGCACAGGAGCAAGTGGTTGAAAGAGAGCAGGAAGCCTGAGTCTTTGCTGGGCCCGGATCTGATCGCCTTTACAATCCAGGTTCCTGAGCAGATGGACTACTGCCACAGCTCTGGTAAGTGTAAAACCTCTACAACATTGCGATCGTGTTACACCCTGCTCCTCCGAGCCGCTCTCTGGAGAGCCTTTATAAAAAATATGCCAAGTGACATGGTGTATCTATTTCCAATGCAGAGCACATATATATTGCTACACTATGATGCTATTTGCTAAAGCATTTTTCTCTTCACTTTAAATATATTTTAGGCTTTTACAGGCCAGGTCTATGGGTTAATGTTTACGGTTAGAGACTTCTAGAGACTAGAGACTAATTGGAACATTCTTACATTTGACAAAATAAGTAGTATTTGCCTTTTAGAAGGGCCTCTTCTCTGCAGTTGTAACTGATATATATATATGAAATCAAAAGGCAAAACAACTTTATTTTACATTGTCATGTAATTTATTTACACATTATTTTAATGTAATCATTCTTTAGTATTTTTGGGGGGCAGTACGAGTGAATATTATTTTAGGAATCAATATATCTGATAAAAACTGAATTTTAGGCAGCCCACGTCTATCTGGGCACCTGTAAGAGTAGATTTTCATCCCTGGTCAGGGGCTGGATAATTGGCCACATAGGGTGTATAAATAAGTTCTCCTCACACTACATGTTGCTGAGTTTTGGTATTAGACCATTTGTATGATCCTATAATACTTGTCAGCTCAAGGTATGGTTTATAACTTCACTACTAACAAAATTAGGAGAGAGGGGGCAAGTTCGGGACCTAAAACCTGGATCAGGAAAGTGGTCTTGACTGGCTAAAATTTAGTTTTGCACCAGTCCTCCCATCCGTACTTTGTCACTAACAGGCCCCAGTCTCCTGAATGACAAGGAGCAGTTTGCCATCTACATGCAGGGCTTCCGGTCTTCACCTTATTTGTAGTACCCAAAAAGGATGGATTATTCAGACCCAATTCGGGTCCAATATTTATAAATAGATGCATCCTGTGTGACCTTAGCCACAGTAATTTGCTGTGGTGTGACAAGCAAGCATGGGGCAGGGGCAGCCACAGCAGTGTTTTCATTGTGGAGGTTTCTCTGATTTGCCAGTCATGTGCTGGTCCTCTTGGCAGTATAATTTCTGGCAGTAGTGAACCCTACCTACAGTGGACAGCAGGTCCATAGGAGGATATTAGTCTTTGGCTTCAAAGCAGTTTGTGATAAATTGTCAGTGATAGTGATGGGCCATTCATCAATCGTTTTGCGATCAGTCATAAAGACCCCTGTGACAGAACAAAAAGGGATCCTCTAGTGACATGCACAGATACATGAGTAGTGCCCTGGGAAAGTAGACTGGTATATCTTATACTCAACATGTCTGAGAGGTTGCCTCTACTAGTGGATTGATTGTCTAGGTGTTTTTAGTTTCTAACTTTCTGGAGAAAACATATTCACCGCATTTGGTATCTGGTCGTCTGGTCTGAATCTTACTGGTTAGTAGAAGCCCTCCTTTGCACAGTTATCTATAAATCCTTGACACAGATGTTTTATTTTCTCACAATTCATTTTGTGGTTAAAGAAAAAGTCTAGTAAAAATATGATAGGACAGTACTTACAGTACGCTTGCAGTACAGGGCTATCCCGAATTGGGATGCCCAGCTGCGCATCGGTGCTTGATGAGGCAGGGGATAGGTCTGCCGATATTTACACTTTATCATGTGACCACAAGTAGCCCATGAATTTCACCTGGTGGCTGTGAAATTAACTGTGTGCATTCTGCCTGTCATGTGTATGACTGGCAGGAAACTATCCCAGAATCGGTAAGTATCGGCAGCCCTTTCCTCTACCTTACCAAGCTCCAGTACACAGTAAGGCATCATGGTTTGGGATGCACCTCTGCTGCAAAATTATTCAAAATTTTAAGCATGACGATGGGTCAATCATGCTTTGGGTTTTTTTTTTTGCAGCCAACATGGAGCACTTCACATGTAGAGGGTAGAATGGGTTCAATAAAATTCCAGCAAATTTGCAAACTGTAACAAAGTTGAAAAAATGCGTCTACACCCAAATCCACATTAGATTACCTCAAAAAGTTTAAACTCAAGGTTTTACCCAGGCCCTCACAAATTTACAAAGTTGAACATCATTGGAAATCGGTGGATAGACCTCAAATGAGCAATGCATCCAAAACGAGGCAATGTAAAAGGTGAAAACAAATATGCTTGCTTAAAATACATAAAAATGTGTCATCCTTAACGAGATGCTTTTTGTAGATCATTTGATCTTTAACTTGTTTATTCACAGCAACAGTAATTTTGCATACTGTATATGGAAGATTTTTTTATATGCAAGATTTTCGTTTTTGCTTGCAATTGTCTTTTAAAAATAAATGATTCTCCTACAATCAAGGTTATGAAACTTACTAGACAACTTTTTCTATTTCACTTTATTTGCCTAATGTACAGTTGTTCAGGTAGCAACATAGTAGTGTTTTAAATCTTGACATTTTACTGCCTCCAAAGTAGTTTTTTCACTTCCACAAAAAATAACAGGGAAAAGAGTCTTCCTCCCAGTGACAGAGCTTGCCGAAGTGATTTCATGCTCCTCAGATTTTTTTCTGCACGGGAATTAGGGGCAAAGTGAACATGCAGCTGAACCAAGCATCTATTTTAGTCATTTTAAAAGTTAAAACTGCGTTATTGGAACGAAATGAAGAGATGCAGGTGTTCTGCAGAGCAGTTCCCCTGGGAGCGTTTGATGGCTGATGCCTGAAAAAAAAAGTTGCATGTGTTTTTTGGAGTCAAACAGCAGCTGTGAGGGGAGGATTTATGCTTTTTCTCAGAACGTTGGGATTTCAAAATGTTACATTTAATCACAGGCACAGAAAACAGAGCAAATGTTAAAGATGTTACATATAAAAGCAGCAGGCTGATTTCTTTACCATACCCAACCAGTTGTGGGAATACAGAAACAAAGTGATCTTTAATCTTAATATGAGCAATTTGAAAAGGATTATAGCAGTTGCCAGGACTCTCAGCCCCCCCCCCCCCCCCCCTCTTTCTTTTTTTTTTCTCCCTGTTCTCTGCAGTTGTAAAGTATTGAGCTCTTATGTCCCTAATTGCTTTAAAATCTGGCTTATTCTTATTATTTTCTGCTTTAAAGTAACAGTAGTTTTAGGCTGAAACTGAGATGGTTTTGCTATTAGCTAAAGTGAGATTTCACCGAATATGCTGTTTACAGGGAGACTAAAATATATTCTGCTTCTGATCAGAGAACAGCTGATGAACATTTGAGGTTCAAACTTAGTGGACCTACAAAGTCTGGGAGGGTGTAGGTTTTCTGTTAATGAACCTTCAACCAGCTCTGCCGTCCATGAAAACGCCTCTTTCAGGCCGAGTCCAACCGGAAGCTTAAGCACACTCTGCAGCTATTGACATCTCATCCAATAGGCTACTGTTCCTTCATCAGTTGGAAGCCCTGCATGAATCTGTGTTGCTAGTTGAAAGCAGTAGGTGGAGGTTTAGAGTGCTAATCAGGTCAGGCCTCGTCTCTGCACTTTTTACAGTATATGTAATCCAGCAAAAATGTTGGCTATTATGGTATGTATTTACTTTGTTTTTAATCATCTACAAAATATATGACCAACTCCCTACAGTTGTGACATACAACAGTGACACAAATTAAATGTATGCGGGCATTGCATCAATGTATGGCTATGTTCCATCAACAAACTGACTGGCAGCGCTCCAGTCTATTTTCTGTAATTCTCTCTGCTCCCCTGTGTCAGTCCCTCCACTGGCTGACAATTTCTAAGATAATTGTATTCATAATATTAACTTACAAAGCACTCTTCAATCAGGCCCCCGTCTATATTTCTTCACTTGTCAACAAATACCAACCCAATCTCCACTCTGCCCACTTCCTTCTGTCCTCAGCCTTAATCACCTCCTCCCACACTCGCATTAAGGACTTCACACACGCCACCCCATTACTATTGGTATGCACTACCCTATACAGTTTGCCACTCTTCAAGCTTTCAGTCCTTTAAGAGTGCCCTCAAAACCCACCTGTTCAGACAGGCCCATCATTTGGCCTAAATAACAGACAGTCCAAACCACTTCAGATTACTTGGCATCTTACTAATTATATATTAATTGTTACCTACCTTCTGTCTCCACCCCTTTTCCTTTAAATTGTAGGCCCACAAGAGCAGGCTCATCTCTCCTAGTGTAGTTCATTATAACTACAGTATTTATTGGTGCACTTCTGTTACATTTGACTCATAATGGTCATAAATAATAAGTTAATAGTATTACCCTCTTTTTAATTCCACATTGTACAGCTTCATGGAAAATGATAATATGGTAATAATAATGTTCAGTGATACTAAAATTAGTGTAAAGGCCAATGGCAACCTGCCCCGAAGTTGAGCAGAAAAACATTAAAAAATACCCATTTGTCCCTGGTTTTTGCCTGCTCTTATACCGTAAACTCTGCGTCACAGTCCCGTCTTCTGGTTTTCCCGGCTAATGGAGAAGGCCCCATCGTAGAGGCAGCAGCTCAGCTGCTGTTGTCCATGTGTCACAAGACAACGGTGGGTGATTATGAAGGCCCAAGTTCTGCCAGGGCTGAGCTTAAGGGCTGGCATGAGAGACGCAAAATGAGCTTGGAGCAGCTTTGTAGTAGAACGCTCAACAAACTAATTACATTTTAAATTTTGTTATATATATATATATATATATATATATATATATATATAGAGAGAGAGAGAGAGAAAATCATACCCAATCATGCCCCAGAGAACTGTTCTTTCATCTCTTCTCATAGGTGACTGCACTTCCAGCAGAAGTAGCTGCCATAGTCTTTAGCTCCCATTTTCTTTCTTCCAAAATTCAGTAATGGTAAGGAATCAACTGTAGTGTCACAGTACTACTTAGCAGCGGGTTGACATGACCCGGGCTGCCCCGCTGAGTATCGGCGCTGTTAAAATAAGAAACCGGGTGCTGGACCTCTTCTGCGCTTGCCGCGGTGCAGCCAATCAGCCTCGCAGCCAGCGTGAGTAGCCTATCAGCCATGGCCGCAATAGGCTGTGCCGCGGTCTCCCCAGAGAGAGGCCCGGAAGCAGTAAGTATCTCAGCACCCGGTGTCTTATTTTAACAGCAGCAATACGCAGCGGGGCAGCCCTGGTCGTGCTGACCCACTGCTAAACAGTACCACTTTAACTGGCCGACCCCCCACAAATGATAATCCTTGCTCCAGCTGCAACACTTGACCCTTGTGTGGCACAACTGCAACTCCCCCTTCTATATCAACATGTATTCTTAGTATACAGTACGTCCTGCTCCAGATAAGAATCATTACACTTGGGTATTACTCCGCCAGATGGCGCTGGACTGCAGAGACCGCGAAATTGGCTCCTCCCGGCCCCTCAAATACCCGGGACCTCCCACAAATCTCCAAAATTTCTCTGCAGTCTGGACTGCGAAGGACAGAAAGATGGCTCTCTCTTCTCACAGGTGAGCGGGGCTATAAGCCTGCGGCCCTGTAGGACTATTCCCACCTGTTCCATTTTTAATGTGCCTCCCAGCCTTGGCTGCGCTGGTCCGGGTGATGGTAGGCAGCACCGCTGTCAGGTGCTTAGGTGCGCTGCTCCACCGCAGTCCCCCACCAAAGGGTAGGCGGTATAGGCATATGGTGAGCCTCTATGGGTTGCCCCTTGCCCCTGTCTATCGGTGGGCCCTATGTTAAGTGGCCGCTGCCCTCCCTCGCTCTCCCTTGTAACTCTCCCGTGGGGGGGGGGGAATGCCTTGGTGCTTCACTGTATTATGTGCTTCTGGTTGGTGTCAGTCTTCGCGCTGACTTGGTTGCACTGGTTGCCTTTTTGAAAAGCCGCCGCGTGCGCGCGCTTCCACTGTGTTCCGCGGTTGGTGGCGGCATTACCTCAGGCGCTCACGCACTGGTATTGGCTTCTTGTCAGGGGTGCTGCTACGTATATTCGGGGGGGGGGCGGCCCGCGGATGGCACGTACCGCGTCACTGTCTCCGCGGCCCGCCCCTCGAGGTATACCCGGCGCCATTTTTCTCTGGATTCGGCTGCTGTGTAGCGGGCATCTACCTACCGCGGTCCGTGAGTGCCCTCCCGGGCGGCTTTATTTGCCCTATGTCATTATACATGTCACTTATGGGGTTCTCTTCGCTTATGTCTTTCAGGCGGGTCGAACTCTATTGGTTTCTCCTGGCCCTACTCCCTTTATCTAGTTATTAAACTTGTGAGGCCTAGTTTGTCATTTGCTCCCACTTCCCTAGTGGGTTATTGGGGCATCCGGGCTGCTTTTATACCGTGAATCCCTATCAGCCTATTGTGCTGCTATAATCACCATATGGAGGTATACCCTACTAGTGCTGACAATGTGTGGGTTTGTATACCTTGTGCCCAGCAGGTGCTTGCGCTGCAGCCTGGTTTACCAGTAGCTGGGCCTGCACCACGTATGGCTTCACCTACTCCCCCAAGCTTAAATTTGACTCCCATTGAGTTGCATACCAGTGGGGATTCTCAGCCTGATGTGTCTTCCAGACTGGCTAGTGTTGAGAAGTTGCTTGCTAATACCTTAGCAGTAAGGCCTCTGCTAAGAAGCGGCACTTGACGCCTGATGTCACTCTTTTCCCTATGGAAGCTGATGAGTTCTTGGAACTGTCTGGTTATACCCCCTTGGAAGAAGGGGAGTTATTCTCTGACTCGGAGTCATCTGATGAGTGGCCCCAGGGGTCATGATGATTCTGGCTCTGGGCCCCAGATGATACTGATAGGCTGTTGGCTCAGATTTTTGAGGTACTGTCTATCTCTCCCCCGGTTGCGGCCCCCAGGCAGCAGGGGGAATTGTTTCATACTGCTAAGCCACGTTTAGAGTTTCCTGAGCAAGCCCATTTTAATAATCTCGTGCTCAAGGAATGGGAGCGTCCCAGCAGGCTCCCCGGAGTCCCTAAGAGTTGGGATAAGATGTATCCCTTTCCTGCTGATGTGGTGAAGCGTTGGTCATCCCCTCCAGAGGTGTATGCCCCGGTCCTGGGTTATCTAACACCTCTGTCATGCATTCCCCTGACTCTACTATGCTGCGGGATAGTGAGGACCGGCGTATTGATCAGCTGGCGTCCCATGCCTTTGCCTGTGTGGGGACGGCGCTGCGCCCGGTCTGTGCCTCTGCCATTACAGCCTTGGCTATTAGGACCCTGCTTAGAAGTGTATTAGAGGGTGCTCCTGATGATGTGTGTAGTGAGGAGTTTCATGCTCTCTCTCGTTGTGAGGTTTTTGTGACTTATGTCCTCTCTGCCTTGGATGATACCATTAGGATGTGTGGCAGAGCCTCTCCCCTAGTGGTGGCTATACGCCGTTCGGTTTGGCTGCGCCAGTGGGCTGCTGACAACACTGCCAAGAAAGCTCTCACTGGGTTTCCCTTCAAAGGACTAAGCCTGTTTGGGGACATCCTGGACCTGTTTGCTAAGGGAGGCAGGTTACCCCAGCGCAGGCGGCAGTCTCTGCCCTTTCGGGGCCAGGGCTCCTTTTCTTCCCCCTACCGTGGAGCCAGACAGGGGAGGGGGGCCTCCCTTACCGGGGCCCGAGAAGATTTCTTGGGGTCATCTGTCAGGTCCCCTTACGAGAAAGGGGCAAGGGTTTCTATTATAACCTTTTCACTGTGCCCAAACGAGATGGGTCAGTCAGGCCCATCCTGGACTTGAAGGTCCTCAACAAATTTGTCAGGTGCAGGCGCTTTCTCATGGAAATTTTGCGCTCTGCCATCAGTTCCCGGCATCCAGGGGACTTCATGACCTCTGTGGACATAAAGGATGCTTACCTTCATATTCCTGTTTTTCCAGGTCATCAAAGATTTCTCAGGTTCGCTCTGGAGGATCAGCACTACCAATTTGTTGCATTGCCCTTTGGTCTCACTTCCGCTCCCAGAGTGTTCACCAAGGTGCTGGCAGGAGTGATGTCTCTGCTCAGGGCATTCGCATGCTGCCCTATTTGGACGACATTCTCATCACTTCTCAGTCCCTCCAACAGGTAGAGCTGGAAGTGGTAGAGCTGGTAGTGTCCACTCTGGAGTCATTTGGCTGGGTGATCAACCATCCCTGTCTCCCTCCTTGGTGACACCCTTCCTGGGAATGAATCTGTATACAGTTCAGGCAAGGATTTTTCTTCCTCAGCAGAAGGTGGACATTCTGCTAGCACAGGTTCAGTTCCTGCTATCTTGCCCTCATCACTCCATCAGGCAGGGAATGCAGCTGGTGGGCCTGATGGTGTTGTGCTTCGAGGCGGTCCCTTATGCCCAGTTTCACATGAGGCCTCTGCAACTCCACCTCTTGTCAGTATGGGACAAGGATCCTGCGTCCCTGGACCAGGCCCTTGTTCTGTCCCCCCTAGTCAGGCGGTCCCTCTCGTAGTGGCTGGACTCCAGGAACCTGTTTGTGGGCAGATCCTTTCTGGCCCCCTGCTGTGAGACGGTCACCACGGATTCCAGTCTGACAGGTTGGGGGGGGTTTCTGGAAGTCCCTGCAGTTCCAAGGGCGGTGGGGCCCTCAGGAGGCCCACACACCTATCAACATTCTGGAACTGAGGGCGATCAGGTTCGTTCTGGCTCACTTGACTCAACACCTTCGGGGCTGGCCTGTTCAGGTACGCTCGGACAACCAGACGGCAGTTGCCTACATCAATCATCAGGGAGGGACCCGGAGCAAGGGGGCCCTCAAGGAAGTGTCTCTGATCCTGGCCTAGGTGGAGGACAATGTTCCCTGCATATCAGCTGTGTACATTCCGGGGGTGGAGAATCTGCAGGCAGACTCTCTGAGCAGGGGGGCCCCTTGCCTGGGAGAATGGTCCCTCTGCGACAGGGTGTTTCAGTCTCTGTGTCACCGTTGGGGCTAACCAGATGTGGATCTGTTTGCGTCCCGTCACAATCACAAGCTCCCGGCCTTTGACTCCCTGACCCAGGATCCTCTGGCCTTGGCCACAGATGCCCTAGCAATGTCATGGCAGGACATTCAGCTCCTGTATGTCTTTCCCCCATTCCCCCTGTTGGGCAGGGTTCTGCGCAAGATAGCTCAGGAGGGGGTGCCAGCAATCCTGGTGGCCCCCAGGTGGCCAATAAGAGTGTGGTTTGCAGACGTGATGCAGCTGGCAGTAGATCAGTACGCTCTGCCCAGGGTTCCAGACCGGCTAGGAAGAAGTCTGCCTCTGTTGATATCATGATAAAGGCTAGGAAGTCGTCTTCTTCTATTTACTATAGGGTTTGGCGTAACTACATTGACTGGAGTGAGTCTAGGTATCTCCCCTGTCATGTGTTCTCTATTCCCAGGATCCTGGAGTTCCTGCAGCATGGATTGGAGCTGGGGCTTCAACTCGGTACTCTGAAGGGTCATGTCTCTGCCCTGGCTGTTTTCTTCCAGAGGTCCTTTGCCTAGCATTCTCTGATCAGGACTTTTTTCCAGGGGGTTACTCATGTGCGTCCCCCACATAAGCCAATGTTGCCTGTTTGGGATTTGAACTTGGTCTTGTCTGCCTTGCAGGGTGCTCCCTTTGAACCTGTGCAGGATGTTGCCCTGGCCATTCTTACTCTCAAGGTTGTCTTTTTGGTGGCTATCACTTCTGTTAGGCGTGTTTCTGAGTTGGTGGCGCTTTCCACCCAGCCCCTCTACTTTGAGAGACACCAGGACAAGGTGGTGTTTTGCTTCAAGCCAGATTTTCTGCCTAAGGTTGTTTCTGCCTTTCATCTGAATCAGGACATTGTTCTTCCTTCCTTGTGCCCTGATCCTAGTAATGCTAAGGAGAGGGTTTTGCATTCCTTGGATGTGGTTAGGTGCCTGAAGTACTATCTGGTGGTTACTGCACCTTTCAGAAAAACTGATGCTCTTTTTGTGATCCCTTCTGGTCCTAGGAAGGGTTTGGCACCTGCCAAATCTGCTATCAGCAAATGGATCTGTCAGGCTGTGATTCAGGCCTATTCTGGGAAGAATCCTCCCTTCCGCCTTACTGCTCATTCCACTCGTGCTATTGGTGCCTCTTGGGCTTTTCAGCACCAGGCTTCTGTTAAACAAGTTTGCAAGGCCGCTACTTGGTCTTCTGTTCATACCTTTTCAAAGTTTTACAAGGTTGATGTTAGGGCCTCAGCTGATGCTGCTTTTGGCCGCAAGGTTCTGCAGGCAGTAGTGGTCTGACCTGTCTGTTGTTACCTTTGGGGATCCCACCCTACTAGACACTGCTGTCTGGTGTCCCAAGTGTAATGATTCTTATCTGGAGCACGACGTACTGTATACTAAGAATAATACAATTCCGTGATTACTCACCTGTAGAATTGTTATTATGAGTATACAGTACATCCTGATCCACCCCACCCTTGGTTTGCATTATCCTTGGATCCCCTGTATGGTCATTGTTTTATAGTTACTAGTTGGTTCTGTTATGTTTCTCCCGGCTTCTCGTTAACTGCTTTTCAATGCTGGGGATTTGTGGGAGGTCCCGGGGATTTGTGGGAGGTCCCAGGTATTTGAGGCGCCGGGAGGAGCCAATTTCGCGGTCTCTGCAGTCCAGCACCATCTGGCGGAGTAATACCCAAGTGTAATGATTCTTATCTGGAGCAGGACGTACTGTATACTCATAATAACAATTCTACAGGTGAGTAATCACAGAATTGTATTTTCACAGCCTATACTTGCCTTCTTGCACAGCTCTTCCTCAGTCTGAAGTGACGTCACCACATGCCCACCAGCTCCTAAAGCTCAGTCTGTTAGCATGTTTCGCATTACCTTTGTTACCTAGACAGATGGTCATAGTACTGTTGTTTCCTGGTCCAGTCAGACGCTGCCCAGGGCTTAGCTGACTATAAGCTGGTGTAACATGCTCTTTCAGCATGTCTACCAGAGGGGTAAACCACTTAAGGCAAATAGTGATTCTAAATCTCTATAGTTAGGGGACAGCATAATAAGCATTTATTTAGATCTGCTGATTCAAAGCGGAGAAAATGTTTTGGTCTGATTTTAGTTTGCCTCCAACATGGCAACAGTTAGTCTCAGACTCTTTTGCTTTACCTTTCTGGAGATACTTGGAAAGTAAGAATGTTTCAACAATCCTGGCAAACTGTCATTCTTGTTTCTGTTCTGACTATGTTGAGATCCAGGTTGTGCAGACATGCCCTATTTTTCTTCCAATCCATTCCAGGCCGTCCTTATTTAATACGATTGGGTAACTCCTGTCCAAAGGGGCGTGGCTGCAAGACAAAAGCGTGGCTCCGCCTCCCGGCCTATATCCTTCCGGCTGACTTCCTAGATTCCTGTTTTATTCTTGCAGTTGGGATGACTGCATGACTCTCCAGACTCCTCTTCCATTTACTTTTTTTTTTGTTTCTCAGATTATACCTTTGAAGCGGGGGCAAGACCCTGTCTGTCTTCCTAGGTCTCTTATGCTGCTCTGATCTGGATTGACCCATTATGCCTCCTCAGTTTTCGGCTTGGGAAGTTCCATAAAACTGTATCCGGATCAGGATGGTAAGGTAAGAGCAGGGTCCAGTGTGCGCTTTGTAGTGCTTTGGCACTCTGGCTGAAGACTTTCATTGAAAAGTATAAGCAGCCACAGGTTTTTGTCTGGTGAGCCTGACTGACCAAGGGAATGATTTTCCCTCTCTTATTGTTTTTTATTGCTCTTTCCCATGTGTTTCTTTGTTCTCTGGTGGAAAAATTCAAAATTTGGAGGCATTTTTAGGGGGCGGAGCTAAAGCCACAACGAGGAAATAGTCAGTCGCCATGGAAAGATTTTCAGCTTGGCGAAGTTCCGAGTACCGGGCGCAGAGCGCTTCCTCCGTCCGCCTCTGTGGAAAGATTTTCGGCTTGGCGAAGTTCCGAGTACCGGGTGTAGAGCGCTTCGTCCGTCCACCTCTGTGGAAAGATTTTTGGCTTGGCGAAGTTCCGAGTACCGGGCGCAGAGCGCTTTCTCCGTCCGCCTCTGTGGAAAGATTTTCGGCTTAGCGTAGCAGCTAGCTCCACTGAGATCTCCGGTTCTTTTCAGCGGTACTGCGTGTTTTCTCTAGCCGGGGAAGCTGGAAGGTATTCGGCTTAGCGAAGTCACCAGCTCCGCTGAAGTGGCTGGTTCTCCTCCGCGACGGGGCACGTTTTTCTCGCCGACCAAGCTTAAACATTTTCGGCTAGGCAAGGTGCCTAGCATCGCCAGAGATCGCAATTCCCCTTTTGGCTGCACATAATTTCTGGGGTAGTTGGCCAGCAAAAGGGCTGCTCTGAGCCGCTGCACAGCCACCCTAAAGTTGATTGGGAAAGGGCAAGGTAATATATAATTTATATTGTAATATATAATTATATGGTGGTCTACCCTCAATGACTCGCAGTAGTTTTGTGACTATCAAGAACCTATATATACTTGGTCTCAGATCCCCAGGGTCATAGACTAGTATTATTAAATTCACCATGGCGGAGGCATCGGGGGTAGTCATCTGGTCTTTATCAGATTTACCCCATATCCAGTTGCATGCAGTGGCACTGGATGAGGATAGCATGGTGCGCAGGGATTATGCCACGGTTGTAGTGGATAGGGAAACAGTTGTCTCCTCCCTGACGGGGCTCTGACCCTTATCGCCGGTGCTTTCTGAGAAACCCCTTGGCAGTTATTCTAAGCATACGGTACGTCCTGCTCCAATATAATACTTACACGTGGGTAATCCTCCGCCAGAGGGCGCTGTTCACTGCAGACATGCAAAAACAGGCTCCTCCCGGCCCTTCATATACCCAGGGACCTCCCACAAATCCCCAGATTTCTCTGCAGTGCTGACTGCGAAGACATGAAGTATCAACTCTCTCGCAGGTGAGCGGGGCTTTTACAGCCTGCGGCCCTGCAGGACTATTACCACCCTTTCCTCTTCGATAAGATGTGCCTCCCAGCCTGGGCTGCGCTGGTCGGGTGAAGGTAGGCAGCTCCTCGTGTGCTCACGGAGCTACACTCCACCGCAATCCCCCACCATAGGGTAGGCGGTTTAGGCCGATGGTGATCCTTCAATAGATGCCCCTCCCACATTGTTGCCCGTGCCCCTCATAGCGATGAACCCTGGGTGCAGGTCCCGCTTCTCCCTCGCTTCCTCCCGCAGCTCGGGGGAAAAGAAAGGGGGGGGTATGTGTGTGGCGGTCCCAGCGTAATGTTAACACGTTATGGCCGTTGACTTTTCATTTAAACTTGGGTGTCAGTGCCGCGCTTCTTGCCCCACATAAACCTTGTCTGGTTGTGCGCGTGTGTGTCCTTCATTACATGAAGTGTGCAGCCCGGGCGGCAGCATCATTCCCTAGTGTTGAGAGCAATCTCTTCATTTACACTCTGTATGTGTGTCCTATCCACTACTGTCATGGACATTGCGCTGGTTAGAGCTTCACGCTCTTTGGGGGAGGCGGGGACTTGGCATGACGCGCCCCGCGTCACGGCCAGATCAGGCCCGGCCCTCGAGGTTCGCTTGCCGCCATTTTGACGGTCTTCGCGCGCGTGGTTGCGACCCGCCTCCTCCCTTGGTCATGTAAGTGCCCTCCTGGGCGGTTTTTGTTCCTATGATTTTTTATTCAGCTGCGCATGGCACTGACACCCCCCTCTTATCCCCTTTATGTCTTTCAGACGCCAAGATTTCGGTGGCTTCTCCCGGCCTGACATATGTTATAGCGGGTTCACATAAAAAATTCTCCCACATTCCTAGCGGGTCTTGGGGCATCCAGGGTTGCCTATTGCGTAAATCCCTGCGGGCATACTGCTCAGATAATCACCATATGGAGACATCTCAGAATTATGTACCCGGGGTCCCTCTGGGACAAGACCGGCTGTGTACAGTGTGTGGTCAGCCCCATGCTGATGCTGACAGAGCACGGGTCTGCGGACCCTGTGCTGAACAGGCACTGACCCTGCAATCAATTTGCCAGTGGCTGCACCTCACTTCAATACTCCCGTCTCCCCGGACCTAAATCTCACTCCGGATGAGTCTCACTCGAGCGGGGATGACCAGCAAGTCGTGCCGCGCAGGCTGCCTACGGCTGAGCAGGTGCTATCTAGTTTGGCGGAGCGTATGGGCCCTGGAAAGAAGCGGTCCCTGACGCCTCCTGGTTCTCCGGTTCCTAACGAAACCGATGAATCTGCTGATATGCAGGACCTGGATCCTTCTGATGAAGGTGAGCTATTCTCCGATTCGGGCTCCTCGGATGGTATGCCCTTGAGCCGTGATGATTCTGGCCCCGGTTCTTGGGGCCTGTGTGACACTGATGAACTACTTATAAAGATCTTTGAGGTTTTGTCAATCTCTCCTCCTGGAGAGGCTCCCAAGCCTAAGAGGGAGAGTTTCCACACAGCGATGCCGGGCTTGGAATTTCTGGAACAGGAGCATTTCTAGGCTCTTATATCCAAAGAATGGGATTGGAAGTACCCTTTTCCCCCTGATGTGGTTAACTTTTGGTCAGCACCTCCCGTGGTGGATGCACCAATTATAGGGGTTACTAACCCCCCCCCTTCATGACTGCCCCTCATTATCGTACCCTTTGGGATGCAGAGGACCGCGCATTGACAGACTGGCTTCCCACGCCTTTTCGTGTGCAGGGACGGCTCTGCGCCTGATCTGTGCCGCGGCCATCACTGCGGTGGCCGCCAGGACCCTCATTAGAAAGCTACTTGATCACCGACCGGAGGACCTCCCCTGGGAGGTCTTTAATGCTCTCTCAGATTGTGATGTGTTTGTGAGGTTCATCCTCTCAGTGCTGGATGACACCATTAAGATGTGTGCTAGAACCTACAGAGTCTGGGCCTACAGAGTCTGGGCTTACTTACCGGTTGCCCTTCACAGAATGGGGCTATGGCCTCTGTTAACTTTCCTCTTTCCCTCAAAATGATGAGGCGGTCTGGGCCATGCTGGCCTATGGTAGGCCTGGCAATTCTACACTCACAGGTAGTCCCTGCATGATATCTCTGTCTTGGGGCAGCTTGCGACCACCTACAACAATGAAGTTCTCATGATTGGGCCCCTTATCACTTTAGGACAGGATCTATATCAAAAAGTATATCTAATTGCCAAGGTAGCCCTGCTATATGGGCCATTGATTTATATGATTTGGTGGTTATAGCCGCCGTATATGTATAACATT
This sequence comes from Gastrophryne carolinensis, assembly GCA_027917425.1. Taxonomy (NCBI): domain Eukaryota; kingdom Metazoa; phylum Chordata; class Amphibia; order Anura; family Microhylidae; genus Gastrophryne; species Gastrophryne carolinensis. Next base: position 386,249,476 of record CM051239.1, read on the forward strand.
ATATGTTGACTTCTTTATTTCTACAAATTGTTCAAATAAATAATTAATTATTCTGCATAATATAGATTTTGGATTTATATGGTTGACTATTTAAATTAGGCACAATATTGTTTACTAATCATAAATGGTGTAACACCTACATGTCAGGGCTTTGTTGATGTGTGGGGCAGCAGGGCCCATCTGATGCGCTTTCACTCCCCCGCCCTCCCTGCCCCCCTGGCTGATCGCGCCTCCCGTTTGCAGCGATGACGGCGGCCGGGTCATCGAGTGAGGCGTGACCACCCGGGGGGTGTGGGGATGACGCGGCCCACCTGTCTCCAGGGTGAGGAAGAGGAGGGGCGCATCGGGCGGCCCGCGCTCCAGCACTACAAAAGAGCTCTGTTCAGTAGTTACAAGCACCCCTGTCAGAAGCCGTGAGAGAGACGGCGGAGCGCGCGGGGTGGCTGGGTCTCCTATATATATCTACTTGGGCGGTATTGTATCTTTATTGTTGTTGATCACATTGACTGTCTTTATTGCACTGCACTTTATATTCATTGTAACATGGGTTTGATATTTGGGCGCTGAGCGCCGTTTGGGGAGTTTATGTATTTTTGTTTTTTGTTATTATATGTATCAATGAGGCTTTGTAGCCCCACGGGTTACTTAGACACATTGTAAATTTCCTGCAGACGGTAATTTTTTTTACTTACGTCTGCAGCAGGCCACTTCTCTTATAAGGTTTATTTCTTTATATATTGTTTGCACGAATAGGCACTTTAGTTTAGTATTCAGATTATTCATTATATTTTGTATACATATAGTTATATATTAATACATAACAAAAAAATTTTTTTTACAAGGATTTAGGGTATTTAATTGGTGGGTTTTGGTTATTTATTGGCATTGTTATAGTCACTTATTATAGTATATATTCCTTGTCATTCTTACCGCCCTCATTTTTGAATTATGAATTTATTATTTAGTTTTTCTAAGATTTATGAATAGATTAATTATTTTTGTACAACATATGAGATAATTATCCATAACAATATTTATTAGGAGACCCTCTGTTTTTAAGTCCCCCTGTCTTATCCCTTGCATGTTTTTATTGTTTATATGCCTTTAATAAACTTCATTAGATTTTCTAATAATTGTTGCTGGTGTGCCCGATTTAATGGATTCCTGTAGTTTTTGTTTTTTGGTACCTATATACATGTCTTGGGACACAGGCGCCGTGTGCAAAAGGGGGCTTCTGGCCTCCTGGGGAAATCTAGATTCCTTTAGTTCCCCCTGTTTTCTGGACACCAAGATCTTTACTAGTCAGTGTTGAAGAACCAACCTTAAGGGCCTTATTTTTGGACTCTCTTCTGCTCCCAAGCTACTCGCCAAGGTGTGGATGGGGGTTATGTCTCTGACATGCCGGTGGGACGTCCGCACTAGGACCTACCGGATCGTCCTTCCTTACTTCCCAATCTCTACGTCAGGCCGTGTAGGTTAGTCGGCCGGCAGTGTCCCCTGGGAGTTACTGGATGGGTGCTCAGTCACCTCAATCCCTCATGGTCCCTTATCCGCTATCTCTAGTCCTTGGATTCGGTTCAGGCTTGAGCCTTCTTCCTTGACAACAAGTGGACTCCTGGTTACGGGGGCTCTGTCCCTCTTTGCTGACATCTTACTTTCACCAGGCAGGATTGCAGCTGGTGGCGTATCAGATGATGTCCCTTATATACAGAGCCTTTGGGCTCTTCGGCACAGTAGGTTATTGATCCTAGATGGGGTTCCAGCACCCCGGGAGCTAGGTCTGTGCTCATTCCCCTTTGGTACGGTGGTTCCTCTTGAGCTGGTTATATTCAAGGACCCTGTCAGGGGGCACCCCTTCTTTGCTTGCATCTTCCTGTGAATGGTCACCTTGGGTACCAAGTCTCGCAGGTTGGCGGGGGGGGGGGAATTCTTCCAAAACCCCCCGTGGTTCCTAGGTAGGGTCCCTTAGAGGGTCCATCTTACCTACTGGCTTTGTTAAAACAATGAGCCTTCAGTTGACTCTATTATTGCTGGATTTCTCCTCTTCAGGACCTGTCTATTTGGGGACTCTTGGCCTGTTGGAAGACAATGGCCTGTTTTATTATTGGTCTGGAGCTCGAAGCAGGATGATTCTCCTGGAAGGTTCCTGATCTGGGTGGGGGTCTACGTCCCCTGCTCCTCAGTGGTATTCGCTCCAATGGATGTCTTTCAGTGGCAGGTTGTGCTATCCTGGTGTCCCTCTGAGAGCCAACTAGGGTGGCTCTGTTGGGTCTCGCTAATATCACAGGGGCTCTGCCCTTGTTTTTACTGCCCCAGAATATTCTGACTCTGGTCTGGGGGGCTTAGTAAATTTATGTATAGACTTTCTATTTTATATGTCTTCTCTTCATTCACCCTGCTATGTGGGGTTCTGCGCACGGTCGTGCTGATAAAGAGACCCGTGAGATTGATGGCCCCTGGGTGGCCTAGTGAACTGTGGTTCGCAGATGCTTCTGCTGAGGTCAGCGGACCTGTACGCTCTCTCAGGAGTGCGGTTCTGCCCTTGTCAGGCCCCTTCTTATGTCGTCCCAATCTACAGACTCTAGTCTGAGGGCTTGACAGCTGATTTATTCACCCCTTTGGAGACGGGTTTACCTTCTGGGTGACTTGGTCTATGGGGGGCTAGGAGCAAGCTTCCTTGGCTTCTTCTTCCTTCCGTCTATTGTGGGTTATGGTGTACCCATATTGATTGGCATGAGTCTTGGTCTCTCCCCTGTTGGACGTTCTCGGTTCCCAGGGTTCTAGAGTTGTTACAGCATAGGTTGGGGTTGACTCCCCATCTAGGTACTCTGAAGGTTCAGGTTCTGTCCTGTCTGTCTTCCTGTAGAAGTCTGGTTCAGTCTTCCTTGTTAGGAGTTCTCTTGGGGATTGCTCAGGGGCATCTCCCAGGTAGTTCTATGGTCCCTGTTGGGATCAATTTTCATTCTGTTTGCCCTGCGGATTGTTCCCTTGGGACTTATTCTGGACGCTGTCTGAGCTGTTTTGTAGTTCAAGTTGCTCCTCCGGGGGCTGTTGCTTCAGTCAGACGTGTGCCTGAGAAGGTGGCTCTGATTACTTAGCCCTCGTTCATTATATATATATATATATTCACACCATGATGTGGTGGTATTCCGCCTTACGCCGGACCCTTTTGTCCAAGGTGGTGTTTTATGATCATTATTTAAGTCCTTTTAGTCTGCCTATGGGCCTTCTTCTTTGTAACAGGTCTTGAAATTTTCCTGGTTGTTTCTTGTCCCTTAGGGGGACTGATGCCCTTTGGAGTCTGCGGGCGCCTCCATACGTATGCGCCTGATCTCGTTTGCTTCCAGAGCCTATGCGCCCTTTGGACTGATCTTACTTGGATGGTTTGCCTTCCTGGTCCTGAGTAAAGGTTTCGGCTTCTTGCTGATCCTCGTGAGTGAAGGGGTCAGTATCCCCGCCTGTCTTGCGGGAGACCAGTTTTCAATTCCCCGTTGGGGAGAGTTCTAAGTTTTACCGAGGCTTCTGTTGCTTTTGGGCTGGTTTGGCCGTTACACTGGCCTATTCCTTTAAGGGGGAATAATCTCCCTCTCTTTTTATTCCGTTCCATTGGTGTTTTGGGTACCTTTTGGCACTTCAGCACTAGGTTTTCTGTTGAATAAGTTGCTAGACCGCTGCTTGTGTCTGTTCATACCTTTTCAAAGGTTTTGTTATGAGATTGACGTTAGAGCCTTTGCTCATGTCGTATACGGTAGCAAAGTTTTGCAGGTGACAGCGCCTTTACTGTCTGCTGTGCCTTTTTTGTTGGGGATCCCACCCTACTTTATGGACACTGCTATTGGACGTCCCACGTGTAAGTATTATATTGGAGCAGGACGTACTGTATGCTTAGAATAATACAATTCTGTGAAATGCTCACCTGTAGAATTTGTATTATACACATACAGTACGTCCTGCTCCACCCCACCCTGGTTTTACATTTTCTGGATCCCCTGTATGGTGATTGTTATCATTACTATTGTTACCAGTTTGGTGGTTGGTTTCTCCCGGCTTCTTTTCTCACTGCTTTTCAATACTGGGGATTTGTGGGAGGTCCCTGGGTATATGAAGGGCCGGGAGGAGCCTGTTTTTGCATGTCTGCAGTGAACAGCGCCCTCTGGCGGAGGATTACCCACGTGTAAGTATTATATTGGAGCAGGACGTACTCTATGCGTATAATACCAATTCTACAGGTGAGCATTTCACAGAATTGTATTTTTCATGCGGACCATGATGTGAATCGTACCGGTTACTAAGAAGGTTTTTTTGAAAAAAAAGAGAAAAAAGAAATCCTTTGAGTATATTGAAGAGGATATTGTGGCTGCCATAGGCTTCTTCGGAGTCTGTAAACTTTTGGCAGCCCTTAAGTGGTCCTAAACCTATAGAGTCATCATGGAGTATTGGCTACTAAAAGGGTTTTAAAGAAAATAATTTTTCCTCCAATTTGAAGAGGATATTGTGGCTGCCATAGTCTCCTTCTGAGTCTTTAAACTCTGTCGGCAGCCCTCAAGTGGTCCTAAACCTATAGAGTGTCATAATAGAGTATTGGCTACTATAAATATTTTAAAAGAAAATATTTTTTCCTCTGAGTGGAAGAGGATATTGTCTGCCATAGTCTCCCAGGAAGTTATCTGTTGGAGAGTCCTCTACACATGGGGTGTCCGGTTAAGGAGAAGTTGGATGGATGGTTGATTTCCTCCATTTCTGGAGGATTTTGCGGAGCATATGCATTATTATAATCTGATCAATAGGGAATGGTAAAAGTCAGGTTGTCTTCCGGCCATGCCTAAAGTACTGGATACTATGTATCTCTTTCCTCCAGATCAGATTGAATTATGGTCTTACCCTCCTGTGGTGGACGCTTTGGTGCCAGGTCTCTTTAAGATTTTCGTTTTGCCATCCTCTGATAGGGCTTCTCCAAGGTATCCAGCGATAAATGCGTGGATCAGGTGGCATGTCATGCTTATCTTTTATGGGGTCGACCTTGGGCCAGCCGGTGTTATATTCATAGAATTTTGGGAGCATCTGGTCTCTATGACTCTTAGGTCATTCATAGAAGCCATGCTCCAAGTTGTTCAAGATCAGTTTGACTCCAACAGGTAGTGTTCCTGGCTATGGAGGATTTGATGTGGTTATGTGCCAGAGGCCTAGCTCTGGTGGTCGCCTTAAGGCATGCTTTATGGCTTAAGCAATGGCTAGCTGACATAGCCTCTAAAAGGAATTTGACAGGACCCCTTTTTAAGGGGGCGTCTGTTGGGAAGGCTTGGTTGACATGTTAAAGCATGCTACTAGTGGTAAATGATCTAATCTGCTACAAAAGCCGAAGTCTAATACTGCTTCCGCAGGGCCTCTAATACTCTGTTCCAGCTAGAGGTTTGGCCTCTTTGTCTTATTCCAAAAAGAAAAAAAAAAAGCAAAAATTTTCTTCTATCCCAAAGTTCCAAATTAAGGTAACAGGTGTCTGGCAGAACAAAGCCAGATCCCCTTTGAAGCAGTTTCAGGCATGAAGGGATGCCCCCGCCCTTGAGGTGTGGGGGGGAAACTTCTGCATTTGGCTCATATTTGCAGGAAGCTTTGAGATCTGCCGTATCTCACCTTTTTAGAGATTGGAGTTCAGATAACCACAGTGTATACATAAGGATGCATATCTACATTGCTGTAGGTGGCTTACATCTTCAGTTTGTGGCGTTACCCTTCGGTCTATCATCAGCACCAGGGTGTTTACCAAGGTGTTGGCAGGTCTCATGTAATTCTCTAAGAAGTCAGGGATACATATAATCCCTTACTGTGACTATCGGTTGATATGGGCCCCATCATGTCAGGGGACCCAGAAGGATATAGTGACTATCCATATCCTCCTATGGTAGGTAGGATTTGCACATTGTTATTTTCACTGATTAGATCACTTGTGTTTGTGTTTTTATATATAGATGCTGATTGATATTTGTGCATGCCAGTGCTCTCCCCATCGCCTACACACTTCCATGTTGGTTTGTCTTATATGTATTGTCTCATTATGTGATTTTAATTGTTTAGTGGTCATGTGTGGTGATTAATTTAGTGATATGGAATAAAATATATATATATTTTTTTTTTGACAATTTTTTTGAGCGCCTCCCTCTATGATTCTGTGTTTTTGAGACAGTGATAAGAGTCTATTCTGCCAAGGGGAAGGAGCCCCTTGTTTTGGGTCACAGCTCTTTCCACTAGGGCCATTAGTGCTTCCTGGGCTTTTCAGCATCAGGCCTCGGTGGAACAGGTTTGTAAAGCTGCCACTTGGTCTTCGGTTCATACATTTACCAAATTTTACAAGGTAAGTGTTAGGGCCTCAGCCAACGCTGTATTTTTTTAAAAAGTTCTTTAGACGGTAGTGAAAGGAACTACCTGCTGTTCCACGTTGGGGATCCCGCCCATATTTGGCACTGCTTTTGGATTTCCCAATCGTATTGAATAAGGACGGCATGGAATGGATTGGAAGAAAAAACACATTTCTGTGATACTCACCTGTAGAATTGTTTTTTCTGCTAATCCATTCCAGGCCGTCCGGCCTGCCTCTTTTGGGGGAATATAGGAAGTTACGATCTATCCTTGATACCCTTTTTATGGTGTTCTTTTTTATAATAATATTTTGCATTGAAAAGAATGCTAGGTTGATATATCCATGTCTTGGATGCCTAGTCTTGTGGATATAAAAAAAAAAAAAAAAAAAAATGAAATGATACATATTTATAATCGGAGAGAGGAGTCTTTTATGTTGTCTCCAGCCTTTTTGTCTCCAAAGAGATATAGGTATGCCTCCCGGGCGGCTGGTTATACTGCTTTTAATTAACTGGAATCTAGGAAGTCAGCCGGAAGGATATAGGCCAGGAGGCAGAGCCACGCTTTTGTCTTGCAGTCACGCCCCTTCAGGCAGTAGTTACCCAATCGTATTGAATAAGGGTGGCCTGGAATGGATTAACATAAAAACCAATTCTACAGGTGAGTATCACAGAATTGTGTTTTTCTGGCCTTTTGGAGGACAACTAGCTCTTATTTGTATTAGTTCTGTTGTTCTTGGCCCAGTTTTATACACATCCACTCATGTTTCTGTTAATCACTTAATTTCCACCTACATATTATGTTATTGATCATTACCTGCAGTTAGTGTGATTTTTCTTGGCTAATTGCACACAAAAGACCCATCTTGTTTAATTACAGTGTGCTCTATGACTAGGTCTTTACAAAGCTACCTATTTGGAATACCTAACTTTTTGTAATACTCTTTTTAAATTATATTTAAAACTGTTACTCTATACCTGCCTAGTTGCCCTTACGCTTTTCTAAGCTTTAGTCCTTTGTGCCATGATAAATAGGCCAAGCTTTTCCAAATCCCCGTATAAGCGTGCATGGTAGCATGACTTGTATTAAGTGTGCGGGTGAAATGTTGCCTCTTCCAGCCACTTTTATGTAAGCGTCTTCTGAGTGATTGAATTAAATGTTTTTCAGCTGACCGCTTGCAGAGTTAATCATTCATATCGACTCCCTCATCCCCGCTTTAGTTAACAAGTGTAAAAGTTAATCAAGGTTTCATGTTTTCTAAGTCGTTAACAAAGCATGGCACAAGCCAGTCAACAGGAAAGATGACTCCTCACAAACTGTTCAGCAGGTTAATTCTAGAGCCATTTGCTGCCCTTCTTGAATTACTCATTTATAATACCTGATGAGCAGTTTGTTCAGCCACCGACATCCTGGGAAAAGAAGCTGACTCTGGACAGTCATGTTTGTCTGTAGCTTTTGTATAGACATCTATAATGACTGTAATCAGTGACCTGGTTTTACAGTATGTCATATCCTTAGATTCCTCCTGACCCACAGAACTGATTATTATTGGCAAGGGGTGGTCTGGATTAGGACCTTGGGAAACAAACAAACAGGTAAAAGTCCATATCAAGTGGTAAAACACCTGCTCAGCTGTTAAGTTGACATAACCTCAGAATGAGAAATCAGTTTATTCATACTATACATGACACAATGGACATATACACAACTTTTCCAAAAAGATTTAAACATGCAGTATAGGCAATAGCAATAATTAGGCAGCGATCAGCTCACCTATTCCTATCACATGTGCCTCTCCATTTCCTGCAGCGTGCTGTAGATGCTGTAGAAAAGTTTGCCTTAACTAGTTTCACCAGCCACAGATACCATTATATGCAGTCGGCTGTGTGCTAATGCAGCTTAAATATGGAACTAGGTGAGTATTTCACCTGACAATGTGCTTTCCTTGTGGTTTTAAACTGCAGAGCATCCCAAATCCTGACTTATTATACATCAGTATTTCCTAACCCTTTCCTCAAGGCCCACCAACAGGTCAAGACCGAAAGCATCCCTATGCAAAATCCAGCCGCATTCACGTAAATGAAGACAGTGTTTACTCCTTCATTCAAGTCTTTACTGTAAATGTGCAGCTGCTAAAAAGAAGCTAGCGGAACAGTGTGTGTTCACAGCTTTGACATGGAAATGGGGGGGCTCACCTAGCATAATGAGAAAAGGGTGGGCACCTGGTAGCATAAGACTGAATGAGGGGATGCTGCCCTGTCTAAATGCAGAGTTTTCAATGGTGGTTGGGTTTGGGGGAGAGGAAGCTGGAAGCAGAGGAATTTGAGATCAATTTCCTCTTACTGAAGGCATGCTGGGAAAAAGAACACAGATTCAGATGCAGCGCATGCTGAGTTGCATCAGAATAATTTTATGCAACAAGGCTTGCAAATTCTATTAACCCACCCCCAAAAAAGCAGGGTGGACACAAGTCCTTCAATCCCCCAAAAACTAATATGCAGAATGTGCAGCAATATCCTACTCCATAAAACACACACACACACACACACACACACACACACACACACACACACACACACACGTTGTGTGCCTGGTTATATATCTTAGCAGCTTCTTGCACTGCATTTGGGTTCCTAGTTTCCTTCTTCGGAATGGTCTAGGAGTGACAGAAATGAGGCTGAGCTGGAAGCTGCAGAAAGAGGTAAGCTAACAGGTTGGCCCAACCAACCTCTTCACTTCAGGAACCGCACAGCAGGGCCTTGCAAGCCACCGGTTTGAAAGCCCTGTGTTAGAGACTATGCCTTTCCTTTATCCTATCAGTAATCTATTCTACCTAATCAAACACTTACAACTAAATCTAAGCTCTCTTGAACACAGAATCTGCTGCCACAAGGCAGCTTGGTTGATATTTCAGTAGGCTAATTGCTCCCTAATTAGGGGATTTATACACTATTTAAAGTGAACATTCTATCTTTATTTTATATTTTGTTTTTGTTTCCCCACACTACTTTCTGGGTTTTAGAAGAATAACTTATTTTATTGTCTGAATTTTTATTCCTGTCATTTTATTGTAATGATGCAAGAGTGTGGAAAAGAACAACCTTTCGACCATTCAACAGGGACTTGGCAGCCCAGTGAACTGACCTCAGATGACCATAATACTGGATTACGCTTTGTTTTTATCCCTCCCACCTTTAATGTTAATACACAGGAAAGTAGGCTCGCTGTTCCAGAATTTATTTTAATTCACTGGTTGAAATAGCGTCCACATAAAAGTAGGCTTAGCTTTCCTGGTCTGTTTCATTCTGTGCCACAGTTTATGAATAGAATGGGATTTTTTTATGGGATGCTTATGTGTTTCCAAGTGGAGTACACTCTTCAGTGCAAGCTGCTTGCAGATGATGTTCGACTTGCTCCACATTAGAAAGGGAGGCTGTTCTTGTAGAATGCAGGTTACCGCACAAGACATGTATCCTTCAGATACACGGAGGATTAAATCACTAATGGATTTGTAATGCTCTCTGATATGCATGTACATATAGTATAACTAAGGCTATGGTGTAACTGAGAGTCTACAACTTAGAAAATATTCAAGAAAATAATCACTTTGTGTTAATCCCCCTCTGACCTCATGGAGCTGTGAATTAGCCAATAACCGTTTCTGGGTGGCATTTCAGTTACCTCTTCTTATTGATAGGTGGGCTAGTGTTTTTTTCCTATTGCATGGCACAGCCTGCTTCCAGAAGTCCTTACGTATGAGTTGTGGCTCCTCCCGGTAGCATATAAAAACGGAATCACCATAGACTTATCCAGTGTTTTCTCTGCAGTGATTCTGCGAAGTTAGAAGATGGCTCTTTCTATTGCGCAGGTGAGCGGAGCAACCAAGCCTGCGGCCCTGCATGGCTATTTCCACCCGTTTCTGGACCCTCTGTGCCTCCCAGCCTCGGCTGACGGATCGGGTGAAGGTAGAGGAGCACTAGGGTCAAGTGCTCAAGGAGCGCTGCTCAAGCCGCAGACCCTGTACCACAAAGGTTAGCCGGCCATAGGCTTTTATGGTGAGCCTACTAGGGATGCAGAGTTCCTGTCCTAGCTTCTGAGGGGGTGAGTGTTTTGGGGACTATGCGTCCCCCAAAACACCAGTACATGCGTATCATGCGCGTCTGGGGCCCATCTTCCTCCCGGAGCTGTGCCGGTGATTTGGCTGCTGTCGCTTCCTCCTGTGGTCTGGCGGCTGGTGCCTTTGGCCTGCTTGGTCCGTGAGTCCCCTTCGGGGTCTTTTTGGTTTCCTTGGGGCATGTGCTGCGGGATGCTTATTTGTCTTTACTTATGTCTTTCAGGCGGGACAACTGTGGGTTGTGGTTTCTCCCGGTCCTACCCCTTACCCTCCCTCATCTTCTCTTACTGGCTTCTGGGGGCATCCCTTGGGGGGGCATCCCAGGTGGCTTTTATTAACCCTTACCCTGTGCTGGCCTATTGCGCCTGTATTAATCACCATATGGAGGCTTCTGGGGATAGCGTGCTTGGGGGTCCTTTGGGTCAATCCCGGCTGTGTGCCATGTGCGGGGCATCCCCTCTGAGTAACAGTGCCGCGGTGTGCGTGCCGTCCGCCCAGGGTATTGTTGCGGCCCAGGATGGGCTACCCACTTCGCTTCCCAGCTCTGCGCCCCCTTTGGCGTCGCCTACCCCTCCGTGCCTGAATTTAGCCCCCATTGAGGGGGATACTAGCAGGGGGGTCACAGTCTGATCTGGCACTGCGTGTGGCCAGCATTGAAAGGCAGCTTGCCAGGTCTGTTCCACGTAAGGCCTCTGGCAAGAAGCGGCACCTGGCTCCCATGCCATCCCTCTTTCCTGAGGAGGATGAGGGACTTCCTGGAACTCTTCCAGGACTCTGACTCGGACTCTGGGGACCAGCAGGAGGGTTACGACAGTGACCCTGGGTCTGCGTCTGGGGAGGACTCATGGTTCCCTTAGGACACTGATAGCCTTTTGGCTCACATTTTTTGAAATCTTGCACATTGTCCCCCCTGAGGTGGCTAAGAGGAAGCAGGGTGAGCTCTTTCGTCCTGATAAACAGTGTCTGGAGTTCCCTGAGCAGAGCCATTTCACTAATATGGTGCTCAAGGAGTGGGAATGTCCTAGTAGATTGCCCGCGGTGCCCAAGGGGTTGGATAAGAGCTACCCCTTTCCTGCCGACCTGGTCAAGCGATGGTCGTGTCCCCCTGAGGTGGACACTCCCGTTCTAGGGCTGTCCAACACCTCGGTCATGCCTTCCCCTGACACTACTACACTGCGGGACAGCGAGGACCGGCGCATGGATCAGCTGGCCTGCCATGCTTTTACATTTGTGGGGGCTGGGCTGCGTCCTGTCTGCGCTGCTGCCATTACAGCTATTGCCCTTAAGAAGCAGCTCAAGCGTCTCCTTGATGGCGCTATGGCTGGTAGCAGGGGGGAGGATTATAGGTCCCTTTTGCTTTGCTCTGATTTTGTTGCCTTTGTCTTTACTGCCATGGATGATGTGGTACGGCTGAGTGGTAGGGCCTCTGCCCTTTTGGTGGCTATGCGCCGCTCTGTTTGGTTGCATCAGTGGGCGGCTGCCGCTATAAGGCTCTCACTGGGCTCCCCTTTACGGGGCTGTGGCTCTTTGGCGAGCCTCTGTATGTTCTAGCCAAGGATGGTAGGCTACCTCAGCGTAGGAGGCAGCCTCGGCCCTTCTGGGGGCCCTCCCCTTCCCTCCCCTCCTTTCGTGCTCCCAGAGAAGTCGTGGCTCCCTCTTTTCGGGTACCCGCAGGGATCCTTGGGGCTGTGGCAGACCACGCGGTCGTCCCGGTCTCTCATGGGGTTCCAAGCCCAAACCTTCTCCCAAGCCCCCTCAAGCATGAGGAGGCACCCTCACCCATCCGGGTGGGGGGACGGCTTCGGCTCTTTGCTCACGTTTGGAGACTCCGTGTCTCAGGCCGGTGGATTCAGGAGGTGGTGTCCTCTGGTTACAAGATAGTTTTCAGCCTGGCCGCCCCCAGGAATCATCAGATCCCGGATGTCTCAAAACCCTCTGTCAGCTTAGGGTTTGCGCCTTGCGGTTCAACGTCTGTTGGAGTCAGGTGTCAGGAACGGGGTAGAGGATTCTACTCCAATCTGTTCATGGTCCCCAAAATAGACGGTTCCCTAAGGCCCATCCTGGAAGGGTCTCAACAAGTTTGTCAGGTTCAAGCACTTTCGCTTGGAGACTCTACGCTCGGCTGTCAGTACCCTGCGCCCGGGCGACTTCATGACATCCGTGGACATCAAGGATGCCTACCTTCACGTGCCAATCTTTCCAGGTCATCTGAGATTTCTCAGGTTTGCTCTAGAGGATCAGCATGGCCCATGCTCCCATCAATGTACTGGAACTGAGGGCGATCAGGTTGGTTCTTTCTTAGCTGACCACACACCTTCGTGGTCGGGCTGTTCAGATCCGCTCGGACAACCAGACGGCGGTTGCCTACATCAATCATCAGGGAGGGACTCGGAGCAAGCGAGCCCTCAAGGAAGTGTCCCTGGTCTTGGGCGGAAGAGAATGTCCCTTGCATTTCGGCGGTTTACATTCCGGGGGTGGAGAACCAGGAGGCAGACTCCCTGAGCAGGGGGATGTCTCGGCTAGGGGAATGGTCCCTCAGCAACAAGGTATTTCACTCCCTGTGTCACCGCTGGGGTCAGCCGGATGTGGACCTGTTTGCGTCCCGCCACAATCACAAGCTTCCCAGGTTTGTCTCCCTGTCACAGGATCCTCCGGCCTTCGCCACGGATGCGCCAGCAATGCCTTGGACGGAGTTTCGGCTCCTCTGTGTGTTCCCTCCCTTTCCTCTGCTGGGCAGGGTGCTGCGCAAGATAGCCCAGGAAGGGGTACCAGCTATTCTGGTGGCCCCCTGTTGGCCAAGGAGGGTGTGGTTCGCAGACGTCGTGCAGTTGGCAGTAGATCAGTATGTCTTATCCAGATCTGCTCACTCAGGGACAACTGTGCCATCCCAATTTACAAACGCTGGCTTTAATGGCTTGGCTGCTGAAACCTCCATCTTGATGGATAAGGGCTTGCCGGCTTCTGTTACCATGATTAGGGCTAGGAAGAAGTCCTCGTCCTTTATCTCTTTATCTCTTTATCTCTTCCTTGTCGGGTGTTTTCTATCCCCAGGATTCTGGAATTTTTGCAACATGGTTTGGATTCGGGCCTTCAATTTAGTACCCTCAAGGGACAGGTGTCAGCTCTTCTTCTTTTTCAATCACCGTTTGGTTAAGACCTTTTTCCAGGGAGTTACTCATGTGTGTCTGCCTCGTAAGCCTATGCTACCGGTTTGGGACCTAAATCTGGTGTTGTCTGCTCTGCAGGGGTCCTTCCTTTTGAGCCTATCCGTGGGGCTGCATTGCCCATTCTGACACTTAAGGTGGCCATTACTGCGGTCAGGCGAGTTTCTGAGCTGGCGGCGCTTTCCATCAAACCGCCTTATTTTGAGCGGCATCAGGATAAGGTGGTGTTTCGGCTTAAGCCGGATTTCTTGCCTAACGTTGTGTCTGCTTTTCATCTCGATCAGGACATTGTTTTGCCTTCTTTGTGTCCTAACCCTGCTAATTCCAAGGAGCGAACCCTTCATTCTCTGGATGTTGTCAGGGCTCTGAAGTTTTATTTGGTTGCTACTGAGTCTGAGGAAATCTGATGCTCTTTTTGTTCTTCCTGCTGGACCTAGGAAGGGTTTGCCTCCGGCTAAATCCACTATCAGCAAGTGGATCCGTCAGGCGGTGGTTCAATCCAATTCTGCTAAGGGAAAGGAACCTCCCTTTAGGATTACTGCTCATTCCACTCGTGCTATTGGTGCCTCTTGGGCTTTTCAGCACCGAGCTTCTGTTGAACAAGTTTGCAAGGCCGCTACCTGGTCTTCTGTTCATACTTTTTCCAAGTTTTACAAGGTTGATGTTAAGACCTCAGCTGATGCTGCTTTTGGCCTCAAGGTACTTCAGGCGGTAGTGGTTTTTCACTATTCCGGGTTTTGGTCCTTGTATCATTCCTGTTTGGTATGCTATGCTGTGTAAACCCCCCCCCCCCCCCCCCCCCGGTTGCCCTAAAAATGTACCTTTCCAACATCCCCGTGGTACATGCACAGCTTCCCTTCCAATATACAGCCCTGTTTGGAACAGAGTCCAGCACACGGAAGCAGCTGCATCCCCATTCTCCCTGTGGCATGCTCTGGTTCCATCTGAATGGCTGGATGCTGGCGCGTACCTCAACTGCAGGGAGGCCGAGGATGTTGCGTGGGTGTCCTAACTACTGCAAAGGAGAGCGATTGTGGGGCAAACTTAGAGGACTCGCATAGCAGGGAATCCCCAATCATGGTGACCCGGGGTTACTTTATCAGCCTGCCCTGGGGACTTTTAGCCTCCAGGGCTGGCAGAATTGGTCACTGGTAGTATTTTACACCATGATTTACTTGTACAAACGTGTGTTGAAAAGGTCAGACATTAACGGATCTCTGTATTTTAAAGTTGACCAAAACCCAGGATTTTGACTATCCTGGGTTTTGGTCCTTTCCCCCGGGCACCCCGATCGGGGATGCCCCGCTGCATTAACCCCCAGATCACAGAAGTTAACTCACCTCTTCCCGGTCCTACGATGCATGCACGGCCACTCGTCAAATGAGCACACTCTGAGACGTCACGTCAACTTATAACTCATCTAAGGCGAGTGGCTCAGAGAGAGCTGACGACCGCATCCCGTGCTACCCTTTAATAGGGAGCAGGCCTGGCCCAGCCATTCACAAATGGCCCAGGGAGCAAGGTAAGTGTATGGGGTGACCTGGGGGGTTTCACACATCCCGATTTTGGATGCCCCGGGGGGAGGGAATTGTTCTCTGATCACGGTGAGTTTTGGTCAACTTTAAATAAAACAGGTTGTCTGCAGGCACCTGATTGTCCTCCTATTGATTGAAAACATATGGAACTAAGGGATCTAAAATATATGTGTGTGTGTATATATATATATATATATATATATATATATATATATATTTTTTTTTTTTTTTTTTTTTTTTTTGTATATTTATTTATATCTATAGCAATGATTCATCACTGGATTTGCCACACTTTTCTTGTTTTAATTGTGCTTTTTATGCATTCTTTTGCATAATACAGTGTGAATAGCATTTGTTTCATCCTTACAGCAATAATTATAAAAAATCGAGTTCTCTGCTCCTACAGAAACAGTTGCTGGCTGGGTGAGTATGTCAAGTTCAAGCAAATGTTTGTCTCTCAGCAGTTGAGCTGCTTAGCCCAGTTAGTAGCTGCAGATGTTATCTCTCTACATGACAAATGTACTCCGCTTTGCATCATTTTAAAATTTACACTGCATCATTTTATAGCTGTTTCACAATAATCAGCCTGGGCATTGGGAGCTATCTACCACCACTACTGCTTTGCTCTGCCCTGTCTAGAATGTTGGTTAAGTTACTGCAAGATTTGCCCTGTCATTCTCTTGCTGCAGACCTTACAGAGTCACAGGACATTGCTTGGCAATAATTGGATAATACACACTTCAAAACAAAGTTGTGTTTGAGCGTTGTAAATATTGCTGATGTCATTACTATACATAAGTATTTCAACCAGAGTAGTGTCCACAAGGGGTTACTTATTTAAGAAATGACACTTATAGGAATAAAACGTTTGTTCCTCTGGAATTGTTTTTGAGGATTGTTTTGATTGAGGAAACAACTTCCCAAAACTCGCTTGCTCTATCTGCATGCGTGATACTGACTCATTGTCGGCACTTATATTTTCTCCTGCATCTAATCAAGGCTGAAACACTGCCTCACCGATTTTCTCCTGGTCATGGCCATGTTAGAGTACCCCGAAGGCCTAAGGCATGCTGCTGCTTTGACTTAACCGACATAACCCACAATGCAAAAGGAGCAGGAAATCCAGCAGCACTTTCTGGGCTACTTTGTACCACTGATTATCCTGGGGCCCTAACCCCTCTCTCCTGCCCTCTGTGACTGGGTTTAGCATTGGATGGAACAAGGAAGGAACATTTGAGTACCCTTAATAAAGGGATCACTGGTGGCAAGCTTTAAAGCAGGCCAACGCCCCCATGGCTATATGACAGATGGGGGTATCCAGAACGCTGGAGTCCCCTGCACATACCCCCCCCCCAAACACTCGCAAATCTTACCTTTGCAGTGCCATGATTGGCCACTGGCGGCCACACCGACAACCGTTCTGGTGACCAGAACAATGGTGCAGCCTACCACCCACGTGGCCGCCAGGCAGCCAATCGCTGCGCTGGATTTCCAGCAGGGAACCGATGGGAAGGTTATATTTATGGATGTTCTGCAGGGTTATGTGTGGGGGGCTCCAGCGTTCTGGATGCCCTGGCCTGTCATATAGCGGCAGTGACCAACAGTCTCACTGTGCAGGTGTTGGTCCACTTTAAGTTTCTTTATGCACATAGCTGCAACTCTGTGACAGGTGGGGTCCTGGATCACCAACACTAAAACTAACCTCTAACCTAGCCTTTTACACCATCAGGGATCTCTGCATTAAAGAAATACTATTCCAGTGGAGTTTCTATCTATCTATAATTATGAAACTGGAAATCCTTAGAACATGTCTTGCACAATAGCCTGTGTCCTTATGACAAGACCATAGAGAAAAATGAGTTAAGTCTCTATATGTAGATGGGTTAAATCTGTTCTAACTTAGGTGTGGACCTAGGTGGAGAAGAGATTAGTGTGGGTGCGCTGTGGATAAAAAGGCAGGTTAAAAGGGAGAGTAAATAAAGGGTTAATGTTCTCCTCAATCCTGTGAGGAAAAATAGGTTAGTGTATATACATAAAAGTATGAATAAACAAATGCAATAGTATTACCAAACTGAAGTTTTGTTTGAGGGGGTATGTCCACCTTTTAATTAAATCAGAAACAACTAGGTATCATTGCCTCTGACTAATTCGGCCTCAGAGGCAATGATACCTAATTGTTTCTCATTTGTTTATTCATACTTTTATGTATATAAACTAACCTATTTTTCCTCACAGGATTGAGGAGGACATTAACCCTTTATTTACTCTCCCTTTTAACCTGCCTTTTTATCCACAGTGCACCTACACTAATCTCTTCTCCACCTAGGTCCACACCTAAGTTAGAACAGATTTAACCCATCTACATTTCTCCCAGGGAATACAGGTTTTTCCCTCAAGTAGGAGCTGCTCAAATTATCTAATTGCGCTTTCCTCAATCCAATTCCTGCAAATAAGTCTCTATATGGTTTGAAGGTAGCTCAGCGATGTTCAGCTTTCACAAAGTGAATTCTGAAGCAAGTCGGCAATTTTTTTTCAGCGGTGTCATTAGTGGAACAAATTAAACTCTTTCTGGTTGGTTGCATGCATCCAAACAGCAGAGTGTGGGAGATTATCAGTCTGTTAGTTTGATTGGTTTATTGGCGGGGGTCCCAGCCTTCCACCACTTTTTCCCATGTCACAAGAGAGCACACGGAAACCCCAGAAGTTGGAGCAAATTTATGGTGTGGTGTGACAGCAACTTGCTGAGAAGTCATCAAAGGGAACCTGTTATTAATTGGCAATTCATTGACTTCGCTCCTACAACCAGTTGAGCGTTTTAAGTTTCCAGTTACCCTTTGAAAACTGTGTGAGGTCTGTGAATTCTGTCAGCTAAACTGCAATTATTGAACCCAATTAAACAAATACCTAATTAAAAAAGTGTTCTTGGGAAATTTATAAAAACTTACCACTTCAAAAAAGAGCCAACGGCCAATTACGTCAAAGTTGAAAGTTTGTTTTTTCATGAAATATAGTTAAAATAACCAGCAGACTTCTTACCCTGAAGGTTCATTGTTATTTCATTATTTTCTGAGTAAGAGATCTTCCCATTGACTCTTGTTCTCTTTTTTTGTACCCTTCCCTTGTTTTTCTTCTTCTTGTACCCTGTCTTACCCTTGGGCATTTTTTTTAGCTTACCCTCAAATGTACCACATTTTCCATGCGTTTTTACTTTTTATCCTATTACCTTGTACTTTTTCTCTAATTTTACCATTTTTATCTTTTTATTACCCTTGTACCTTTTCTTTTTTACCCTTCCTTTACCCCTTTAATATTTACTGCCCCCTTATTTCTTTTTGCTCTTTTTTACTTTTCCACCAAAACTAATTGACAGTGAATATTGCTTTGGGACTATATTAATGATATTATAACCCATTATTTTTTTTTACTAGCTTAAAGAGATTGTCTTGGTTAAGTGTAAAAGCAAATAATTGTTTTCTTACTTGCAATGCTGAGGATTTACCTTGGTAAACTGCTTAATAAAGCTGTTAAATCAGCGATCTGGTTCCTCTTTTTTTAGCCCAGCCTCCAGATTTTATTAATGCATGACCACCTTTTCACCCTGAGAGGGGTACCTATCCACACCCCCATTTCATCAGACTATGTTGGTCATACCATCTTCTTTGTCTGTGCTGTTTTCTGACAGCAAATAAATAAATCCTATTTTATGCAAATATATCCTTCTCCCCAGGGCATCCCACTGTGAAATAAAACTTGACTATCCCATGTTGCATGCAAAAGGTTGCAGCAGCAGCAGCATCCCCTGATGTCTGAATAGCCGACATGGACATGCACGGTTTAAGGGAAATGGCCAATGGAAGGCGCTCGGCAAAACATTTGATTCCGAATAGATAGCTGGGTATCAATAGCTAATCTATTCTGATTGGCTGGATGTCCGCACATGTTGCCTAGGAGTGTGAAGCGAGATAAGAAACCTGAGATTCTGGGGGGTTTCACACAAAACCTAGGATTTGGCCTACCCAAACAGGTTGGGATGCATGGTACTAGATGGTGACTCCACTCTTCATTGACTGCTGGTGATCACCTGGGCCAAGGGACCTTGGTTAGTCAGTTCACAATTTTGAGCATTTTTACTATTACTGTACTTTTAGATATAGGAAAGCTTTAGGGCACATGTGCTTAACCTGTGGCCCAGGGAGCCAACTGATGTGGCCACTGAACTGCTCTGAATCTGTTCATTGTGGCTCACTACCAGGTCCCAAAATTATTTAAGTGGCCTGTGTTTGTCAAAGGATATAGCATAGAGCACCCCTGCTTTAGGGGGTTAAAATCTGAACTGAACATGAAGAAGATAAAAATGTTTTGTAATACTGTAAATTAAAAATATCTAGATTTCATAATTTAAATAAACACACAAATATTTGGATCCTTTTTTCATAACAGTTGATCAGTTTTATTACAGCTCAGTATATAAACATCGGACTCATCAAGCAGAAGTAGGAGAGGCATGGGACAATGTTTCCTGGGAAAGTTGCATGAAGTGTTGCACTGACCAAACTATTTTAATGTCATAATGGGCCCTTTCAAATTTACATAATTGATTACTGCTGCATAGTTTCAGTTGCAGAAGTGTTTGTCAGTCTTCCTTATTGCAAGCTAAGAAATAGAACATCGGCCTGTTACATGAATAGACAGTCAGTGAAACGTGAAAATAAACAGCTACGGGGTTTGTTTAACTAAATCAGTTCAACTGTCACACCAGCAAGTTCTTAAGTACTTCCATATGAGACAGGTAAATGGGGGCCGCTAGCGATGTTGGTGGGCAGGCAAGAGTGGTGATCCTCTAGGTCTTGAGAGTGTATATGCAATTGTTCACAGAAGATTTAATCTACAAGTGTCAGAGGAACCTAAAACAGAGCAATAAAGGGAGATGGTTCATTGGATGTCTCTCTATTAGTGGAAGATGATCCTGATAGTATGCACTCAGCTGCTTCCATTCACTTCTAGGAAGTACAGCGTGACCTCAGTCAGCACAAACCGTTATAGATAGTCCTCATAAACCTAAAACAATAGAAACATACCGCATGAGCTTATCTGGAAACTATGTGGGTGGGTTTTGACTATTCTTATCAACCTTTATATATCATTCTAGGTGAAACCACATTTTTATTGATTTTTCTGTACATACTTGTACTTGGAACCTACCATTGTCCATAGCAATTTAAAAGCTCTGTTACAGAAATATTTTTTTTAAAGCTGATTTTTGTTTTCCTTGTAAAAACTACAAGATTCAATTTTTGCAGCACAAAACATTTTAGAAAACATATTCTAGAATAACAAACAAGTTTTATTAAGCATACCATGTCTACCATGGCCTATATTTCGTTTTACCCATGGCCGATATTTCATTTTACCCAGCCCTTGTCCCTGTGTGCTGAGTGTTTCACTTGTGTGTGTGTGTGAGTGCTTGCTGCATTACTGGCCAACAGGGACTGATTACAGCCTGGGGGAGCTTCTCCCCCTCAGGCTGCATTCGGGAAGGGGGCTCTCGGCGCGGCCGCGGTAGCCCCGCCCCCTTGTTTGGTGCGATTACAGGGCTCGTTGTCTGGGGGTCCGCGTTGCTGGGAGGGGGGCGTGGCCTCGGCAAACGCGTCTTCTGCGCTGGCCCGCCCTCCCCCTGCTCTCCCTCCTCAGGTATATATTTACATTTGTGTGGCTGCAAGATCAACTGCTGTGGTTTTTTTACATGTAGGTTATGGCCATTTGTTACACAGCTCTGCTCTTATGTTGCTTATTTTGTGTGTTACAGGTTGCCCTGTATATGTGCATATTAAGGGTTCCCTCCTGATCCTGGGGTCCCTAGTTTAAAAAATTGTCCACCCATAAATCCTCCCACCGAGACTTTTAAGGGGCATTCCGGGTTGCTTATGCGTAATTCCCTACGGTCTTGCGACTGACCATAAAAATTCACCATATGGAGGCTCCGCAGGATACTGGGCTCGGGATCCCGTTGGGACAATCCGGGCCATGTGGTGGGTGCGGGGTATCCCTTACGGGGGAGAATGTGCTGATCTGTATACCATGCACACAAAAGGCCATAACGCGGCAGTCTGGTACCCAGCCTTCTGGGCCGGCTCCTCCCGCTTCATCGCCTTCCCCTCCACACCTTATCCGTACCCCAAGTGACATTGGTACCAGTGGGGAGTCGCTTTCTCATGTTTGGGCTAGGTTGGCCAGCATCGAGAAAATGATTGCTAGCACTGTGGGCCAGAAGGCCCAGGCTAAAAAGAGACATTTGTCGTCGGCCCAGCCATTGTGGGATATTGACGACGAGTCAGCTGAATTGTCCCATTATTCCCCGTTAGAGAAGGGGGAATTGTATCAGGATTCAGAGGCTGACTATGTTCAGTCTGGGAATTCCAATGTTGGGCAGGCGCTGGGGGAGGTGTTGGATATTGACCCGCCTGCGGCGCCCCCTCTTAAGAAGGGGGAATTTTTTGGGGCCTGCAAGCCCCGTCTGGAATTCCCTACCCAGGGTCAATTTGATGCGCTAATCCTTAGAGAATGGGAGAGGCCCAGTCGGCTTCCTGGTGTGCCTCAGGGATGGGATAAGAAATATCCTTTTCCGGTGGAGACGGTTAAGCGCTGGTCTTCTCCTCCCGAGGTCGACGTGCCTGTTTTAGGTTTGACCAACTCTTCTGTGCTGAACACCCCTGGCGCCACCTCCCTTAAGGATGGCGAGGATAAGCGCCTCGATCAGATGGCGTGCCACGCATTTGCCAACGTAGGCTCGGCCCTGCGGCCTGTTAGTGCATCTGCCCTGTTGTTGCTTGCTACCAGGTCTCTTATCAGGGACTGGCTGAATAACGCTCAGTTTGATCCAGCTGACGCTGAGTTCGCTATCCTTAAGAAGTGCGAATTGTTCATGGATTTTGTCATGGCTGCGATGGAAGACTCTATTGTCGTGTGTAGTAGGACGTCAGCCTTACTGGTGGCCATGCGCAGATTGGTCTGGCTCCGTCAGCGGACAGCGGACGTTGGAGCCAAGAAGTCGCTCACAGCTCTTCCTTTCTTGGGTTCCTTTTCCAGGTCTGGGCCCGGGAGGTCACAGACAATTGGATCTTGGAAGTGGTCTCCTCCGGGTACAAACTGGAGTTCGAGTTCTGGCCGCCCCCAAGATTCTTAAGGTCTCGGGTGCCCTCGGACCCTCAGGCTGCACAGGGGCTCCTATTAGCAGTAAAAAACCTTCTGGACATGGGGGTTATATGCCCGGTGCCTCTGGCGGAGAGAGGCAGGGGTTTCTACTCCAACCTTTTCACGGTTCCCAAAAAGGAGGGTTTGATGAGACCCACCCCGATCGGGGGTGTCTCGCTCTCTTAAGGTCTCGGGTGCCCTCGGACCCTCAGGCTGCACAGGGGCTCCTATTAGCAGTAAAAAACCTTCTGGACATGGGGGTTATATGCCCGGTGCCTCTGGCGGAGAGAGGCAGGGGTTACTACTCCAACCTTTTCACGGTTCCCAAAAAGGAGGGTTTGATGAGACCCACCCCGATCGGGGGTGTCCCGCTCTCTGAAACCCCCCAGAAACCCCCGAAAACTCACCTCTCCCCGCTCCCACGTGACCGCGCCATCCAATCCCCGCCGACGTCCAAGACAACGCGTTTGGGGTTTTTTTGGGGGGGTTCACCCCGCGGGACATCCCGATCTCGGATGTCCCGTGGTGAGGTGATCGGCCCGGGAATCTTATAGATTCCCGGGCCGATCACCCCTGGGTGTTGGTCCACTTTAAGGTTATATTTGGTTCTTCCTGGTCCCTTTAGTGCTTTTTTACACTGGGGAATTGGTGGGAGGTCCCAGGTATATATGGACTGGGAGGTGCTTTCTTTTTTTCATATTCATCTCTGTAGAAGTTCGCCCTCTACTGGAGATTACCCAGATGTCATGAAGACCGAAGTGGAGTGTATGGCACTCTCATAATACCCATTTTAAAGGTGAGTACTCACAAAACGGTATTTTTCAGACCACTGTCTAATACATATTATCCCCCTGTACAGGCAGCATCTGTAATCAATAAAGCCAAGCGAAGGGCTGGTTAGGAGCTGGTCCAAGGAAGAAACAGCAGACACTAGTCAATAGCTTTGTGTAGATTGTGCGATTGTGGTGGGTGTGTGTTTAGGTTTCCATTGGGAGCCAAGTTTCTTTACATTTGTATAATGTGTACACCCAATCTGCAAATCTTCGTTTTATTTAGTCTTTATAGTTGGACTTTGTAGCGTAATTGTTTACCTGTGATTTACTTATCAGCATGCTGTTTCCAAGTTTCTTATATTCCTGTGTTTCTTGCTAAAGTTACCTTTAGTAAAGCTCTTAGTTTACTTTTTGGTTACAAATTCCAGAATCCTACATGTGAGCTCATCATCTGTTTTGGCTAAACAATGCATCACAAATTAGCTCCCTATGTGAGACCACTACCAGTAACTCCTCTACTGGAACAGAAGAATGTATTTCTCCCTAGCTGAAGAGGTTGAATCAGATGCAGATGGGGTTAAACGTGTTGCATCTGCTGCAGCCAGATGATTAGCAATCCAGAGCCAGAAAGTGTCACCTGTACATCGAAATATCACTTTGATGCACATTGCTAAATACATTGTCGTCAGGGGAAGCTGTTTTTATGGGAAACGATAATGGAAACTTTAAAAAATGTCTTTTTAAATTTTTAAACCTTTAAAATGAAAGTGAAATTATAATTTAAACATTATCATTGGAAATGTTTTCCAATTAGGCTTATTAGGTGGTGTGTTTTTTGCTTTATGTAGCATTTTTAATGTGGGGGAGTGTTAAATTCCCATTGGTTGTTATTTAAATTTGGCTGCTTTGGCAACTATTTTTCACCTTTTAGGACCGCTGTCTGGCCCCCCTGCAGTATGTTGCATGCTGCGGCTATGGGATGGCTCTAAGTATGTGAGGGTGGTGTTCTTTTTAAAGCAGCCCAAAATCTACTGAATTTGTAAAATACATTTGGCCAAAACTCTTGCTGATACTCCCTTCTTAGGGTGTAGAACTAGAAATAGAAAAGATATTTTTCGCTTTTCTAATCCCTCTGGAACACTTTATTTTTTGCTGTTTTTCTCTGTGAGATGGCAGGTGATCAGTCATTGCATAGGTGTGGCAATTATGTCATTGTCACACACAACGGTGGCAATGAATGGAGCAGGCGGAGCTTTACAGGTAAAAAAAAAAAAGCACTATTAAATGGGATTAGAGTAAAGCTAGAGCAGTGAAAATTAGCAAAAGGTAATCCTCATATGGGGGACATTTCAATGGATGCTAGTTAAAAATGTGGGTTTTGGTCCGCTTTAAAAATGACAGTTGTGTATCTGTGTGTTTCAGTTACATTTGAATGGCAGTTTTAAAGAGATTGATGTTTGCCTGTATGTGCACATCATCTTGCTCACAACTCAATGGGCTCTGTGTGGGGTTCCATTTTATAGACTGATGTGTCTGCGACTTGCAGCATTGCTCATTTATGATCAGTATTTTGTGGCTATCACATGTGCTTCTGGTTTCCACCCTAATCAAATACACAGGTGAGATGGCTACATAGCCGTGTAGCACACTGCTCATCAGAAGACATTCATAGTCCCAGTGCAGCATCAATGTTATACGATGTATCCAGGATTCAACTGATGGAGATAATCTATTGGCCAGATGCTCTGCCTGCTGTTCCATAGTATTCAATCTCGGTTGCCTGAATACATTGTGTCTGAACTGCTTTTAGCATGTTTAAATTAGCACTATTGCGAAAATTTGCATTAAAAAAATAAATAATTAAATAGCCACACAATAGCTTCTAACATGTGTATAATTAATGTGGCAATAGAAAAGAAAAAAAATGTATTCCCTTTAAATTGTAAAATAAAAATGGCTCAACCAATTCTTGGTTCACCGAAAATTAATTGATGGACCTAATCAGTGGGGTGGGGACTGAAAGCTTAATGAGGAAGTGATTTTCCTCGCTAAGGAGTGAGACAGGAGAAGGAGGACAGCGCTCTAGCCAGTCAATAAAAGGTACTGACATTTATTTTTAAACTTTTGACTTACTACACACTTTAAAGACATAATTTTGTCACAAAATAATGGAAACTTTTAAAAGTGCCTTTGAAAGTGAAATTCCCCTTTAAGGTGAACAATTTGCTAAGATTTGAAAACAGGGGATGTAATTTAACCTATAATTCAGTACATGTTTGAGCTGGGCAAGTATATCAAGGTGGTCCTGCTTCTGACCACTTTCTACTCTTATCATGCTATTAGTTTTTGTTTTTTTTGTTTGTCCTAAAGTGGATCAACACCCTCCAATCTAATGGGGTCCATTGGATTTAATCATACATGGAGCCAGCGACCAGCAAAAGCACCCCTTTGCTCCAGCTATGCTAGACTTCCTGCACATCAGCTAGCAGGGCAGACAGCTTCCCTGTCATCAGTGCATGCATGAAGTACCACCGTTGCTCGGCCACAAAAGGGAAGCTGGAAATATCACGCTGCTGATGCCTGCCAATCAATGCGCTGGAACATTCACTGCACATGTGCGAGATTTAGCTCTGCAGAGAGCTTCATAATGACAGCACCTAGCGATCAGAAGAGAAAGAGTTTCAGTGTGGCAGGGCAATGTTAAAAAGAAATAGGTGGGGGAAGATCTTTTGGGGGAGATTAAATCAGAGCGCTTTGGTCCGGTTTAATATGTGCAATTTGTAGTTGTATGACTCATCCAAAACAGGATTCCTATAAATGCTCAGAGGATCCCTGAACTCAGGACTGACTCCCCTAATGCTCTTTGCCGTAACGGTTGAGAATTGCTATATTTTATGGTTTCTAATCCTTTCCTAGCGGGCGTAGTGGGCACCCAGCTGACTCTAATAATGTAATCTAGTTAAAGTTAATGACACCGCACGCTACCATATAAATAGATTGGCAATGTATCTAGTTTCCATGAAGGACTGTCCATCAAGTGAAAGGGCAGGATTCAGAAGCTGTGACTCTTGTGCACTAGTTATCTGTTGTCATTTAAATCTTCAGCCATTTGTTTTGACTAGGAATGGAATCAAAGGTTCAGATTGTCTTGAACTTAAAATTGTTAACTGTAAAAATACCTCAACGTCAATGAGTATACTTTCTTTGAAGAAAGTTGTTACCTATATAATGTGAAAAGGAACCCCTGAAATGATGTTCGGACACAACCCCTTTCTCCCATAATAAAGCTAAATAATCACATGGGAAAAGTGTGTGTGTCTGTGTGTGTTTTCAAGTGTGTTTTGCACTGTTCAACAGGACAAGTATCGCAGGAAGCTCAGCTTGTGGCAAGTCTTGCTTTTAAAATAAATGGTGAAATGTAAGTAGTTAGGAGCTGTCTTGAGCAAAAGAAAGTTAAAATCATTAAATTTCGGCCATTGTTGATTTTCAGCTGGTTTAGGCTGCTGCTCCTCTGCTGTGGTTAAGGAGAGGGCAGGGCCGGGAGCTCAGCAATATTGGCTTCACTGGTGTTTTTTCTGACCGGTCCCTCTTTTTCCTGTCTCTCCCTCCTGTCTTTCCTCGCTTCTATGAGGGTTGTTGTTCAGGACACGTGAGTTTTTGCCACTTGTGTTATATTCTTATGTATATATTTACTCTGTGATTCACAAAATGGTATTTTTCAGTAGCTAGCTCCAGCTCTGTCTAGAGAGACAACACTTGGATTAGCATAGGCTGGTGTTTCTTTGTAAACACTCCCCTGTGCTTAGCTGCCTCACCAACACTTGTGTGCTAGCCTAATTGCTGCTAAGCCATTACTTGTGGCTGGAGCAGCTGGCCTGTTGTCCAGCCTTCATTGGAGCCTTGACTCTGGATATGCTAGGTTTTGACTACTGAGGAAAATTTGTCTTATAGATGCACAGATACATATATTGTTTTGAGTGATGTGTATGTTTGGCTTATGTCCTCCTGCCCTTATGTTCAGGGTTTGTGTTCCATTTTAAGGTGGACCTGGATTTATGTTACCTGGCTCTATGTGTTAAAGACCAACAGCATAGAAACATAGAAGGTTGACGGCAGAAGGAGACCTTATTCTCCATCTAGTCTGCCCTTAAGTAGTCCTAAAGGATTTAAAAAAAAAATAGAATAAATCGTCCCACTTGGGACTTGAAGGGGCATCCCGGGTAGCTTTAACAGTGTAATTCCCTCTGGTCATTGCGACTACCTTAAAGATCACCATATGGAGGCTTCCCAGGATACCGGGCTTAGGCTCCCCTCGGCGCAGTCCCGACAGTGTGTGGATTGTGGGGTATCCCTTGTGGGGAATAATGTACTTGTTTGCATACCTTGTGCTCATCAGGCCATAACGCAGCAGTTGGGGGCCCAGGCCTCTGGATCTGTGGCCCTGGCCTTTTCTCCTACCCCAACCTGCCTTATCCGTACCCCAGATGATGTTGTCACAGTTGGGGAGTCGCAATCTGATATGTGTGCAAGATGGCTAATATTCAGAAAGTTATTTCTAGCTCTGTGGCCAGAAAGGCCTCGGCTAAAAAAAAACAAAAAAAAAACAAAAAACTTTTTGTCTCCAGCCGCACCGGCTTTTGAGTTTGATGTTTATGGTTTACTCAATTGTTCTGGTTATTACTCGCCAGGGGAAGTTCTTTGGGACTCCTAAGCCGCGCTTGCAATTCCCAAATCAAAAGCATTTTCGTTTGTATTATTCTTTAGGAATGGGGAGGCCTAATCGGCTTCCAGACACACAATGATTTGACCCAAAAATGTTTCAGTTTACTTTAGCATCACGCTATTTAAACACAACCAAATGAAACACAATTGAAATATATGGGAGAGCGCTACTGAGCGACACATGCTACATGAGGCTACTGAACCTAGTGTGCCAGCGCTATACACTGAGCCACCCGTGATAATACATGTGGCTCTACATGACGCTATTAGAGGCGCTTACCAGCCTGACTTTCTTCCCCTTCCGGGGTTGATGTCCTGGTGCTTGGGTTATTTTATTCTTCCATTGCATTCTCCTGACTCTACCACTCTTATGGATGGTGAGGACAAACGCATTGATCAGATGGCTTGCCACGCTTCTAATAGCGTCGGTTCAGCCTTACGGCCTGTTTGTGCTTCGGCGCTTACAGCGGTGGCTACCAGGTCTGTTGTTAGGGACCTGTAGAGTACTTCTAGGCTTGACCCGGCCAGTGATGAGTTTGCCGCTCTTTAGCGGTGTGAATTATTCATGTCTTTTGTGCCGCCCTGGATGAGAGCTACGCTAGCTCAATGTATATTGCTTGATGCCCTTATTCTCCGGTTCATGGGTTCAAGGCCCTGTTGGTCTGTGTCCTTGAAATAAAAACGCAATGGGTATGCGTAACCCCGGCCTTGTTGGGGCTTTTCGGTGGTTTGGTTGTGCCAGTGGGCGACTGATTTCGAGTCACGAAAGCAGGGAAGTTACCTCAGCGTAAGAAGCAATGTAGTCCCGCTCCAGATTCTTCAGGTCTCGGGTGCCTTCGGGTTCCTCTGGCCGCACAGGGGCACCGGGCGGCAGTAGGAAATCTACTGGTCAGGGCTGTCATTTGCCCAGTGCCTCCCGCGGAAAGAGGCCTGGGCTTCTATTCCAATCTATTCACGGTGCCCAAGAAAGATGGCTCAGTTCGGCCCATTTTGGATCTGAAGCCCCTCAGTCGGTTTATCCTTCAGGAAGTTTCGCATGGAATCCTTGCGTTCAGCCGTCGATTCTCTTCGTCAGATGTCCATAGACATCAAGGGTGCTTATCTGAATGTACCAATCTTCCTGGCACACCAGAGATTTCTCAGATTCTTGATAGAAGACCAGCATTATCAATTTGTGGCCCTGCCATTCGGCCTTACCTCGGCCCCAAGAGTCTTTACCAAGATGCTGGCAGGAGTGATGGCTATATTCAAGGTCCAGTGCATCCGCATTGTGTCTTTTCTGGACGATCTTCTTATCTCGGCCTCCTCCCTCGAACAATCAGAGTTGGACACCAGGACGGTGGTCTCTACGCTAGAGAGGTTCGGATGGGTAATAAGTTACCCCAAATCCTCTCTCTGTCCGTCCAGGGAAATTCCCTTCCTGGGCCTGATTCTGGATACATTTCAGGCCAAGGTTTTTCTTCCTCAGTCCAAAATGGTTCTGATTCAGGACTTGATTCATCTATTCTTGTCCAACCCTCGTCAGTCTATCCGTCTAGGGATGAGACTAGTGGGATTGATGGTAGCTGCATTCGAGGCAGCCCCGTTTGCCCAGTTTCACATAAGGACGCTTCAGCTCTTCCTCTTGGCAAAGTGGGACAGGTGCCCACTATCATTAAATCAGACTTGTCTATTGTCTCCCCACGTTTTGCAGTCCCTTCAGTGGTGGTTAATATCGCACAACCTCCAGAAGGGCAAGTCATTTCTGACTCCGCGTTGGGAACTGGTTACCACGGATGCCAGCCTGGTGGGCTGGGGGGGCTTCTGGAAGAAGCATCAGTTCCAAGGATTGTGGGGGCCTCAGGAGGCTCATTCTCCAATCAATGTATTAGAGCTTCGGGCCATACGTCTTGTTCTACTTCGACTGACCCATTTCTTGCAGGGTCTGCCAGTTCAGATTCGGTCAGACAACCGAACAGCTGTTGCATACATCAATCACCAGGGAGGGACTCACAGTTGGGGTGCCCTCCGGGAAGTGTCTCTGATCCTTGAGCGGGCAGAGATCAATGTTCCCTGCATATCAGCAGTTTACATTCTGGGGATAGAGAATGTGGAGGCAGACTCCCCGAGCAGGGGATGTTCTCGCCAGGGAGAATGATCTCTCAATCCAAGGGTCTTTCAGTTCCTCTGTCACAAGTGGGGGACTCCACGGTTGGACCTGTTTGCTTATCGTCACAGTCACAAGCTGCCTGCTTTTGTGTCTCTATCCCAGGATCCTCTGGCAGTGGCAGCGGATGCCATGTCTCTGGCCTGGAAGGATCTGGGGTTCCTGTATCTGTTTCCCCCATTCTCCATGATCAGCAAGGTGGTGCGCAAGTTAGCACTGGAGGAGGCACCAGCAATTCTGGTGGCGCCAAGGTGGCCAAGACGTCTGTGGTACGCAGACGTCGTAAAGGCTGGCAGTGGATCGGTTCCATCTGCCGCCTCTTCCAGATCTCATCACTCAGGGTCAACTTTGTTACCCCAATTTACAAACGCTGGCTTGACGGCATGGCTGCTGAAGTCTCCATCTTGAAAGAAGAAGGTCTTTCTGATGCGGTTATTCAGACTCTTATTAGAGCTAGGAAGAAGTCTTCCTCTGTCATTTATTATAGGACTTGGAGGTCCTATATTGATTGGTGTGAATCCAGGGCTTTGCCCTGTAGAGTATTTTCTATTCCTAGAATTCTGGAATATCTGCAACGAGATCTGGATATGGGATTCCAGATTAGTACTTTGAAAGAGCAAGCCTCTGCCTTGGCTATTTTCTTTCAAAGGTCGTTTGTTCTTCATCCTTTGGTTAAGATTTTTTTTCCAAGGAGTCGCGCATGTGCGGCCTCCCAGAAAGCCTTTACTTCCTGTTTTGGACCTTAACCTGGTGCTTTCAGCTATGCAGGCCGCTCCCTTTGAGACTTTGCAGGATATTCCTCTTCCTATTCTTACTCAGAAGGTTGCCTTTTTGGTTGCTATTACTTCTGTCCGCCGAGTTTATGAACTGGCGGCTTTTTCTATTCTAGCCCCTTATTTTGAGAGGCATCAAGATAAGGTTGTTTTCCATTTTAAACCGGATTTCCTTCCTAAGGTGGTGTCTGCTTTCCACCTAAATCAGGATATAGTTCTTCCTTCCTTGTGTCCTAAACCTAGTAACGACAAGGAAAGGCTCTTACATTCTTTGGATGTAGTTCGTTGTGTTAAGTATTATTTAGTTACTACCTCTGCCTTCCGCTAGATGGATGCCTTTTTTGTTGTGCCTTCTGGGGTTTTGCTCCTGCCAAATCTTCCCTTAGTAAGTGGATACATCAGGCCATCATTGGGGCCTATATGGCTAAGGGGAAGGTTCCCCCTTTTCGTGTCACCGCTCATTCTACTCGTGCTATTGGAGCTTCTTGGGCTTTTCAGCACCAGGCTTCTGTTGAAGTTTGCAGGGCTGCGACTTGATCTTCTGTGCATACATTTTCTAAGTTTTACAAGGTTGATGTGCGGGCCTAAGCGGATGCTGCTTTTGGCCGCAAAATTCTGCAAGCTGCAGTAATTTAAGTTATGCATTATTCCTTGGGGATCCCCACCCATTATAGACACTGCTATTGGATGTCCCAAGTGTCATGGATCTTTGGAAGTGGGGTGTGTGACATACTAGGAATAATACCATTTTGTGAATACTCACCTGTAAAACGGTTATTACGAGTATGTCACACACCCCACTTCCCCCGCCCTTTTTTGTTCTAGGGATCCTTTATATGGTGATTATTATTTTTCATTTATTGAATATAATTGGCTCCTGGTTCCTGGTTCTCACTGCTTTCTAAAAAGACTGGGGAAAAGTGGGAGGAACCCGGTACTTATGGACCAGGAGGGACTCCTTTTTTCCATGTCATCTCTGCAAGATCGCCCTCTACAGGCCGGTTTCCCAAGTGTCATGGATCTTTGGAAGTGGTGTGTGACATACTCGTAATAACCATTTTACAGGTGAGTATTCACAAAATGGTATTTTTCCAGAAAAACAACCCTTTAAATTTGAAATACCCCCCACAAATGATATATTCACTGGAACTACACACCTCAAGCTTTCTAGGCGTACCAGGCTTGTTGACATGGGCGCAGTTTTCTTGAAGTAATCCCTCAATCAATACTTTGTTTGCACAGAGTTTCCCTAAAAAAGAATAAAAAAGAAGAATCAAAGCCACATTTTCCTAAAAAAAAAACTATATGCAAACAAGAAAAAACAAGTAAAATCTGAAAAAGCAACATGCCCCGAACAGAACGATACCCAACATACATAGGTACTGTCAAGGGAAGAGTTGCCAAACACCCCAAAGTAAAGCGTGCGCATAACGGTAATTGTACTTGAAATTTTTAGCTCTGCTGACAAAGTGCGCACCTTGTAATTTTTCAACCAAAACAACCCTTTACATTTGGAATATCCCCCATAAACCATATATTCCCTGAAAGTACACATGTTAAGCTTTCTAAGCGTACTGAGCTTGTTGTAGTGGGCTCATCCATTGAAGAATTCTTAGGTTGCACAGGGTTTCCTGTGCAAACCACGTTTTCCTAAAATATCAATATGCAAACTAGAAAAAACAAGCTAAATCTAAAAGCACAAGGTCCCCCGAGCAGAACAATACCCAACATGCATAGGTACTATTAACCCTTTTAATTTCCAGCTGCTTGAAGTTTTGTCACCCTCTGTTGACAGGTCATTTTCCCCATTTTGCGCCATTTTTAACCATAATTTTTGCTGGAATTTCCAGAAAAATTATATACATATTTTTTGCAGCAGAGTTTAGGCTTTAACGTGAAATGTCTTGTTTGTAATTTTTCTACTGTTTTTTGATTATTTTTGCGTAAAAAAATAAATTAATATTTTTAGACAATTGTCTCCTTTATTTTAAATAAAAAATTTGTTTTATTAATGAAAACCATATTGCATGTGATAGCCCCATTTCGCCCCATTTCTCCCGATTACAACGGTACCACATATGTATCGGTAGCCCACGCATTCTTGCCCTGGAGACCCCCCAAACTGAAAAGAGCACTTTATAACATTTACAAATAAAATACAACTACTATCCACACTATAAACATAAGGGATTAATTAAAAAAAGACATATGGTTCCCCCCTCCCAAGGGGGGGGTGACCCCATTTTTGGGGAGAATTTAAAGGGTTAGGCTAACCCTAACCCTTAAAATTCACTGGGAGGGGGGACCATGTGTCTTTTTTTTTTTTTTTAATTAACCCCTTATGTATATAGTATATGGTAGTTGTATTTTATTTGTAAATGTTATAAAGTGCTCTACCCAAAAAAATGACATAGGGCCCCCCTCCCGGGGGGGGGGGGGGGAACCCATTTTTTGGGTAATTTTAAGGGTTAGGGTTAGGCTAACCCTAACCCTTAAAAATCCAAAAAAAATTGACATAGGGACGACCCCATTTTTTTTTAATTTTAGGGGTTAGGCTAACCCTAACCCTTAAAAATAAAAAAAATGACGTAGGGTCCCCCTTATCCGTCATAACCAGCCCGGGACCAGCTATGGGGGCTTGTAGGAACAGAGTGGAGGGGCCAGCTTTTGTGGCCCCCCACCCTGCAGCCTACAAGCCCACATAGCCTGTGTGGGCCCAGGCTCTTCGGCCCCCCCCCCCCTGGGCTTTGGGGAGGCAGGTAATTGGGGGTGTGGGAGTTAATGGCAAGTCACCTGCTAGTTGCAGGTGACTTGCTAGTCCCCAGCCTTGTGAACTGTTATAAGGGGTCTCATGGACCCCTTGCCAGTTCACAAAGGGTTAACATTAAAAGAACACACTAACACATAAGAAAAAAAATACTTTTATTAAAAAATAAAAACTTTTTTTTGCTTTACTTACCTCCGATCGTCAGCTCCTTTGTCCCTCGATGTGATGACAGATGCGATCATGCTGGCTACAGTAGCAGAGGGGCAGGTGATGATCTGATCACCTGCCCCTCTGCTCCTGTGGCCAGCATGATCGCATCTGAAAGAACAGCAGCAGGGGGCCAGGACGACACCCGGTGAGTGACGTCATAAGCCCCGCCCCCAAAGGGGCGGAACTTAACAGCAAGATGGCGGCGCCCGTCGGGAGAGGAGGGGGAGAGCCCTTTCAGGCTCTCCCTGAAGCTGAAGAGCCGGGGGGGGGGGTGATCGGAGGCCCCCCCCAGTGAAGAGGAGACCCGGAGGGAGGCAGTGCGACTGCAGGTAAGTAAATTTCACTTTTAATTTTTTTTTTTTTTTTTTTTTTTACAGTTAGCAACTGCTGCTGCCGAAGGGGGGGGGGGGGTGCTATTCCGGGGGCTCTCCTGGAGCCATCCATGGGGATCAGATCAGAATTTGTAGTGTTTTTTGTAACAAAAAATGTAAGTTCATCAATAAAATCTTAAAATCCTAAAATTAAAATCCCAATTTCTCCCGGTTACAGCGATACCACATATGTATAGGTATACACCCTTTCCTGCCCAGAACATGCCCCCAAACTGAAATAGCACTTTAGGGGATTTTAAGATAAAACACAACTATGTTATGCGCTATGCGCACCTTGCAGTTTTTCAATGAAAACAGCCCTTTACATTTGAAATACCCCCAACAAATTATATATTCTCTGGAAGTACACACCTCAAGCATTCTAGACATACCAGGCTTGTTGATGTGGCCACAGTTTTCTGAAAGTAATCCCTCAATGTATTCTTTGGTTGCAAAGAGTTTCCCTAAAAAAGGATACAAAAGCAGAATCAAAGCCACATTTTCCTAAAAAAAAAAACTATATACAAAAACGAAAAACAAGTTAAATCTGAAAAAGCAACATCATCTGAACAGAACAATACCCAACATGCATAGCTACTTTCAAGAGAAGAGTTGGCAAACACCCCAAAGTACAGCATGTGCGTAACGGTAATTTTACTTGAAAATTTCAGCTCTGCTAACAAAGTGCGCACCTTGCGCTTTTTCTACCAGAACAACCCTTTACATTTGGAATATCCCCATAAACTATGTATTCCCTGAAAGTACACATGTTAAGCTTTCTAAGCGTACCCAGCTTGTTGTAGTGGGCTCATCTTTCTGGAATTAATCCTTCAAAGAATTCTTTGGTTGCGCAGGGTTTCCCTAAAAAAGCTGAATAAAAAACATCTTTTCCTAAAATATCAATATGCAGACAAGAAAAAACAAGCTAAATATGAAAGCGCAAGGTCCCCCGAGCAGAACAATACCCAACATGCATAGGTACTATTAACCCTTTTAATTGCCAGCCTACTTGAAGTTTTGTCACCCTCTGTTGACAGGTAATTTTTCCCCATTTTGCGCCATTTTTGCAGGAATTTCCAGGAAAATTATATATTTTTTTGCAGCAGAGTTTAGGCTTTAACATGAAATGTCTTGTTAGTAATTTATATACTGTTTATTAAAATATTAATAAAAAATTTTTTTTAGACAATTGTCTTCTTTATTTTAAATTAAACATTTGTTTTATTAATGAAAACCATACTGCATGTGAAAGCCCCATTTCTCCCGATTACAACGGTACCACATATGTATTGGTTGCCCCCCATTCCTGCCCAGGAGACCTCCCAAACTGAAACGAGTACTTTATAACATTTACAAATAAAATACAACTACTATCCACACTATAAAGGGTTAAATCAAGAAAGAAATTGCCGGGGGGGGGGGGGGGCAGAACATAAGGGGTTAATTTAAAAAAATGACATATAGTCCCCCCTCCCGGGGGGGGGGGGGGGGGGCATTTTTTTTTTTAATTTTAAGGGTTAAAAACCCTTAAAATCCCCCAAAAATATGATATGGGGTCCCCCTTACCCAAAGTAACCAGCCCGGGACCAGCTATGCAGGGCTTGCAGGAACAGGGCGCAGGGGCCAGCTTTTGTGGCCCCTGGCCCTGCAGGCTACAAGCCCGCATAGCCCGTGGCCACAGGCTCTTTTGCCCCCCCCCCCGGGCTTTTGGGGAGGCAGGTAATGGGGGTGCCGGGGGTTAATGGCAAGTCACCCGCTAGCCGCAGGTGACTTGCCAGCCCCCAGCCTTGTGAACTGGTAAAGGGGTCTCATGGACCCCTTACGAGTTCACAAGGTGTTAAATGTAAAAAAAAAACACACACACAGAAAAAACGATTTTATTTGTTTTATTTTTAATACTTATCTCCCATCCAACCTGCACTGTGTCCCTCGGCAATCACTGGCTTCTGCTCGTCTGCTGGAAGTCTTTTTTAGCTGCTGGGTGACAGAACATAAGGGGACCCCATTTTTTTTTGCATTTTAAGGGTTAAAAACCCTTAAAATCCCCCCCCCAAAAATGAAATGGGGTCCCCCTTACCCGAAGTAACCAGCCCGGGACCAGCTATGCAGGGCTTGTAGAAACAGGGCGCAGGGGCCAGCTTTTATAGCGCATAGCCCATAGCCACGGGCTCTTCTGCCCCCCCTGGGCTTTGGGGAGGCAGGTAATAGGGCGCAGGGGGTTAATGGCAAGTCACCTGCCAGCCCCCAGCCTTGTGAACTGGTATAAGGGTCTCATGAACCCCTTAACAGTTCACAAGGGGTTAATAAGCCCCGCCCACCCACGTGATGTCATAAGCCCCGTCCAAAAGGGGCGTGGCTATCAGCATGAATGTCGGAGGGGTCATGTTTTGCCCCTCCTCACCGCGGAGAAGCCTGGGGGGGCGGGATATGAGGCCCCCCCCGGTGAGGAGGAGACCTGGCCCGAGGGATCGGGCTCAGAGGTGAGTAACTGTCATTTTTTTTTTTTTTACTTTTTCTTTTTGTTAGCAGCAGCGGCTGCCAAATCGGGGGAGCGGGCTATATTCTTAGTATACAGTACGTCCTGCTCCAGATAGAATACTTACACTCGGGTACTACTTTGCCAGATGGCGCTGGACTGCAGAGACATTGAAAATTGGCTCCTCCCTGCCCCTCAAATACCCAGGGACCTCCCACAATCCCCAGATCTTCTCTGCAGTCTGGACTGCGAAGGACAAGAAGATGGCTCTCTCTACTCACAGGTGAGCGGGGCTATTAGCCCTGTAGGACTATTCCCACCCGTTCCATCTGTAATTGCCTCCCAGCCTTGGCTGCGCTGGTCGGGTGATGGTAGGCAGCACCGCTGTTAGGTGCTTAGGAGCGCTGCTCCACCGCAATCCCCCACCAAAGGGTAGGCGGTACAGGCATATGGTGAGCCTCTATGGGATGCCCCTCCCGGACTATTGCCCTTTGCCCCTGTCTATCGGTGGGCCCTATGTTAAGTGGCCGCTGTCCTCCCTCACTCTCCTTGTAGCCTTCGGGGGAAAAGAGGGGGAGTGTGTGCGTGTATGTATATACGTGTATTGGCTTTTATGCTTCACTACATTATGCTTGGTGTCAGCCGCCGCGCTGACTTGTTTTACATTACATCATGCTTGAAATTGCCGCCGCCGCGCGCGTTTTCCTGTGTTGCGCGCTTGGCGGCGGCGTTACCTCAGGTGCTGGTGCTGGTGCGCCGTCATTGGCTGCTTGTCACGTGTTGGCTTCGTGCTCCTTGGGGGGTGGCAGGGCCTGTCTTTGGCGCGTTTCGCATCATTGCTCATGCGGGACCCCTTTGCACATTTCAATAACCTTGTGCTCAAGGAATGGGAGCGTCCCAGTAGACTTCCCGGTGTACCTAAGAGTTGGGATAGGAAGTATCCCTTTCCTGCTGATGTGGTGAAGTGAACACCTCTGTCATGCACTCCCCTGACTCTACTACCCTGCCGGATACTGAGGACCGGCGCATTGACCAGCTGGCGTCCTATGCCTTTGCATGTGTGGGGACGGTGCTGCGCCCGGTCTGTGCCTCTTCCATTACGGCTGTGGCTATTAGGACCCTGCTCAGAAGTATCCTCGATGGTGCCCCTGATGATTTGCCTTGTGAGGAGTTTAATGCACTCTCTCGTTGTGATGTTTTTGTGACTTTTGTCCTCTCCTTGGATGACACCATTAGAATGTGTGGCAGAACCTCTGCCCTTGTGGTGGCTATACGCCGCTTGGTTTGGCTGCGCCAGTGGGCTGCTGACAACGCTGCCAAGAAGGCCCTCACTTGTTTTCCCTTCAAAGGACTACGCCTGTTTGGGGACCGCCTGGACATATTTGCTAAGGGAGGCAGGTTACCCCAGCGCAGGCGGCAGTCTCGTCCGGGTGGGGGGGGGGACGGCTTCAGCACTTTGTTCACGTCTGGTGGCTTCATGTCTTAGACCGTTGGTTTCAGGAGGTAGTGTCCTCCGGTTACAAGATAGAGTTTGCTGTCTGCCCCCCCCCAAGGTTCATCAGATCCCGGATTCCTCAGGACCTTGTGTCAGCTCAGGATCTAGTGCAGGCAGTGCACAGCCTTCTGGAGCTGGGGGTCATCTGCAAGGTCCCTTTAAAAGAAAAGGGCAAGGGCTTCTATTCCAACCTCTTCACAGTGGTTGTTTTTTTTGCTGGCTATCACCTCTGTTAGGCGTGTGACTGAGTTGGCGGCGCTTTCCATCCAGCCCCCCTACTATGAGAGACACCAGGACAAGGTGGTGTTCCGCTTCAAGATTTTCTGCCTAAGGTCGTGTCTGCCTTTCATTTGAATCAGGACATTGTTCTTCCGTCATTGTGCCCTAATCCTAGTAATGCTAAGGAGAGGGTTTTGCATTCTCTGGATGTGGTTAGGTGTCTGAAGTACTATCTGGTGGCTACTGCACCTTTCAGAAAAACTGATGCTCTTTTTGTGGTCCCTTCTGGTCCTAGGAAGGGTCTGGCTCCTGCCAAGTCTACTATCAGCAAGTGGATTCATCAGGCTGTGATTCAGGCCTACTCTGCTAAGGGGAAGAATCCTCCCTTCCGCCTTACTGCTCATTCCACTCGTGCTATTGGTGCCTCTTGGGCTTTTCAGCACCAGGCTTCTGTTGAACAAGTTTGCAAGGCCGCTACTTGGTCTTCTGTTCATACCTTTTCAAAGTTTTACAAGGTTGATGTTAGGGCCTCAGCTGATGCTGTTTGTGGCTGCAAGGTTCTGCAGGCGGCAGTGGTTTAAACTGCCTGCTGCTAATTTTTCTTGGGGATCCCACCCTACTTTATGGACACTGCTATTGGATGTCCCACGTGTATTACATTTGGAGCAGGATGTACTGTATACTAAGAATAATACAATTCTGTGATTACTCACCTGTAGACTTGGTATTATGAGTGTACAGTGCGTCCTGCTCCAACCCACCCTTGGTTTGCATTTTCCTGGATCCCCTGTATGGTGATTATCATTGTTATAGTTGATAATTTGAGTTGTTTAATGCTCCCGGCTTCTCCTTAACTGCTTTTCAATGCTGGGGATTTGTGGGAGGTCCCTGGGTGTTTGGAGGGCCAGGAGGAGCCTATTTACGGTGTCTCTGCAGTCCAGCGCCATCTGGCAGAGTGTGTCCCACGTGTAAGTATTAGATTTGGAGCAGGACGTACTGTATACTGATAATACCAATTCTACAGGTGAGTAATCACAGAATTGTATTTTTATTTTCGGAACCAGGAGTGATTGACTGTGCCACTAAAAAAAGAAAAGTGAAAACAAGGGCCATTTGGTCTTCAGAGATACCAGCCACCTTGTCAATTAGTATTTCTTTTCCTAAAGGTGGAGAAGATAATGTATTATAGCAGGGGCTCCCAACCACTAATACTCATCTGGTGGTACTTATGAAGGCTGCAGATTGACCTGTACCCCAACCTGATCTTCTGACAGCTATACTTCACTTCACAACACTTCTCCTAAAGATGAGGAAAGTTACTTCTGTGTTTTGTTTCATTCCTTTAAATGTTTTTACCATGGATTTAAGTGGTTGACAAACATGCACCACCCAGGCGATTTAGGCGACTTAGGAAGTATATAATAGGTAAATGAAAAGTGGTACCTGATGAAAAAAGATTATGAACCAGTGTATTGTAGATATGTTTCATGGAGGAAGCGGACAATATTAAGCCTCTGGGCTTTACCTTTACATTTACATGACCTGCTAAATGTATTGCCCTATTTCTTAACTCTCCTGTTGCTTTCTATGGTTAGTACTAAGCATCACTTTCTACTCAAACAGCTTTGTGGTGACCTAAACTTTGTTCATTTGACCTGTAACTAGGCCTGCAATACATCCTCAATAAACCCAGCCTGTGACACTGTAGATCTTATCAGCAGTGCATTTGGTCATGGCAGAATTCCCTAAAAGCAGGCCCTGATATATGACTTAGTAGACATCACTTTATACTTCTAGTACTTGCCAAACATAAAATGTTAATGGACTTTTTATTATTGCACGTGTTAATAAAAGCAGTTAATTGGCTGTTATCACACTGGCAGATTGTGATGATCAGATTGCTGGCTTTTCTGCCAGCTCTAATCGGTTATTTATTGAGACTGTATTTGTTGGTGTCCAAAGTTCGTCAATCCATGATTTTCAGCAGTATTAAAGGTTTTTCTTCTTTAATCTGGGTAATGCGTTATTAACTATTACTTACAGAAAACCCAGAAGCTATTTTGTAAAGAGCTTAAAGTGGTCCAACACCTATTTCTCCTCGCATTTTAACAGGCTGGGGGCATTCAGAATGCCAGAGCCCCCCCCCCCCCTGTACATCAGGCACCAGAACGCCCAGTATATTATTATAAAAAAGAATAAATAATAGTTTTTCCTACTTAAAAAGTTAAGTAAGTAAAAGTAAAGTAAAACTTTATAAGGGTAATTCAATTCAACACTTAATTTTTGGAGACAAGAGCATTGCAGATGCTCTCAAAATCTGTTTGAGTGCAAAAACAATTATGGAGAAACATTATGGTGTGACCCTGCCAGTATTTACCTTTTTGCTGCACTGAAGTATCCAACTTGTCTGGGAATTCTCTTTAATATTTATTTCATGTATTTTCCTTGCTTTTACTATGACGCAAGGTCAATTACTAGGCTTGCTTTTAAGTTCTGTAAGAGTAACATGTAAACCCTAGATACTGAATGAACCCATAATTCCATGCCAGGAAGCAGTCATGTGGGACCACATAGACCACCAGTTGCAACACTCGTAAATATGACATAGGCGTTTAGCACCTAGGGTGACAGGTTGGGTAATTGTCCTGCCAGTCTTGAGGACACTTCATAAATAGACTGGCTTGGGCTTTTTAGTTTTGCCTCCATACTTTACACACATTTTATTAGGGTTGTGAGATTGTGTAATGTTATCATTGGTACTTAACGAAAGAAAGACCAGATTAAAAGCCAAGCAAGCCATTGCATATTGTAAAACAGGGCTGCGTTTG
This sequence comes from Gastrophryne carolinensis, assembly GCA_027917425.1. Lineage (NCBI taxonomy): Eukaryota > Metazoa > Chordata > Amphibia > Anura > Microhylidae > Gastrophryne > Gastrophryne carolinensis. The sequence goes on from CM051239.1 coordinate 386,290,614, forward strand.
GTATCAGTTTGAGAACTGCAAATAAAATAGCAGGCAGATGGCTTACTGGACTTTTCTAATGGTACATTTACATGGTACAACAACGGCGTTTCCATGTGGAAAATTTGTTGGCAAATGTTCATTGAAGCAATCGCAGTTCAATGTAATTTATAGCCGATTTTTTTGTTTCTACACGCCGATGTTCAGCTGATGACTGAGAAAGTTTATGTCTGTCAAAACACATACAACGACCAAATTCTCATTCATCATTCGATAATCACTTGTAACCACATAACCACGTGTAAATGGTGCATATGTGTGTTTGTTTTGGAGTTGTATAATACAGTAATATTGTATGTTTTATGTTGCATGCTTAAGTGCAGCAGTTCTCAACATTTCTATGCCAAGTACCCCCTAGCGACAAGCAGTTGCAACCAAGTACCCTGAAAAGGGGGGGGTTGATGACTAATGTTACCAAAATAAGTAGGTCACTGGCCTTAACCCTTTAAGTGCCAGCCTACCTGCAGCTTTTGTCACCTTCTGTTGCCAGACCATGTTTCACTATTTTGCGCTACACATGTTCAACTGTGATTTTTGAAAGGATTTCTAGGGATTTCCCAGGAAAATTATATATTGTTTTTTTTTCAACAGAGTCTGGGCTTCAACATGAAATGTCTTGTTTGGCCTTTTTTTTTGTGTATTCTCAATACTTTTTGGTGAAATATGTGCAAAAAAAAAAAAAAAAAATCTTCCTGCCTGTCTAATACCTTCTGCCATTCTCTCATCCTGGTACGCATTTTGATCCCATCAGCAACTTTTAACCCTTTCCTGCCTGTGTAATACCTGCTGCCATTCTCTCATCCTGGTACACATTTTGATCCCATCAGCAACTTTTAACCCTTTCCTGCCTGTGTAATACCTGCTGCCATTCTCTCATCCTGGTACACATTTTGATCCCATCAGCAACTTTTAACCCTTTCCTGCCTGTGTAATACCTGCTGCCATTCTCTCATCAGATTCACTATTGAAAACTTGATTTTTTCCTTGTCATCCTATTTTTGCCTATGCCTTATTTAAGAGTTATGTGAATATTATGAATGCCCCATCTGGTTCCCCTACCCATATCTATATTTGTGAAACTATCATCTGTTACTTTCTACTGAACTTAAATTGACCAATATTGCCCCTTGTGTGTTCACTGACCCATAGCACCTAGCAACATTCCATTTGAAGTTTTATTACTTTATGTGCCCTCCCTAGGACTGACCTAGCCCCGCCCTTTAGGCCCAGTTGCTGAGCATGAGCTAATCAAAGGCACTTAGAAACTGTTCATATTGAGTGGCAGTGGCTGCAATTCAGACTCCTTTCCAAGTCTGAATCCTTTTAAGTCTGCAGCGAATTTAACCTGAAGGAAACCTGCACCGGATTCTGCTTGTCTGATTAGCCCAGCATCAACTAAAATGATTACCTTTTATTTCATCACACTGCTTCCTCTTAACCTCAGAATCCTAGGCTCAAAGTATCCCCCTGCTACTGGTAAGTCCCTATATATCACCCCCTCTCTGCTCTCCTCCCCCTACCTCTCTGCTCATGAATTCCTTTCTTTGGCAAGCACAAGATACATTATTCCACCCTCAAAAGCCACAACCATCTCTTCTCTCTCCATTTACTCTTACTTGCCGCCGGCGACCTCAGCCCTAATCCAGGCCCACTCTCTCCACCCCCCTCCTCCAGAACTATTAATATTCTAAGCATACAGCACGTCCTGCTCCAGTAATAGTAATAACATGTGGGTAATCCTCCGCCTCCGGCGCCGTGCACTGCAGACATGTAGAAAACAAGCTCCTCCTGGCCCTACATATACCGAGGGACCTCCCACAAATCCCCAGATTTCTCTGCTGTGCTGGAACTGCGAAGACATGAAGTATCACGCTCTCGCAGGCGAGCGGGCTTGACAGCCCGAGGCCCTGCGGGACTATTTCCACCCGTCCTCATTGTGAATTTATGCCTCCTAGCCTGGGCTGCGTTGGTCGGGTTAAGGTAGGCAGCACCCAGTGTGCTTAAGGAGCTAGTCTCCACCGCAATCCCCCTCCATAGGGATAGGCGGTTAAGGCGAATGGTGAGCCTTCAGTGGATGCCCCACCCGCACCAGTGCCCCCATGTCCCATCTAACGGTGAACCCTCTATTCGGGTCACCTTCCTCCCCAGATTCCCCCGTTAGAGGGGGGAAAAGAGGGGGGGTTATGTGTTTGATGGCCTATCCTTGCCTTTATTACACTATAGACGCTTTTTAGTTTTCAACTAACCGCAGCGTTTTTATTGTTCTCTATGGCGCATACGGCAGCACCGTTCGGGGGAGGCTACGGCGCTTTTCAATCTCCTTACTCACTCTGTCAGACTTCTTCTCTGAAGTGATGCTGACGTATCTACTATTCTCCCCTGATTGGCTGCGCGCCTTCTAGCTTCGCGCTCTCCGGGGGGGGCGTGGTTCGGTCTGGCGCGTTCCGCGTCATCGCCCGCTCTGGCCCGCCCTTCGAGGTTCGCTGGGCGCCATTTTCCTTCTCACATGCGCGCGGTGAAGACGGTCCTCCCCTCGCAGACCTGTAAGTGCCCTCATGGGCGACCTTTTCCCTAGCTTGCTTCTTCGGGCTCGGCTCTGACATCCCTGTTCCCCTTGTGTCTATCAGACAGCGGTCCTCGGTGGCTTCTCCCGGCCCGACGTAGCGCCCGGTCCAGACCATTTTTCAGAAATTACTCCCACTTCCAAGCGGGTTATTGGGGCATCCTGGGTTGCTTTATAGCGTCAATCCCTACTGGCATTTTGAATTTTGAATCACCATATGGAGGCATCCCAGGATATTGTGAACGGGGTCCCTCCGGGACAAGCCCGTCTGTGTGCAGCTTGTGGGGTTGTACCTAGCAGCGGTGACAATGCACGGGTCTGCGTCCCTTGTGCCCAACAGGCGCTAGCCGGTCTCCCCACCTCTTCCGAGGCCGGGCCCGCACCTCGCCTTACTTCCCCTACTCCCCCCCAAGCTTGAGCCTAACCCCCAATACTAGTGGGGATTCTCACGCTGATTTGGCCTCTAGATTGGCTAGTGTGGAAAGCTTCATCGCTGGCTCCTTGGCGTGCAAGGCTACTGCCAAGAGGCGTCATTTGAATCCTGAATCTACTATTCTCCCTGTAGAATCTGATGATTTACTGTTTTCCTATGCTCAGTCCCCGTCAGAGGAAGGGGAACTGCTCTCTGACTCAGGATCCTACGAGGACGAGTCCAGGAGTCAGGAGGAGTCTGGTTCTGATCATTGGTCCCAGGACGACATTGATAGACTGTTGTCTCAGATCTTTGATGTGTTATCCCTCTCTCCCCCTCCCGCGGCCCCTCGGCAAAGGGGTGATCTGTTTCATACCGCTAGGTTGCGGTTGGAGTTTCCCGAATAAACTCATTTTAATAGCCTAGTGCTGAAAGAATGGGAACATCCCAGCAAACTCCAGGGGATTCCTAAAGCTGTGGATAAGAAGTATCCATTTCCTGCCGATCTGGTTAAGTGTTGGACATCGCCGCCCGAGGTCGATGCCTCGATTCTGAGTCTGTCCAACACCTATATTATGCACTCCCCCGACACTACTACGCTGCGGGACTTAGAGGATCGGCGAGTTGATCAATTGGCATGTCATGCCTTTGCATTTGGGGTAGCGTCGCACCGCCCGGTTTGCGCCTTAGCCATCACGGCGGTGGCGCTCAGGACGGTGGTTAAGACTGCCCTGGAAGGGGCGGATGACTTGCGCTCTGAGGCCGCCAACGCTCTGGCCACCTGTGAGACCTTTGTGAATTATATTCTATCTGCATCGGACGATGCTATTAAGCTGAGCGCTAGATCTTCTGCTCTGGTGGTGGCCATACGCCGCGCGATCTGGTTGTGCCAGTGGGCTGCTGACAACGTCGCCAAGAAGGCCCTTACGGGGCTTCCATTTAAAGGGTTGCGCCTGTTTGGAGAAAGGTTAGATATATTTGCCAAGGGTGACAAGTTGCCCCAGCGCAAGCGTCAGATTCGGCCCTTTCGTGGCCCAAGCTCCCATTCGACCCCCTACCGTGGGGCCAAGCAGGGTAGAGGGGTGTCCTTCGCTGGGTCTTGCGCAGAGTCCTGGAACAAGAACAGAGGACGCCGTCCTGGCTCCTCCTGGGGGCCCAAGCCCGAAGCCCCCCCAAGACCCCCCAAGCATAAAGGGGCGCCCTCGCCCGTCAGGGTGGGGGGACGTCTACAGCACTTCGAGCATGTCTGGAGATGCCTTGTCCCAGACCGGTGGATTCAGGAGGTAGTGTCCTCCGGTTACAAGATAGAATTTGCTGTACTGCCCCCTACCAGGTTCGTTGGGTCTCGGATCTCACAGGATCCTGCCTCAGCTCGAGTCTTGATGCTGGCTGTGCAGGACCTTCTGGAGCTCAGGGTCATCTGCGAGGTCCCCTTAAGAGACAGGGGCATGGGGTTTTATTCCAACCTGTTCACAGTGCCCAAAAAGGACGTGTCAGTCAGACCCATTCTGGATTTGAAAATCCTAAACAAATTTGTGAGAAACAGGCATTTTCACATGGAAACTCTGCGCTCGGCCATTGCCTCGCTGCGTCCAGGGGACTTCATGACATCTGTGGATATCAAGGACGCTTACCAGCACGTTCCGGTGTTCCCAGGGCACCAAAAGTTCCTCAGATTTGTGCTGTTGGATCAGCATTATCAGTTCGTGGCCCTGCCATTCGGCCTTACGTCGGCTGCCAGGGTTTTCACCAAGGTGCTGGCAGGGGTGATGTCTCTATCAAGACTAAAGGGCATACGCGTGTTGCCCTACCTGGACAATATACTCATCACCTCTCGGTCTCTGCAGCAGGCAGAGCTGGACACTCGGTTGGTGGTGTCCACCCTGGAGTCCTTCGGCTGGGTGATCAATTACCCAAAGTCCTCTCTGGCCCCCTCCTCAGTGACCCCGTTTCTGGGGATGATTCTGGACTCGGTTCGGTCAAGGATATTCCTTCCTCCGCAGAAGGTGGAAGCTCTGACAACCCAGGCGAGCTCCCTGCTCGCGAACCCTCATCCCTCCATCCGGCAGAGAATGTAGTTGGTGGGCTCGATAGTGGCAAGCTTCGAGGCGGTGCACTTTGCCCAGTTTCATTTGAGAATCCTACAGCTTCACCTTCTGTCAGTTTGGAACAAGGACCCAGCGTCCTTGGACGACAGCTGGGTGATTCCCCCCTCGGTCAGACAATCCCTTGTGTGGTGGTTGGACCACAGTAACCTGACAAAGTCTTTCGGGCTGGGGGGGATTCTGGAAGTCCCTGCGCTTCCAGGGGAGGTGGGGCCCTCAGGAGGCCCATCTTCCTATCAATGTCCTGGAACTCAGGGCGGTCAGATTGGTGCTGGAACGATTGACCCAGCACCTGAAGGGTCTGGCGATTCAGGTACGCTCAGACAACAGGACGGCGGTAGCCTACATCAATCATCAGGGAGGAACCCGGAGCAAGGGTGCTCTCCAGGGGGTGTCTCTGATTCTAACATGGGCAGAGACCAATGTACAATGCATCTCGGCTGTCTACATTCCGGGGGCGGAGAATCTGCTAGCAGATGCTCTGAGCAGGGGGTCGTCCCGTCAGGGGGAATGGTCCCTCTGCGACAGGGTATTTCAGTCCCTGTGTCACCGTTGGGGTGTGCCAGATGTGGATCTCTTTGCGTCATGTCACAATCACAAGCTACCGAGCTTTGTATCCCTGTCTCAGGATCCTCTGGCTCTGGCCACGGATGCCCTGTCCATGTCTTGGAGGGAGTTTCGGCTCCTGTATGTGTTTCCACCAATTCCCCTTCTGGGCAGAGTGCTGCGCAAGATCGCTCTGGAAGGGGTACCCGCGATTCTGGTGGCCCCAAGTTGACCAAGAAGAGTGTGGTTCGCGGACGTGGTTCAAATGGCAGTAGATCAGTATGATCTGCCAAGGTTGCCAGATGTTCTAACCCAGGGGTCTCTACGCCATCCCAATTTACTAACTCTGGCTTTGACGGCTTGGCTATTGAAACCTCCATCTTAATGGAAAAGGGTTTGTCTGCTTCTGTTGTGGCTACTATGGTGCAAGCCATGAAGAAGACTTCTGCTGCTATCTATTATAGAGTATGGCGTGCTTACATTGACTGGTGTGAATCCAGGTCCCTTCCCTGCCGGGAATTCTTGGTATCCAGGGTGCTGGAGTTTTTACAACATGGTCTAGACTTAGGTCTTAAGCTTAGTACCTTGAAGGGCCAGGTTTCGGCCCTGTCTATCTTCTTTCAGAAGACCTTTGCCCAGCACCTTCTTATCAAGACCTTCTTTCAGGGGGTCACTCGTGTGCGTCCTCCTCGGAAACCAATAGTTCCTGTTTGGGATCTGAACTTGGTGTTGTAGGCCCTGCAGGGGGCGCCTTTTGAGCCTATTCATGAGGCCGCTTTTGCTGTGCTCACGCTCAAGGTTGTCTTCCTGGTAGCTATCACTTTTTAGACGTGTGTCTGAGTTGGCTGCCTTGTCTATTCAGCCTCCCTACTTTGAGAGACACCGGGATAAGGTGGTGTTTCGCTTCAAGCCAGACTTTCTGCCTAAGGTTGTGTCTGCATTTCATTTGAATCAAGATATTGTACTTCCTTCCTGGTGCCCTAATCCTAGTAACCATAAGGAAAGGGTTTTGCATTCCCTTTACGTGGTTAGGTGTGTCAAGTCTTACCTGGTTACCACTCAGGCCTTTAGGAAGACGGATGCTCTCTTCGTTGTGCCTCATGGGCCCAGGAAGGGTTTGGCTCCCGCCAAGTCTACCATCAGTAAATGGATTCGTCAGGCTGTGGTTCAAGCCTATACTGCCAGGGGGAAGACTCCCCCCTTTCGTCTTACTGCTCATTCTACTAGAGCTGTTGGGGTTTCTTGGGCTTTTCAGCACCAGGCCTCTGTGGAGCAAGTTTGCAAGGCCGCTACTTGGTCTTCTGTTCATACCTTCACAAAGTTTTACAAGGTTGATGTTAGGGCCTCAGCTGACGCTGTGTTTGGCCGCAAGGTTTTGCAGGCGGCAGTGGTCTAAACTGTCTGCTGTTACCTTTGGGGATCCCACCCTACTTTATGGACACTGCTATTGGATGTCCCACATGTTATTACTATTACTGGAGCAGGACGTGCTGTATGCTTAGAATAATACAACTCTGTGAAGTACTCACCTGTAGAGTTGATATTATATGCATACAGCACATCCTGCTCCACCCCACCCTGTTTTCACCGTGTTCTGGATCCCCTGTTTGGTGATTGTTATCTTTGATATTATTGCCAGTTTTGGGTGGTTGTTTCTCCTGGCCTCTCTTTCTCACTGCTTTTCAATGCTGGGGATTTGTGGGAGGTCCCTCGGTATATGTAGGGCCGGGAGGAGCTTGTTTTCTACATGTCTGCAGTGCACGGCGCCGGAGGCGGAGGATTACCCACATGTTATTACTATTACTGGAGCAGGACGTGCTGTATGCATATAATATCAACTCTACAGGTGAGTACTTCACAGAGTTGTATTTTTTCATCAAAGCCAAAAGTCTGCAATCGTGTTAAACCTGGATACACACGCAACCCATCTAATCTGATTCATCTTCCTCCCTACCCCTCCACGCCACTGTCACCTGCGCACTTTGGAATGCACGCTCCGTGCGCAATAGACTCGCCTATATTCATGACCTGTTTCTCTCTAACTCTTTTACCTTCATGGGATTCACAGAAACATGGCTTACCCCATCAGACACAGCTTCACCCCCCTGCCCTCTCACATGGGGGACTACATCTCAGCCACACCCCTAGATCCAACAACAAACAGGGTGGGGGTGTGGGCATCCTTCTATCCAAACTCTGCTCCTTTAACCCACTCCCTGCCCTGCCATCTCTATCCTTCTCATCTTTTGAAGTTCACTGCGTCCGTTTATATTCTCCCTGTAATCTGAAAATCGCAGTCATCTACCGCCCTCCTGGAACTACTACTCTTTTCTTCGACCACTTTTCTACCTGGCTTCTTCAGTTTCTGTCCACAGACATCCCTGCAATCATCATGGGTGACTTCAACATACCTGTTGACACTAGCGACCCTGCTGCCACCAGACTACTGTCACTAACCTCATATTTTGGCCTCAAGCAATGGTCTACTGCACCCACCCACAAAGATGGCCACACAATTGATCTCCTCTTCTGTAACCTCTGCTCTGTATCAAACCTCTCATTCTCTTTGCTCCCCCTCTCTGACCATAATCTGCTGACTATGACCTTCTCTCCAATGCCTGCTAACCTCCCTCCACACAAACCCACAACTTAACGCAGGAACTTAAGAAAAGACAATTCTGTGAGTACTCACCTGTAGAATTGTTTTTGTTCTTGCATGGCACGGCCTGCTTTAGTATTCATAACAGTTGGGTTATTCCGCCACAAGGTGTCGCAGTGTACTGCAGAAAAGCTGTGGCATCTCCTGACCCCCTATAAAAAATTGCCAGAGCTGAAACATGGCCCTTGAGGGTACTCAGCTGAAGGCCGGAATCCAAACCATGTTGCAAAAATTCCAGAATCCTGGGGATGGAAAAAACCTGACAAGGAAGAGACTTGGACTCACACCAGGCAATGTAAGCATGCCAGACCCTGTAATAGATAAAGGACGAGGTCTTCTTCCTAGCCCAAATCATGGTATCCACAACAGAGGCAGGCAACCCCTTTTCCATCAAGATGGAGGTATCAGCAGCCAAGCTGTTAAAGCCAGCTTTTGTAAATTGGGATGGCATAGCTGCCCCTGAGTGAGAAGATCTGGATCCTTGGGCAAGATGTACTGATCCACTGCCAACTGCACAACGTCGGCGAGCCACACCCTTCTTGGCCAACAGGGGGCCACCAGGATGGCTGGCACCCCCTCCTGGGCTATCTTGCGCATGACCCTGCCCAGTAGAGGGAATGGAGGGAACACATAGAGAAGCCGAAACTCCGTCCAAGGCATTGCCAGTGCATCCGTGGCGAAGGCCAGAGGATCCTATGACAGGAAGACAAACTAGGGAAGTTTGTGATTGTGACGGGACGCAAACAGGTCCACATCCGGCTGACCCCAGCGGTGACACAGGGAGAGAAACACCTGGTTGTTGAGGGACCATTCCCCCAGACAAGACGTCCCCCTGCTCAGGGAGTCCGCCACCTGGTTCTCCACCCCCGGAATGTATACCGCTGAGATGCAGGGAACATTCTGTTCTGCCCAAGTTTCAGGGACACCTCCTTGAAGGCTTGCTTGCTCCGAGTCCCTCCCTGATGGTTGATGTAGGCAACCGCCGTCTGGTTGTTTGAGCGAATCTGAACAGCCTGACCCCGAAGGTGTATGGTCATCTGAGAAAGAACCAACCTGATCGCCCTCAGTTCCAGTGATGGGAGCATGGGCCTCCTGAGGGCCCCACCGACCCTGGAACTTCAGAGACTTCCAAAAGCCCCCCCAGCCTGTCAGACTGGCATCTGTGGTGACCGTGTCCCTGCACGGGGGCAGGAAATTCCTGCCCCCCAGAAGGTTCCTCGAGTCCAGCCACCACGTAAGGGACTGTCTGGCCAGAGGAGACAGAGCAAGTTCCTTATCCAGGGACACAGGGTCCCGATCCCAGACTGACAAGAGGTGCAACTGAAGAGGTCTCATGTGAAACTGAGCAAAGGGGACCGCCTGAAAGCAGGACACCATCAGGCCCACCAACTGCATCCCCAGACGGATGGAGGGATGAGGACACAAGAGCCGAGCCTGTGCCTGCTTCTGAAGGCCCTCCACCTTCTGCTGAGGAAGGAACACCTTGACCTGAGAGGTATCCAGTGTCATGCCCAGAAAGGACCTCACCAAGGACGGGGAATAGTGAAGACTTGGGAAAGTTGATCACCCAGCCGAAGGACTCCAGACTGGAGGTCACCACCCGGCCTGATGAAAGGACTGGGCCACAATAAGGATGTTGTCCAAGTAAGGAAGGACGCGAACGCCCTGGTTCCGTAGCAGAGCCATCACCCCCGCCAGCACCTTGGTGAACACCCGAGGCGCCGAGGTGATACCAAAGGGTAAAGCTACAAACTGGTAATGCTGATCCTCCAGCACGAACCTCAGAAATCTCTGATGACCTGGGAAGATAGGCACATGAAGATAAGCATCCTTGATGTCCACGGTGGTCATGAAGTCGCCCGGGCGAAGGGTACTGACAGCTGAGCGTAGCGTCTCCATGCGAAAATGCTTGAATCTGACAAACTTGTTGAGGCCCTTCAAGTCCAGGATGGGCCTCAGAGAGCCGTCCTTTTTGGGGACCGTGAAAAGATTGGAATAGTATTCCTGACCCTGTTCTTGAGGGGGCACCGGACAAATGACCCCTGACTCCAGCAGGCAGTGAACCGCCGAAAGCAACCCTTGAGCTGACAGGGGGTTTAAAGACATCAGGGATCTGATGAATCTTGGGGGCGGCCAGGCTGCAAACTCTATCTTGTAACCGGAGGACACCACCTCTTGAATCCACCGGTCTGAGACGTGGAGCCTCCAGACGTGAGCAAAGAGCCGAAGCCGCCCCCCACCCGAATGGGTGAGGGTGCCCCCTCATGCCTGAGGGGCCTTGGGAGGGGGTTTGGGCTTGGAACCCCAGGAGAGACCCGGACGACCACGGGATCTGCCACGGCCCCAAGAATCTCTGCGGCTACCTGAGAAGAGGGAGCAACGACCTCCTCTGGGAGTACGAAGGGAGGAGAAGGAGGACACCGCCGGCGCTATGACTAAGCAAAAACGCCACAGGTTATAGCGCCACCCGCCACGGAGCGCAGTACAAAGCGGCGCGGCGGCTAAAAAACACCAAAAAAAACACTGTACACAGCAAAATACACCACAACTAACACCAGTCGCCGCTACCCCCCCCCCCCCCCCCGAACATAAGTCAGAGAGGGGGAGGGGAGAAGAGAGACGAAAGACATCGGTGAGTATCCAGGCCAGGGGGGAGGAGGGGGGCCCCCTGAAGGAAAAGAAAAAGACAGTCCCCCAAAACTCACCCCCTCAGCCAGGACAGGAACTCCGTATTCCCTAGTAGGCTCACCATAAAGCCCATGGCCGGCTACCCTTTGTGGAACAGGGTCTGCGGCTTGGAGCAGCGCTCCTGGAGCACTTGACCCTAGTGATCTTCTACCCTCACCCGATCTGCCAGCCAAGGCTGGAAGGCAGAGAGGGTCCAGAAACGGGTGGAAATAGACTTGCAGGGCCGCAGGCTTGGTTGCCCCGCTCACCTGCGCATAGAGAGAGAGACATCTTTTATCTTCGCAGTTTCACTGCAGAGGAAGCACTGGGAACTCTATGGTTAATCCCGTTTTTATAGGGGGCCTGGAGATGCCACATCTCTACTGCAGTACACTGTGCCATCTTGTGGCGGAATAACCCAACTGTTATGAATACTGAAGCAGGCCGTGCCATGCAATAAGAAAACCTAGATCTTCAGTCCCTCTCCGCCTCACTTCAACCTCTTCAGACCTTGACCTCATTCATGGACATAGACGCTGCATCATCACACTACCATAATACACTCTCCTCAGCTCTGGACTCTGCCGCCCCCTCACCTATAGCTGTCCCCGCACCAGAAACCCCCAACCCTGGCTAAATGCAAGCACAACCAGATTGAAACAGCTGTCTCGAGCTGCTGAACGGCGGTGGAGGAAAACCAAAGCCAATCATGACTTTCTGTTCTATAAACAAGCCCTTCAGGAACTCAGGACTGCCCTTTCATCTGCTAAGCAAGCTTATTTCTCTTCACTGATTTCTGCTCAAACCCGGAATCCCAAACAACTCTTCAACACTTTCAGTTCCCTACTCCGCCCACCACCTCCTCCCCCAACCTCCCAAATAACAGCAGAAGAATTTTCTACATTCTTCAAAGAAAAAATTGGCAACATTCGACTTGGCTTTGCCCCTCAGAATCCCTCACCACTTCAAACAATCCACCTGCCTTACTCTCTTACTTTCTTCACTCCAATAATTGAGCTTGGACTAACCTCTTACATTTCTAGGGCCCACCTGACTACCTGCTCCCTTGATCCTATTCCATCCCGTCTGGCACAATACTTATCCACTAACAACTTACTTGACCCTTTACAATCAGGATTCTGCCGTAACCACTCCACTGAAACTGCTGCCCTCACCAAAGTCACCATTGATCTGCTCACTGCCAAAAGCAAAGGTCACTACTCCATCCTCATCCTTCTTGACCTCTCCTCAGCCTTTGACACTGTCG